>CM070601.1:40177406-40777406 GCA_036346395.1 Hsuehochloa calcarea
TCTTCTACTTCAACCACATCTTCTCCCATAGGACTTTCGGCTACTGCAATGTCGTATTATCTAGTTGGACCGATGTAACATCCCAAATATGGGTTTGTGTTTCAAATGTAAGAAAATCAGAAGAAATTAAAACTTTTCTTGCATCTTGAAGACTTAGCCATTTTTGATAATTCTTTTCAAAAGAATTATGGAAAATCCAATTTAATTTCTCTTTTGACTCTTATCAACAACCCTCCTTGGCAAAGGTCTTTTGCCAAACCCTTGGAAACCATTTCCCTGAGTTCTAGGGAGGCTTGGCAACACCTCTGAATTATCTCATGATTTTTAGAAATTATTTGATAATTTTTGGAGGCAAGTCAAACTGGTCAAACCTTATTTTCCACTCTTCTGGAATTTCTGGAGAATAATTCAGTGCATGAAAATCTCTGAAAATTTTATGGAAGGTTCCTCCTGCAGTCAGCAAGCTCCAGTTAAAATTTCATAATTTTTCGAGCTGGTTTGCTATCTCAATTAATTTCTCTAAGTTAGCTCAGCAAATAACTCAAAATCAGCCTTCACTGTTCCTTGGGCTCAAGTCACTCGCGGTTCGAGTATCGGTTCGACCGATCAACTTAACGCACGGCCTCGGTCGCCTCGGGCGCTTTCAATTTCGACCGTTAGATCTCGATCAGGCGGTCGATGCGATCTAAGGTGATCGCCCGATTCGATTGCTTGGCGCCGAGCGATTGAAATCTGATCCGATCCGACGGTCGTCGTTCGTCGTCTTCCTCCGCTACCGGCTCGGTCAACAGCGATGGCGGTGAAAATTGCAGAGCGTGGCAGCGTCGGGTCACCTCTACTTTCGGCCAACGGCTCTTCCGTATTTATTGCTCCCGTCCGGCCGCCTCCATAGTCGCTATCCCCTCCGTTATTTCGCCTCGTCGCCTCGGCGACCTCAACGCAGGGCAAAGCCATTTTTCTTGCCGTTGCTCCCCTATGGCTCCTTCGGCTATAAAAATCTACCAGAGGCTTCCTTAGCATTCTTTGAACACCCTTGAACTTCAGCATCCCTTCTAGTGCACTGAGTGAGCGCCTTCGTGGATTTTTCTCTCGGTCGCCATTGTTGAAGCTCTAAGCCCTTCGGTGAAAGTGGTGTTCCCGGCCCTCTGTAACATCCCAAAAATGGATTTGGGTTCAAATGCAAGAAAATCAGGATAAATTAAAACTTTTCTTGCATCTTGAAGCCCTTTGTTGTTTCTGTAATTATTTTGAGAAGAATTATAGAAAATCAAAACCAAAAACCTCCTTGGCGTAGATCTCATACCAAACCCTTGGAGATATTTCTCCTGAGTTCTAGGGAGGCTTGGCAACACCTCCAATTATCTCATGATTTTTAGAAATTATTTGGTACTCGGGAGGCGAGTCAAATTGGGTCAAACCCTATTTCTCCTCTTCTCGAATTTCCGGAGGAAAATCGCTGTATAAAAATCTCTGAAAATTTTATGGGAGGTTCCTCCCGCCACAAGAATCTCCGCTAAAATTTCGTAAAGTTTGGAGCTTGCTTGCTACCTTAAATAATCCTCAAAATCGCTTATTCAAATTCAAATCCTAACCGGTTTTCACTGCTCCTTGGTGCGAGTTGACTCTGGCTCGAGCCACTTGACTCGGTCCCGCCCACTAGCTGTACCAACCTGGTCGTTCGGGCGCTGGGGTCGTGAGCCGTCGGATCGGCATCGAACGGTCTTCGACCAGCCAAACGGTGGAGTCGTCGTAGACCACTCGATCTAGCTCAGCCTTCCGATTTCAATCCGACGACCAACGAGTCGCCTCCTTCCTCCGCTGCCGCTGCGAGAGCCTTTGCCATGGCCTCGAGCAGAGGAGAAAAGCAGTGGCGTGCAGTCCACTCTATGTCCACCTTTAAACGGCTAGTTCTGTGCGCATTGAATGCCTATCGCACTCCTACCTCAGTAGGTCATGACTCAACTGCTCCCATCACTCTCAAGTGCTCTCATGGCAGTGTTGACCCGACTGGAGAAACCCGGCCGTTGCTCTCGCCACGCCTATTTAAACTCCCTTGGTTCACCTCGCCTTCCTTTAGCACTTTCGCAACTCCACCTAGCAATCACCATCTTGCTTGAGCTGCAGCCTCGCAATCTCCTCGACCGCCATTGTTGAGTGTGGAGCTTACGGTGGAGGCGTGGCAATGGTTTTTTCTTCAAGTCCTTGCCCTCTGCTCCCCCTTCTCTCTCTCAAGCTTGACCTCACTCGGTGTGGTTCTCTCTTTGCTCAGTCGTCAGGCTAGTGAGGACCTCACCGCATCCGCTCGGTCACTGTCACCGAGCCACTCTGTGGGACTCGGTCGCTCTTCACTCGTACTTTCGCATTGCCCTATAGGAGTTTAGGTGTGTTTTCATTGACCTATGGTATTGTCCGCTCGGAGTCCTCCCGAGCCATACTGTTTGTATTGCGCCGTGGTGAATTTCACCAACATCGTAGTTTGGTCGTTTCGACCCGATGCAAGATTGTTGATGGGTAATAGGTCGCGTTGTAGCCCCTGCACCTTATAATAGTAAGGGAAGGGCCTACGAGTGATCGTAAGTCCTCCTACAATCACCCTCGTAGTCGTAAGTCTCACTACGGCTATGGCGTGATCGTAGGTCCTTCTGCGACCGTTACCCAATCGAAAGTTGTATCGTGACCTGTACCTCGTCGTAAGTCATACCACGACTATGTCCGGGTCATAAGTGCTTCTACGACATGTACTTAGTCGTAAGTCTGTCTTCAACTAGTGCCCAACAGATGCGTCTCGCTCACGACCACTACCGGTCGTAAGACCTTCTCGTGGTCGATCTTTAGCATTAAGAATCTAATTCAATCGATTCTTGCTGCTAAATTCCTTATAAATCAGTACCTTGCTTCGGTAAGATTTTCAGAAATTTTGTAGAAAATTTTGCTGTTGAGTCTTTGCATTTTATTCGTTCTTATTGGTTGTTTTTCGCCTTCTCGTTAGGATCCGAAGAGCACATCGACAACATTGTCGACCCTCAAAGAACCTCCCGACCCACAAAAGCGAACAAGCGCTTTATCATGTTCATCCTATTATTTTTCAAGTCTACTATATTGATTTCAACTCGTATGTATGCATTGCTATTTTGTTGTTAAATGATGGTTAGTATCCTCTAGTTGCATAATCTGTAGGATTTGTTTATCCTCTACTACCATGAGCTTAGGTTATTGGTCGTGGTCGGAGTTCGATGGATGGACTCGTCACTTAGTAGCTTTCGATTTGAAATTGCTTAGAAATGCTTAGAGGTCGGTAGTATCGCGCTCATCGACTTAGTCGATGATGTTGATCACACACATCTTATACTACTACTCCATTATGTCCAAAGACTCGGCTTTGTTATTTTGTAAAGTCAAAACGAAAATAAAACTGCTTTCGACACAGGCACAATGGTATGCTGGTGTGATCTGTTGGTATGAATGGAATGGTGCCTAGGTCATCAAGGACCGAGTTGCTTGTGTCATCGAGCCAAGCGCTTATGCGTGCTAACCACGCGAGAGGATATGGGACCTCTCTTGACTTAGTACTTTGGCATGGGTTATCTCCGAGTCGCAGGAGGGGTTGTGTGTGTTGTGTGAAACATGATATGTGGTCGTGTTCTTGTGTTGGGTGTGCGGTGGTGGAGATTCCTGTAGGCTCTCCACCTCGAGGAGCGTCGTAGTTGTCCAAGGCTTTACCCGGAAGGGTAGTTGACCGAGGCTTTACGATGACTCAGACACAACGTATGGGTTTCTATCCATACGGGCGGCTCGAGAGTAATTCACAATATTGGAAACGTCTCAGAGGACTTAGTCATCTTGCATACCTTCTGTAGTGTGCTTAATAGCTTGGCAAAAGGCGGTGCAGCGTGTGGGTACAGTGGTACACCTCGCAGGATAAAACTATTCGAATAGCCTCGCCCTAGGTTATGGACATGCTTGGTAAGGTCGCAAGAACTAGACTACAACCTTTTAAAACTTAAACTGTCGTGGGTGGTATGAACGGGTAGTTCATGCTATTGTCGTGGTGACCGACGGGCTAGTCACTTCGTGATTGTTGTTGTCACCTATCTATTGTTATATCTTGTTGTCGCTTGCCATTATTTGAACATTAAAAACAGATTTGATTAACATTGCCTTCAATCTATTACATTATTACAAGTGGAAAATTGCTTTATGCTAAAACTAAAACATACAGCCTACTTTTGATTAAGCTTGCATGTAGTATATGTACAGGTTTGTTATTCCACATTTCAATCTTTTGTTTGTAGGGGAAGAAGGTGAGCCCCAAGGGCCTCACTTTTGTGAAATGTGCGGTGGTTTCGACGGCTAGCTTGGCGGTCCGGTCGGTTGCCTTGGGGGTTAAGGGCAAACTGGTCGGCTCTTTTGCTTATAGCCATCTTATGGCACTTTTGCTTCCGCTGTCTATCTTCTTTTGTCCATGGATATTTTTGGCCGGTCGGCCTCTCTTTTTTAAATTGCCATCTCCTATTTATATTATATTATGGATTGTTGTTTATGTTTCAGTTCTATGTGAATGAATGGAATTGATGCATGAACTTTGTAAAGAGGTGTGTATACTGCATTTCTGGGAAGTATACATGTCTCGAGTCTCGGATTATCTGCTTTGTGATGCTAGGACCGAATGGATGGTTACATTACAAGTCGGATAAACTGGGTCTCACAGAGCTTGGTATCGAGCCATATCGACCGTAGTAACCCAAGCTTGGTCGCCTTTAGGGTATTTTGGAAAACTTTATTTTCAAAGTATCAAATGATTTTGAAAGCTTAAGTAAGTTCTCAGATTTTATTCCTTACCTATCTTAGCTTTCTTCATCTCATCTCACCCTGATTTGAGTTTTAAAAGTTGTTTTCCTCTCATCTCCATTTCAAAACAGCTTGTCAATTTGGTTTTGGGAACCACCGAGTTTGGCAAATTGAAGTGCTTAGGATTTTGAAGTTTCGGATCGAGATTTCGCTAGAGGCTTGATGCGGAATCTGACAAGACGCTCAATTTCAGACAACGAGCTCAATGGTTTCGATGGGACCACCGAGCTTGGCAAATTGAAGGGTGCCGATTTTGAAGTTTCTAGGATGGAAGACTTGGTGGGAGCTTGATGCAAAATCACTACAACAACTTCAATTTCCTGACAAAGAAGCTCACCGGTTTCTAATGGGGTGGAAAGTGAGAGGGTGATTCAACTAAAATTGGTGGGGTTAAAAGGTAAGATGTGATACTAGTTAGCTAAGTATCTAACACTATTTTCGCTGATTGAACCTTACTCTTTAATAGTACTAGATCTTACCTTAATCTTCCGATTTGCCTCTTCTCAAGCAATTACTCGCTCATACTATACTGTAATTTGTATTGGGAAGTTGAGCTTTGGTTTTATGATTCCTTGCCGCTTTTGGAGTCTTTTATAAACCTGCTTAAGTTTATACACATCTGCTTTTGGCTTTCTGTTAGGGTGATATTCCATTCCCTAGTCGTTAGCTTTTAAACTTTCTCGGCTTTGAATCTTTGAGTTTAGTTTTAACCAAAATTTCTTGTAACAGATGGTAGGGACGCATCGCGGCTGCCAAGGCTGACCACCGTCCGGACGAGATCTTCCTCCTCCTCCGACCATGGCCGAGGTCCTTCTTGAGATCGAGCGCAACTGCGGAGAGGACGGAGGGTTCTTCCGACATCATCGCGCGCAACACTTCCGCCCTTACGGTGCTTCGTGATCCGTGCAAGGGAGTGTATATCCGTCGCGTGGGGACTCGCGGATTTTCTTCGCACCCAGCCTCCCACGCCTTCTAGGTCTCGAGGACCCGCTTGACGCAGACGATTGGCTTCGGCTCGTTGAGCGCAAGCTTCAGATAGCACAAAGCGGTGAGCACGAAGGCGCTGTTCGCATCGCACTCACCGGAGGGTGCGGCTTTGTCTTGGTGGGAGAGCTTTCGCTTGCAACCGACGGTCACACCGCCACATGGGAGGAGTTCCGACCGCCTTCCGTCTTGAGTCACATTCCTTCCAAATGATGAGGTTGAAGAAGAAGGAGTTCTTGTCGCCGGACAAGGGCGTTTCGCCATTCTGAGTATCTTTACGAAGTTCAACCATTTGGCTCGTTATGCTCGGAAGAGGTGGCCACCGATGAGGCCAAACAAGAGAAGTTCAAGGATGGTTTGTCCGAGGAGCCGCAGGACAAGCTATCCGTAGTGGACTTCCTGATTTCCGTGCCTTGGTGGACAAGGCCATCGTCACGAGCACGCAGGAGAGCCCTTGTGGATTCCCGCAAGCGTAAGTGGGAGGCCCGCAAGTCATCTGGGGCCAGCTATTCCCGCTTCAGTCCGTCTCATGGGTCGCGCCCACGAGCTTCAAGACTTCGAGGCCGCCAAGACTGTTCTTCATCCTTCGCAGCCGTGCCCCAATCACGCACTGCAAGTCAGCAGGTGGCCCCCGCAACCCGGCTGCAGGGGTCACATGCTTCGCCTGCAATCAGAAGGGGCATTATGCGAACCAATGCCCTAAGAAGACAGAGCACCTCGTCCTAATGGAGGACGCGGGCAAGGGGGCGGTTCTTCTCAGGACCTGAAGATCGTCCCCGCTACCCAAGGTGTGGGTAGTGGTCGCGTCAACCTCATCTCAGCAGAGGAAGCACAGGAGGCACCTGATGTTGTGTTGGGTACGCTTTCTGTTAACTCGCTCGCTACCGCTTTGTTTGATTCAGAGCATCTCATTCTTTTGTTTCGAGTCTTTTCTCGCTATTAGTGAGCTCCTTTTTGCTCTATTGTTGGTCCCATTGCTCATTCGCTCTCCTGGGTTGGAGTTGAGAGCTGAATCTGAGTGTAGGGATGTTCCAATCGAGATCGAGGGAGTGAGATTCTTCGCGAATCTTATCCTCCTCCATTCAGCAAGTCTAGATGTAATTCTTGGCATGGATTGGCTGTCTCGGCATAAGGGACACATCGATTGTGCCAAGAAGTGCGTCTCTCTATCTAGTCCTTCGGGCGAGCAGGTTCGCTTTTCACCGAAGCTGCTAGGCCCGCATCTCTTCGCGCTTGAAGCGAAGCCCGCTCCCAATATTAGTGAGGTCCCAACAGTGCGTGACTTCGTTGATATCTTTCCTGAAGCTCCTCCAGGGATGCCACCAGTTCGAGACCTCGAGTTCGTCATTGAGTTGGTTCCCGGTACCGCCCCGATTTCAAAGAGGCATTATCGGATGCCACCGAATGAGTTGGTGGAGTTGAAGAAGCAACTTAATGAGCTGCAAGTAAAAGGTTTCATCCGCCCTAGCTCATCTCCGTGGGGTTGTCCTGCAATCTTTGTAAAGAAGAAGGACAATAGTTTGCGCATGTGCGTTGATTACCGTCCTCTTAATGAAGTAACGGTAAAGAACAAGTATCCATTGCCCCGCATCGATGATCTCTTTGATCAATTAACTGGAGCTCGAGTATTCTCCAAGATTGATTTGAGAATGGGATATCATCAAGTTCGGATACGACCTGAGGATATTCCAAAGACGGCTTTTTCTACTCGCTACGGCTTGTATGATTACACCGTCATGTCATTTGGCTTAACCAATGCTCCCGCCTTGTTCATGAACCTCATGAATTCGGTATTCATGGAGTATTTGGATAAGTTTGTCGTGGTCTTCATCGATGATATTCTCATCTATTCCAAGGATGATGAGGAACATGATGAGCATCTGAGACTTGTATTAGGCAAGCTTCGTGAGCACCAGCTGTATGCAAAGTTCAGCAAGTGCGCATTCTGGTTGAAGGAAGTGGCTTTCTTAGGTCATATTCTTTCAGCGAGAGGCGAGCCGCTGATCCTAGTAAGATCAGCGATGTTCTTTCTTGTTCACCTACTTGATGGCAACCGGCGCGGAGTTTTCTCGGTTTAGCGGGTATTATCGCCGCTTTATCGAGAACTTCTCCAAGATCGCTGGCCGATGACGGAGTTGCTTAAGAAGGACAAGAAGTTCTTGTGGTCCGATGCTTGTGAGGAAAGCTTCCAAGTACTTAAGAAGCGCTTGACCACTACTCCGTCCTCGTTCTTCCCGATATTCGCCAAGCTTCGATATCATTTGCGACGCTTCTCGTCGAGGACTCGGTTGTGTCCTTATGCAAGAAGGCAGGGTAGTGGCCTATGCGTCAAGGCAATTGAGACCTCATGAACTCAACTATCCTACCCATGACTTGGAATTGGCTGCCGTGATTCATGCACTTAAGATTTGGCGACATTACCTAATCGGTAATCGTTGCGAAGTGTATTCGGATCACAAAAGTCTAAAGTATTTGTTCACCCAACCGGATCTGAACCTCAGGCAAAAGAGATGGTTGGAGTTGATCAAGGACTACGACATGGGCGTTCACTACCATCCGGGCAAGGCTAACGTCGTTGCCGATGCGCTCAGTCGCAAAGCGCATTGCAATGCTTTGCTACTCCAGGAGCATCAACCCACTCTTATGGAGGAGTTTCAACGCCTCAACTTGGGATTGGTTGAGCATGGTTCCCTCGCTGCCTTGGTTGTGCAACCAACCTTGGTAGATCGGATTAAGATCGCTCAACAATCAGATGTTGGAGTGAACCGCATCAAGGAAAATATCGAGAACGGTACAACCAAGTGCTTCTTTGAGGATGAGCATGGTGCTGTAAGGTTCGGGCAACGCCTTGTAGTTCCAAAGGACATGGAATTGCGGGATTTGATTCTTCGCGAAGCCCATGATTCGCCTTTGTCTATTCATCCCGGGGCCACCAAGATGTATCAAGATCTCCGTCAGAGATTTTGGTGGACCCGAATGAAGAGGGAAATTGCGGTTCGTTCTCGAGTGCGACGGTGTCGTCGTGTCAAGGCCGAGCATCGGCCCAGCCAGGATCGCTTCACCTTTGCCTATTCCTGAATGGAAGTGGGATTCGATCGGGATGGATTTTATCACCGGTCTGCCCCGAACGTCCAAGGGCAATGATGCCATCTGGGTTGTCATTGATCGGCTAACTAAGGTGGCTCACTTCCTTCCAGTCAAGACGGATCTCCGTGTAGCTTTGTTGGCGGATCTCTACATTGCCCGCATTGTGAGCTTACATGGGGTACCCAAGACAATTGTCTCGGATCGCGGTTCTCTTTTCACCTCTCGCTTTTGGCAAAGTTTGCAAGAGGCTATGGGAACCCATGTCTCCTTTAGCACAGCATATCACCCCCAAACTGATGGTCAGACCGAAAGGGTCAACCAAGTGTTGGAAGACATGCTCCGTGCTTGTGTTCTCTCCTATGGAAAGAATTGGGAGAAATGTTTGCCTTTTGCCGAGTTTTCCTACAACAACAGTTTTCAAGCCAGCCTCGGCATGGCACCTTTTGAGGCCTTATATGGGAGAAAGTGCAGAACCCCGTTGAATTGGTCCGAGACCGGCGAAAGACCTTTCTTTGGCCCGGACTCGATCAATGAGGCCGAGAGTCAAGTCCAGCTTGTTCGTGATCGTTTACGCACAGCTCAATCCAGGCAAAAGAGCTATGCGGATCGCCGTCGTCGTGAATTGAGCTTTGAGCCCAATGACTTTGTTTATCTCAAAGTCTCTCCATTGAAGGGCCATCAGCGTTTCGGCGTCAAGGGCAAGTTAGCTCCTCGATATGTCGGTCCTTACCGAATTATCGAGAAGAAAGGAGCTATTGCCTATAAGTTGGAATTGCCAGCTGCACTTGAAGGGGTACATGATGTGTTCCATGTGTCCCAATTAAAGAAGTGCCTCCGTGTTCCGACAGAGGAAGCTCCGTTGGAAACTCTCGATGTCCAAGGAGATTTGACCTATCGCGAGCACCCTGTTCGCATACTCGAGGAGACTGAACGAAGAACGAGGAATAAGAATATCAGGTTCCTCAAAGTTCGATGGTCGAACTATTCGAGGATGAGGCTACTTGGGAAAGGGAAGATCGCCTCTCGTGCACTATCCATCCTTCTTTATCGAGTGAGCCAAATCTCGGACGAGATTTTTGTAAGGGGGAGGTTTTGTAACATCCCAAAATGGATTTGGGTTCAAATGCAAGAAAATCAGAGAAATTAAAACTTTTCTTGCATCTTGAAGCCCTTGGTTGTTTCAGTAATTCTTTTGAGAAGAATTATAGAAAATCAAAACCAAAACCTCCTTGGCGAGATCTCATACCAAACCCTTGGAGATATTTCTCCGAGTTCTAGGGAGGCTTGGCAACACCTCCGAATTATCTCATGATTTTTAGAAATTATTTGTAATTCGGGAGGCAGTCAAATTCGGTCAAACCCTATTTCTCCTCTTCCGAATTTCTCGAGGAAAATTCAAGTGTATAAAAACCTCTAAAAATTTTATGGGAGGTTCCTCCACACAAGAATCTCCGATTAAAATTTTGTAAAGTTTGGAGCTTGCTTGCTACCTTAAATAATCCCTAAAAAATCAGTTATTCAAATTCAAACCCTAACTGGTTTTCACTGTTCCTTGGGTGCGAGTTGGACTCGGGCTTGAGCCACTTGACTCGGTCCCGCCCACTAGCTGTACCAACCTGGTCGTTCGGGCGCTGGGGTCGTGAGCCGTCGGATCGGCATCGAACGGTCTTCGACCAGCCAAACGGTGGAGTCGTCGTAGACCACTCGATCTAGCTCAGCCTTCCGATTTCAATCCGACGACCAACGAGTCGTCTCCTTCCTCTGTTCGCGCGCGCGTGAGCCTTTGCCATGGCGTGAGCAGAGGAGAAAAGCAGTGGCGTGCAGTCCACTCTATGTCCACCTTTAAACGGCTAGTTCTGTGCGCATTGAATGCCTGTCGCACTCCTACCTCAGTAGGCCATGACTCAACTGCTCCCATCGCTCTCAAGTGCTCTCATGGCAGTGTTGACCCGACCGAGAAACCCGCCGCTGCTCTCTGCCAGCTTCTATTTAAACTCCCTTGGTTCACCTCGCCTTCCTTTAGCACTTTCAGAACTCGGCTAGCATTCACCATCTTGCTTGAGCCGCAGCTCCTGCAATCTCCTCGACCGCCATTGTTGAGTGTGGAGCTTACGGTGGAGGCGGTGCGGGGGGTTTTCTTCTTCAAGTCCTTGCCCTCTGCTCCCCTTCGCTCTCTCAAGCTTGACCTCACTCGGTGTGGTTCTATCTTCGCTCAGTCGCTGTGGGTCTAGTGAGGACCTCACCGCATCCGCTCGGTCCACTGTCGGAGCCACCCGTGGGACTCGGGTCGCTCTTCACCGGTACTTTCGCATTGCCCTATAGGAGCTTAGGTGTGTTTTCATTGCCCTATGGTATTGTCCGCTTGGGAGTCCTCCCGAGCCATACTGCTTGGCATCGCCTCGTGGTCGAATTTCACCAACATCGTAGTTTGGTCGTTTCGACCGATGCAGATTGTTGATGGGTAATAGGTCGCTGCGTAGCCCCTGCACCTTATAATAGTAAGGGAAGGGCCTACGAGTGATCGAAGTCCTCCTACAATCACCCCCGTAGTCGTAAGTCTCACTACGGCTATGGCGTGATCGTAGGTCCTTCGCGACCGCTACCCAATCGAAGTTGTATCGTGACTGCACTCGTCAGAAGTCATACCACGACTATGTCCGGTCATAAGTGCTTCTACGACATGTACTTAGTCGTAAGTCCGTCTTCAACTAGTGCCCAACAGATGTCACCGCCACGACCACTACCGGTCGTAAGACCTTCTCGTGGTCGTATCTTTAGCATTAAGAATCTAATTCAATCGATTCTTGCTGCTAAATTCCTTATAAATAAGTACCTTGCTTCGGTAAGATTTTCAGAAATTTTTTAGAAAATTTTGCTGTTGAGACTTTGCATTTTATTCGTTCTTATTGGTTGTTTTTCGCCTTCTCGTTAGGATCCGAAGAGCACATCGACAACATTGTCGACCCTCAAGAACCTCCCCGACCCACAAAGAAGGTGCAAGCGCTTGATCATGTTCATCCTATTATTTTTCAAGTCTACTATATTGATTTCAACTCGTATGTATGCATTGCTATTTTATTGTTAAATGATGGTTAGTATCCTCTAGTTGCATAATCTGTAGGATTTGTTTATGCTCTACTACCATGAGCTTAGGTTATTGGCTGTGGTCGGAGTTCGATGGATGGACTCTGGTCACTTAGTAGCTTTCGATTTGAAATTGCTTAGAAATGCTTAGAGGTCGGTAGTATCAAGGGTCATCGACTTAGTCGATGATGTTGATCACACACATCTTACTACTACTCCATTATGTCCAGCACTTTGTGCTTTGTTATTTTGTAAAGTCAAAAACTGAAAATAAAACTGTTTTCGACTTGGGCACAATGGTACGTTGGTGTGATATGTTGGTATGAATGGAATGGTGCCTAGGTCATCAAGGACCGAGTTACTTGTGTCATCGAGCTAAGCGCTTATGCGTGCTAACCACGCGAGAGGATATGGGACCTCTTGACTTAGTACTTTGGCGTGGGTTATCTCCGAGTCGCAGGAGGGGTTGTGTGTGTTGTGTGAAACATGATATGTGGTCGTGTTCTTGTGTTGGGTGTGCGGTGGTGGAGATTCCGGTAGGCTCTCCACCTCGAGGAGCGTCGAGTTGTCCAAGGCTTTACCCGGAAGGGTAGTTGACCGAGGCTTTAGGATGACTCCACACAACGTATGGGTTTCTATCCATACGGGCGGCTCGAGAGTAATTCACAATATTGGAAACGTCTCAGAGGACTTAGCCGCGTGCGGCATACCTTCTAAGTGTGCTTAATAGCTTGGCAAAAGGCGGTGCAGCGTGTGGGTACAGTGGTACACCCCCGCAGGATAAAACTATTCGAATAGCCTCGCCCTAGGTTATGGACATGCTTGGTAAGGTCGCAAGAACTAGACTACAACCTTTTAAAACTTAAAACTGTCGTGGGTGGTATGAACGGGTAGTTCATGCTATTGTCGTGGTGACCGACGGCTAGTCACTTCCGTGATTGTAGTTGTCACCTATCTATTGTTATACTGTTGTCGTTTGCCATTATTTGAACATTAAAAACAGATTTGATTAACATTGCCTTCAATCTATTACATTATTACAAGTGGAAAATTGCTTTATGCTAAAACTAAAACATACAGCCTACTTTTGATTAAGCTTGCATGTAGTATATGTACAGGTTTGTTATTCCACATGTAAGTCTTATGTAGTACATTCAGTACTCACCTACATTGGTTTACCGCTTTTGTTTGTAGGGAAGAAGGTGAGCCCCAAGGGCCTCACTTTTGTGAAATGTGCGTGGTTTCGACGGCTAGCTTGGCGGTCCGGCCGGTTGCCTTGGGGTTAAGGGCAAACCTGGTCGGCTCTTTTGCTTATAGCCATCTTATGGCACTTTTGCTTCCGCTGTCTATCTTCTTTTGTCCATGGATATTTTTGGCCGGTCGGCCTCTCTTTTGTAAATTGCCATCTCCTATTTATATTATATTATGGATTGTTGTTTATGTTTCGGTTCTATGTGAATGAATGGAATTGATGCATGAACTTTGTAAAGAGGTGTGTATACTGCATTTCTGGGAAGTATACATGTCTCGAGTCTCGGATTATCTGCTTTGTGATGCTAGGACCGAATGGATGGTTAAGCATTACAAGCCGGATAAACCGGGGTCTCACACCCTCTCACTCGAATCTGTTGCTTCCTCAGTTACCTGGCATCTCGAAGAGTATTAACCCTCGGTCAAATTTGCTTTTGACAGCAGAGAGTAGATCAATTTCGGATTGCCCCCTTTTCGGCCGAAACCGCTACTCTTCTTCACCCGAGCCGATTCGACCCTCCTCTGTGCCTTCGTTGGGCTCAGGTAACTTCTTTTTAGCCCCTAGTTGCTTGGCACTCGCTCCCTTGGACCGCGGTGATCTCGCTTATGTTTTCATTTTCGGTCATTTTGGTCACGCGTTATCTCCGCCTGCGGGCGTTCTAGGCCGCCAGCCTAAAACCGCCGTACCATTGTGTGCGCAAGAGTGTTAAGAACCCATTTTAGGCTTTTTGCTCGCACCGCCTGCCAGAAAACAGCCGCGCCGCGCGCCGATCTTCCCGGTCATTTTGTCGGACGAAAATCTGGGACGAACGTTTGAACGTGAATCGTTGTGGACCGTCGATCCTAAGATCTACGGCCCAAGATTGCGCTGAAGTTTGAACTTAACGCACGCCTTGATCCGTGGACCGTTGGATCCAAGATCAACGGCCCTGATTCAAGTCCGCGCGGGGCGTCGGACCCCAGATCAACGGCTCGCGTGCATGGGTGCGTTCGGATCAGCCCGCGCGCTCGGATCCACGTGAACCGTTGGATCCAGATCCAACGGCGGACGACCAGTGTCCCGGATCGCCCGCGCTTTCGACCAAAGTGGTCGTGGACCGTTGGATCCTGATCCAACGGTTAATCCATCAGGTTTCGCGGCACAAGACGCTGCGCGTCGATCTGCCGGACGCGCCCATCGGATCCAAGATCGACGCTCCTCGTTCGTCCACGTCGATTCTAATTTCTGAATTTCCCGAAAGGATTTATTTATCAACTGAAAAATGTGATAACTTGTAAAATGCATAACTAATTCTTTTTAAATCCTTTTCGGTTGATTCAAATTTTGTGGGTTATGTTTTCAACTGAACTTTAATCTAAAAATATTCCCAACCTCAGTATAGCTCCAAAAAAGTTTGGTAATGAATAGTAGCATTTTTTATTTATAAAAGTTGAGCAAAATTGTTTTGGCCATATCTTTGGCATTAAGAATCCCAATCAATTGGTTCTTGTTGCTAAATTCTTTATAAATCATGATCTTGCTACTGTAAAATTTTCAGGATTTTTGGAGAAAGTTTACTGTTGAGTCTTTGCGTTTTATTCGCTCTTATCGTTTGTTCTCGCTTTTTCGTTAGGATCCGAAGAGCACATTGACGATTTTATTGATCCTCAGCAACACCTTGACCCACAGCAAGTAGGCAAGCAGTTTGATCATAAATATCCTATTACTTTCAAGTCTAATACTTTGTTTACAAATCATATGTATGCATGCTTTTGTGTCAAATTAATTTTCCCGATTAGAGGTAGTTATTCCTATTGCATTGTTGCCCTCAAATTATTATCCCCTGCCACAACCATAAGTTATTATTATCGCTGGTGAATTAGAGCCCGGTGATTTAATTATGCTCTTTTATTGTCCTTTCGATGTCATGCTTAGAAATGCTTAGATGTCGGTAGTATTGGGCAGTCATCGACTTAGTCGATGACCTTGATCACACAAATATAATTATTATTCCATTATGTCCAACCCTTTGGGCTTTGTTAATTTTGTAAAGTCAAAAACTGAAAATAAAATTGTTTTAGACTTGGGCACAATGGTAGGATTGGTGTGATCTGTCGGTGTGAATGGAATGGTGCCTAGGTCATCAAGGACCGAGTTACTTGTGTCACTAAGCCAAGCGCTTATGCGTGCTAACCACGCGAGTGGGATATGGGAACTCTCTTGACTAAGTACTTTGGCGTGTGTTATCTCCGAGTCGCAGGAGGGGGGTTGTGTGTGTTGTGTGAAAAAGGATATGTGTTCTTGTGTTGGGTGTGCGGTGGTGGAGGTTCTGGGTAGGCTCTCCACCTCGAGGAGCATTGTAGTTGTCCAAGGCTTTACTCATGACGTAGTTGACCGAGGCTTTACAATGACTCCGACACAACGTATGGGTTTCTATCCATACGGGCGGCTCGTAGTTAATACACAATATTGGAAATATCTCGTAGGACTTAGTTGTGCCGGCATACCAAAGGAAGTGTGCTAATCATGTGGCAAAAAGGCGGTCTAGCGTGTGGGTACATTGGTACACCCCTGCAGGGTATAAAACTATTCGAATAGCCTCGTCCTAGGTTATGGACATGCTTGGTAAGGTCGTGCAAGAACTAGACTGCAACCTTTTAAAAATTAAAATTTGACATGGTTGGCATGAATGGGTAATTCATGCTATGGTTGTGGTGACTAATGGTTTAGTCACTTCCAGGATTGTTGTTGTCTATCTACTGTTATATTGTTGTCATTTACGATTATTTGAACATTAAAAACTGTTTTGTTAAATTGATTTCAATCTATTACATTATTGCAAATGGAAACTTGCTTTATGCTAAAAATGAAACTTACAGCCTCCACTTCAATGAGCTTGCATGTAGTATATATACAGGTTTGTTACTCCACATGTAAGTCTTGCGAGTACATTCAAAGTACTCACCGGCTTTTGCCGGCTGCTTTTGTTTGCAGGGGAGGAAGGTGAGCCCCAAGGGCCTCACTTTTGTGAGATGTGCTGTGGATTCGACGACTAGGTTGGCTGTCTGGTCGGTTGCCTTGTGGGTTAAAGGCACACTGATTGGCTCTTTTGTTTTATAGCCATCTTATGGCACTTTTGCTTCCGCTGTTCAAATTCTATATGTATATGTCATTTGGCCGGTCGGCCTCTCTTTTGTAATAACTATCCTTTATTTATGTTATCTTCTGGTTGTTGTTTTGCTTCGGTTCTATGTGAATGAATGGAATTGATGCATGAATTTTGTAAAGAGGTGTGTATACTGCATTTCTGGGAAGTATACATGTCTCGAAGACACGGGTTATTTCGTTTGTGATGCTAGGGTCAATTGGTGACTAAGCATTACAAGCCCAATAATCCAGGGTCCTCACAACCGAGCTACTTCTACATGCCATGGTGCTACGTCTACATGCCATACTGTTATGTCTACATACCATGGTGGTACACCACGTGCCAAGTAAGAGTTCAAGCTGGTTACGTTTTTGAATTCAATTCGGCCTCCAGAGACAACACCGAATTTAAACACGCATAACTTTTGCAAACGGAGTCCGATTCGGGTGTTCTTGGGCTTGTTGGAAAGCTTATTCTGAGACATTTCCAACGGATCCATTCTCACCTCCAAATACCTTTTGTAGAATTCAGAATCATCAAAAGAAGATGCTATATCACCAATTTGACCCGATTTAGGCATTATAATCTTTGGGCCCATCTTCCTAGCTGCCTCCCCCTCCTTGGGCTGCACTATTCATGATGGTACTGTTCATATGAATAGTACCATGTAAATAGTACTGCCCCCTTAGTTGTTTGTTATGTGAGGCTTCCCTTCTCCTATTTAAGGAGGCCGCACCCCTTTAGTTTTCCTCGAGTTTTTCTTAAGAGATTATTCTGCTTAGCAGTCTCACCGCACGTTCGGTTGAGGAACCTCAACTTGTGAACTTAATATTTATCCGCAATAAAATTTCAGATTGCATCTTCTACTCTCTTGCTTGTGTTCTCGATTGGCTTGCAGGAGATAGCCTTCTTGGCGAGGTCAACCACGTTCAGCACGGTTGATAACCATCGGAGCAGTGGTGTAGTAATTGCGAGGGGATCGATCTGTTTTTGTCGGAGCCTTTGGATCATCAACGTCTTGTTCTCCACAATCGACTTATCAGTACCTTTCGGAAGATCGGGCCACCATCACATCAACTTATTTTGCTTCCGCACTTACACCCTTACTCTGTACTCTAACTTTGTGGTATTGAGGCCTCCATGCGCCTTTTGTAAAACAGTGAGCCGCATGGCCAGTTATGTAATATATTTTAGCTATGTAAGCGATGTATGTGATTGATCCAATATTGTATTTGTGTGTACTATCAACTGATGCAGAGAATGGCACAAGTTAACATAGTAGATTTCAAATTATAAATTTGGGGCCTTACAAATATACTCAAGTATTAATTAGGAAAACCCAAGTCTTAAACACAACTTTCAAAGATCACGCTCACTTGACAGTTCATCTTTTGCTGTCAAGTGCCTCCCGGTTTTGTGTGTGTCTGCTTCCAGCGCCGGCCAAAGAACTCTGTCTCGCCTCTAGCCCATTTAGTTAAGTAGGAAGAGAAGTACTTGTCAGAAATCCTGTAGAGGATATAAGATGGGAAGAAGTACATTCTACCCCCGTCAAGTATCTATGTACGGACAAGTAACCCCTTTGTAGGACCGTAAAGGCGACTAGGGGGGGTGAATAGGCGCTTTCTCAACTTGCTCGCCTAAATCAAATTCAACACGAACTTTACTCCTTTAGCTATGAAAGCTAAGAAGATCAGTAAGCGCACAGTGGAAGCCTTGTGCTGAATTCGATAACCCCGACAACCACACGACACAAAAGTGGAGACTTAATCTCAAAGGGCAGATCTGGGCACAGGCGGTCTGACCGGCTACCAGGGGCGGTCTGACCGACGGCTAACGAGCGGTCGGACCGGCTACTAATCAAGCGGTCGGACGGTGGGCGATGGTTCGACCCGCAGCATAAACGGTCTGAACACGGCGGTCGGACCGCCGTTGCAACACCGGCTCGACCGTTCATCGAAGCGAAAAATCAATCCCAAATCCAAAACGAAATTTGATCCAACTTTTGATTCAACCAATGAAACTTGACCAAATTTCGAGCACACCTCCCTAATGATATTAGAGACCTATTTCTAGCGACGACCGTTCAGATCCACTTCGCAGAATCGATCACTCAAGGATTTAACAAAGAAGTGCATAAACCCTAGAAATATGAAAATCTTTGATTCAAGACTTGCTTGTGGGGGTTGATGGTCTAGATGATTCTAGGAGTACTCCCACACATCAAAGCAAGACAAAGTGGGTCAATAGACCAAGTTTAACCACTTGAATCAAGGAAGCACCAAATTCATCCAAATGAGAGAAGAACACAAAAGAGAGACAAATGAACTCTCAAGCAAGCATCACAAGATTGATTGATCTCACAAGATGCTTACAAAGCCACTCCCTCAAGGAGGACAAGAGCTCACCAAGGAGCAACCACAATCTCTCCCTCTCTTCCTCTCCAAACCCTAACCCTAGAAAAAGGCTAAGGAACTTCCAAATGAATGCCTCAGAGAGTTTTCCATCTCCCCCCTTTCTATTTATACTAGAGAGCTAGGGTTTCACTTTTGGGACCACTTACACATGGGACCCACACACATAACTATTGAAGCAATCGTCTGCTTCACCACGTGTAGGTTGATCAGCGGTTCTCATCACGTCGCCAAGCCTCTCTTGTCCGAATCCCATCGGAACCTTCCAGAGACTCGCACTGATATCCGCACCACCTGATCCAACTAGCTGCATCAACTACCTGCTCGATCCATCTTGCCCATTCGCGCACCATGCTTGTGTCACACGACCACCCGTATCCGTGATCGCTCGACCTCGGCTCTCCAAGCGTAGTCCCAATCCACTCACCGCTGACGCCGCTGACTCGCAAGCCACCCGCACAAAGAATAGACAAACAAACCGTTTCCGGGAACAAGTTCTTCACAACTTGACCCACGTTAGCTCCGCAATGCAATATGCAACAATAAAGCATTGAACTCCATACATAAAACACATTCAAATCAACTCAATGCAAACTTGGCTAACCTCCAAGTCATCGGCGGTCTGACCGCCCCACAAGGCCGGTCCGACCGATTTCAGCCGGCCGGACCGCTCCTAACGGCGGTCGGACCACCAAAGGACTTAGCTAAAATTCCAGCTTGAAAATCCAAACCTTCGGAATTTTCAACTCAATAGAACTTTTGACCGGAGCTCCAAAATGATGCAACCACATCCGTGAGACTCCTCACCGCCTACACAACCTATTTTTGGCTTAGCTCCAAAACCACTTTTCACACGGCCGGACCGCCACCATGGCCGGTCGGACCTCTCCACGGGCGGTCTGACCGCCCCACACCACCGGTCAGACCACCTGTGGTCTGACAGATTGAAGCAAACCCCGAAAACGCGAGATTTTGCAAACCAACAAAGCCATTGCCAATTGACTCATCATCCTGAGATCGTGCACATATCCTCACGATATCCACAATCTCCCCCTTGATGAACACATTGGCAATTTCCCAGAAAATATGGTTTTTCAAATTGAAAAGTAAAACAAATCGCCGTTTTCGCATAAAGGCACAACTTGGTACATAAGCAAGAAAAAGCCAAGGAACCGACCAAGCTGGCTTCAGAATAGTATAGGCAAGTGAGATAAGGCAATGAAAGCACAAAAGGATTCAATTTCCAGAAAGTAGCCAAAAATCTCACTTAGGTCCATATGAAAGACAAAATGTTCCATTTGACCTTTGATCATTGTGAGTCTTCTTCAATTGCAATTAAGATCAGAAAAAGGCAATAAAACCCAGAGACTCAACTCACTGTGATCACAAATTTTCAAAAGGTTCATTCATTTTTTTTATGAAGTTCTTTTATATTAAACCTTAAGTATGAAACCAAAAGCTCCAAACAGCATTTTCTTCAATCCTTCTCCCCCTTTGACAATGAATTCATCAAGATGCAAGGGAAAAGAAAGAGCATGAAGAAATGACTTTATTTTTGAAATTTAGCAAAAGGAGCCATGACCATTATCGAAGTAGACAGTACAAGAATTATACCAAGCCATATAAGGTGAAGAAGCTATATTCAATCATGGCAAAACATGTAATCGTAAAGCTAAAACCAAAATAGCAAAGAATCGAGATTAATGTAATTAAAATCATGAAAAGTTGCTCAATATCATAGTTTCACTAACAGCAACCAAAAATGAGTCAAGCCATGTCTATAAGTAAAAAGAGACTCAAAACAAGAATTGAGGCATTTTGAGCATTAAGAGAATTCTTTTGAAGCAAAGCTCAAGCACTTAGCCCTTTTTGGGCATTTTTTTCTTTTTCTTTTTTTTACTGTGCTAGATCTCAAGCCTTGCCGCGACCATCTCAAGCGATAAGCTTAAAAGAGTGGTCTAGGTCATCCAAAACTCCCCCTGAGTTCACGCCTAGTGCAATGGCAAGCCGTCTCATGAGAAAGGATTGGTGAGATCAGTTTTTTTCGCACAGAGAATCTTTTTTCTTTTGCTTGACTTGAGAAGTTTAAAAAACTCATTTTTCTTCTCAAAATAAGTTCAAGACTCAAATCAACCTATAAGACATGGCAAGAATCATAAGAGGATCACTAGAGCAAAACTTGTAACATCCCAAATTGGGTTTATGTTTCAAATGTAATAAAAATGAGGATAAATTAAAACTTTTGCTACCTCATGTTGTGTTGAAGTGTTTAAACCTCTTTCTTTAATTGGTGGAAATTCAAACTCCAAATTTCCCCAATTGAACTCAAGTCATAACCCTCCTTCATAAAAATCTTGTGCCCAATCTCTGGAAATAATTTTCATTGGGTCTAGGGTTGATGTTTAACATCTCTGAATTATCTCATGATTTTTAGAAATTATTTGATAATTTTTGGAGGCAAGTCAAACTGGTCAAACCCCATTTTCCTCTCTTCTGGAATTTCTGTAGAATAATTCAGTGCATGAAAATCTCTGAAACTTTTATGGAAAGCTCCTCCTGCAGTCAAAAAGCTCCAGTTAAAATTTCATAAATTTTGGAGTTTGTTTGCGACCTCAAATAATTCCTCAAAAATCAGATATTTAAAATTCAAATTCTAAACCGGTTTGCACTGTTCCTCGGGTTCGAACCAGACTCGGGCTCGAGCCACTTGACTCGGTCGAACCAACTAAACGCACCGGCGCGGTCGATCGGGCGCGGGCGTTGCGAGCCGTTGGATCAGCATCGAACGGTCCTGGATCAACCGAGCGACGGATCCTCGCGATCTAACTCAGCCGTTCGATTTCAATCCGACGGTCAGCGCGTCGTCTCCTTCCTCCGTCCGCTCGCTGCGTCGGAATGGCCATGGCGTGGCGCAGAGAAAAGTCGCGCGTGCCGCCCTTCCCGATCGCTTTTCAACGGCTCTCTGCGGCGCATTTATTGCTCGTCGTGCTCCTCCTCAGCGCCCTCTCCAACCGCTCCGTCGCTCTCTCGCGCTCAAACGGCCGGTTTGACCCGAGCGGGTTATCGCCGTTGCCCTCTGCCATCCCCGGCTATTTAAGCTCCTTGGTT
Organism: Hsuehochloa calcarea; assembly: GCA_036346395.1. Classification (NCBI taxonomy): domain Eukaryota; kingdom Viridiplantae; phylum Streptophyta; class Magnoliopsida; order Poales; family Poaceae; genus Hsuehochloa; species Hsuehochloa calcarea. The sequence continues at coordinate 40,199,308 of CM070601.1, forward strand.
TCTCCCTTAGCTTCCTTTAGCCACACCGCAGCTCTAGCTAGCACTCACAAGCCCGCTGGAGCCACAGATTCTCGGGAAGCTCTCGGCCGCCATTGACGGCTTTGGAGCTTGGTGAAGTCGGTGCAGCGGGGTCTTCTTCCAGTGTCTTTGCTCCTCTGCTCTCCCTCTACTCACTCAAGCTTAACCTCTCATCAATTTGGCTTTTGAACAGAGAGAGCAACGGCTCAATTTGGACTTCCTTTTCGCCGAATCGCTTTCTTCTTCGCGAGCGGCTTCGACTCTTCTGCATCCTTTGCGCCAGTGTAACCCTCTTTAGTCCCTAGTGGCTCGCACTCGCTCCCTTGGACCGCAATGAGCCGCTTGCATTTTTCGTTTTCGTCACTTTGCGGTCACTCTCGGTTCTCTCCGCTTGCCGGCGTTCTTCGGCCACCGCAGCCTAACGCCACCGTACCATTGTGTGCGCAAGAGTATTAAGGACTCATTTTAGGCGTTTGCTCGCACCGCCGCGCCGAGCCGCCGGCGGCGAAGCCGTTCTCCTCCGACATTTTTGCCGACGAAAACAGACGATGGTTTGAACGTCGTCATTTTGGACCGTCGATCCTAAGATCTGCGGCTCGGGATCGCGCGGAGATTTGAGTCTCGCGCGCGCGCTTGGTCGTGATCCGTTGGATCCAAGATCAACGGTGCAGACGGCGTGAACGTTCGACCACCGAACACTCGGATCCACGTGGAACCGCCGGATCCCAGATCCACGGCTTCAGGCGTGCGGTGAACGTTCGGACCACCGAACGCTCGGGTTACGTGAACCGTTGGATCCGATCCAACGGTTGACGTTTGAGGCTTCGCATGCAGCGTCAACGCTGGGACGCGGACCGTCGGATCCGAGATCGACGCCCTCGTTCGCCACGCCATTTCTAAATTCGAATTTCCGAGAGGATTTATTTATCAATCAAAATGTGATAACTTGTAAAATGCATAACTAATTCATTTTAAATCCTTTTCGTTGATTCAAATTTTGTGGGTTATGTTTTGAATTAGACTTTAATTTAAAAATGTTTCCAAACCCAGTATAGCTCCAGAAATTTTTACTAATGAATAGTAGTATTTTTGATTTATAAAAGTGAGCAAAATTGTTTTGGTCATATCTTTGGCATTAAGAATCCAAATCAATTGGTTCTTGTTGCTAAATTCATTATAAATCAAGACCTTGCTACTGTAAAAATTTAGAATTTTGGAGGAGTTTACTGTTGGGTCTTTGTATTTTATTCGTTCTTATCATTTGCTTTTTGCTTTCTCGTTAGGACCAAAGAGCACATTGATAATATTGTTGATCCTCAAGAACACCTTGACCCACAGCAAGCAGTGCAAGATATTTGATCATAAATGTCCCATTACTTTCAAAGTCTAATATCTCGTTTACAAATTATATGTATGCATTGCTTTTGTGTCCAATTAATTTTGCCTGCTTAGAGGTAGCTATTCCTAATGCATTGTTGCCATTAAAATGTTATCCCTGCCACAACCATAAGTTATTATCTTCACTGTGAATTAGAGCCCGTGATTTAATTATGCTCTTTTCTTGTCTTTGCGATGTCATGCTTAGAAATGCTTAGCTACCTGGTAGAGTTGGGCGGTTATCGACTTAGTCGATGACCTTGATCACACAAATCATTTTGTTTATTTTTGGTTCAGCACCTTATGCTTTTGTTTTGTAAAAACCGAAAATGAAACAAAATGATTTGACTTGGGCATAATGGCATGTTGGTGTGATTGTTGGGTGTGACAAGGAAAGGTGCCCAGGTCCCTAAGGACCGAAGTGTTACTTGTGTCACTAAGCCAAGCGCTTATGCGTGCTAACCACGCGAGAGGGATATGGGACCTCTCTTGACTTAGTACTTTGGCGTGGGTTATCTCCGAGTCGCAGGAGGGGGTTGTGTGTGTTGTGTGAAACATGATATGTGTTCTCGGTGTTCTTGTGTTGGGTGTGCGGTGGTGGAGATTCCGGGTAGGTTCTCCACCTCGAGGAGCATTGTAGTTGTCCAAGGCTTTACCTGCGACGGGTAGTTGACCGAGGCTTTACAATGACTCCGACACAACGTATGGGTTTCTATCCATACGGGCGGCTCGTGAATAATTCACAATATGGGAAATGTCTCGTAGGACTTAGCCGCTGTAGGCATACCTAAGGAAGTGTGCTTAATCTAGTGGCAAAAGGCGATTCCGCGTGTGGGTACATTGGTACACCCCTGCAGGATAAAACTATTCGAATAGCCTCGTCCTAGGTTATGGACATGCTTGGTAAGGTCGTGCAAGAACTAGACTACAACCTTTTAAAAATTAAAATTTGACATGGTTGGCATGAATGGGTAATTCATGCTATTGTTGTGGTGGCTAATGGTTTAGTCACTTCCAGGATTGTTGTTGTCTATCTCTCGTTATATTGTTGTCATTTACGATTATTTGAACATTAAAACTGATTTGTTAAACTGCTTTCAATCTATTACATTATTGCAACTAAAACTTGCTTTATGCTTAAAAATTTGAGTCCTAACCTGCTCCACTTAAATAAGCTTGCATATAGTTATTGTTCAGTCTCATATCATTCTTATATATCTTGCAGTACATTCAAAGTACTCACCCGCTTTCTTTGGCTGCTTTTGTTTGCAGAGGACGAAGGTGAGCCCCAAGGGCCTCACTTTTGTGAGTTGTGCTGTGGATTCGACGACTAGCTTGGCGGTCCGGTCGGTTGCCTTGTGGGTTAAAGGCACACTGATTGGCTCTTTTGTTTATCGCCATCTTATGGCATTTTTGCTTCCGCTGTTAAATTTCTTTATGTATTTGTCATTTGGCCGGTCGGCCTCTCTTTTGTAATGACTATCCTTTATTTATGTTATCTTCTGGTCGTTGTTTTGCTTCGGTTCTATGTGAATGAATGGAATTGATGCATGAGCTTTGTAAAGAGGTGTGTATACTGCATTTCTGGGAAGTATACATGTCTCGAGTCTCGGATTATCTGATTTGTGATGCTAGGACCAAGTGGATGGTTAAGCATTACAAGCTGGATAAACCGGGGTCTCACAAAACTAGTCACAAGATCCAACAAGACATGATTTGATTCAATTTGCTCACAGATATAAAGCTAGCAAGGCAAAAGCTAAGCCAAACACGAAGATCCATAAAAGAAGTCTAGCAGACTATCACTTGATATGACAAGGTATAGAAAATGAAATCAAGTCATACAAGGATAATAATCAAAGCTCCAGAAGTTTTATTATGCAATGCAAGACATTTGAAATGAAAATGCATTATAATACAATGAATGCAGAAAGAAGCAAAATTCCCTCAAAACATCCATGCCTCAGTACTGGGATTTGAGATAAAAGATCTAGGTGTCCAGTACTGAGATGGACGATGCCTGGGAATAGCAAAAGAAGCAGCAGAAAAATGATTAGGAACAAAATCATAAGAATACCCATGAGTACCACCTGGATCTCTCCAAAACGATCTACCAAAAGACCGATACTCCCCTTGTCTAGGTGCTACCCGTGGTCTATCCTCACGATATTCAAAACCAGACTGCTGCCTGGACCCACCAAAAGAGTCAACAAAATTCTCTACAAACCTAGGCCTATATGTGGTACACCAATAGGTCGCTGGTTCTAGAGACTACAACCAAGAACAGACTCCTCTAATGGATCTCAAAGTGCTCACTCTCTCTTCCTCTCAATCTTTGCTCTCCAAAGTAAACTCAACCGTGTGGCCCTCTTTCTTGTAGAAGGTGCAATGGTACTTGACCTTTGAGGGTCCGTCTTGGTGAAATGAAGCACCTTTCTTGCTAGAAAGAGATTGAGCAGAACCTCTGATTTAAAAGCAACCTTTGAAGTCTCGTAAGGTTCTTGCTCACACAAATCACTTTTCACAACTCTAGCAGTCTTTGGTGGGTGATTCTTGGAAAGCTCTAGGACTTAAAACCTAGGCCATCGCTTGTCACACTCACCTTGGATTGATCTAGAATCAAGTTGAGTTTCTTTTCCCACTGAAAACTTCTCAAGAGTCATTTTGAGATAATCATTCTCTTTTGCTAAAACTCCACAATTAGAGCACTTTTTAGAATTGATTACCTCAACATGTTTGCTCTTAAGAAGATCCACTTCCACTTTGAGAGCCTCACAAGACACACAATAGGACTCTCCAATCCTATTCAACTGCTCCTTAAATTTGACTCTAAAAGCCTCTTGTATCTTACCAATTACAGTTTCAACTTCAGCATGCAACATACAAGAGGAAGAATCAATGACTTTCTTGGAAGAAGTAAGAGACATGGATCTTTCAATTTTAGCTTTCTCTTCAAGAGTCTTGTTTAAAACTTCAATCTCAATTGTAAGCTTAGGACAATTTTCACACGATGCAGCTCTAGAGTAAACGACCATTTCGGTCAACTCTTGCATTTTAATCCTATTGTTCTTACAATGAGAGCAAGTATGACTAGCATCAAATTTTTGCAATTATTTTAAAGAGCTATCCAGTTTTAATTCTAGCAAAGCACAATTTGAGCAAGTTAAAGGAATAGCATCCAAGGTAGTCACACCAAGCGGAATGGCATCCATGCAAACAGAACTAGACTTGAGATATTCTAGTTCGACAAGAGCATTTTTCAATTGCTTTTCAACAGAGGAATGGGTATAATTTAAGCTTGACAATTCATTAAGCAAGCTAGAGCATGATTCACAGAAATCATCAGGACTAATGGATTTGAGCCTAACAACTTCTAGGTTCAAATTATCAATCATAGTATCCTGTTTCTTAATCAATTTAACTTGCTTATGCATTTTTTGTTCAGCAAGCACCAAAGCCCTTTTCATGTCAGGAAGTGAAGGGCATACCTCATCGGGATCACTAAAAGGATCCTCGCTGTTGGAGGAGTCGCTGTCGTGGCTGTTCTTAGCCATGAAGCACATGCCTGTGAAATCACGTGCCTTCTTCTTGCCACGTGAGTCACTCCTGTCGTCCTCCGCCTCTGAGTCCACATCTTCCATGCTCACATCCTCTAGAGCTTCAAGGACTCGGCTGACAAAATTGCGATAATTTGTCTTCTTGGACTTAGCATCCCTCGCTTGAGGATGCCTTTGTGACTCCTTCTCCTCTTTGCCCTTCAGCTTGGGGCATCTAGAGCGAATGTGGTTTGGCTCACCACATTCAAAGCATGTGATAGGTCCACCTCTCCTCCTACTCCTCACATTGTTGTAAGCTCTCGTGAATTTTGTGGATAGGAGGGCTAAATCATCTTCAGGTAGTCTCTCAAGTTGCTCATCGCTCAAAGAATGCAAAGCAGACAAAGAAAAGCCAGATGAGCTAACATTAAAAGAATTAGAATATCTACCCTTAGACTTGTCGACCACTAAAGCCATCGGCTCTGTCGTGGGGAGACGCGAGATGAAATCAATCTCATGCGTCTTCAACCTCGAGTAAAGCTTATCCATGGTAAGCTCACTCATGACAGTGTTGTCATTTATGGTAGTGATCTTCATCCCCCAGACCTTCACATCCAAAGCACCCAAAAGTCAAGTGCATTTTCGACTCGAGAAAAAATGAGATCAACAGCGCGGAGATCATGAAGAATTTTAGAAAATCTCCCCCACAGCTCATCTAAAGATTCACCAGGTCTTTGCTCGATCTTGGAGTAAGCTTTCTTTAGCTGGTTCTGTCTCACTTCCTTGATCGCAGTGGACCCCTCGTGATAATCACAAAGAGTCCGCCAAATCTCATGAGCAGACAGCAAATGAGCAACACGCTCAAACTCAGATCAACTAAGACCTTGAATCAAGAAATTTCAAGCCCTGCTGTTGTTCTCCACATCTGGAGTGATCAAATTGTCATCGCCTGGCACGACATAAGGGTTTTTCACCTTAAGCCAAATTGCGTGCCCTTGAGCCTCGATGTAGGCCTGCATTCGGGCCTTCCAATGAGCAAAATCAACTCCATCAAAAACATGTGGCCTGATTGAATATCTGTCAGTCGCCATGGCTCCAAAGACCGGTTAAGATCTGTGAGAAGAGCTAACCGGCTCTGATACCACTTGTAGGACTGTAAAGGCGACTAGGGGGGTGAATAGGCGCTTTCTCAACTTTCTCGCCTAAATCAAATTCAACACGAACTTTACTCCTTTAGCTATGAAAGCTAAGAAGATCGAGAAGCGCACGAGGAAGCCTTGTGTCAATTCGATAACCCGACAACCACACGACACAAAAGTGGAGACTTAATCTCAAAGGGCGATCTGAGCACAGCGGTCCGACCGGCTACGTGGCGGTCGGACCGACGGCTAACGAGCTGGACCGGCTACTACTAATCGGTCGGACGGTGGACAGCGGTTCGACCCAAAGATAAATGTCTCGAACACACGGCGGTCGGACCGCCGTTAACACCGGGTCGACCGGTTCACCCGAATCAAAAATCAATCCCAAATCCAAAACGAAATTTGATCCAACTTTGATTCAACCAATGAAACTTGACTAAATTTCGAGCACACCTCCCTAATGATATTAGAGACCTATTTCTAGCGACGATCGCTCGATCCACTTCAGAATCGATCACTCAAGGATTTAACAAAGAAGTGCACAAACCCTAGAAATATGAAAATCTTTGATTCAAGACTTGCTTGTGGGGTTGATGGTCTAGATGATTCTAGGAGTACTCCCACACATCAAAGCAAGACAAAGTGGGTCAATAGACCAAGTTTAACCACTTGAATCAAGGAAGCACCAAATTCATCCAAATGAGAGAAGAACACAAAGAGAGACAAATGAACTCTCAAGCAAGCATCACAAGATTGATTGATCTCACAAGATGCTTACAAAGCCACTCCTCAAGGAGGACAAGAGCTCACCAAGGAGCAACCACAATCTCTCCCTCTCTTCCTCTCCAAACCCTAACCCTAGAAAAAGGCTAAGGAACTTCCAAATGAATGCCTCAGAGAGTTTTCCATCTCCCCCTTTCTATTTATACTAGAGAGCTAGGGTTTCACTTTTGGGACCACTTACACATGGGACCCACACATAACTATTGAAGCAATCGCTCGCTTCACCACGTGTAGGTTGATCACGGCTCATCACGCCGCCAAGCCTCTCTTGTCCGAATCCCATCGGAGCCTTCCAGACTCGCACCGATATCCGCACCACTGATCCAACCACCGCATCAACTACCCGCTCGATCCATCTTGCCCATTCTCGCACCATGCTTGTGTCACACGACCACCCGTGATCCGTGATCGCTCGACCTCAGCCTCCAAGCGTAGTCCCGATCCACTCACCGCTGACGCCGTTGACTCGCAAGCCACCGCATGTTGAATAGATAAACAAACCGTTTCCGGGAACAAGTTCTTCACAACTTGACCCACGTTAGCTCCGCAATGCAATATGCAACAATAAAGCATTGAACTCCATACATAAAACACATTCAAATCAACTCAATGCAAAGTTGGCTAACCTCCAAGTCATCGGCGGTCTGACCGCCCCACAAGGCCGGTCCGACCGATTTCAGGCCGGTCGGACCGCTCCCACAATAGCGGTCGGACCGCCCAAAGGACTTAGCCAAAATTCCACTTGAAAATCCAAACCTTCCGAATTTTCAACTCAATAGAACTTTGACCGGAGCTCCAAAATGATGCAACCACATCCAGAGACTCCTCACCGCCTACACAACTTATTTTTGGCTTAGCTCCAAAAACCACTTTTCAAAGACACCGGTCGGACCGGCCACCATGGCCGGTCGGACCTCTCCACGGTCGGTCTAACCGTCCCACACCACCGGTCAGACCGCCTGTGGTCTGACAGCTAGAAGCAAACCCCAAAAACGCGAGATTTTGCAAACCAATAAAGCCATTGCCAATTGACTCATCATCTTGAGATCGTGCATATATCCTCACGATATCCACACCCTTGTATTAAAAAATCAGACATTTGGTACCCTGAAGTTGCAAAACCGGACAACTTACCCCCTGAGTTTCTTTCGTGTGGTGGTATTGCGCACGTGGCGTCCGGTCAGCCTGGTTTCGACAGGTCGGCCGCAGTCTCGGCTAGGTGAGCTGGCGGGCGATGTAGTCCAGGTTTGTCAGTGGGACGATGTGGGCGGGCGGCCCCACCTGTAGTCCACCTCAGCGAAGCCCAGCCGGGTCTAGTCGGAGACGAGCAACATCTGGTGGCGAAGGTGATATGGTATGGGTCGACGTCGGACATCTCCCCCATCTCCCACTGCGTGAACTCTGAGGGGAGCCTCGTCTTGGCCTCCTTGATGATCTTGACGACGTCGGTGATGGAGGAGGTCATCTTCCTGGCCGTGGAGGAGACGCACATGATGTAGCAGAAGTTGACGTAGATCCCCGCACCGCCGCGGGGGAGGCAGGCGTGGAGGAGCGGCCATGCGTTAATGGTGAAGGAGAAATGGACGGGGAGCCTGGGTCGAAGCCTGCAGCATGGGTATGGCTCTGCCACGCCTCGGCGATGAGCATCTTGAACACCGAGCACCGGGCGTCGCTGGTCACCACTGTGAACTGGCCCTTGAAGTGGTTGATGTAGTCGGCCGAGATGTCGATGGAGAGGTACTCGAGCCGCGACACACCCGCAGGCTCCGAGAGGCTGCTGACCAGCGCGCCGGCGGGGTCTGGGATCGTGTCGTAGCCCCACAATGGCACAACCGAGATGCAGTCAACTCCACGTGCCAGGTTGCCCACCGCGGGCTCTTGGGCAAGGCCACCGACGACGAGTAGCCGTCCTCGACGGCCTCCATCTGCTTGCCAGCGTCAGCGAGATCGGGGCTAGTGCCTTCGAGGTCCTTCCAGTACATGCAGAGGAGCATGATCATGTTGATGGCCATGCTGGAGAGCATGGCGGGTAGGATGCCTAGGAGGAACTTTGGGAAGGGGATCTTGCTGCCGAAGGCGATGATGAGGTTCAGCGGGTTGCCGATGGGCATGGTGCTGGAGGCATGCGCGAGCAGGAAGGGCATGGCGGGGAGGTCGCACTTAGTGGCGAGCTCGAGCACCATTTAGTGAGCACGACGCAACATGTATCGTTGGTGAAGAGCGCGGTGACGACACAGACTCGGCAGAGCCGGCCGCGGCCTCCCTGGCTCTTTCATGCTAGCTCAACTAACCAAGTCAGTGTCAAACTAGGCCGAACGGACGCCACGTGTGCAAAACCGCCGCACGAAACAACCTTAGGGGTTAAATTGTCTGTTTTTTTACTTCGCAGTGTCAAATGTCTGAATTTTTTAATACAGATGGTTACTAGTCTGCACATCAATACTTGTGGGCGGTAGAATGGACTTCTTCCTGTAAGATATCTAGTCCATGTGGCTACTCGAGATCTGGACTCTGAAGGTAGCCTACTTGCTAGACTCATAATTTGTGTCATGTTTTGCAAAATTCCTTTGAATTCGGTTGAAAATTTGGCTACTAATTCAGGTCGTTTTCGCATTGAATTTGGTCATGGAAGTGCCAACTGATGTGCTGTTATGGTTGATGTTCATGGAATGTTACGGGTGCCTCTTAATTTGCGTGGTTTCCTCTCCCCAATCCCCATTGCCATTGCCTTTTCTTTTTCCTTTTTCTTTTTCAAAATTCTTCTCCGCTTTGCTGACATGGCATAATAACTTCTGTTTTGTATTGGGACTACTTTGCTTTTCCATTAAACTGTGTGTCCAAGACTGAGTATCAGTGAGAGAATTAAGTGGCAAAAACAAAGTCGCAATTGTAATATGCATCTCATTAGTAGAAACAAAATTTTCCCTCATGTAATTTGTTCTTGCATTGTACTTCTTCAATCAGTTCGCACTTTTTCTTAGTATCGATAACCATTTCTTTTTTTTATAGAGGAAACGAAAAATCATTTCTGATATAAATAAAACATGTGTAGCATCGTCACTCAAAGAGCATATCTTTACTTTTCTGAAATTAAACCTTGTCAAAAATCTGCCTTCAACTGCATTGCACCAAGAAGAAGACGATTCATTTTTTTTTAAATAAAAGAGGTGATCCTTTGCTCTCCGTTGTTCCTTTCCGCAGCTCATCTGACATTCCTACCACCAACATCTGACTTACACAATCCAGAGAGCTCACTGCTAGAAGTCTAGAACAGTTTCCGTTTGTACTGATGTACTGCCCAAGCTTATACCCAATTTATTTAGCAAAATAGTAGAATACAGTGCAACCATTCATCCAAACCTAATTAACACCCAAAGTCCCCTTTCTCTTTCCATGATATCTCTCTCACAGGCCCGTACGAGGGGCATGAGCGAAGTGCTAAACCGCACAAGCCCCAAAAAGTTAAGATTCCAATTTTTATCTAATGTTCAATTACTACTTGTTAGCATCTCAAGAAAAAAATAAAGCTCTATAGTTAATATTGGCATGAGATAGAGTTTAAGGGCCCCCAATTTTTATCTAATGTTCAATTACCACTTGTTAGTATCTCAAGAAAAAATAATGCTCTATAGTTAATATTGGCATGAGATAGAGTTTAGTAAGTTGTTATATTCCTTCTTCCTAAGAATTTCCTCCCGATGTTTACCACTATCCCAACCTCTCTGTAGTTCTCTTTATTCCCCTTTTGCTACCACACAACCACTATTTGTATGAATCAATTATGTGTTTCTTTGTTAACTCAACTAATTTGTAATTTTGTACGCATACGGGTTATATGAACCACATCAACTAGTTTTCTAGACTCATTTCTTAGCCACTAAACTAGAAGCTTCAAACTATTGTTGTGCTTTCTTGTACTTGTGCCTTCGGGTTTTATTCTAGTTTTTAGCCATGTCTTCTACATTTAGGAGGTGAATCTAGTTGTGAAATATGTAAGAAAAAAAAGAGAACCAGAGCTAATTTATGGTCAAATTTTGAATGAAATATTTTTTGATTTGATAATTATCTTTTCTAATATGCGGTGACTAATTTTAAGTTTAGCACAGGTCCTCAAATTCTAAGATGCGGCCTGCTTTCTCATAAGATGGATTATCCAAAAAAAATCTCCAAAAAAGGTGGAGTGTCCAAAAAGGAGCAAGAAAATGAACCTCCTCCTCTCTTCCATTACAGTTCACAAGGCATGATTTGCTCTCTCATAGCTAGTGTGCTGAATGAACCTTCAAGCCCTCCATCTTCTTCTCAAAAGAAAAAAGAATAATTTAGAACCGTCTAGTGTACTTCTTGATTTTTTTTTCTTGAAATCTAAATGAATCAATCAAAATTCAGAAAAAACTAAGGAACAGTATAAAATAAGGATATCAATTGTGTTCACCACAAAGGCTCAAACCACAGCTTGCACAACAGTGATGTATCATACAACCATCAAAATTTCCATTCAAGGAAACAAAAAGGATTGGATTTACAAGTACATATACACCCCATACATGACTTTGGATCACCTGCCCTATCTGTCTCTATGTGCATAGATTTATTTTCACCAACAAAAAACCCAAAAACCCGGCACATATAAAATCCCCAGTACGATCCCTTACTCTAAATCCTGAACTCGAAACACAAATGGATCAAATCCCTAAACAAATGCTTCCGTCAATCATCTGTGCTCGTGAGTCAAATGAGCCATTAATTTTGAAGCATAAAAACAAGGGTGCCCTCTTGTGCTCCAAAGCTTATATCAGAGAATGGATCCGACTCCTGAATCACTGAAACTTTGTTCAACGTGGTACACTGCCGTGGCGCATGGCGCTGGAAGATTCGTGCTTGGGCGTGAAGCAGCTTTAAGAGGGGTGCATCTGATCGAGGAGTATTACGACGGCCATGGCGAGCGCCGGCTCGAAGCCCGGCTCCACCACCAGACGGAACACGTCCGGGCCGACGGCCGCCTCCTTCCGGCACACCGCCGCAACGCGCCGTCGCTGTTCGCCGCCCGAAGGTGAGGAGGAGGAGGAGGCGAACACGTCGAGGCATCGGCCGGCGTACGAGCCCTCCACGTCATACCGGAAGCTGGGCTGGCCCCCGCCGGCGGACGCTCGCGCCGGCGACAGATGAGCGAGGGACTTTGTCGGGCGCAGGCTCACGTGCCGCCGCGCCGTGAACCTCTTTGGCGCCGGCGCGGACGGTGAAGTCGCGTCGCCGTCGTAGATGAGCCACTCGTCCGCCAAGCTCAGCTTCTGCAAGATCACGCAAGCAGCACCAAGTCAATCAACAACTCTTCTTGCCAAAAAGAAGCAACCGAAGCAACCAAGAACTACTCCCAAGAAGCAGAGCAAATCAAGAAGAGTAATAATACCTTGCGGCGGACGGTGAGGAGGGCGCGGCCGTCGGCGTCCATGAGGACGATCTCGCGGGGCGAGCTGCCCGCGTAGGTCTCGACGCGGAAGACGAGGTTGCCCCTGCAGTCGAACACCGCGAACCCCTTCCCGTTGAACAGCAGCGACCGTCGCCACACCGTCAGCGCCACCGCCTCCCCCTCCCCCTTCTCCTCCGCCACAGCCGGAGGAGCCTCCGGCGTCGCCGCTGCGGCTGCTGCTGCAACGTTCGGGTGCACCTTTGTCATGGATGGAGGCTTGGATGCGCCTGTATCCGTGTGCAGGGAGCAGAGGAGGTCAAAGACGAGGCGAAATTAGCAGTGGTGTGAGGTGAGCGATGATAAGGGGTAGAATAGTGTGGTGCTGTGCTTTTATAGCCGGGGAAGGTGCGTGGACGGGAATGTCCCTGGTGTTTTGGCTAATTTACGGGGTATGCCACGCTAGTGACTGTGGGCTTTGCTTTTACGAGCATTATGGTCAGACGGATGGTTTGGTTGGTTAATGGTTGGTGTTAACACCCATTTTTTTAGTTTTTATTTTATAAAAAATATTATCTTCAATTGTTTTCATTCTTATTTAATACTTTTTTTATTGTTGTTGCTTGGGGGTTTTGTGGTGACTGTGGATGAGTACTTGTACAGTTCTGTCTCATTCCTTTTTTGTTTGCCTTGTGGAAGTTTTCTTAGGACTGGTTGGAGTAAATTGGTAGAGCAATACAGTGGCTAGGTTTACTTGAATTCATTTATTTATTTTTTTAAAAAATAAAAGAAATAGAACGACCTTTGATTTTTATGCACCAGCAATTTTACACTACTTGCAAAAGTATATTTCATATTTTTTTTGATAATGTAGTTATGTCTTATTCTAAAAACTAACTTCTGCTTCCTATACAAATTAATTATTTGTTGTACATCAATAGTGTGTTTGCTTATTTTCCCTAAGATCTCGTGATGTGGATCAAACCTCCTTCAGATTCAATCCGTTAGTTATCCGACCTTTCGCGGTGGAACAACAAACACACAAACCAATTCATTTGAATTGAGTTACAAGAAAATCAGCTCACTCACAAACCAATCTATAGATTGAATTGCAAGTATTGTAGTAACCTCAGTGAACAATGCCCACGCATGAACAGTACCCAAACTCTTGATCTCTCTCTCAATCTCTCAACTCATCTCAAGAAAACATGATATGCGCAAAAACGACTTTCTAGAATTTTATTATCAAAATCATAACTTGTCTACTTTACATGATGCGACCATAGGGCTTAAATAGCCTCCCACGTAAGCACAACTGCTTTTGGATGAACAATAACTACGTGAATAGTTCTGAAACCAACTAAACCTCCTAAACGCACGTAACTCAAACACTTCTATTTTCGAAACCTACCGTGTGTGAGTAGTAGATGTGAATAGTACACCTAAATAGTATCCAAAACCAACTCAATCAATCTAGTATCCTATTCGGATTCTTTGCAAAATAGGAAATCACATGCAACTTTTTAACAACCCAACAAGAACTATATTCGGATATTCAAATCTAAACCGAACCAATCAGTATTTGTGCTCCTTTATATCTTTTGATGCCGCCTTCTTTTCAATGGTAGGTGGCCCCCATCCTAAGGCACACAAGGAATGAAACTCACATAGAGAAGGGTTCCTATGTACCGATTTCAATCCGAACATATTATCCCTAAATCCTTGCCTCTTAATCCGAGCTGATTTTGTTTTATCTCTTGGAAACGTGTCAGAGTACGACTCCCTTTTGATTCGGATTCTTACTTTATTTTGCACCGCAGCATTTTCATGCACCAGCCCATGTGCCGCACTCCTATGCACTCTATTCACGGTTAGGGTTTCAACCCCATTAGCAACCGTATGAATAGAATCCTCTTTTCTTTCCTCCTTCTCGACAAAGAGTCTTGCTAATAGCATACTCACTGTTTTTTGTCAAGTATTAAACCTGAAATAACAGAAACATTAGTTAATGATAATCTGTCCGCATTATCTCATCCAATATTTTTGGACAAAGATTCTCTCTCTTTGCTCTCTTGGGAAAGAATATATTCTTGTCTACTTTGAGGCTCTCAAAATGAAGCAATGCATACCATATTGTTTTTTTAGAATATGACATTTGGTTGGTTTAGCACATTATGAATTCACAAACAGCTCAATTTTTTTTTTAAGCAGAAGAACACCTCAAAATTCATTGACCAAACAGTTTGAAGCTACAACACAAATAGCTCAACAAACTCATAAATCTTGGAAACTAAGGGCTGGCATTTAGGCAGACAACTATGAGGTGCCACACCAATTAATTGGATTACCACACGGTTGGTAAATAATGCACACCATGTTACCGCAGATGTGAAACAAATCATGGTACAAAGTCTGTAATGAAGTATTTATGATTTATTTCAAACATGTAGGTGCAAATTAACCAGCAACTTCCTTATACTCTCCCACACTTGTGCAGCCTTTTAGTTTGATGCAACATAGAAGCATCTCCCTGAACTTAACAATGCAATCACATTATTTTAGCTTTGGATAATTGATGATCAGTCAGGTTGCATCAGAGAGTGATCAAATGCAAACACCAATCAACCACAACAATGTAAACTAAAATATCTTAGGTTTCTTCCAATCTCAGTCAAAGCACTCACATGCAAAGCAGCTGTAGTTCTACCTTTAAGCAAGCACCTAGCTAGTGAAACACCGCACGGAATAAAAGGTCAGAGATTTCGCGGCCGAGAGAGCGCCACGTCGGACGCTGATAACCCAATTAGCGGTGTTAATCAAAGGAGGGAGGCGTTAAACTAGCATTAATTGGTTGGTTCGCTGGGTCCTCTCAGCTTGGGCGGCTGGCTCGGTTGGAGCGGGAGGCTTCCGATTAAACCCTCCTAATTAACGTGCCCCTGCGTTATCTTTATCTCGCTAATCGGATGCTTAGATCACCTCGCATTAGATTTAATCCCCAGGATCAGTTAGGAAATCAATTGCCGTCGCCGTCGACTCGGGTGATGGGAAGCTCCGGTCACCGTTTTGGCTGGCCCTCTAATTGTTAGTTAGTGAGTGGAGTGCTTAATCAATTGTTAATTAATTAGTTGGGTGTACAAGCTAGGAAAATAATTCTATGCACGGGTGCTACACATGACTATACGGCACAATCTCTAGGATGCGAACACGTGGCGCAATCACAAATCTAGCTTTATGCATCTCAACGGTGCCATATAATTTGTTTCACATCCTACGGGTTAGAGGGTGAGATGCATAAAGATTCATACTTGCTACATGTTCGCATCCTAAGTGTGATGCCATATAGTCATCTGTAGTACTGGAGCATAAAATTATTTTCCTAGCTTGTACACCCAACTAATTAATTAACAATTGATTAAGCACACTCACTAAGGCATTATTAGTCAAGGAGGGTTGTTATTGTTTGGTTTTTTATTGTTCCAAGCTAGGGACGCCAGATATTAACTAAGGCAAACCACATATGTAAGCATGGTGAGGTGTTCGTTTGTAATTGTATATCATGTCATAGTAGCGGTATTATTAGTGGTGGTGATTAAAACCTATTCTGGAATTCCATGCCGTGTCTTGCAAAATTTTGTGAAGCGACGTCTGGAAAATTTTCAATGCCCATATTGGTTGCTTATAGCTCTGTCTTTGTGTTTGATGGTCAATATATGGCTTCATGGCTGAAAAACTATAATATGTGGCATTTTCTCTAAAAAATACTCCCGCTAAGCACCAGTCACAAAAGGAAGTTGTTTTGGGTAACGTATAGCTAAACGTTTAAAAAATTGGCTATTAATACCTTTTTCTGAATATTTAGAATGCACACATGGAAATGATACATGTAGATTTGTTTCGGAATGTACTTTGTAATATTATAATTTTAGTATATTTTATAAATATATTGCAATATAAATGAATATGGTCCAAGTATCATTTTGGGATCCATGTCTAGGTCAAAATGATTTCCATATTCTGGTAATGGAAATATTGAGACATTACCTTTTGTTTATTTGAAAAAAAATATTTATTTTAGTAGACAAAAGATGAAGTGAGGAAAGAGCTTTCCATATTCTGGTAGTTGCAATGGTGATATGCAGCAGACCGTGCAATTCTTAGGATGAAAATCTGTTGCTGTTTTCGCTAAAAAAAATATCTGCAAATGCTCCTTCATGCATGCATGTATATTGTTTTTCTAATGAAGTATAATTAGCAGACTGGTTTGCACCTGTTAGCTTGAAAAGCCTATTAAGATATATGCTTATCTTTTTGTCAGTGTACCAGAAAAGCTGCTTTGCTTGTTCTTATTATTGATCTATCCTAGGCCGGACATGGTGTTTTTCTATGAAGGATCTTATCTACTGTACACGTGCGAAACAAACACCCAGCAGCTACCAGATAAGGGAGAAAAGAAGACGACGTGCGCAATAATGCAGCTACGTATCACACTCGGAAGTTTTGGAACGAGGGAGCTGAAGCAACATATTCCAACTTTCTGGGAAGAGCCAAGGGTGCAAGGACATGCGTAAGACATGGGCAAGAATGAACAAGCAGCAAATCAGATAGCGGCGCTTGTCATGCAGAGATTCTTCCCTCTCACCCCTCCTTTCCGTCATGGAGAAAATAAAAATGTGGAGGAGATTTGGTGAATGAGGCAGATGATCTTTCTTCCAACAGGAAAAGACATGAAGTTAGCAGTGGAGTCATGAGTCCGTAAGAGCTAGGGTAACTGTGAGAGAACTGGATGTTATTGTAACACTGTTCCTTTCTGCTGGAAAGCAGAGGACACGGTTGCATGAAAAGGTAGATCGATCCATCGAGATCGATCTTTGAACAACGGGGTATGCTTGATTGCTTTATATTAGGCGTGTTCCTCTGAATTTTCCATGCATGGTCCAGACCTCACATCTGCATCCATGTGTTGTGACTTGTGCACGCATGAGATATGCATGGTAATACTGCTCTAGTACTAGTTCGGTCCATGTAGAGGTGCTAGAGGTGTTAATTAGCACCTCCACCACATCTTACCGTTGATCAATCAGGGGCAAAACTGAACAATCGCTTCAAGACCCTCACTTTGTTGGATGGATGGTTGGTTAAAACAAAAAGAACGGAAGGAAAGGAAACGAGCCCCGTTTAGTTCCGATCTGAACCCTCCGACAGGCACTCACGCCCCACCGGCCTCCGATCCTAAGTGTGTCTCCAATCTCACCATCGAGATTACAATAAACCAAACCGGCTGGTGAGATGATGACCATTGAATTTTTCCACTGTGTGAAGAAAAATACACCTCTGGATTAACCATGTCCGTTCACAAAGCTTCCCCGCAACAAGATCTGTATACTAGATTGTGGAGGGGAGGCAGGTTGCTGCTTTGCCGGCTAGGACATCGGCACTGCTGGAAAACTTGCTCAGCAGCTGGTTCATGTATGGACATTTCATCTAAAACTCTAGTAGGGGTCTTTAGTCTATAAATAGACGGTACTAGTCATTGTAAAAGACTGATCGTTTGAAAAGTAATAAAGAGAAGCAAGAAGTCTTCTATGTCTCTGTGTTCAATCTATTATTATGTTCTTGTGTTATTACATTTTTTGGTGTGATTCTATGTTTATTTACGAGGTGAACGTTCGGATTGGACTCGCTAGCGACTGTTCCTCAACACGTTATCAGTGTGATCGACTTCAGCGTACCTCTAGGCCTACTCTACTCGGATCGAAAGGTAACTGTTGTAGCACGACTCTCATAGATTGAGTCACAGTTTCTAGACCGCTTTCAATTCTACAAATTTGGCTTTCTAGAGTTTTTCTCTACGGTGTAAATCTGCTCTAATATACCGCGATCAGACTTAGAAGTCGCCGGCCAAACTAATTGGTGGGTTGCATAAAAGAACGGATGATGATTGCGCTGTAAATTATGCATCAGATGAACAGTGCTCGATTGAACAATACTCATATGAACAGTACTCGTATACACCGCCCCCGCATGGCCATGCCGGCCCGGCTACTACCGTTGTGCACCACCGAGGTCGGCATACCGTCAGATCTTGCGCCCACCGTCCCGACCATCGGCTCCGTCCGCCAAGCAAAGAAAGAAAAATAAAGGAAGGGAAGGGGTTGGTAGTGCAGCACCACCGGGCGCGCCACCGCCGCCGACCTCGCCCGCCTCTCGAACCACCCACACGGGCTTGGCGCCGCTGACCGCTGCCGCCCAAATTTCGCATGGCCAACGGGCCGCATGTCAGAACAACGGCGCCCGCGTCCACGGCGATCGCGGGCCCCGATGCTGCATGCTGCCTTATGCGCCTGAAGACGGTGCCACCCTCCACACGACCCTCCCATAGAGCCGCTGTCGGCCTCCACTCGACCCTCCTGTAGAAACACCGTTGGGACCGCTTGGTCCGCACCGCCACATGGCCCGGACTCAGTCCCTCCGCGCCTTCCCGCCGCCAGCAGTGCTTGCACGCCTCACGCCAGAATCGCCGCCGAAGGCCTCATGGGGCTCCACTCTGGCCGCCTCTCCGCACGAGCGCCTCCCCACCGGCAGCCCCGCATGGAGCAGCCCACCGCAGTCGCAACTGCCACCCCTCGTGACGCCGCAACGGCTGCTCTGCACTGCATCCTCCACGTGCGCCTCTCGACATGGAGCCGCTGCCACAGTGAGGAGCCAAGGCAGGGGAAACCCTACTGCCTCCCTTGCCCATCTTGAACTCTTGACATGGGCCGAATGGCCAAAGAAGGAATCAGAGGAAAGAAAAATAAAGGGCCCACATGAAAAACAAAAAAAGGGAAAGAAAGAAAGGGGAAATGAAAAGAAAATACTGAATTTTTGCATAAAGGCCCACAGATTTTTCTGAAATCTTGAAAATTTTTATCAGAGCTAAAAATTTTCATATAAACCCTCGAAGATCTAAAATTTACAAGGAAATATTTCAGGAAAGAAATTATTATAGCATAACCCCTTAGAAATTGAAAATTGCGCAATTTTTTTTTGAGAATTGGAAATTTGCGGTTTAGCCCCTGGAAATTGTAGAAATCTCTAAAAATTCATATTCCAGCAGAAAAGGGTCTCGAGAATTCATATTTTGAATCATTTTGAGCATTTGAAGCATGTTTAACTTTGTTATTATTATTTATATATAATTTATTTATTATATATACTATTTTTATTATCTGTGATTGTTTATCTTGCTTTTAATTACTAAAAATAGCAGTAAATCATGAAAGTGCATAGAAAATTACGGGATCACGAATTGAGAGTTTGAGGAACAGTATGAGAATTTTCCAACCATTTTATGCAAATTATCATTAGTAATCTTATGAACTTTTTGAAAGAATATGTAGATGACTGGCATCACGAACCAGAAGTTCGAAAGAACTAGCCTAGCATGGCCAGAATTTGTACAGAATTTGTATCAGTCTTTAACTCGGTCGTATGGTAATCACATATAAGCAGAAGATTGAGAATACTCTCTCTACCTTTCACCCGAATGTGGTGCAATCCGCACACAACTATCGTCAAGATGGCTACAAGGAGTATGTCGAATTGATTGACATAATGCAAGTTGCGGAAGCGCAAGATGATGTTCTAAGGAAGAACTACATCTCACAACTGCCTAGTAGAAACAGAGGATACACAACCATTAGTTGCACTCATGGATGTGAATAGCCCAGTAGTAGCCGCAGCCGTAGTTGCCCAAGAGGAGAAGATCGCAATGGAGCAGATTCAAGCTGAAGTTTCTACATACTTCACTGATTCAATCTGGTGCACCAATTGCACTTAGATCTTTTACACCACTTGCGCTTTGTGATTGTGATAGAACTTTGAGTAATGGTTGTAAGCCCTAGGAGAGCAAAGCATTAAATCTTTTGATGAGACCTTCTAGGCTTATTTTTCCTCAGATTTATACTAGCAACTTATGTTCTGGTATTTGAAGTATCAGAACACATGTGGCGCCTTATGAAGGAAGTGTGCTTAGCGGATAGCGACACCATAAATACCACCTTGAGAGAGACGAAAATTTTTAGTCGATTACCAAGAATGCTGCTAGTCTTACAACAATCGCGGGCAGCGATACTTGTATAATAGGCTTATGAAGGACCACAATTATACTCCCGATGTGCACAACTTCAGTCATTAAAGAAGCCTTGTTGTACCCAAAATCGACTAGAACTCTCAAGGATATTCGCGCTAACGGTTTCCATGTAAATAGTGAAGAAGAGTATGGTAAGGAATACCTGCTCATTACAAAGCGTGAAGAAAGTGGAAAAGGGTATTAAAATGACTTCCTTTATATGAAACTAGGCTATACTACATAAATATTGAGGCACCTGCAGCCTATACTGCTCTGAAAACTGTATTTAGAAGCTCTAAACTTCTCTATCTCTGGCATGATAGATTATGCCGCCTAGGTCATAGGATGATTTGAAATATAATTAACAACTCACAAAGACATAATATCGACGCAAAGAATTTTCCCGAATTAGAAAGATTTTGTGTGTCCTGCATGTGCCACTAGAAAATTAATTACTAGACATTCTACTATGAAAGTGAATGATAAAATCCCTGCATTCTTGAATTGTATCCAGGGAGACATTTGCGCTCCTATACAGCCCTTGTTAGGGACATTTAGGTATTTTATTTTACTCATCGATGCTTCCTCAAAATGGTCGCACGTATGTGAAGTCCATCAGAATGGATAATGCTGGGAATTTACTTCGAATGTATTTGATAATTATTGCATGACAATGGGAATTAAAGTTGAACATTCCGTACCGCATGTCCACACCCAGAATGTGCTAGCAGAATTGTTATTTACCAATTATATGTTGGGGACACGCAATCGTGTGTGCAGCAGCTCTCGTCAATTTTAGACCATCGGCAAATAATATCCATTCACCTATACAACTAGCTTATGGGTCAGCACAAAAAATTTATCATCTTCGCAGATTTGGTTGCAAGGTTTATGTACCTCTACCACCATTGTAGTGAAGTGCAATGGGCCCTCTCCAAAAGTCTGAGATATACATTGGTTATGAGACAACATCTATAATCAGGTATTTGGACCCTATGACTGGAGATTTATATGCAGTCCGTGTGAGACCCCGGTTTATCCGGCTTGTAATGCTTAACCATCCATTCGGTCCTAGCATCACAAAACAGATAATCCGAGACTCGAGACATGTATACTTCCCAGAATGCAGTATACACACCTCTTTACAAAGCTCATGCATCAATTCCATTCATCCACATAGAACCGAAACACGTAATGTAATTATTAATAATATTAAACCGAATCATTACAAAGAGAGGCCAACCGCCAACAATAAAAGAGACAACAATAATTAAACAGCGGAAGCAAAAGTGCCATAAGATGGCTACAACAAAAGAGCCAATCAGTGTGCCTTTAACCCACAAGGCAACCGACCGGACCGCCAAGCTAGTCGTCAAACCCGAAGCACATCTCACAAAAGTGAGGCCCTTGGGGCTCACCTTCTTCCCCAGAACAAAAGCAAATAAGCAAAAGCCGGTGAGTACTTTGAATGTACTGCAAGACTTACATGTGGAATAACAAACCTGTACATATACTACATGCAAGCTTAATCAACAGAGGTCAGAGGTTTCATTTTAGCATAAAGCAAGTTTTCATTTGCAATAATATAATAGATTGAAAACAATTTAACAAATCTGTTTTTAATGTTCAAATAAGCGCAAAAGACAACAAAATAACAAAGAGATAGGAAACAACAACAATCCTCGAAGTGACTAAACCATTAGTCACCACAACAATAGCATGAATTACCCATTCATGCCAACCATGTCAAATTTTAATTTAAAAGGTTGAAGTCTAACTCTTGCAAAACCTAACCAAGCGTGTCCATAACCTAGGACGAGGCTATTCGAATAGTTTTATCCTGCAGGGTGTACCATTTTACCCACACGCCTGATCGCCTTTTGCCAAGCTATTAAGCACACTTCCTTAGGTATGCCGCACGGCTAAGTCCTACGAGACGTTTCCAATATTATGTATTAACTCGAGTCGCCTGTATGGATAGAAACCCATACGTTGTGTCGGGTCGTGGCCCACCTCGGACAACTACCCGTCACGGTAAAGCCTTGACAATCAAGGCGCGCTCGAGGTGGAGAGTCCATCCCGGAAACTCCACCACCGCACACCCAAACACAAGAACACAATTCCTTTTTCACACAACACACACAACGCTCCTCCTGCGACTCGGAGATAACACACTCCAAAGTACTAGGTTAAGAGGGGTCCCATATAACCCTCATGTGGTTAGTACGCAAAAGTGCTTGGAGAGTGTGACACAAGATGTTCGGTCCTTGTTGACTTAGGCAAGACGACCACAAACCCAATAACCCACCATCCAACCACTTGCCCAAGTCCAAATCAATTTTTCTATTTTCAGAATTTTGACTTTACAAAATTAACAAAGCACAAAGTGCTGGACATAATGGAAGAATAATAATTTTTGTGTGATCAAGACCATCGACTAAGTCGATGATCGCCCAAAGCTACCGAACTAGGCATGGCTAAGCACAAAGATTCGTATTCTACTAAGTGACAAGAGTTCATCCATCGAACTCTAATCACAGCAAATAACCTAGGCTCAAGTAGTAGAGAATAAACAACATCCTACAGATTATGCAACTATAGGATCAACTAACCATAATTTAACACAAAGTAACAATGCATACATACAGTTGAGTTCAAAATATTAAACTTATAAAATAATAGGACTAACATGATCAAACTGCTTGCCTGCTTGTTGTGGGTCAAGATGTTGCTGGGGATCACTCTCGGTATCAATGTGCTCTTCGGATCCTATCGAAAGAACCAAAAAGAACCAATAAGACAAAAGAAACCGAAAAGATCCAACAGCCCTCTTCAACAAAAAGCTCTCAAATCTTTACAGTAGAAAGAGCATGATTTTTATGAACGAATGCAACAAGAACAATTGATTTGGATTCTTAATGCAAAAGATATGGCCAAAACAATTTTGCTCAGCTTTTATAAATCAAAAATGCTACTATTCATTAGCAAAATTTTCTGGAGCTATACTGAGTCTGGAAACATTTTTAAATTAAAGTCTAGTTAAAAACATAACCAACAAAATTTGAATCAACCGAAAGGGGTTTGAAATGAAATAGTTATGCATTTTACAAGTTATCACATTTTTCAGTTGATAAATAAATCCTTTCGGGAAAATCGAAACTAAACCGACGTGGTTTAACACGGGGCGTTGATCTTGGATCCAACGGCCCAAACCCGGCATTGTCGCGCGCATGCGCGATTCACAAACCCTAAACGCCACCGTTGGATCGGATCCAACGGTTCACGTCAGATCGGGGCGCTCGGGCGGTCCGAACGCTCACACGCATAAGAGCCGCTGATCTTGGATCCAACGGTCCACACGGATCGAACCTTCGGACGGTCCAACGTTCACTCAAATCGGGACCGTTGATCTTGGATCCAACGGTCCACAATGACCTACGCCAAACGCTCGCCTGTTCTCGTCCGACAAAATGGCCGGAAAGAACGGCTGCACGCCGGCGACTCGTCACAACAATGCGAGCAAAGGCCCAAAATGGGTTGCTAACAAACTCGCGCACCCAAAGGAACCAACAATTTCATTTGCGGCGTTCTAGAACGCCGCAAGCCGAGATGACAGAGATGACTCAAAATGACCGAAAACGAAAACGCAAAACGCCACCGTGGTTCAAGGGAGCGAAAGCCAATCCACTAGGGACTAATAAGGGGGTACCGAGCCCAAAGAAGGCACGGAGGAGAGTTGAATCGGCTCGGGTGAAGAAGAAGAGCCGCTTTACCGAAAAGGGCAATCCAAATTGAACCGCTTCTTCTCACAAAGGCAAAATTGATGAGGGTTAATATTCAATGAGATGCTAAGTAATCGAGGAAGCAAGGGTTTTGAAGGAGAAAGCCCGGAACACCACTTTCACCGAAGAGGTTGGAGCTTCAACAATGGCGGCCGAGAACAAATTTTTTTGAAATGGAGCTCGAGCAATGCACAAGCAGTGGCTCTGGAGCTCAAGGGTGTTTAAAGGAGGATAAGGAAGCCACTGGAGGAGTTTTATAGGTCGAAAAGCAAGGAAGAAGCAACGGAAAGAAAATGGCGATGCACTGTGCTGAGGCCGACTGAGGGCGATGGGGGCAAGTGCACTCGAGCAGGACGAAGACTTCGGAGGCGCGTGATACGTTGCTCAATAATGCAGAGTCGCTGGTCGAAGGAGATATGACCGACGCCACGCTCGCAATTTTCACCAACTACGCTTGACCATGGCCGATGCGCGCGAGCGGAGGAAGACGAAAGAGATCAGCCGTTGGATTGAAATCGGACGGTCCAAAAGCAACGGGGTGATTAGAACGGTTTGAGCATCCATTTTAGTCTGAGCTGTTGATTTGGATCCTACGGTTCATATTGCGCGAGGCGTTCGGACGGTCCGAACATTCCCGCGAATCTGAGCCCTCGATTTAGAATCCAACGGTTCACATGGATCGGGCGCGCGGATGGTCCGAACGCTCACGCGATCGTGGGCCGTTACGCCGATCCAACGACGCACAACGCCGCGCCCAAACGCATCGAGGCGGTGCGCTTAGTTGATCGGGCCAAGTCCATTGGCTCGAGCCCGAGTCCGATCCGAACCCGAGGAACAAGGAAAACCGCTTAGGGTTTGAATTTGAATAATCGATATTTGAGGAATTCTTTGAGGTAGCAAACAAACTCCAAAATTTACGAAATTTTAACTGGAGCTTGCTAACAGGATGATGAACCTTATATAAAATTTTCAGAGACTTTTATGCAATGCATTTTTCTCGAAAAATTCCAGAAGGCCACATTAGGAGTTTGACTAATGTTTGACTTGTCTCAAAAATTATCAAATAATTTCTGAAAATTATGAAATAATTCTGAGGTGTTAAACATCACTCCTAGGTTCAAAGAAAATTATTTTCAGGGGTTGGGCACAAGATTTTCATGAAGGAGCTTTGTGTTGGTGTCCAAATGGCAATTTGATTTTTGATTTCCCATAATTCCTTTACAAAAATTATGGAACTGATTACAAAAATCAAGATCAGAGAAAAAGTTTTAATTTCTCCTCATTTTTATTACATTTGAAACACAAACCAATTTTGGGATGTTACAAAACCGCTTCGCTGATAGTATATTTGACGAGGATTGTTTCCCATCATTAGGGGGAGGAAATCAACCCCTTGATGAAAAATATCAGGAAATAATTGAAGTATAGAAGATACTTGAAGTCCAGAAGATAACTGAATCCATACACATAACCCGTGCACTAGTGAAGCAAGTAGAGAAGTCTAAAAGATAATTGAAGTCTAGAAGATAATTGATTTGAAAACGTTAGCGAATCAATTGCCTAACCACTTTAATGATTTGAAGAGCATGACCAGGTCGCATATGCATGTACGCAATGCACCGGAGGGGGTTGAAATACCGATGAAAGTATCCCTAATCCCATCCTAAGGCCTCAGAAAGGACAAGAACTTTGACCCCCCGAATCTGAAGTAACTGGGGACGTTTGGTGAAAAAGGATAAGAAAGACTTAACACGACCAATCACCAAAGTTCTCCATAACCAGAAGGGGAGCCAGTTGAAACCTGGCACTAGTATGGATCCTTCAGAAAGGCATACTTGATTTGAACATCTACATGAAATGAGACATTCGCATGGATATGTGCACACACATCGAAGCTAGAAAACTAAAGGGACTTGCCCCGTAATTAGAAGCAACGGTGAGTGAGTAGAAATATTAGAGAAATCACCCCATGAAGAAATAGCTATACATTATGTGACCATTGGAGAATCTATGAATAAAAGAATAACCAATGTCGATATTTATTTTGCAAAGAAAATTGCCATGATCATTGATCTTGATCCAGAGTCTACATCAATCACTGAATGTAAGAAAAGATCATATTAGGAAGACTGGAAGAAGGCAATAGAAGCATAATTATTATCTCTGAATAAAAGAGAGGTGTTTGGGCTTGTAAGCCACATAGCTCCCCATGTGCACCCCGTAGGACATAAGTGTGTATTTGTTCGATTGAGAAATGAAAGCAATGAAGTTGTAAGACATAAAGCAAGGCTCGTTGCATAAGGTTTCACTCAACGTCCAGGAGATGATGATGAAGAAATATATTCCCCGGTCGTGGGTGGAACCACCCTTTAGATATTTAATCTTAATGACAACTAATTTGAATTTAACAATGAAATTGATGGATGTGATAACTGTATACCTTTATAAAAATTTGGATTCAGACATTTATATGAAGGTACTTGAATGTATCCATGTCCCGAACAAAGACAGAGCATATGGAAATCTGTACAATGTGAAACTTAGAAAGTCATTGTAGGGAATGAAACAATCAGACAGGATGTGGTATAATTGCTTGAAGTGAATTTCTATGTAAAAAGACTACACGAACAATGAGGATTGTATCTAAGTATTTATATGATAATCCCAGGATGAATTTTGTATAATTTTAGTGTATGAAGATGATCCAATATCATCTAACCTTGGAAGAAATTAAGGAAGCAAGCACTTACCTGGAGTTGGAGTTCGAAATGAAAGATTTAGGTAAAACCAAGTATTATCTATGCTTGTAGCTTGAGCATGCCCCTTTAGGGATATTAGTGCATCAGTCAACCTACATACCCTTCGAAAGTGCCAATGGTTGGAAGATCCTTGCAACAAGACAAGAATTCGTACAGACCTAAACAAGAGAGGGGGGAGTCATGGGAATGGAATTCCCATAGTTAAGTGCAATAGAAGCACTCATGTACTTAGCAAACTGTTCTAGGTCGGACATTACATTTGCTGTGAACCTATTAGTAAGGTATAGTGCAGAACCTACCAAAAGGCATTGGCAGGGAATGAAGAACATCTTCCGATACCTCAAAGGAAGCAAAGTGTTCTACAGAAAAAACCAAGACCTGTATATGAATGGCTATGTAGATGTCGGGTACCTGTCGGACCCGCATACAACCAAGTTGCAAACACACTATGTATTCCTATGTGGTGGAACTACAATTCCATAGAAATCGTCTAAGCAAAGTCTTGTATCGACTTCGACAAACCACTCAGAAATCATAGCATTTTACGAGGCCTCACAAGAATGTGCTTAGCTTTGGCGGATGATTCACCACATCCAGCAGTCATATGGATTGAATACCGCGCAAACCCCCACTATTGTCTACGAAGATAATGCAACTTCTATTGCACAAGTGTAGATAGATTATGTAAAGAGTCATCTCACAAAACATATCAATCCTAAGTTCTTCTATGCTCATGAATTGCAAAAGATGAACGAAATTAAAGTCTCAGATACTAAGTCATGTGAAAATCTTGCGATTTATTCATTAAGACACTTCCAGCATCTAGTTTTGAAAGGTGCGTACATAGAATTGGAATGATGGGACTTAGAGAAGTGCAAAATTCAGGGGTAGAATCTTTACGAACTTATCATTGAAACTTAATCATGAAGATCGAGCACCCAAAGAACGAATCCTGGAGATTAGATGAAATTAGGTGGATTGTACTCTTTTTCACTTCACGAGTTTTCTTGAAGTTTCTTGGTTAAGGTTTTTAACGAGACAATTAAATGCGACACGAGAGAACGATGTTATGTACTCTTTCTCTAAATTTTTCCTGCTAGGTTTTTATGCAGCTTTGACGAGGCATGAACATGTAAGGATCGCTGCCAAAGGAAGTGTTGGGAAACCTTAGACTTAGTCTAGCAGTAGACCCATGTATAAACGGCTCATCCAAAATCCTAACAAGGTCTCTAGCCTATAAATAGAAATCTTAGTTATTGTAAAAATGATCGCTTAAAGAGTAATAAAGAGAAGCAAGAAGTCTCTTACATCTCTGTGTTCAATCTACTATTTGTTCTTATGTTCTTGTATTATTTGTTGTAATTCTATGTCTATCTATGAGGTAATCATTTGAACTAAACTTACCAGCGACAGTTCCTCGATAGGCGCTACACCACCCATGAGTTGTCCCAATTAACGTTCTGCATGGCGCTGGCTGACCGACAGTTCCAAGTACAACCCCAACATATTGCTCTCGCCTGATAGATTTGGAGCACAAGGAGCCGCTAAGGAGTTTGATGGCACGGCGGCGAGCTCACGCCGGTGCCTAACATAGGGAACTGTCAAAAGAGGGAAAATCAAATTACCTCTATACCCCTGTTTGGTAGCATCACTCTTGTGCACCGGTGATGTAATCTTCAGTTATCTCGAGTCATAATATCCGTCCGATTATATATGTTCCATGGACGGTTAATAAACTTTTTAAGGACCAAACCATTCCTCAATACTGCTCATTTTTTAGAGTGCAGTGAAGGAACGAAAGCTACGGATGGATCATGGCACTGTTCATATTGACAGCGGTGAATTGCCACACGTTAAATTTGTGCCTACCTCAGCCTCAGCCTCAGCACATCTCTTTCCCTCTTTGCCTTGCCTGCATGCCTTGATCGATCATACACGGAACAAAGTCGTCAAGAATTTTGCTTTTTCAGACTTCTTTTTCAGACTTCTCTTTCGGTTCATCAATTTTCAGGCATCGATCATCGTTTGTGCAGTAGCTAGACGGGCTTGAAGAGATAGTAGTCTACTATTTTGTTTTCAGGCATCTTTTTTCCAGTAAAATCGCAAATATCGTCGTCAGTCACCACGTGGGCGATGCTTGCCTCTACCCATCACTTGCTAGCTAATGGCCACTTGTTCTCGAAGAGATAAGGAACATATCGTTTTATCACATCTCAACTCTTTAGTTCTTTTACAGTATATTCAATTTAATACGAGTCTTAACTCTTGAGATATTTTACGGTACACTTAATTTATTACGAGTCGTTCATTCTATAATATCTAATAGTTCAGATTATTGATAATTTATGTATGCTACAACTGGTAGTATGAGTAGTAGAATCTCGAGAGGGTAGAATTTTAATTATCCATATGGAGATAACATAGCACAAGAATAATATTTTCATCTCTAGGTGGTAAAGTCCATAATACCCTCACGAAAAAATATAAATATAAAGAAAAAGTTTATTATGTCCTTAATAAATTAATAGTCAGATTTAATTTATACTATCATCATGTACTACAAGTTAAATATACTGTAAAATTTCTTTAACTCTTACCTATGTCCGAAAATCAAACTTCAACTATAAAATTGGATGTACGATACCATTAAATTATTAAAACAAAGCAAATTACCCCTCACGCAAAACCAGCTAGTTTCTGTTGCGTCGCATCCTAGTAAGCTTGGATACAAGACTTTACACATCAGCCCAACATGACTAAGTCAGCAAAAATATCTCACCTACTTTAAAAAATATATCATCTATCATAGAACCATGACGACAGGGTGAACAAACAAAATCCAATGATCTTTCAAATTTAAGATTGGGTAATCCTCTAACAAGATCCATATTACTGATACGAGCAAGATGATCAAAACTAATATGACCTAATCTACGATGCCAGTGAAGAAAATCCTTAGAATCAGATGAAACAAGACACCTAAGATCAGAGAACGAAGAATATGAAAAGTCATCTTTAAACAAACGACCAACTCGAATAATTTTACATACTAGATCGCCAGATGAATCTAAAATGCAGCATGAATGCCTTTTAAAGCTTACCTCAAGATTATCGTCTATCAACTGTGAAATTGAAAGCAAATTATAACTCAATTTACTGACAAGAGCAATGTCTTTTAGAATTAATTTGTCGTTGACACGCTCAATACCTTTTGCAAGAACTGGTCCTTGAGCATTGTCCCTAAAAAGTAATCATGTCATCACTGGTGGCATGACCGAGGGAGGAGAACAATCTAGAGTCTCCGGTCATGTCGCGAGAGCAACTAGAGTCAACGAACCATATATTCTCCTTCCGCTTGCGACGAGCCTACAAAGCATGAACAATCATCGGTATCTTAGTACTGGGGTTAGACAATAAATATTTAGGTAACCAGTACTAAGATACGCGACGAACAGAAGCAATAGCCGGCAAAGAAAATGAATTTTGACATTTTGGGTACTACCGGTCAGACCGCAGTTGTCGTGCTGGTTTGACCGTCGGCCGGTATGACCGCGTGATAGACGCCGGTCTGACCGATGGCCGGTATGACTGCGTGACAGACGCCGATCATACCGGTCCAATCGCAGAAACTCCCAAACATGCAGAAAATTATTTAGAGGGAGAAAAGTGGTGATAAGGAGCTTGATCAAACTCTACTCCAGTGCGAGAAACTTTCCTTAACCTGTGTTTTTTTTCTTTCTTTGCTTTTCGAAAGAAAAATTGAACCAAACGACCCTCTCTATCACAATGAGTGCATTTATAGTTATCTTGATGAGAAGTCTTATCTATTGCATTTACAACACCCACTTGGTTAGATGTGAATCATTTGCAATATCAGCTGATTTAAAAATAATTTATTTTGGTTCAGATTCTACTTTAAATATTTTAGGTTTAGGAAGCTTAACAATCTTAAGAGGATTATTCCTGGGATGCTCAACAAAATTAAATCCTAGACTCTGGTGTTTAACACACATATTTGACTTGTCTCGGATCATGTTCAAATTTTTCTTACCAAAGAAAAATATCTGTAAAGTGTCTTTGAGATACTCATTGTCTCTAGCTAGAGTGAGACAAGTTGTGCATTTAACATATTCATTCACATGTTTCTTAGAAGCACTAGACTGAGCCAATTTTTCCTTTTCAGCAAAATCATTAAATTATATAGTCAAAGCTATTATTTCTATGGAAAGTTTAGGTTAGTTATGTAACAGCCCAAATTTTAAATTTGAGTTAAAAATAAAGTTTAATTATTTTTGTGGAATTTTATGAAATTTTAAAAGCTTTTCTCTAATTATTTTAAAACTAAAATAATTTATTTACAAAATATATTATCAAGAATAAGTTGGAAATATTTTATTTAAATCAAAAATGCCTTAGAGAATTTATGTGAATTTTCTCATAATTTTTGGAATTTAATTGCTATTTTCTAAAGCCTTTTGAATTTTGGGAATTATTTAAATTTGAAAAGGATTTAAAAATCCACCGCACAGTGTTGGGCCGAATCTCCCGCGGCCCATCCTTGTTCTCCACGCGTCGACCCATTTCGCTTGTGCGCCGTCAGTGCGGGCCGTCCGATCAAAATCGGACGGCTCACGCTCCTTGCGCTCCGTTCTTCCGAAGACAGGTGGGCCCATCTGCAGTGTTGTTGTCTCCCCGACCCCTTCTTCCTCCCGCGTCCAGTGCCTTCGTCCGCCATTAACGCCCGAGCAGAGATTTTGTATTCCGTGATTCCCTCCACCGCTCCTCGCGTAATGTTCTCGGCTGTTTCTTTCCGCAAATGCGTGCATTTACGCCGGTCGTTCGCCGTCGCCACCGTGACCTTCGCGCACGATCTCCGCCTCCCGGTCTCCCCTAGCCCAATAAAATGTAGCCCCAGGTGCGCCTCTCTCCGCTGATCCCAAAGCCCCAACACTCGTAGTCCCTCCGCCCCTCTAGCGCCCGTATTTTGTAGTTCCTCGCCGGCGACTGAAACTCCGTCAACCTTCGATTCCGCCGCCGTCAAGCCCGCTCCTACCACCCCGACCGCACCATCGGCATCACCTCGACGTCACCTACCTTGTTCGCACCTTCGCTTCGCCAGGAGACCCCCGGAGCAGCTTCGCCGCCGTCGACCGAACTTCGCCGCCGCCTCTCACCGTCGCCGACGACCATTTCGCCTTGCCCTTCCGCCGCAAGGTAGCGCACTATATTCGTTACCACCTCCTCTATCTTTTGCGCACATCCGTGAGCCTCGCCGTGGCGCGTAGCACCGGCGAGGGGTTGCCGGAGCACCGCCAGCCTCGGGCTGACGAGGCTCCGCCACATCGACGCCACCTCAGCGCCAGATCAGCCCTAGAGGCCCAGTCAGCACTACGTGGATGCCCACATGGCGTATTGCGCTAGCACCCGCACCCATTCGTACTGTTCCATGAGCCGAGTCCACCGTGGACTCGTGACTTTTCGTGGACCCAGTCCATGACTGTGGGCCCACATATCAGTGACTCATTCAAATTTCTAATATAAAAATAATCCGTCTGAAATTCAAAATTTCCGTACGATGATGTCAGCATGCACAATAATTCGAATTTCCTTTAGAAAAATAATTTGGGAAAATCAATAAAATCTGATTTTAGTATTTTCTTTAGTTTTAATCCTCTAGAAGCTCGTATTTCTTCATACGAACTACGATTTGGGTGAATCAAATTTCTATATTTGTATAAAATCAAGATCTAGCTATCTAAACTGAAATTATTTCATTTGGTGTTTATTTTGATGTTCATTTAAATTTATTTGTATTTTATTTGAATTTATTTGAATTTGACCTATTTTCGCGTATAGATTTCGACAACCCCGGAGAGCTTGACCCTATTGAAGAGTTAGAATAGCAAGATTTTGATCAAGTCAAGTTATAACATTGATCATATTGATCCCAATATTTTAAATTTTTTTAATTCTGTTTTTAAATTACTATTGCATGTATAATTTTATTGAGTTATTTTAAATTCCTGTTTTAAATTCTCAGTTAATCCAGTTCCTTTGTATAGCCAATATTGTATGTTGAGTCATCATTTTCTTGTCACCTTAGTCAAATAATAATTTCAAAATAAAGATATGCTTAGACATTACTTAGATCACAAATATATGATTTTGGGGAATTTTTGCCAAAGTAGCAAGTATTGATTAAAAGACTATGATATTGATTTGTCAGGGTGGATTTTTGCAAATATCTTTGTAAAATAAAAATAAAAAATGGGTTTGAACTTGGGTGGAATGGACAGCTGGTGGGTGTAGATTTATGCACGAGCTCGATTCGGGTAGGATTGAGGCACAGGGATTATTTTTGGAAGTCACCCAAGTCAATTAAGGACCGACCTTTGAGCCGCATCGTACAAAGCTCCACCGTACTACCACATGTTCTGTATGGGCAAAACTAGGCTTATCAACTTGTCATATCTCACTGTTTTATGTGCCATTTTGTTGAGTGGGTGTTGGTAAAACAGTATTCCCACCTGGCACAAGAGGGGGCTTCCAGCTGGTGGTTAACCCAGTGGAAGTGAAACATTAGCGGGCGTATTTGCAGTGAGGTAGAACATTTGAAACGCCTTGTGATAATTTCTTAGTCGCACGCCTAAGGAAACGTGTATTGACCGACATAAAGAGGAAATTATATTTTGTGGGTAAAGTTGCACCCCCTCTACAGAGTTTAAAACTATTCGAATAGCCGTGTCCACGGTTATGGACATGCTGAGCAAAGTCACTCTAAGTTATACTTTGTTTTTGGTTTTAAAATGATTTTAATAAATATTTTTAGGATGGTGAATCCTTGTAGTAAAATTGGGCGGTTAGCTATGTGATAGGAGGATATCCATCACCATTGTTTGGGAGCGCATTGTGTGGTCTACTACTTATTTGCTTTCCGCTGTGTTACTTTAATTGGCCTCAGGCCCTACTTTGTAATAAACTCTGATTCATATTAAATAAATACATGATATGATTGTGATGATATTTTTATTGGACTGTGTACACTAGAATTACTGGACTAGTGTGGGAAACACAGAGAATTCGGGATCCTTCGTTCCCGAGTTCGACAAGTTAGAGCAAGAAGATATCCCATGATACAACATTTGTTAAATTATTTCCTGAGATGAATTTAGTCTATCTTCTAGCAATTCATAATTGGAGAAAGTTTTTGTTTGAGCATTTGAAATACTTGACTCTAAACATGTAGATGAACTAAACTTGAGATTTTTAATTTCATTATTTCTTAGTTTTAATTTTTCATCACAAGTGTCATGTGCCAACATTAAATCATCAAATTTAGCATTTACATTCCTAAGTTGAATCAAGTTTGATCCATTCATTGACCTAGTAGTCTCCAACTCAGAATGTAAAACATGATAATACTCACATGATTCTTTATCAGGAATAGAAGCTATAAGTCTATTGATTTCAGAAGTTAAGCTTCAACAAGATAATTATTTTCTTTCAGTTTCTTTTTTGCCCTTTTCAGTTCTATAGCAAGTTTAATCAAACCATCTTCAAGCACATCATATGATGGTCTTACCTCATCGAGATCACTGTCATTGTCGTTGTCGTTGTCGTTTTTCGCCATGAAACATACGGTCGTGAAGTCATTGTTGTTCTTCTTACCTTTAGCCTCATCTTTGTTGTGGATGTCGTCCTCACAACTTCCATATTCCACATCACTCGGATCAAGATGCTCAATAGCAGAAAGGACCTTTTCAGCAAATTTCTGATGAAAATTTTCATCCTTGGTGTTGTTGTTCTTGAATGGCCGGCGACGATAATCTTGTCTTCCTTGATCACCCCCCTTGAGCTTGGGATACTCTATCTTAATGTGGCCTATCTCGCTACACTCATATCACCTGATCGAACTTGATATGCCACCTCGCTTCCTCATCCTCAAATTGTTGAGTTCCTTGTATGTTCATAAGAAGATTAACACCAAATTCTCTTTAGGGAGCTGTTGAACTCTTCCTCTAGAAAAGAACACAAAGCAGATACAGAAAAAGAACTCGACGAAGAAGCCTACACGGGATTAGTCGTAAGTGCTAAAGATGGATATTTATCAATCTTAGATGGTAAAGTTTCGATCTCAAAGGTTTTTAATCTACAGAAAAGATCGTCCACTAATACAAAAAGGCTAACAATGGACGTCTCATCACAGAAGGTTGACCAAAACTGTCTGTATTTAAAACAATCACAGACAGTTTTTCTTTAGCGATCGTCTGTGTTTCTGTCTACACTAAGAAACATTTGTGAATAATTAATATCACAGACAATTCGTGTTGAAAACCGTCTGTGAAGTATCACGGACGATTCTGAACAAGAACCGTCTGTGATACTACTAAATCCATACACGGTTATTTATTCAAACTGTTTGTGATTGTATTTACCTAATAGAGGAAAGCAGAAGATATATAATCCGGTAGGCACCTTATTCCGTATCATGTGTAACTTCAATGTCTTGACGTGTAACTTCTAATCAACAGAAAAATGCAGAAGTACTTCACATGATCGATCGATCAGAAGTTTCACATCGTAGACAGTGAAGTGCTCACATCGTAGGGATCGAGATGACAACTTGAAGAAAAAATGTAAGTAAGAAAAGATGGGAAGTTTGTGAGTGATTTTTTCTTAGTTCTACATGCGTGCCCTTCTGATGGTTATTTATAGGCTTAGCAACTTGTGGCAAGATTAAATTAATGAATAAAAATGGAAGTCCGATGGATACAATTTATTAGAATCTGCTCCTAATAAATCATTGGTAACGAAAGCATCACCATATTTTTGGGAATTGTTTTTCATAAATACGGTTGATGCTCCTTTTCCTATGTTTACAGCTGAAGCTGGAGAGCTCATCACAGATAGTTTTTAATAAGAACCGTCTGCGATTACATACTTCACAGACGGGCTTTAATAAGAACCGTATGTGATAATGCATTCGTTCGGTTCCTGTGTGGTGTGTCTCTTGGTCTCGCGTGCCGACGTTATACACGATGTGTCTCTTCGACGTTTTAGAAGAATGATCATCGTGCGCCATGGTGAGCACGCAGAGTATGATAGCGAGGACCAAGGTGAGGAGGTTGGCGATCGCCGTCACTTTTCCTCACGATGTCGTCGTCCACATCGTTAGCCTCGTGGTCGCGAGCTCTTCTCAACCCATTGCTGACCTCTGCAGCCTACGAGCCATGTACGTATTATGTTCTTTTGTTTTTGGTAGGTCTGAAGGAG
This sequence comes from Hsuehochloa calcarea, assembly GCA_036346395.1. NCBI lineage: Eukaryota > Viridiplantae > Streptophyta > Magnoliopsida > Poales > Poaceae > Hsuehochloa > Hsuehochloa calcarea. Next base: position 40,235,492 of record CM070601.1, read on the forward strand.
TGAGTATTCTGTTCGGTTTTTGTCAGTTTTTTTAAGATGACTGTAGTATATCATATCGTCGTTAATTATCAGCAAGCTTCAGGTGTTCATTTTGGGTTTAGGTTACGATCGAGAACCTGATTGTAATTCCTCTGAAAATCTATAAAAGGAGAAAAACTAAAAATTGTAGCAGTTGATATGGCACAAAATAATGTTGTGTTGATTTTATTTTGTTTCCAATATCGATCTAGTTCTAAACTAAATTTGACTAGCGACAATGACCTTAATTTGGCCTAGCTTTTAAAATTTTCTTATAGAGTAATTCTTGTATTATGATTATGCCTTCTTGAATTTTATAGTTGCAAGGCTATGTACATAGCGTCCAAGGAGCGCGCTGTGGGGAGGCGCATGTCACTGGAGTGGGAGGAGATGATGAAGTGGTAGGACAACGAGTGCTAGCTAGTTGTCGTCAACCACCTGTCCAGCTCCAGTAACCCAGAGGCATGCTTCATCGTCAGCCTCGCGCTTGTCTTCGCGCCCTATGACTTGCAGTGCGACCATTTGTTCCTTGAACAGGTGACCGTCGCTGGCCACAAGGCCACGGCCTACATGCTCGGCCTCCTCCTTTACACGGCCGGTGAGATGTGCGATGTTGGGAAGAACTACATTAACCAGGTCGAGTGTGAGCCAGCCGGCGGTAGGTGTGAGATGGCCAAGAGAACCAACTGGGAGTGCAGGTGGTGCAGGAGGCTTACTGCGGACATGGTCTTGGAGGAGGTGTGAAAGAAGATGGCTGGGCCACTGGGCTGGGTGTGGGCACCGTCCGAGGACGACCACTCGTGCAAGAGCACCGGTTGCGGCGTGATGGAAGGGTAGGACGACCGCGTCATCTTCTACAGTGATGACTGCAGTATTAGGCATAAGTATGCCAAGTTCTTTGCAGAGATGTTGAACTACTTGCTATAAAATTATCGGTTTTAGCATAGTTTTAGCAAATATTCATATATAATTCTTTACTAGTATGAGAATGTGTCATATGTACTTTTGAATTTGCATTTATGTACGAATATTATAACAGTCTAGTATGGAACCGTCTGTGATGTGAGACCATATCATAGACGGTTCTACTATAGAACCGTCTATGATGTGAGACAATATCATAGACAATTCTATTATTGAATCGTTTGTGATAAGCATTATTGATGGTTCCGTAATAGAACCGTCTGTGATATCCCTTTATTAATAGGAGCCTGCTAGTGTTTGCGACCTAAATCGCCACTCCTCAGCGCCCTTACTCTCTCCTGTTCCCCTCCCCACCCGAGTGCCCCTGCCCTCGACGCCGCCGCCCGAAGCCTCCTCCCTGATGGCTACCCCCAAGTCGCGCTTTCTGCCCGACGCCGCCCTTCTTCCCGTCGCCGCTGGTTGTGACAGCACGGTTCACTGCACAAAACACTCTTACAATAAGAGTGTCCTAATAAGTGTCACTGTCGTGACACAACTACAATGGTGCCGCCGCGGCCGCCGGTCCAATCGACCTCCCCTAGCAAAATCCACCTCCCCACCGCCAGATTTTCCTGGTTCTATGGTTGGTAGCTGATACATGATGGCACTTCCCAGTCGGAGTACCTACACATCCACGCTATTTTCTGAACATAGCGACGTCCAATTACCTGTTGACAGCATCTAGGTAATTGGATGTCCACATGCTCTCCTGACAGCCATGCTTCTTGAAGTTTCTTGTGGCTACTGTCTCATTCGTCTCATGCTGCGTGGACGACCCCCTGAAAGTGGCTGGGAGACTACGAACAATACATATACAATATATATATGAAGCTGGTTTTAGAGACACAAGCAGCAACTGCTTGGAGACTTTATAGAGAAAAGTCATCACAGACGGTTTGTAGATGAAACTATCTATGATACATCAGATACCACAAACGGTTTCATATACAAACCGTTTGTGATACATAAGCTATCAAGGATGGTTTCATCAATAGCTTCACCAAGCTTCATAGCAAAATCGGAATATATTTTTCGATAAATATTTTTACGCATTTTCTTAATTTTAGTTGTTCCATCATTATAAAAGCAAAGAGTTTTCCATATTAAATGGGCAGAATTAATACGAACTACACGATCAAATTCTTTGCAACAAATCAATCGAAACAACAAGTTACGAGCTTGAGCATTTAAATCAACAACTGTTTTATTTAGATTACTAATAGTAACCAGAACCTCATATGGTCTAGCAACCTTATTCCAAACATCATTACCTTGAGCCTCAATATAAGCTTGCAAACGACACTTCTAGAAAGCAAAATTGGAACTATCTAGTATGGGAGGTCGATTCACATACCTCTCACACGTCATAGCAACCCACTCTGATACCACTTGTAGGATAGGATACGACAATCAAAGGGCGGTGAATGATTGTAGTCCCTTCTTTTACAACTTACTGAAGATTATCTGTATTGAATTCAACTGGCACTTGAATCCAACATATTCGTGTGAGTTTGTCACCTAGTCGTAGTGGTCGAAACAATTGTGATATGTTCCGCCAGTCACAGCTCTTGTCGATAACCAGTTGAACAACATAGCTTGTGATCAAAGAAGATGAAGTCGATCTGGTCGATGGAGTTGCGATCACTAACTATCAAATTTCTTCCAGCCTCTAGCTCGAGAGATTCACGCATTGCAATGAGTAAGAACAACTCGAAGACGATGGACAATAACAACTCGAAGGCCAATCAACACATAAACTAGTCGAAGACAGAAGAACAAGTAGCCATCGATGACTAATCTTTCTTGAGTAGATCTGATCTATTATTTTTTAACTATGTTTTATGGCCACAATGTGCTCTCACAGCATCCCTCAAACCCTAGCACGAAAACACCAAAAAACTCTCTACTGAAAGCCGCCGCAAAAAGCCTCCAAAAGCCCCATGTTACTCTTATTCTTTTCGTCATTTATATGCTAGGGCCCTAAACTGCGTCCTTACCAACACAGACACATAATCGTATCTCATCTGAAAATCAAGGTACCCGAAATCCCTCAAATCCCTGGTTTTTCAATATCTCTAAACCTTCTAGTTATGAATGCCTTCCATAACTCTTCACGCGTCGAAACCTCTAGGACGACACCACTTGCAGCTTCAAACACGCATCATGCATTCACCTTTGATCTCTATGTGCCCCACCGTGAGCATGACCACATTGTGACACCCACGACCACCTGAATCTTCGATTTCCCCTCCTAGTTCCAAACTTCCTCGTCATCAACCGTGATTATCTCCACTTTCAACCGGCACATGCAAAGATCAACAAACGTTTTTGTGGCACAAGTTCTCCAATTTGACCAATATCAGTTCACACACGCATATCACACTCTCATTTATCAATAAACATGAATCAGATCATCCACGACCTCAAATTCCAGCTTTCAGGAAAACAACTCGAGACCACTCTGCAAAAACCAGTCATACCGCTGTGCACAAGTCAGTGACTACCACGGGCTGATCAACCACGAGTACACAAGATACTCAAAGATTACACGAATTGAAACACTCGAAGCCTACGACCACTTGCGACCACCGATCAAAGCCCTGCAACCACTAATCACAAAGCCTCCGACTACCGAGCACGAAATCCACGACTACCGATCACGAAGCGTACTACTACCGACCACCAAACCAACGAATACCAATCATGAAGCCCATGACTACAGTCCATCGACCATCGACAAGACACTGCAGCTTCGACCATCGACCAGTCACTGTTGCTTTGACCATCGACCAGTCACTATAGCTTCGACCATCGACCAATCACTATAGCTTCGACCATGGACTAGTCTCTGTAGCTTCCCGACCTTCGACCATGCAACTCTGACTGCCCTTTGTACTCGTTACACAACTCGAATTATGACCGTGTACATTTCTCAAAGCTCTACCACTCTTTAGTCGGATCTACAGTACTCAGAGCTACAATATTTTGAACTATGTCACTCGATACTCATAGATACAGTATTTGTAGCTACAGTACTCTAAGTCCAGTTGAAATGGGTCATGAGGTATCACCGATTAGACCACCCGATACAAGGCATGATCCGACCATTCACACTGAAAATCCAATAACCGAAACTTTCACAACCACAAATATCAATACGACCCAAACATCAATTATTCGTGATCACAAAGTCCATGACCAGTCCACATGGTATTTTATAGCCAGTCCACACGGTCTAACAATTGCACACAGCTCATTGGCCTGAATGCACCGTTGGATATGCAAACGCCACATCGTCCACGAACGTGGTCCAACGAACGACCCCACATCTCCACCCTATCAGGGAGTATTGCTAAGACAACCACTATTGAGACCACACAACTTAATTATCTAGGCCTGTCTCATTCCAGGCATGTGGTCATACCGTAAGACTTAGTTCAATGACGCTCAAAGTTAAGTCCTTAATTGACCAAGTCGAGACTCCCAATTTCTAACTAAGTCACAACAATTCACATTTCCCAAGCACACAGCCCGCCATATCACAAGATCCTTCCACTCGCCTTAGTCTAAACCTTTTTCCCACCCTATTGATTAGGTGCAACGCATGCCATCAATGGGTGACAACATACCATACATAGCTTTTCGCAAAGATATTCTATAATCACTTATTCAAGTATAAGTTTAACATTTTAAAATGATATCAATGATCCGTTGCATGTCTAAGCATACTAATCATGTCTAACCAACTCACATTTGTGCTATGATAATACTAACTATTAATTAACCAAGCTAGGGTGACAAATGATCATGGCATTACAGTTATCAAGGTGAGCATAATCAAATAGGTTGCATAGCTAATTTTAAGGTAGTGAAACATTTAATAATTGAATTAGCATGCAATACTTTGAATCAAAGTAATTTAGGACAACTGGTTGCGATATGGTGAAACCACAACTTGCTTTACTATAGCATTGTTGTTGTTCTTTATCTTCGATCTTCGATTTTCTTGACCTTTAGCTCGTTCCAGTGATTTTGGAACGATAGTGTCTAACGAGACAGAAAGCGCAAAAAAAATATATTCAAATAAACAAATAAATAAACTCTAAATTGAAATTCAATGGTACTGGAAGGTAGGGCTTGATTTTAGATGAATTTATAAACTTTAATGAGTTCAATCGGAGTTGTATGTGGAAGAACGATCTCTCTGAACTTTTATTGGAAAGGAAAATCAAGAAAAAGAAAAGGTGGAGAAAAACTGATAGGTGGCACTGAGGGAATATTCCCAGAATCTTTAATTTTGGAAGTTTGGAACACACTGATAGAATGACATGTTGGCCATTGGTGTGACATCCCAATTTTCGAGTTTAAAAAATATTTTGTGTAGTTTAATTGAATTAATAAAGCTTAATTGGGACTTCCTAAAGTTAAAAAAATATGTTTGATTAATCTAACCTTCAATTAATGCCAAATTATTTTCTTTGAGTTCTTTGTGTTTTGAATTATTTTATAGATTTTTCTAGGAATTTTCAGAGTACATTTGCTATTTTTTTAAATTGTCTTTTGGATTTTCTGTATTTTCTAAAATCTAAAATCTATTTAAAAACCTGAGAAATAGTGTCACCACTTTTCTTTCCCATGACCCATTTTCTCTCTCCCTCTAGCCTAGCCCATCAGCCTCACGAACCCTAGCTACCGCTATTCAAATGCCACTTAGCATCATCACTGTCATAGTCCTCCTCAGCTCTGTTCGAACTCCTTCATCCTCACGGCCGCCATTTCGGTGAGCCATGCCACTTTCCTTCGCCACCATCGGGGTCATCTCGATGCCCATATCCCATTGGCACCATCGCCATCGTCAGAGTACCGCCCTAGCACAGTTGCCGTCAAGCCCAACCCCTAGCTTCTGCTTTGATTTCAACACCGGCCACCTCTATCCATCTCTTGTCATTGTGCGTCCATTGTGAGGACCCCCGGGTTATTTCCGTAAGACCGAGACCTTCCCGGTCTTAAGGAAATAATTCTGGGCCTCAAGTGAATGAATTGCACCTTAACTCCATCTGAGTGATGAGGCCCGACCGAAACTAGAGCCCTGTTGATCATGCGTACTTCTTCTCTGCGAGCACTGCATGATGACCAGTTCTCCAACGGTCCAAGTCTGCACTTAAACGAGTTAAAATAGAATTCACAACAGAGAGTATGCGTCTTGTGTTGGCTCCCAAGATCAATGACCAAAACGCATATACCCTCATCAACGTTAATCACAGACATACACATTCATACATAGTCATAAAGAAGGACATACAACATAATAGTTTTAGTTTACATCTCTTACAAAAGGGGCCGATCGGCGAAATTCAATTAAACACTTAAAGTGGCAGCGAAAGATGGTAACATAATCAAAAGACCAACAACAGTGTGCCCATTGCCCAAGGCAACTGACTGGGAGTTAAAGAATAGCACTATTCATTAGCATCTCCGTAATCAGCGCTAACGAACTCGTCGATTGGATGTTCATCCTCACCTTTAATTGCAGCAAGCTGGTTGAGTACAAAACGTACTCGCAAGTCATACACGAAGGTAAATTTAGTTGTGCATATTGGACAACCAAATAATAGTATTAGTGGATATAGCTTTGCGAAAGACACAACAATTTCAACCTACACATACTAGTTTTTCAATTACCATTTCAAAACCAGATTTGAAGTAGAAATAAAGCATGTAATAAAGTGATACATTGATAAACAAATTGAACAAAAAAATACCAAAGTGGCATCCCACTTTGATAAACTAAAATACCTGAACACCCGTTCATACAGAATACCAAGTTGTAACCATGCCGATTTTTATTCAAAGTGTAACAATAATGACTTCTGAATTCAAGTGATCGTCTGTAACCTTCGACACGGCTATTTGAATATATTTATCTCTGTCGAGGTGTACTACTTTACCCACACGACTCGACTAGCCCGTAAGCCTCTAGAATTAATACACTCCCATTGGTGTGTCGGCTGGGGAAATCGAGATTTGGTATTGAGAGGAGTCCCCCAACTTAGTACAAACGACAGATAGTGCTTGCTAAGCGGGCTCTCAAGTTGTGTTGGAGATACTGACACAATGTAAATAAATAAAAATAGTACTCCATGCACATTATAGAAAATTGCATCGGCTCCTACGAATAGATGATCGAACACAAATGTCCTCACACCACCTGGGACTTAACACAATAAAACTCAACCCTTAACCAAACGGTACCCATATCCTACGTGTAATAGCACGAGTTTTACTTGAATTAAGGACATCACCAAAGTTCGGTCCTTGTTGGTCCCGACAAGACAACCACAAAACCCGAGTCTCGTGCATAATAACACCCACACTAGTAACCACTTGTCCAGACCCAAAACTCTTTTGAAATAACAAAGTTTAACTTGAGAAAGATATACGAAGATTTGGAATAAAAAGAAGATAAGAAAAGTTTGTGTCTCCTATAATTGTTTGGTTATTCCTGCCAATCAATCTACCGCAACTAGACTTGCATGGCTAAGCAACCCCATATAATATATTTCACACAGCCTATCTTAAGAATGAAGGTACTGGAATAATTCAAGGATAACCTCAAAAATAGGACATAACTAACTACACATCGCAAAAATATCGACATAACAAAATTAGCATGCAAGCAATTATCATTGCACTTAACTAATAAAAATCTGGGATCAATATGATGCATGAAGAAAGTTCAAATGATATTTTCCTTGCAGGAGGTATAATTGATCACTCTCCATGGCGTACGAGTTAATATCAATTAATTCAGAATCTATATAAATACAACACCGAATAAACATCGAGAAAAGACGAAAAATACAAAGTGCTAAAAGATTCATGAAATTTCTACAATATCTAGATGATGATTTTAGATGAATTTATGTGAAATAATTATTCAATTTGGATTTGAGGTGAGAGATTTATAGCCTTTTGAAAATAAGTTTTCCGAAAATTTTACAAAATTCCCAATCGGCACTGTTCATTTGAAAATTGATTTTTTGCAAAATTTTGCACAGTAGTGGTGAAGATAATGATTATATGGATGGATATAGAATATTATTATAAGATCAAAATAACTTGATTCATCTCGATTGGAGTTTTTATGAATTAGTTATGAATTTTCAAAGTTATCATCTTTTTCTATTATAAAAATAATGGAGTTATGGATCATTTAAAAAAAATATATTCTCTGCTATAAATACATGTTCGAAACCTATTTTAAAATAAATTTCACTTAAAATTAAAATTATCAAAATTGGTTTCACTGTAATTGGAGTTAAAATAATTTAGTTATGTATTTTTGAAGTTAATAGAAGTTTAAGTGTGCAAATAATTCATTTCTGGATTTTTATAAATGCATTACTACTTTTCTAACCCGGGCTTACCTAGCCATAGATGCTAATTGGTGGGGCTTAATGAACAATACATTTTTCATTATAACTTTCGAATTAAATTTAACCGACGAGTTGGGCTCGCATGTCAGTGATACGGTCCACAGCCCAGTGCATTGACTGTGAGTCCATGGGCGGTCCACAGGTCCATGACTGTGCAATTAACTCCGCGAGACCCACATGTCATACACTCATTTCAAACTATTAATTGGTTTCATTTTTTGTTCATGGGTCCCACATGTCAAAGACTCATCAGTTCTTTAAGACAACATTTAATTACCGTAAGCAATCATTAGCACTTAATGGCCGAGGTTTTGCCGCAACTGTGAAGTTATAATAGTTGTCGGCGTATGAAAAAACACCCGAGCTCAATGGCGAGCTCACCGCCGGCATGAACCAAGGGCAGGTACCGGTTCCTAATAGCCATGCTCTACGTTTGAGAGTGGTGGTGGCGGCTGTGCCAGCCAGTACCGATGGCTAGTCGGAGAGGGGCGGCACCACCACCACGACAAACATGCTCAAGCAAACGTAGCTCCGTAGTGTCCATTCAAGCAGGTGCCAAGACTTCCACGAGGTCAAGTGATGCTACCAGAAGCTAGGAGAGGGTTGGGGATGCTTGGAGTTGGGCCAGCGTCGAAGAAGGTGACGACGACGGCATGGTTCAACAAGGAGAGGTCGTCCTGGTGAGCGAGAGAGGGAATGAGAAGAGGGATAGCCTATTAACCACAATAGAATACTCTAGTAGCAAGGAATCGAAGAATGCATTACCGGATTAAGGTGGGAGATGAAAAGTTGTTCTACGGCCGAACATTGGAATACCGCCAAATCCACGAAATCCTGCCGTGCAAAGGCAAAATTGATTGAGGGGTTTAGAATCTCATACCCTGAGACATGATATGACGTGCAACAAAAAGAGAGGTGTAACACCCCAGCCCAACACTGAGCCTAGAATGCCACCACACTACTCTTTAAACTAATAATTATCGACACACTATAAAACTACAGCAAGAAAACAATGTTAAACATATCCAAGGATCACAAACTAACATGTATAAATATGGATCAAACGATAATCAATAAGCAAGGGGAATAAAACCAGGTAAATAATCCAAAGTAGTAGCGACCAATGAATCCAAATTAATAAAGCAAATAGTCTAGTCCAAATGATGTCCTAAACTTTATTCAATAACTAACATGTCCATGTGTAAACCAATATTGAATGAATGATTATCATGGCGAATGATCATGTGATGCCCATGTGCTCTACTCGCCTCAATTACGGCATCCTCGAAGATCACCTAAAAACAACAAGAGCAAGGGTGAGTCCACGACTCAGCAAATACATCCATAAACACCGAACAATAATAAATCAACAGCATTCAATAACTTCATTATCATCATATGCACTTCTATTAACATTCTCATTCATCAATCTCAAATATCAATGCAACTCTATTCTATATGTCCACATGCACTTCTTTCACAGATATCAGTATAGCGTGAGTGAATGCTCGCGACAACATTCACTCTCAAGCCCGTTCCTCCAAAAGGATCGGGGACCTCCTCCACTCCCGTGGAGTTGTGATCAATCATGATCACCTTCTCTTATGCAAAGATGCTTATGAATGCAAACATGCAAACTCCATCATAAACATCATATCCAACTTTCCATCATGCTCATCAACAAAGATATAAACGTACCAATTATTTGTTTGCAGTTAAACAGAATAAAAGCACAACAATAATGGTACTGAAGATAAAGAATCACAGTGATCAATCATTGACCGCTTGTTTACCATGCACTTGCCTTTACTAGTTGCGACGCCCGATTTGATTAGAAGACGGCAACAAGCACGACGCCTCTCCTATATTAAATACACCAACTTCAATACAAATTACAGCAACAAGAATAGCAATCAATATACATCGCTCCTACACGTCCCCAAATATACCACGTTATGCCGGTATCGAAAAACTACCCATTGCTGTCCGGTTACTAAAAAGAGCGTAACTTTCGACTCGAAAGTCCGATCACAACAAACCACCCCATTCTGGAATCTTCATAAAATTCTCCACATTTTCTTAGATTACAAAGACTTCTAATTAAATCATCTAACCCTCCGTATTTAACCCAGAAAGTCGGTCTGTCCGCTTCGGAACAGCAATCTTCCAAATTTCATAACTTTTGTTTTACTCAACCAAAATGCGCGTTCTCAGATTCTACAGAACCATTGGACAATTATCTACAACTTTCATGTAGATCAAAAACACTAATTAATCTGTTTGCTATTTTTAATCTACAGTCTACCAAAACAGCGCCGAAAGACGACAACCGCAAAAACAGCGGTCTTCCGAAAATCATAACTCGAATTATACTAATCCGATTGACATGATACAATATGCTATAGAAAGATAGCGCAATTATCTACAGTTAACTAGTAGATGGTATTTCCAGGATTTGCCCTTAAGGTATCCGAATAAATCACACACGGAACAACAGGCTAAACGGATCTATTAATCGACCTCTCTACTAGAAACATGTCAAATCTTTATTCTAATCTCGATTCTAAAACTATAATAAAATAAACAACAGAGAGGAAAGCTTGATCGTTACCCACACGACGAAAATTCAGATCTTGACTTCTTCTTTTTTTTTCTATTTTTTTCTCTCTTCCTTGATTTAAACCTCCTACTGTTCCGTCGTTTTCCAATTGCTAGCCTCACGTGAAATGGCCACCAAACCTCCTCACCGATCTTTGTCGGGCGTGTGGCGAAAAAATCAACGCATGCAGACCAGCTTCCTCGCGCACAACATAGGTGGTGATGGCACTCGGTGGCGGCGCTCACGAACAAGCAATGGTCGGCGCAACGCACGCGCCAAGCGGTTCGGCTCGCACACACCGACCACGCGGAGACGGCAAGACAAAGAAGAAACGCGCAGAAATTGGCCGGAAAGAAAACTCGACGGCGGCGACAGATTAAAATCAAAAGAAAACAGCGCAGGTCGCAGCGGCAAAGACAAAGAATCAAGAAGCTCTGCGGCAGCGCAAGCAAGCAAGAACATAAGCGACTACGGCCAATGAGGTGATTGGTGGCGGCGCAAGGAAAAACAAGAAACGATTTGGCCGGCGGCGGCTAGAAAAAAAAATAAAAGGCTGCTAGGGTTTCTAAAATTTCCACCATCTATTTATATAGCTCATAAAATTCTGAAAATACTATTTTCCACGAAATCTTTTTATATAATTACACCTAGGCCCTTAAGAGGTTAATAATTAATTAATCAATGATACTATTTAATTAATTACTCTCCGACCCTTAAAACGCGATTATTAATATTTAATTATTATTTTTCGGAGTATTACATTCTACCCCCCTTAACGGAATTCGACCCCGAATTCTAATCGCCGTTCTACTCAAAAACTGCACAGCTGAAATTAAACAACAAAACAACACGTACCCGACGTGAACAACTCTGGATATTGCTCGCGCATGCGAGACTCCAACTCCCAAGTCACATCTCTCTCGGACTGATGCGTCCACAGCACCTTGACGTATACCAACGTCTTGTGCCTCAGCCCTCATCTCGTCAATTTTTGGTACACTCAACTGACGGAAGTCGAAGGTACGGTCTTACTTGGTGGTCAACGGCTCTAAGAAAATCTTGTAATCCTGATCTCTCAAATACTACCTTGACATCGGGTTATACAAAATGTTGTGTGCCCTGCGCATGGACACGAGACGGTCCTAACGATACACTTTCTTCCAAAAATCTCCACAACTTCCAGAAACCAACTAATGTAACTTGGGCCAAACTTCATTTTGGTACCAAACCACACAATCTGTACATAACACATCAACTCCCGTCTGCCTCCCAATCAACCACTTCACATTTGCAAGGAGTACCTCCTTTAACCAGAACGCATACAACCAAACTAGTTTCAAACAAACCCTTTTATAAATAGAACCCAACTGAAAACACAGGATTCTCATCGCAATCACGCGTTACCAACTCCCCATTAGAATAGTCAAATCCAAAATCAAAGATTCCTCACAAAAACCTTTCCATTTTCCAAATAGGCTATTTGCAAATAACCACCACGTAAGCCAAAAGAGAAAACATTCGAATGCCAAAATCAATCACTTTTTTTTTCCCTAAATTAGAAAGAATCACATGCCAACGTAAAGCCAACTCAAATTGTAAATGACCTCTGTCATAAACACACGGCTCAAACAAGAATCAAGAGGGCATTTCACTACCCGAGGAATCAATTTTTTTTCTCAATTTTTCTTTTAGGAATAAACTCTCTCAAATCATAGGATTTCAAATCATCACACTAACTCATTCCCCTTAACTGGTAATCTCGAAGCGATGCTCAACCTGAGAGCAACAACCGCGCCCATTTAGAGAGACTCTACTAACCCATAAAAAGATACTATAGTCCCTTCCTCTACCCAAGCAACTATTTTGACAAATGATTCCCAACACCTCAAATAAAATCTACACCCACAATCACATCACCTCAATCTTTTAAAGATAATCAACTTGAAATTCTCTACACACACACACTGATTTAAAACCAAAGGATTCTATCAATGATCATCATACTATATCATCATACTATTTGGAATCCACTTTTATTCTACTACTTCTACACATGATCATTGGGCAACCAAGGTTCTAGCATAAAACACATGCTCAATTTCAACAGCCAGGACTCCTAAAGTGACTTCTGGTATACTTGATAGAAATCCGCATATTCGTTGTCTAGAATTCCCACAATCCAACCAATATCCTTAATCATTAATATCAACCATCATCACTAATCAATTGACTGCCCAACACAATTTACTTCACTAATCTTGAACCCTCAATAAACCACACCATTCAATTTCACCCTACATAACCTTGCAAAGTATACCATCACAATATCCCAACTATTCGATAATTCCAATACTCCACCATCATGAACAAATATTCTTGGATCACTATTCACTATAGGCTCTACTAATTGTAACAATATAATCAGTTTTGTCCCAACGACCATAATTCCTTTTAGATCCAATTCTCTATGAGATTTATATCATGAAATGAATTCACCCTCTAATGTTCCTCAATTAACTTGCAACCCAGGGTCTCACCACATCATATACTTGACCACTATTAACCAGTTCCCAATATACACTCTTTAAGGTTTTGTAAAACAAATCGACTATTCCTTTCTCAAAAGAAGAGACAAATACAAAGAGATTTTTTTTTTTAAAAAAAAAGCCCAAATCACATTAATCACTTAAGAACCAATAAAGCTTTCCGACTCGTCACTTGCTCAAACCAATTTCATCTACCAAATAAATCATGAACTCCAAAAGTTCATGAATTCAAAACTCCAAACCTTTCATTTAAACGATATTACGAAAGGCGATCAAATTACTCTTTTTCTAAAAGAATCATCACCACACGAAGCCACAATCTCTTACAGACAGTCTTACTAACATTAAGAATAATACACTCTTCACATGATTCAATATCGTCAACTCTTCCATTAATAAGCCCCGAAGAGTTCACCAAATTGTTCCGTACTACTTTACTATCACATCTTCAAAATGAGATTATTCCAAAACCATACAACCTCACTACAACAACTACTTTATATTAGAAGGGATCCACTACACAATTAAAAGGTTTTATCAAAACCCTTTCATCACGGATATGCTATTGTCTGACTATTCCACAACTGTCTAGGTATAAGCCACCTATTAATTCACACCAGCTCAACTCTTAGTGATGCTCAACACCAAACTTTAACACTCAGCAATTGCACTCCAACCCTTGTTGTTATCAACTAGCTTTCTTATGATGTCTAGCTGCTACCTATATTCATTTGCGAATCACTTGAATATTTACCAGCGCATATTCAGTTGTTCCTCCTCACACTTAGTTTTCAACAAAATCACCCTAAATCTTCAAAAGTCAAAATCTTCTCTCGATCAAAAGTCTCAACAACACTATAATCAAATTCATCGTGTCATTCTATAAAGAAGAACTATCCAGAACTCCTCCTGTAAATTCTAGATCCACTGGTATTCAATCCCTTCAACCTTTTGTACACAATTCCAATAATTAATCATACTAAGGTATATGTAAAGCTATCAACCAAACATGATCACCAAGTGTCTACAGTAAAGATAACACCACAAATAATATCTATTAAGGCAATAACCTAGCATCTCCTCAAGTTTCCCTTTACACACAATTAGATTAATCCATTGGTACCAAATCCAATAAATCCAACAAACTAATCAATTTTAATGTCCAAGCCAGTTCATCAACGTTCCATACTTCTTAATAGCTCTTATGACTCCAATTAGGAATGGACATACTCTTAGTCACTACTCAACTCGTAATTACTCTATGACAAAATCAAATTAATCAAGTTCAATTCTAAGGATTTGGGTTAAGACCAATCATGCATCACACTACAGATCCGACCTGATACTCATACCTTATCAATGAACTTCTATGTTTACCACCTCTAGCTTAAACATAACGAGTCAACACAAAAGGATTTTAACTCTTTTCAGAAAAAAAAAAATAGGCATTAAACTTCAGCACTCGAAATAATCCAAAAGAAATACATAAAGCCAAAGTTTTCACATGTTGAAGAACTTGCAATAGAAAACTTTCAGTATCCAGAATACCAAGTGAATAAATAAGTCATATTTTCCAATAGGAAGGACGGAACTCCCACGAAAAGATCAATCTTGCTGTTAACCGATGTTCACACAAAGCAACAATAGATCAACAGTCATGAGAACAAGTAATGGCTTTATGGAACCAAAGGAGACCAATGAAATATCACCCGCTGTATTGTAAACACTATCTCAAGAAAAATTCATCAACCGCAACTATAACCAGAATTGCCCAAAATTCAAGCTCAAGGAAGAGAACAACTTTTATAAAGAAACTCACACACAATACCTATAACTACTGTAATCAAAGTAGCTACCTCTCTATTCCCATACCACGAATGGTGGTGTAACTCGTAAAACCTGTACCACAACCACGATCTCAATCGCCTCGGGAGGGGCCCCACGAACCACGCCCGCGGCCCCGACCTCCACGACCGTGGCCACCACGACCACGTCATCTATCCCTCGACATAGCTATCAATCACAATCAACAATTCACAATGAGCTCAAAGATCAAAATAAACTCCTTCATCAATAAACAACATAACGGAAGCGTAAAACTATATTCGTACCTCTCTCTAACCTACTGTGCACTAGTGTGTCAAATTTTAGGTTAGTTAACCATTAGCAAATTTTAGTTGATTTACTAAACTAAGACAAATTTTAACAATTTTAGTTTGCCTAAGTTGTTAATCTATTCACCACGGACCTAAAGCCCGCTCTGATACCAATCAGAACACCCACCCAACACTGAGCCTAGAATGCCACCACACTACTCTTTAAACTAATAATTATCGACATACTATAAAACTACAGCAAGAAAACAATGTTAAACATATCCAAGGATCACAAACTAACATGTATAAATATGGATCAAACGATAATCAATAAGCAAGGGGAATAAAACCAGGTAAATAATCCAAAGTAGTAGCGACCAATGAATCCAAATTAATAAAGCAAATAGTCTAGTCCAAATGATGTCCTAAACTTTATTCAATAACTAACATGTCCATGTGTAAACCAATATTGAATGAATGATTATCATGGCGAATGATCATGTGATGCCCATGTGCTCTACTACCCTCAATTACGGCATCCTCGAAGATCACCTAAAAACAACAAGAGAGCAAGGGTGAGTCCACGACTCAAAGAAATACATCCATAAACACCGAACAATAATAAATCAACAGCATTCAATAACTTCATTATCATCATATGCACTTCTATTAACATTCTCATTCATCAATCTCAAATATCAATGCAACTCTATTCTATATGTCCACATGCACTTCTTTCGCGTATACCGGTTGTAACACCCCAGCCCAACACTGAGCCTAGAATGCCACCACATTACACTTTAAACTAATAATTAATGACACACTATAAAATTACATCAAGAAATCATCAATAATCATTTCAATGGATCACAAACGAACATGTAAATATGGATCAAGCGACAATAAATAAGCAATGGGAATTATAACCAGGCAAATAATCCCAAGCAGCATCAACCAATGAATCCAAACTAATAAAGCAAATAGTCTAGTCCAAATGATGTCCTAAACTTTATTCAATAACTAACATGTCCATGTGCAAACCAATATTGAGTGAAAGATTATCATGGCGAATGATCATGTGATGTCCATGTGCTCTACTCGCTCTCAACTACGGCATCCTCGAAGATCACCTAAAAACAACAATAGAGCAAGGGTGAGTCCACGACTCAGCAAATACATCGATATACAACGAACAATAATAAATCAACAGCATTCAATAACTTCATTATCATCACGTGCACTTCCATTCACATTCTCATTCATTAATCTCAAATATCAATGCAACTCTATTCTATATGTCCACATGCACTTCTTTTCGCGTATACCGGTATAGCGTGAGTGAATGCTCGCGACAACATTCACTCTCAAGCCCGTTCCTCCAAAAGGACCGGGGACCTCCTCCACTCCCGTGGAGTTGTGATCATCATGATCACCTTCTCAAATGCAATGATGCTCATGTATACAAAATATGCAAAACTCCAACATAAACATCATATCCAACTTTTCATCATGCTTGTCAACAAAGATATAATCATACCAATTCATTGTTTGCAATTAAACCAAATAAAAGCACAACAATAATGGTAATAAAAGATAAAGAAAACGAAGATCGATCATTGATCGCCGCTCTACCATGCACTTGCTTTCTACAAGTTGCGACGCTGTCAGCTAGCAGATGGCGACAAGTACGACGCCCCTCCTACAATAAATACACACATCTCAATACAAGCTACAGCACCATAAGAATAACAATCGATATACATCGCTCCTACACGTCCCCAAATATACCACGTTACGCCGGTATCGAAAAGCTACCCATTGCTGTCCGGTTACTAAAAAGAGCGTAACTTTTGACTCGAAAGTCCGATCACCACAAACCACCCCATTCTGGAAACTTTATAAAATTACCCACATTTTCTTAGATTACACCGCCTTCTAATTAATTCATCAAACCCTCCGTATTTAGCCCGGAAAGCCGATCTGTCCGCTTCGGAACAGCAGTCTTCCAAATTTCATAACTTTTGTTTTACTCAACCAAAATACGCGTTCTCAGATCCTACAGAACCATTGGACAATTATCTACAACTTTCATGTAGATCAAAAACTCTAATTAAGCCATTTACTATTTTTAGTTTACAGTCTACCAAAACAGCGCCTAAAGGCGATAACCCTAAAAACAGCGGCCTTCTCAAAAACATATCTTTAAATCTACTAGTCCGATTGACATGATTCAATATGCTATAGAAAGCTATCGACAATATCTACAATTAACTAGTAGATGACATTTTCAACAATTGCCATTATGATACCCGAATAAATCGTACAACGGAACATTAGACTAAACCAATCTACTATCAATTTCTTCCCGACTAAAACAATGCTAATACTCTCTTCTAATCTTGCCCCAAATCCTTCTCTAGCCAAACGTGAGCACTAATTAGCTATCAATTAGCAGAGTCTAGTTCGGCACAACCCATCGAAAATCAACCAAGGCAGAACTTCTAATTACCTTCTCAATCGGCCGGCTCAGTTACACGCACAAACGCGCAAGCGACACACGATGACAAAGCGACGCTTCGGCTTGGCGCAAGTGCAGAATAGAGCACCGGGCTTCGCCACAGTTCCGTTCCGTGCGGCTTCGGTCGGCTCGGTGATCCAAATATCTAGCGGCGGCAAGATCACGACAAAGAATCGCTCGGTGGCTTCCACGCGAAGAATCGCAGTGGCGGCAACGCTAACGCAGCAGCGCAAAGACGCAAGCGGCGCAAAGAAATCGGCAAGCAAAGAGAGAAGAAATCAGCAGCGGCGCTGACAGAGAAAGCAAACGGCGCGCGAGGGAAAGCAAAGCAACAAGACGTTAGAAGGCACAAGAACAAGACACGCAAGCCGGTCAAGGCCACGCTGCGGCGCAAGTAACAATGAAGCAGCGACCACGTGCGCAATGAATTGGTTAGCGGCGGCGCAAGCAACCAGAAAAGAAATCCGATGCGGCGGCGGCTGGGAAAAAAAATGGAGGCGCGGTGGAAAAAAAATACAAATTGGCTAGGGTTTGCTAGAAACTCCACAACTATTTATATAGCTCAAAGAAAATCCTGAAAATTCTATTTTCACAAAATTCTTTTTTTATTTATTTACGCCTGGGCCCTTAAGACGTTTTTAATTAATTATTCACTGATACCATTAAATTAATTACTCTCCGAACATTAGGACGCGATTATTAAAATTAATATTATTTTCAGGGTATCACATTCTACCCCCCTTAACGGAATTCGACCCCGAATTCTAATCGCCGTTCTACTCAAATAAAAACTGCACAGCTGAAATTAAACAACAAAACAACACGTACCCGACGTGAACAACTCCGGATATTGCTCGCGCATGCGAGACTCCAACTCCCAAGTCGCTTCTCTCTCGATCGATCGTCCCACGGCACCTTGACGTATACCAACGCCTTGTGCTCAAGACTCATCTCGTTAATTTTGGTACACTCAAGCGACGGAAGTCGAAGGTACGGTCTTACTTGGTGGTCAACGGCTCTAAGAAAACCTTGTCATCCTGATCCCTCAAATACTACCTTGACATCGGGTTATACAAAATGTTGTGTGCCCTGCGCATGGACACGAGACGGTCCTAACGATACACTTTCTTCCAAAAATCTCTACAACTTCCAGAAACAAACTAATGCAACTTGGGCCAAACTTCGTTTTGGTACCAAACCACACAACCTGTACATAACACACTGAACTCCTGTCCTGTCTCCCAATCAACCACTTCACATTTGCAAGGAGTACCTCCTTTAACCAGGAACGCACAACCAAACTAGTTTCAAACAAACTCTTTTATAAATAGAACCCAACTGAAAACAAAGGATTCTCATCGCGATCACGCGTTACCAATTCCCCATCAGAATGGTCAAATCCAAAATCAAAGATTCATCACACAAAAACCTTTCCATTTTCCAAATAGGCTGTTTGCAAATAAACACCACGTAAGCCAAAAGAGAAAACATTCGAATGCCAAAATCAATCACTTTTTCTTTCCCTAAATTAGAAAGAATCACATGCCAACGTAAAGCCAACTCAAATTGTAAATGACCTCTGTCATAAACACACGGCTCAAACAAGAATCAAGAGGGCATTTCACTACCCGAGGAATCAAATTTTTTTTTTTCAACTTTTCTTTTAGGATAAAACTCTCTCAATTCATAGGATTTCAAATCATCACACTAACTCATTCCTCTTAACTGGTAATCTCAAAGCGATGCTCAACCTGAGAGCAACAACCACGCCCATTTAGAGAGACTCTACTAACCCATGAAAAGATACTATAGTCCCCTCCTCTACCAAAGAAACTATTTTGACAAATGATTCCCAACACCTCAAATAAAATCTACACCCACAATCACATCACCTCAATCTTTTAAGGATAATCAACTTGAAATCCTCTACACACACACACTGATTTAAAACCAAAGGATTCTATCAATGATCATCATACTATTTGGAATCCACTTTTGTTCTACTACTTCTACACAAGATCATTGGGCAACCAAGGTTCTAGCATAAAACACATGCTCAATTTCAACAGCCAGGACTCCTAAAGTGACTTCTGGTATACTTGATAGAAATCCGCATATTTGCTGTCTAGAATTCCCACAATCCAAACAATATCCTCAATCATTCATATCAACCATCATCACTAATCAATTGACTGCCCAAAACGATTTACTTCACTAATCTTGAACCCTCAATAAACCACACCATTCAATTTCACCTACATAACCTTGCAAAGTATACCATCACAATATCCCAACTATTCGATAATTCCAATACTCCACCATCATGAACAAACATTCTTGGATCACTATTCACTATAGGTTCTACTATTTGTAACAATATAATCAGTTTTGTCCCAACGACCATAATTCCTTTTAGATCCAATTTTCTATGAGATTTATATCATGAAATGAATTCATCCTCTAATGTTCCTCAATTAACTTGCAACCCGGGGTCTCACAACATTATATACTTGACCACCATTAACCAGTTCCCAATATACACTCTTTAAGGTTTTGTAAAACAAATCGACTATCCCTTTCTCAAAAGAAGAGACAAATAAAAAGATCTTTTTTTTTTTTTTTAAAGACCAAATCACATTAATCACTTAAGAACCAATAAAGCTTTCCGACTCGTCACTTGCTCAAACCAATTTCATCTACCAAATAAATCATGAACTCCAAAAGTTCATGAATTCAAAACTCCAAACCTTTCATTTAAACGATATTACGAACGGCGATCAAAATACATTCTTTCTAAAAGAATCATCACCACACGAAGCCACAATTCCTTACAGACCATCTTACTAACATTAAGAATAATACACTCTTAACATGATTCATTATCGTCAACTCTTCCATTAATAAGCCCCGAAAAGTTCACCAAATTGTTCCGTACTACTATACCATCACATCTTCAAAATGAGATTATTCCAAAAC
Organism: Hsuehochloa calcarea; assembly: GCA_036346395.1. Lineage (NCBI taxonomy): Eukaryota > Viridiplantae > Streptophyta > Magnoliopsida > Poales > Poaceae > Hsuehochloa > Hsuehochloa calcarea. Next base: position 40,256,644 of record CM070601.1, read on the forward strand.
CATACAACCTCACTACAACCACTATTTTATATTAGAAGGAATCCACTCACAAATTAAAAGGTTTTATCAAAACCCTTTCATCACGGATATGCTATTGTCTGACTATTCCACAATTGTCTAGGTATACGCCACCTATTAAATCACACCAGCTCAACTCTTAGTGATGCTCCACACCAAACTTTAACACTCAGCAATTGCACTCCAACCATTGTTGTTATCAACTAGCTTTCTTATGATGTCTAGCTGCTACCTATTTTCATTTGCGAATCACTTGAATATTTACCAACACATATTCAGTTGTTCCTCCTCACATTTAGTTTTCAACAAAATCACCCTAAATCTTCAAAAGTCAAAATCTTCTCTCGATCAAAAGTCTCAACAACACTATAATCAAATTCATCGTGTCATTCTCCAAAGAAGAACTATCCAGAACTCCTCCTGTAAATTCTAGATCCACTGGTATTCAATCCATTCAACCTTTTGTACACAATTCCAATAATTATTCATACTAAGGTATATGTAAACCTATCAGCCAAATATGATCACCAAGTGTCTACAGTAAAGATAACACCACAAATAATATCTATTAAGGCAATAACCTAGCATCTCCTCAAGTTTCCCTTTACCCACAATTAGATTAATCCATTGGTACCAAATCCAATAAATCCAACAATCTAATCAATTTTAATGTCCAAGCCAGTTCATCAACGTTCCATACTTCTTAATAACTCTTATGACTCCAATTAGGTATGGACATACTCTTAGTCACTACTCAACTCGTAATTACTCTATGACAATAATTTGGGTTAAGACAAATCATGCATCACGCTACAGATCCGACCTGATGCTCATACCTTATCAATGAACTTCTATGTTTACCACCTCTAGCTTAAACATAACAAGTCAACACAAAAGGATTTTAACTCTTTTCAGAAAAAAAAATAGGCATTAAACTTCAAAGACGAAATAATCCAAAAGAAATACATAAAGCCAAAGTTTTCACATGTTAAAGAACTTGCAATGAAAACTTTCAAGATCCGTAATACCAAGTGAATATATAAGTCATATTTTCCAATAGGAAGGGCGGAACTCCCACGAAAAGATCAATCTTGCTGTTAATCGATGTTCACACAAAGCAACAATAGATCAACAGTCATGAGAACAAGTAATGGCTTTATAGAACCAAAGGAGACCAATGAAATATCACCCGCTGTATTGTAAACACCATCTCAAGGAAAATTCATCAACCGCAACTATAACCAGAATTGCCCAAAATTCAAGCTCGAGGAAGAGAACAACTTTTATAAAGAAACTCACACACAATACCTATAACTACTGTAATCAAAGTAGCTACCTCTCTATTCCCATACCACGAATGGTGGTGTGACCTGGTAAAACCCAGGGCCACAACCACGATCTCAAGCGCCTCGGGAGGGCCCCCACAGAACCACGCCCGCGCCCCGACCTCCACGACCGTGGCCACCACGACCACGTCATCTATCCCTCGACGTAGCTATCAATCACAATCAACATTATATAATAAGTTCAAAGGTCAAAATCAAGTCATACATCAATAAACAACATAACGGAAGCGTAAAAACTATGCTCGTACCTCTCTCTAACCTACTGTGCACTAGTGTGTCAAATTTTTAGGTTAGTTAACCATTAGCAAATTTTAGTTGATTTACTAAACTAAAACAAATTTTAACAATTTTAGTTTGCCTAAGTTGTTAATCTATTCACCACGGACCTAAAGCCCGCTCGATACCAATCAGTAACACCCATTAACACTGAGCCTAGAATGCCACCACATTACACTTTAAACTAATAATTAATGACACACTATAAAATTACATCAAGAAATCATCAATAATCATTTCAATGGATCACAAACGAACATGTAAATATGGATCAAGCGACAATAAATAAGCAATGGGAATTATAACCAGGCAAATAATCCCAAGCAGCATCAACCAATGAATCCAAACTAATAAAGCAAATAGTCTAGTCCAAATGATGTCCTAAACTTTATTCAATAACTAACATGTCCATGTGCAAACCAATATTGAGTGAAAGATTATCATGGCGAATGATCATGTGATGTCCATGTGCTCTACTCGCTCTCAACTACGGCATCCTCGAAGATCACCTAAAAACAACAATAGAGCAAGGGTGAGTCCACGACTCAACAAATACATCGATATACAACGAACAATAATAAATCAACAGCATTCAATAACTTCATTATCATCACGTGCACTTCCATTCACATTCTCATTCATTAATCTCAAATATCAATGCAACTCTATTCTATATGTCCACATGCACTTCTTTTCACAGATATGCAGTATAGCGTGAGTGAATGCTCGCGACAACATTCACTCTCAAGCCCGTTCCTCCAAAAGGACCGGGGACCTCCTCCACTCCCGTGGAGTTGTGATCATCATGATCACCTTCTCAAATGCAATGATGCTCATGTATACAAAATATGCAAAACTCCAACATAAACATCATATCCAACTTTTCATCATGCTTGTCAACAAAGATATAATCATACCAATTCATTGTTTGCAATTAAACCAAATAAAAGCACAACAATAATGGTAATAAAAGATAAAGAAAACAGTGATCGATCATTGATCGCTGTCTACCATGCACTTGCCTTTACTGGTTGCGACGCACAATCTGGCTAGCAGATGGCGACAAGTACGACGCCCCTCCTACAATAAATACACACATCTCAATACAAGCTACAGCACCATAAGAATAACAATCGATATACATCGCTCCTACACGTCCCCAAATATACCACGTTACGCCGGTATCGAAAAGCTACCCATTGCTGTCCGGTTACTAAAAAGAGCGTAACTTTTGACTCGAAAGTCCGATCACCACAAACCACCCCATTCTGGAAACTTTATAAAATTACCCACATTTTCTTAGATTACACCGCCTTCTAATTAATTCATCAAACCCTCCGTATTTAGCCCGGAAAGCCGATCTGTCCGCTTCGGAACAGCAGTCTTCCAAATTTCATAACTTTTGTTTTACTCAACCAAAATACGCGTTCTCAGATCCTACAGAACCATTGGACAATTATCTACAACTTTCATGTAGATCAAAAACTCTAATTAAGCCATTTACTATTTTTAGTTTACAGTCTACCAAAACAGCGCCTAAAGGCGATAACCCTAAAAACAGCGGCCTTCTCAAAAACATATCTTTAAATCTACTAGTCCGATTGACATGATTCAATATGCTATAGAAAGCTATCGACAATATCTACAATTAACTAGTAGATGACATTTTCAACAATTGCCATTATGATACCCGAATAAATCGTACAACGGAACATTAGACTAAACCAATCTACTATCAATTTCTTCCGACTAAAACAATGCTAATACTCTCTTCTAATCTTGCCCCAAATCCTTCTCTAGCCAAACGTGAGCACTAATTAGCTATCAATTAGCAGAGTCTAGTTCGGCACAACCCATCGAAAATCAACCAAGGCAGAACTTCTAATTACCTTCTCAATCGGCCGGCTCCGTTACACACGCACAAACGCAAAGCAATGACACTCGAAAGCGACGCCGGCTTGGCGCAGTGCAGCAGAGAGCACCGGGCTTCGGCTAGCGCAGGAGTTCATTGCAATAGCTGGCTTCGTCGGCTTCGGTGATCCAAATAGCGATCTAAGCGGCGGCGAAGCGACAAAGCGCTGCTCGGTGGCTTCCACGCGAAGAATCGCAGCGGCAGCGATAACGCAGCGGCAAGACGCGCATGCAACAAAGAAAAAGCGGCGGAGAAGAAATCGGCGGCAAAGCGACAGAGAAAAAGCAAGCGGCGCGCGAGGAAAGCAAAAGCAATACAAGACGCGAAGGCACGCAGAATAAGACACGCAGGGCCGGTGGCGCCACGCTACGGCGGCTGCAACAACAATGAGCGGCGACCACGTGCGCAATGAATTGGTTAGCGGCGCAAGCAACCGTAAAAGAAATCCGATCGGTGGGACTGGAAAAAAAATGGAGGCGCGGTGGAAAAAAAATACAAATTGGCTAGGGTTTGCTAGAAACTCCACAACTATTTATATAGCTCAAAGAAAATCCTGAAAATTCTATTTTCACAAAATTCTTTTTTTATTTATTTACGCCTGGGCCCTTAAGACGTTTTTAATTAATTATTCACTGATACCATTAAATTAATTACTCTCCGAACATTAGGACGCGATTATTAAAATTAATATTATTTTCAGGGTATCACACCGGTATAGCGTGAGTGAATGCTCGCGACAACATTCACTCTCAAGCCCGTTCCTCCAAAAGGATCGGGGACCTCCTCCACTCCCGTGGAGTTGTGATCAATCATGATCACCTTCTCTTATGCAAAGATGCTTATGAATGCAAACATGCAAACTCCATCATAAACATCATATCCAACTTTCCATCATGCTCATCAACAAAGATATAAACGTACCAATTATTTGTTTGCAGTTAAACAGAATAAAAGCACAACAATAATGGTACTGAAAGATAAAGAATCACAGTGATCAATCATTGACCGCTGTTTACCATGCACTTGCCTTTACTAGTTGCGACGCCCGATTTGATTAGAAGACGGCAACAAGCACGACGCCTCTCCGATATTAAATACACCAACTTCAATACAAATTACAGCAACAAGAATAGCAATCAATATACATCGCTCCTACACGTCCCCAAATATACCACGTTATGCCGGTATCGAAAAACTACCCATTGCTGTCCGGTTACTAAAAAGAGCGTAACTTTCGACTCGAAAGTCCGATCACAACAAACCACCCCATTCTGGAATCTTCATAAAATTCTCCACATTTTCTTAGATTACAAAGACTTCTAATTAAATCATCTAACCCTCCGTATTTAACCCAGAAAGTCGGTCTGTCCGCTTCGGAACAGCAATCTTCCAAATTTCATAACTTTTGTTTTACTCAACCAAAATGCGCGTTCTCAGATTCTACAGAACCATTGGACAATTATCTACAACTTTCATGTAGATCAAAAACACTAATTAATCTGTTTGCTATTTTTAATCTACAGTCTACCAAAACAGCGCCGAAAGACGACAACCGCAAAAACAGCGGTCTTCCGAAAATCATAACTCGAATTATACTAATCCGATTGACATGATACAATATGCTATAGAAAGATAGCGCAATTATCTACAGTTAACTAGTAGATGGTATTTCCAGGATTTGCCCTTAAGGTATCCGAATAAATCACACACGGAACAACAGGCTAAACGGATCTATTAATCGACCTCTCTACTAGAAACATGTCAAATCTTTATTCTAATCTCGATTCTAAAACTATAATAAAATAAACAACAGAGAGGAAAGCTTGATCGTTACCCACACGACGAAAATTCAGATCTTGACTTCTTCTTTTTTTTTCTATTTTTTTCTCTCTTCCTTGATTTAAACCTCCTACTGTTCCGTCGTTTTCCAATTGCTAGCCTCACGTGAAATGGCCACCAAACCTCCTACTGATGCTGTCGGGCGTGTGGCAGAAAAAATCAACGCATGCAGACCAGCTTCCTCGCGCACAACATAGGTGGTGATGGCACTTTCGGTGGCGGCGTCTCTGCTGGCAAGCGGCTCGGCGCAACGAACGCATGTGCGCTTGAGCGGTTCGGCTCAGACACCGACCACGCAGAGATCGGCAAGCAGCAAACGCGCAGAAATTGGTCGGAAAGAAAAAGCGACGGCGACGATGATTAAAATCAAAAGAAAATAAATAGCAGGTCGCAGCAGCAAAGACAAAGAACGGCGCAAGGCTCTGCGGTGCGGCAACAAGAAGAATAGCGCTCGCCAATGAGGTGATTGGTCAAGGCGGTAAGAACGAAAAACAAGAACGATTTGGCGGCATGCTAGAAAAAAAAATAAAAGGCTGCTAGGGTTTCTAAAATTTCCACCATCTATTTATATAGCTCATAAAATTCTGAAAATACTATTTTCCACGAAATCTTTTTATATAATTACACCTAGGCCCTTAAGAGGTTAATAATTAATTAATCAATGATACTATTTAATTAATTACTCTCCGACCCTTAAAACGCGATTATTAATATTTAATTATTATTTTTCGGAGTATTACAAGAGGGTCTCACCGGAAACACGAGGACTGTTTTGGAGTGTCGACAGTGCGCGCTCTGGAAATTGAGAATGACACCAAGATGGTCCAAACGCTACAAGCAAAGACACGAGCTGAGTTTAGCTAAAATGGACACAACATTAAACGTAGTGGAGAGAGGAACCATCGGACTGAGGCTTACCCGAGTAGGGAGCTAGCAATGGCGTCCTCCTCCTCTCGGCCGTGAGGAGAAGTGAGGTGGAAGCTAGGGTTTGATGGGGGTATTATCCTCGGGCAATAACGGGGATGGGAGTGGCGTGAAGCAGAGAAGCTTGGGGAGTGGTTGTTTTGGGCGGTGCGGTCACAGCGTCGATTGTGCGCGGAAGGCGAACGTGGCCAGGTGGCACAACAACCTTGCACGCGCCAGCGAGATTGAAGATGGCCTGACCTGTGGGCCCCGCTGGTCAGCAGCTCGAAATGGTGCGGCGTGGTGAGGCGGTTCAACCGAATCAAGTGGCTACTATGTGGTCTGAGTCGGAGTTAGGTTCGGGCCCGAGGAACAGTACTAGGGTTTGACTAAAATTGAAATTCATTTGATTTTAGATTGACCAAGCCACAAAATATAACAAATAAATTTATAAAAATCTGAATTTAATCAGAGGGGTTACTGGGAAGGTCTAGCACTCATAAAAATTATTAAACCTTATTTTTATTTAAATAATTTGTATAATTTAAATTTAAACTTAGGATAGGTCATTGTATCGAGTTTGAATTTTTTGTGATTTCCCAAAAATTTGGAAACAATCATATTAATTCATGATAATTATTATAGTACTTGAATAAATTATTTCTAGATGATGATCAAATTTTGTTTTACTTGGTTTTCTTTTTTAGCTTAAATTTGAAGTGTAGGTTTTGATTGAGATTTTCCACAAGCAATAATTGGTGCAAATGTTTAAAGAATGTCATGTATGCTCATGAAATGCATATAATTCTATTTATTAAAATTGGGGATTGACAATACTCCCCCTTACAAAGAATCTCACCTGGAGATTCCGGTAGGTAGGAAAAATGGATCGGAAGACTAGTCGAGAAAGATACAATATCTGATGTCTTGATTTTCTTCAAAGGTATTGATAAGATAATAAAGTCAAGGTTATAAAGGATTTATATTACATTTTCCTTTCTATTGCTTTGTTTAACCTTTCCTTTCTTGATTCGAAGGCACTTTAAATGGAAGGAAAAAGATCGGGATATTCAATTCGCATTCAGTCTTCATGCTCCCAAGTTGCTTCATCTTCAGTATTGTTACTCCACTGAATTTGTAAGAACTTTATGTTACGATTCCTCGTCTTGTGCTCCATTTATTGGAGAATGTGAATCGGGTGTTCACGATAAGAAAGATCGGATTGCAAGTCGAGTTCTTCCAGCTCAGTTGCTTCGGTTGGGATTCGAAGGCACATCTTATGTTGTGAGACATGAAACACATCATCAACATCTGAAAGTCATGGTGGCAACTCCAATTAATAGGCCACTTATCCTGGTTTTGCTAGAATCCAGAATTGTCCGATGTAGCGAGGTGCTAATTTGCCTTTGACTTGGAAACGATGTGTTCCTTTCATCGGAGAGACCTTAAGGTAAACATGATGACCCACATCAAAACTCAACTAACGATGACGACGGTCGGCATACGACTTCTGACGAGATTGAGCCGTCCGATGTCGCTCACGGTTGACACGAACTTGCTCTTTAGTGTCTTCCAGCAAGGTCGAACCATACAAGGGTCTCTCCCCAATCTCGGACTAGTTCAAGGGTGTCCTACAAGCTCTTCCATACAGCTCATCGAAAGGTGATATTTTATGCTTGATTGGAAGATAATGTTGTAGGAGAACTCTGCAAACGGCAAACACTTCTCCCAATTCTTGCTATAGGACAGCACACATGCTTGTAGAAGGTCTTCCAAAATTTGGTTCACCCTCTTAGTTTGTCCATCCGTTTGCGGGTGGTAAGCGGATCTAAAAGATGGGTTGTTCCCCATTGCTTGAGGTAAGTACTTCCAAAAGTGGGATGTAAACTGAGGGCCTCGATCTGAAATGATCAGCTTTGGCACACCGTGGAGACAGATGATCCTTGAGAGGTAAAGCTATGCTAGCTTGACCCCGGTGTAGGTGGTCTTGACAGGAATGAAATGGGTGAGCTTTGTCAGACGATCGACAATCACCCGTATGGAATCAGACTCGGCTTGAGTCCTTGAAAGGCTGGTGATGAAGTCCATCCCGAATTAATACCACTTGCACTTCGGAATGGGCACAGGTTGGAGAGTGCTTGCTGGCTTCAAATGCTCAGCCCTGGCTCTTTGGCATACATCGCACTCGGCAACGTATTGCACGATTTGCTACGTCATTCAGCTCCACCATAGCCGCTTCTTCAGATCTTGGTACATCTTGGTACTCCTGGGTGGATGGAGAATTGAGAGTCGTGAGCTTCTTTGAGAATCAATTCCCTAAATTTTCTGTCAAAAGGAACCACCAAACTGTTCTCGAACCATAAGGTGCCTTGCACATCTTCGGTGAAGCATTTGGCCTTGCCTTGTTCCATTTCTTCCCGGATTTGGGCCACTTCCATATCGGTCTTCTGGGCTTCTCTAATCTGGTCCTCTAATGTGGATTCCATATTTAGGGTAGCAAGAGACCCTTCTTCAATTATCTCCAGGTGCAGATGCTGCATTGTAGCACACAAGCCTGCTGAAGTGGGAGTTACCAACAAACAGTTACATTGAAATTTTCTGCTCAATGCATCAGCCACTATGCTGGATTTCCCTGGGTGATAATGAAGTCCCATATCGTAGTCCTTGATCAACTCAAGTCACCTTCTTTACCTCTGGTTCAGGTCGGCTTTGGTGAAGATATATTTGAGGCTCTTATATTCACTGTAGATCTCGCAACGATTACCGATGAGGTAATGTCGCCAAATCTTCAGAGCATGGACTATAGCTGGAAGCTCTGGGTCATGCATGGATAATTTGCTTCATGAGGCCTCAATTGCCTTGATGCATACGCCACAACTCGACCCTCTTGCATGAGCACACAACTGAGCCCGTGGCGAGAAGTATCGCAGTATATGTCGAAGCTCTTATGAATATCCTACAGGATGAGCACCAGAGCTTTGGTCAGGAGGAATTTCAAGATCCAAAAGCTTGCCTCACATTCCACTGAGCATTCAAACTTTTTCTCCTTTATCAGCTGGGTCATCAGCCTCGCAATTTTGGATAAGTTATTGATGAATCTGCGATAATAGCCTGCAAGTCCGAGAAAACTGCAAATATCTGTGATGCTCTTGGGTTGTCTACCCTTGGATATCACTTGTCCCAAGAAGCTAAGTTCATGAAGCCATAACTAATATTTGTTGAATTTTGTATAGAGTTGATGTTGACGAAGCTTCTCCAACACAAGCCGCAAGTGCTACTCGTGCTCTTCATCAAACTTGGAGTAGATGAGGATGTCATTGATGAACATGACGACGAACTGGTCTAGGTACTCCATGAAAACCGAATTCATGAGGTTCGTGAAGTAGGCCGGAGCATCGGTCAGGCCGAAGGACATGACAGTGAACTCATACAGACCGTAGTGAGTGGAGAATGTTGTCTTTGGTATGCCTTCGGTTCTGACCTTTAATTTGATGGTAGCCCAATCGTAATTCAATCTTGGAGAATACTTGGGCTCCATTTAGTTGGTCAAATAGATCACCAATCCGCAGAAGTGGATACTTGTACTTGATAGTGACTTCGTTTAACGGACGATAATAAACACACATCCGCAAACTCTTGTCTTTCCTTTTGACGAAAATAGCTGGGCTGTGAGACCACGGTTTATCGGGCTTGTAATGCTTAACCATCCACTTGGTCCTAGCATCACAAATCAGATAACCCGAGACTCGAGACATGTATACTTCCCAAAAATGCAGTATACACACCCCTTTACAAAATTCATGCACCAATTCCATTCATTCACATAGAACCGAAGCACAGCAACAAACCGGAAGTTAGAATAAATAAAGGATAGTTATTACAAAAGAGAGGCCAACCGGCCAAATATATATAAATACAAAATTTGAACAGCGGAAGCGAAAGTGCCATAAGATGGCCATCAACAAAAGAGCCAATCAGTGTGCCTTTACCCCACAAGGCAACCGACCGGACCGCCAAGCTAGTCGTCGAACCCGCAACACATTTCACAAAAGTGAGGCCCTTGGGGCTCACCTTCCTCCTCTGCAACAAATAGTTAAGCAAAGCAAATGAGTACAAAAATTGTACTCCGGAAGACTTACGTGTAGAGTAACAGACATATACATATGCTACATGCAAGCTTATTTAAGTGGAGGCTGTATGTTTCATTTTTAGCACAAAGCAATCTTTACTTGCAATAATGTAGTACATTTAAAAGCAAGTTAACAAATCCATTTTTAATGTTCAAATAACAAATGACAACAATAATAACAGTAGATAGAGCACAACAACAATCCTGGAAGTGACTAAACCCATAGTCACCACAACAATAGCATGAATTACCCATTCATGCCAACCATGTCAAATTTTAATTAAAAAGGTTGTAGTCTAACTCTTGCAAAACCTAACCAAGCGTGTCCATAACCTAGGACGAGGCTATTCGAATAGTTTTATCCCTACAGGGGTGTACCAATGTACCCACACGCCAGACCGCCTTTTTACCACATGATTAGCACACTTCCTTTGGTATGCCGGCACAGCTAAGTCCTACGAGATATTTCCAATATTATGCATTAACTACGAGTCGCCCGTATGGATAGAAACCCATACGTTGTGTCAGAGTCATCGTAAAGCATCGGTCAACTACCCGTCGCTGGTAAAGCCTTGGACAACTACGATGCCCCTCGAGGTGGAGAGCCTACCCGGAATCTCCACCACCGCACACCCAACACAAGAACACATATCCTCTTTCACACAACACACACAACCCCCTCCTGCGACTCAGAGATAACACACGCCAAAGTACTTAGTCAAGAGAGGTCCCATATCCCTCTCGCGTGGTTAGCACGCAAAAATGCTTAGAGAGTGTGACACAAGATGTTCGGTCCTTGTTGACTTAGGAAAGACATCCACAAACCCAATAACCCACCATCCAACCACTTGCCCAAGTCCAAATCAATTTTTCATTTTCAGATTTTGACTTTACAAAATAACAAAGCACAACTACTGGACATAAAGGAGTAATAATTAGATGTGTGATCAAGATCATCGACAAAATCGATGATCGCCCATAACTACCGAAACTAAGCATTTCTAAGCAATTTCAATTCACAATTTACTAAGTGACAAGAGCTCATCCATCGAACTCAAATCACAGCAAATAACCTAGGCTCATGGTAGTAGAGGATAATCAATTCCTACAGATTATGCAACTATAGGATTCTAACCATAATTTAACAACAACATAGCAATGCATACGTACAAGTTGGAAATCAATATATTAGACTTGAAAAATACTGGGATTAACATGATCAAACTGCTTGCCTATTTGCTGTCGGTCAAGATGTTGCGGAAGATCACTTAAGTTATCAACGTGCTCTTCGGAACCTAACGAGAAAGCGAAAAAAAAACGATAAGAACGAAGAAAACCCAAAGACTCAATAGCAAACTTTCTCCAAATGTTCTGAAAATTTTATAGTAGCAAGATCATGATTTATAAGGAATTTATCAACAAGAAACAATTGATTTGGATTCTTAATGCAAAAGATATGAGCAAAACAATTTTTCTCAGCCTTAAAAATCATAAATACTACTATTCATTGCACTAACATTTTAGCAAAATTTTCTGGAGATATAATGAGGTTAGAAGCATTTTTAGATTAAAGTTTAGTTAAAAATATAACTAACAAAATTTGAACCAACCGAAAAGGAATTAAAATGAAATAGTTATGCATTTTACAAGTTAACTACATTTTTCAGTTAACAAATAATCCTTTCGGAAAAATCAGAAATTAAATCGACGTGGACGAACTTGGATCGTTGATCTTGGATCCAACGGTCCAAGTCCACGGGATAACGCGCGCACGCGCGACTCACGAACCCTAAACGCTCACCGTTCGATTTGGATCCAACGGTTCACGTGGATCGGGACGTTCGGCGGTCCGAACGTTCACACGCACATGAGCCGTTGATCTTGGATCCAACGATCCACGCGGATCAAATCGTTCGGACGGTCCGAAACGTTCACTCGAATCGGGACCGTTGATCTTGGATCCAACGGTCCACATCAAGACGTGCGATCGATCCAAACGTTCGCGCGATCTTGGATCGTAGATCTAAAGATCGATGGTCCACTGCGAATCACGTTCAAAAACTCGTCCCTATTTTCATCCGACAAAACGACGGTGGAAAAAATGCTCGTCGCCGGCGACTCTGGCCGCGGCGGTGCGAGCAAATGCCCAAAATGGGTTCCTAACAAGCTGGCGCACCCAATGGTACCAAAAGTTTTGGCTGCGGCGGTCTAAAACGCCGGCAAGCCGGAGATGACAGAGATGACCCAAAATGACCAAAAATGAAAAACGCAAGTGAGCTCTGCTGCGGTCCAAGGAAGCGGGTGCCAATCAACTAGGGACTAATAAGGAGTTACCTGAGCACAGAGAATGCACAGAGAAGGGTCGAGTCTGTTCGGGTGAAGGAAAATGCGAATTTCGACCGAAAATGGGGAAATCCAAATTCAGTCAAGCCCTGAGCGAAATGAAACGAATTGAGTGAGGGTTAAGCTCAAGAGAGTAAGGATGGAGCAGAGGGAGCAAGAATTGAAAGGAGAGAGCCCCTGCTGTACCGCCTTCACCAAAGTTCGAAGCTCAACAATGGCGGCCGAATTGATTTCGAGTGATTGCAGCTCAAACAAGCTCGTGAGTGCTAGCTAGAGTTGCGGAAGTGCTAAAGGAAGCCAAGAGTGAAACAATGGAGTTCAAATAGAGGAACAGAAGAGAGCAACGATGATATTTTCCCTTCGGGTCAACACTGCCATGAGAGCACTTGAGGGCGACGGGAGCAGTTGAATCATGGACTTATGAGGGAGGAGCACGACGGACATTTAATGCGCGCAGAGATAGCCGTTTAAAGGTGACCACAGAGGTGACTCCACGCTGCGCGCTTTCTCCTCTGCTCACGCCATTGCTGTACTCAAACGCACGCTCCGACCGGAGGAAGGAGATGACGTTTTCACCGTTGGATTGAAATCGAACGGTTCGAATTAAACGAGATGATTATAACGATTCGATCGCTCGCTTAAACCTGGGCCGTTGATTTGAATCCTACGGTTCACATTGGGCGAGGAGTTCAGATGGTCCGAACGTTCACGCGATCGTGGGCCCTTGATTTACAATCCAACGGTCCACGTGAATCGGCGCGCTCGGATGGTCCGAACGTTTACACACTCGTGGGCCGTTTGATGCCGATCCAATGACTCACAACGCTCGCGCCCAAACGACCGAGGCGGTGCAGTTAGTTGATCGAACCCAGTCAAGTGGCTCGAGCCCGAGTCTGACTCGAACCCAATGAACAGTGAAAACCAGTTAGGGTTTGAATTTAAATAGCTGATTTTTGAGGAATTTGTTTAAGGTAGAAAATCAGCTCCAAAAATTATAAAATTTTAACTTGATGCTGCTCACTGCAGGATGAACTTCACATAAAATGTTCAGAGATTTTTATGCACTGCACTTTTCTCCAAAAATTCCAGAAGGTGTGAAATAGGGTTGGACCAAGCTTTGACTTGCCTCCAAAAATTATCAAATAATTTCTAAAAATCATGAAATAATTCAGAGGTGTTACCAAGCCTCCCTAGAACTCAGGAAAAATATTTTCATTGGTTTGGCACAAGATCTTTGCCAAGGAGGTTTCTGATTGGAGTCAATTGAGGATTTTAATTTTGATTTCCATAATTCCTTTATAAGAATTACAGAAATGTCCAAGGATTTCAAGATGCAAGAAAAGTTTTAATTTCTCCTCATTTTCTTACATTTGAAACACAAATCCACATTTGGGATATTACATGGGCATCACCAAGGCAAGGAGCTCGGCCGAATAAATCCTCATTAGGAGTTCCTTGAGTTGCTCCTTCTATTCTACCAACTCATTAGTAGGCATCCAATACGGTCATTTTTAAATTGGTGCAGTACCGGGTGCAAGTTCGATGACGAACTCAACTTCGCTATCCGGGGGCATGCCTTGGAGTTCTTTGGGGAATACATTTGGATACTCGCATACCATTGGTACCTTCTCCAATTCAAGAGAGGTACTAGATTCCGTGGCATGGAGATGAGAACTGCCCACTAAAGGTGCAAAAATGACTTGATCGTCGTCTTCACTTGTGACAGAAATAGACCATTGAGCACAATTGATTTTCTCCTAATTTTTGGACAACCAATCCATCCATAAAATAACATCAATCCTCACTGAATTTATTACTATTTGGTTTGCCAAAAACTTAACCCCTTGAATCTCCACTTTTACATCCCAGCAGACTTGATCGGTTTGGAAAACCGTTCCCGGTGACTGGATTTGATAACGTGGCTGAAGTGTAACTATTTCAAATTGATAATGTGCAGCATAATTATTTTTGATGTATGAATGAGATGCTCCTGAATAAAATAAAATAGAAGCTGACCTTGAATTTACGAGAAGTGTACACAGAACGACCCCAGGTGCGTCATTTGCCTCCTCGGCGGTGACATAGTTCACTCGACCATGCATTGGGATTTAGGGAGGAGTAGACGCTGCCCTCGGGGGTGGTGAGGGTCTTGCCAGAGCTGGTGGTGGTGTAGGAGCTTGATAAGTCTGGGGCATCCCTCGTTTCCCCGCAAGGCATTGGTGCGCATAGTGGCCGGGGTTGCCACAATGGAAGCAACTTATGTTTGAGTGCCTCCGACAGTTCTGCAGCATTCTTGACGTGCATGTACACATCGCAAAGCTGGTCAGATAGTACATTTAGAATACACCCAACAAATACTGTCGTAACCGTGTCAAACTCTCTCTGATTTTCAACAATATGAAGTCCTTCAGGGCGAGAGAACATGACCTAAAATACATTCATAGCTTAGAACCACAATTAGACCCTCGTCTGTCATTTCTTGAAATTCACACCACCGAATTTCTTTGGTTTCATTACCTCAGCAAAATTAGCCATCGCAAAGTGACTATCAGGTTTGCACAACATATATACTAGCCATATTTGCTACAACGGACAGTGGCATGATTGTAATCTCAAATATACCTATCTCATATATATGCGCTAATAAAACAGAGCCTATCACAGAAATTCTACTAAAACAAGTAGAAAGCACATCATTACATGACTAAATTCTAGTGAATAATATTCAACCATGACAAAACAGATAACCACAACTTATAGAGGATCGCTCCGGTGATGGTCGCGGTAGGGTCGATTGCGAAAACGACGTGAAATGAATGACGAGGGAATCTGTAAGAAGCGACGCGAATGCTTTCCAAAAATATGATTCACCTGCTCCGCACATAACCAGACCTGAAATCATTGCACCATCCACGTGCATGCCGCGTGGGCTGGCGATGGTTCTGGCAAGGCTGGCGATGGCGTGTAGTCTTCTTTTGTGTACTTCAACTAGATAAAATCAACTCCATCTTATAAGTTCGCCTCCTGCCATATAGACTAGCAATATGGTACCCATCTTCTACTATACATGAGTGAACCTTTGGATTTTATAGGATTCATGAATAATATTAGTTGGACCAAGCCAATAAACTCCCAACAGAATCTGGCCTGACTGATCTCTAGGCACAAAGGTTGCAAACCACGCCATTTGCATTTTGAAAATATTGTCCAGGTAACATATTGCTGCTGATCATACGGACAACACGAATATTCGCGTTGGTTTGCCAATTTGCTCTTGCAAGAGTGCCGCACGGACGTGATTTTCTCACATGTACGTGCATGACAAGTTGGCACCTACCGTGTGCACACAAACAGTAGTGGGGTTCAAAATCGAGACAGAATAGAAGAACAACTAGCGGTTAGGAGATCAAATCTTAAAAATAAAATAAGTAAACCTATTTAGCATGTAGTATAACAGTTCGGTCCAACACTGAGCTCAGAGTACGATTAAACTACACTAACTACCAGTTCTAACATATTTACAATAATTTCTAGCAAGGAATTAAATAATAAAACACATCCACAGGTCACAATAAAACATTTAAAGTGACACGACAAGTATAAGTATCTAATCACTAGATGGCAATACCAAATAGTAACCCAAGAATTAATAAACAATCCATAATGAGTCCATTGAATGAATAAATCAAGTCCCAACCAATCATCTAAAATTATTCAAGTCTATCGAATCCTAAAGTAAATATCATCACACTATAATGAAAGTTCTCACGATAAAATGAGTCAAGTAATGGTAGTGATTTGCAAGTGTTGCATGTGCGCTATCCCCTCCCATGTGAGATGTCGTCAATGTCCACGTATAGCAACAATACAGCAAGAGCGAGTCCATGACTCAGCAAGCAAATAATAAAACAAATAATAATAATTTAATAACCATAATCAATATCATCATCAACAACATCCATTTATTTCTCTTTATGCTCATACTCAAATACCATATCCACTTTTCATTTAATGCGATGCAACTCTATACTACATGTCTACATAATCTTTTCTTCGCTTATACCGGTATAGCATGAGTTAACACCAGCGACAATATTCACTCTCAAGCTTATCCTTAAAAGGATCGGGGACCTCTCCACTCCCATGGAGTCTCTACGAATGAGGTAGATACGTGATCACCATGATCACCTTCTCTTTTATGCAATGGTGTGCATGATGCAACAATTCAATTTAATCTCATCAAATATTCCATTAACAACTATTCATGTCTTCCTCATCAATATCAATACTATAGTAATTCACAAGACATGTAATTAAACAATGTAATGGAATAAATAGCATCGTGGCAATGAAAAATAAATAAAACAACATTCAAACCATCGATCACCATTCTACCATGCAGTTGCCTCCTATTCTCTCGGAGCTAGATAGTGGGATGGTGGTAAGGTGCTAGAGGAAACGTACTGAAAAATACACCGCCATAGTACCAAATCATTAAACTATTCATCATCGTATATCTATCCAAAATCGACGCCTTTAACTGGACTCTACCGGACGCACCACACACTGTCGGAGTAGTAAAAATTTTATAACTCTCTCCTTTGAATTGCAAACAAAGTGAAATATATACATTATGAAAACCCCACAAAAATATCTACAACTTTCTAGTTATGACGGACCTCTGAATTAGCGTTTACTTCCCTATTTCCAACCCTAAGATTACCTCAAAATCGCTAGAACAATCAATTTCACAATTTCGTATATTTTTTATATAACTTGAAAAGTAATAAAGAATAGTATTTCTGGAATATAATTTTTTTGTAGCTTTTCAAGTTATGACAATAATTAAATTACTCTATTTACTAGGTGTGATCAGCCCATCTACTGGACAACTGTTATTAACGATCGTTTTTTGGACAACGACCTTTCCGAGGCCTTCCTGGGAATCTAGACCTTTTCTTTCACAACTCCAAATATAGTGTTATAGACCTTCTTGGGAATCTAGTGAAATTCCCATCTTTCCAAACTAGCTGAAACCCTGAATCCGATGGTAAATACCCTTAATTGCCCCCCCCCACAAGGTTCTACAGTGCAGTTCACCGAACTAGGGCTTAATGAAATATATACTTCCCATGAACCAAACGATCTAAAATTAAACAACAATTAATATACGGCTAACTAAAGGCTACCAGATCATTACCCCTAAAGAAAATTCGATGAAGAAGGCGATGCCCTTGATCTTCCCTCCCTCCTTCCCTTCCATTCTTTCCCTATCACTTTCCTCTTACTCCTCCTTGATAGCAACAACACCACCACTAGTAGCAACCGGCAGAGGGAGGACCAAGGGCACGCGCCTTGGGAAGGAGGACAGCAGGAGCTGGAGGGTGGGATGGCGACAGAGGGCGTCGGCAGCAGGGGCAGGTACCGGCTAGGGAGGGAGGATAGGAGGCGCACACAGGGGCGACGTCTACAGTTTTGGGAAGCCCCCCCCCCACCCTCCTCTTTCTAGGTTACTGTGAGACCCCGGTTTATCCGGCTTGTAATGCTTAACCATCCATTCGGTCCTAGCATCAAAAAGCAGATAATCCGAGACTCGAGACATGTATACTTCCCAGAAATGCAGTATACACACCTCTTTCCAAAGTTCATGCATCAATTCCATTCATTCACATAGAACCAAAGCAAAAACAACAATCCAGAAGATAACATAAATAGAAGATAGTTATTACAAAAGAGAGGCCGACCGGCCAAAAGGCATATACATAAGGAAAATTTTAACAGCGGAAGCAAAAGTGCCATAAGATGGCTATAAACAAAAGAGCCGACCAGTGTGCCTATAACCCACAAGGCAACCGACCGGACCGCCAAGCTAGTCGCCAAACCCGAAGCACATCTCACAAAAGTGAGGCCCTTGGGGCTCACCTTCTTCCCCTGCAAACAAAAGCAGCCGGCAAAAGCCGGTGAGTACTTTGAATGTACTCGCAAGACTTACATGTAGAGTAACAAACCTGTACATATACTACATGCAAGCTCATCGAAGTGGAGGCTGTATGTTTCATTTTAGCATAAAGCAAGTTTCCATTTGCAATAATGTAATAGATTGAAAGCAATTTAACAAATCAGTTTTTAATGTTCAAATAACCGAAAGAACAATAATAATAGCAGTAGATAGAAGACAACAACAACCTGGAAGTGACTAACCCAATAGTCACCACAACAATAGTATGAATTACCCATTCATACCAACCATGTCAAGTTTTAATTTTGAAAACAAAGGTTGTAGTCTAACTCTTGGAAGACCTCCCCAAGCGTGTCCATAACCTAGGACGAGGCTATTCGAATAGTTTTATCCCTGCAGGGTGTACCAACTTACCCACATGTCGGACCGCCTTTTTGCCACATGATTAAGCACACTACCTTAGGTATGCCGGCACGGCTAAGTCCTACGAGACGTTTCCAATATTATGTATTAACCCGAGTCGCCTGTATGGATAGAGACCCATACGTTGTGTCGGGGTCGTGGCCCAGCCTCGGACAACTACCCGTCACGGGTAAAGCCTTGGACAACTGCGACGCCCCTCGAGGTGGAGAACCTTCCCGGCAATCCCCACCACCGCACACCCAACACAAACACAAGAACACAAAGCCTGTTTCACACAACACACACACAAAACTTTTCCTCCTGCGACTCGGAGATAACACACGCCAAAGTACTAAGTCAAGAGGGGTCCCATATATCCCTCATGTGGTTAGTACGCAATGATGCTTGGTTTAGTGTAACAAGATGTTCGGTCCTTGATGACTTGGGCACCATTCCGATCACACCCAAAAACACCACACCAACATACCATTATGCCCAAGTCCAAATCAGTTTTCATTTTGAGTTTTTGATTTGCAAGATTAACAAAGCACAAAGTGCTGGACATAATGGAAGAATAATAATTTTTGTGTGATCAAGACCATCGACTAAGTCGATGATCGCCCAAAGCTACCGAACTAAGCATGGCTAAGCATTTCCCAATCGGAAGCTACTAAGTGATCCGAGTCCCTCCATCGGACTCCGACCACAGCAAATAACCTAAGCTCATGGTAGTAGAGGACAAACAAGTCCTACAGATTATGCAACTATAGGACACTAACCATAATTTGACAATAAAATAGCAATGCATACATACGAGTTGAAAGCAATATAGTAGACTTGAAAAATATTAGTATTAACATGATCAAATTGCTTGCCTGTTTGCTGCGGGTCAAGATGTAGCTGGGGATCACTTTTGTTGTCAATGTGCTCTTCGGATCCTAACGAGAAAGCGAAAAGCAATCGATAAGAACGAATAAAATGCAAGGACTCAACAGCAAACCTTTTCCAAAAATTCTGAAAATCTTACCGAAGCAAGACACTGATTTATAAAGAATTTAGCAACAAGAACCAATTGATTTGGATTCTTAATACCAGAACTACGACCGAAAGAAGGTCTTACGACCAGGTGGTGGTCGTAGAAGGACGTACGACTGGACCATAGTCGTAGAAGGATTTACTGACGGATAGTGGTCGTGGAAGGATTCTGACCAGGATATCTACGGGTACTAGTCGTGAGGCGGACTTACGACTAGGTACTAGTGGTATAAGCACTTACGACCACGACGTAGTCGTAGCAAGTCTTACGACTAGATACAAATCGTAGAAGAACGTATGACCACACCATAGCCGTAGTGAGACTTACGACTATGGGGGTGTGTAATACCCCGGCCTGCTCGTAGTGTGGCCCATGTGGCCCATGAGGAGTTGTGTAGTGGGATTAGTCCCACATTGCTTGTCTCAAGTGAGTTGTAGTAGTATATAATGCTTGTTGGATCCAAACGTAGCACCTCCGGGTTAACCCTTTTACACGAAGCGAGGACGAAAGTGTAAGTGAGGTGCTATGTGTGGGCGGGTCCGCCCCACGGTGGGCTGGGCATTGAGCCGAATTTGGGTCAGGGTGTTACAGATGGTATCAGAGCATCAACCTTGCACGCGCGCGCGCGTGCGGAGCGCGGGCATATGGCGCATGGCGCATGTGGGCCCGGTGGACACATGGCATGGCATATGTCTTGGCCTTTGGGCGCTGCGGGCGTGTACCGAGGGGTGGTTACGGGCATTTGCAGCGTGTGCGGTATCTTTCCGAGGCGTCGACCCTTGAGGGGTGAATGTAATACCCGGCTGCTCGTAGTGTGGCCCATGTGGCCCATGAGGAGTTGTGTGGTGGGATTAGTCCCATTGCTTGTCTCAAGTGAGTTGTAGTAGTATATAATGCTTGTTGGATCAAGCGTAGCACCTCGGGTTAACCCTTTTACACGAAGCGAGGACGAAAGTGTAAGTGAGGTGCTATGTGTGGGCGGTCCGCCCCACGGTGGGCTGGGCATTGAGCCGAATTTGGGTCGAGTGTTCTGGGGTGATTGTAGGAGAACTTACAATCACTCGGTAGGCCTCTCCCTTATAAGCATAAGGGCACTACGGGGACTACGAGACTTCACATTTACCCAACATAACAACGCATCTAGTCGAAATGACCAAGCCATACCGACCGGTCGAAAGTCCGACCACGGCGGCGCCTCCGCACTCTTTGCGGTTCGGCGGCTTCTCCGAGGCCCAATGATGCGACTACAGTGGCAACGAGTGGTATGGCTCGAAACTTCGCGAGCGGGCAATGCCAAAGGACAACGAAAACACACTTACTTTCCTATAGGGCAATGCGAAAGTACAGGCAAGAACGACCGAGACCCACACGGAGTGCTCCGCGACAGTATCCGACAGCGGTGGTAAGGTTCTCGCTAGGCCACGGCGACACGGACACGAGAGAACCAAACCACGTGAGAGTTAAGCTCCAAATAGTAAAGGGGAGCAGAGAGGCGAAGACTTGAAGAAGAAAACCCCATTGCACCGCCTCCACCAAGCTCCACACTCAACAATGTCGGTCGAAGAGAGTGCGAGGGACCGCAGCTCAAGCAAGAGGGTGAGTGCTAGGTGGAGTTGCGAAGTGCTAAAGGAAGCTAAGGCGAAGCAATGGGGTTTAAATAGAGCAATGGCGGAGCAACGGGCGGATTTTTCGGTCGGTCAACACCGCCATGAGAGCACTTGAGAGCGATGGGCGCGCTTGAGTCATGGCCCTCGAGGATGGCGCGACGAGCATTTAATGCGCTCGAGCTAGCCGTTTAAAGGTGGACATAGAGTGGACTGCGCCATCGCTTTTCTCCTCTGCGCCGCCATGGCGAGAGCTCACGCGCAGACGGAGGAAGGGGACGACTTCGTTGGTCGTCGGATTGGAATCGAACGGCTGGGCTAGATCGAGCAGATTGAAACGATCCCATCGTTCGACTGGTCGAGGACCGTTCGATGCCGATCCAACGGCTGAGTCAGATCGGGCGGTTCACAACGACTCCGTTCGTTCGGCTGGTCGAAGGCCGTGCGATACCGATCCAACGGCTCACGACCCCGCCGAGCAACGACCGAGTTGGTGCCGTTAGTGGGCTGGACCGCGCCCCGTGGCTCGAGCCCGAGTCCGACTTAAACCCAAGGAACAGTGAAAACCAGTTAGGGTTTGAATTTGAATACTGATTTTTGGAGAATTATTTAAGGTAGCAAGCAAGCTCCAAAAATTATGAAATTTTAACTGGAGTTTGCTGACGATCGGAGGAACCTCTCCCAGAATTTTCAGAGGTCTTCATACACCGAATTTTCCCCCCAGAAATCCAGAAGAGGGGAAATAGGGTTTGACCAAATTTGAATTGCCTCCAACAATTATCAAATAATTTCTAAAAATCATGAGATAATTCAGAGGTGTTGCCAAGCCTCCCTAGAACTCTGGAGAAATATCTCTAAGGGTCTGGCACAAAATCTAAGACAAGGAGGTTTTTGATTAGAGTCGAATGAGGATTTGAATTTGATCTTCCCTAATCCTTTTAAAAGAATTACAAAAATGACCAGGGGTTTCAAGATGCAAGAAGAGTTTTAATTTCTCCTGATTTTCTTACACTTGAAACACAAATCCATTTTTGGGATGTTACAGTTACGTGATTAATTTCTCCACCGATTACTTTCCGTCGGTACTGACCCTGTCACACACCAAGTTGTGGTAATGTTGGTTGAGACAGCTTCTATCCTGCACTTAACACTCCACCTTAGCGCTATAGTGCCTTGGATCCCCCACTTCCGGACTCTCCTCATGGTCCTGGGTTCCCCCATCATACTCATACATATTACTTACACAATGTGGAGAGCATGATCACATAACAAGGTAGCATTTTCGGCACACCGAAACAGGAAAATGGTTGGCACTGAATTTACGGCCTTAGGCCGAGTAAGATTTTTGTTAGTCCTTATATTTTAACCATATGTATAGTGTCCCACCTCCTGCCTCATTTCTTACCTGCCACGGGCGCCCTTTACCAGCCATATAATTCTCATCTCTTACCTTTTTCCTTTCTCTCTCATATTTATCTCATCCATGTTCATCTCAATCAATTGATTTGAATTTTGAGAAACAATTTTCGATGCAGTACATATAATACATCAATATACGGTTTACATTTAATATAACTATATTTATGTTAAAGAGGATAGCTTGCCTTCATAGTTGTAGAAAAGACCAGCGTCAACAAAGTACTGATCAGCTACTCTGATCTGCATGGGTTCATCCTCTATAGCAATTTGGTAGCACGAATAACATAAAAATAAAATACTTAGTACATTTTGAGTGATATTATACATACATAAGTTAGTGGATCTCATTTTGTTAGCATATTTTAATTTAAAAATATTTTTCGGGTCTCCCGCTAGGTTAGCACTCCCCTAACTACGATCGTTCTACGGTCTACCAGCTTTTGCGTTCCTAGCGCCTAACTTCGGGTTCTACCACATGACAATTTTAAAAGAAATTACTACATGCACCTGCCTGCAACTAAGCCTGTTCAATTTACGCGTGCAATTAACTGCCTAAATGTTTTTTCACCGGTGCTGTTTAATTTAATTAATCTGTCATCAATAATTTATTTTGTAAAGCAACCGACTAATTATTTAATCCAGTGGTTTCTAGAGGTGATTAATTGCATCAGTTAACCTTAGATAAATATTACAGTTTTTTCATGCATTTAATTTCTATAGGTCTGGTTCATGGTTAATTATTCGCACGCAGCTTAAACGATTATCCGGTTGAACGATTACCCGGCACATGGGCCAAGGGGCGTGAGCCTAGAATATCTGAAATTTCACTACAAATTCTATTTATTTTTCTTTTAATTCCTTTTAATTGTTGCTCAATTGCTTAAATATATGGGGCATCACATGTAGCTAGTGGGACACGAGCTATCATATCTCTGCCCGTTGAGGGATGTGGGTGCAATTGTATACCCATTTGAACTGCTACAGATGCTTCATCTCACAAATTTTAGACATTTCTAATTACGTTGTTGATTTTGTGTAAAGTAAACATGAACCCCAGTGCCGAACCAACATCCATGGGAAACATAAAATAATGACAGGTTGCTATCTGTACTACTATTTAGCCCATGCTGATTGCTGACGTGTATATACGTAGTATATGACTACTCAAAGCAAGCAGCCACTAACATCCTCGTTGAATAGACAAGCAAGCTCAACAAATACTTAGATGCTAACGTCCTCCTTGAATTAGTTAACAAGTTAATAGTTAATCAAGCAAGGCTGGATTCTGATGAGAAGGCTTGCTGAGGGTTTTCTCCCTACGCAAATTCGAAGAGATCTGACTTGACAAAGAAAATGTAAATTAAACATAAGGACCATGTACATGCTTCTGACTAAAAAAACTCTGCCTTTCATTATGAATTTCTGCAGAGATTACAATGCCCCGGCTTTCAAGCCCACCTTCATCTAGACCGTCCAATTTCTAATCAACCATCCATACGCTTGTGATCAAAGACTGTTCTAGAAGCAAATGGTCGCTCGAGTCGCAATCGGGCGGCACCTTTAGCATTTGAGCGCAAAAGGTACCAACACGTGTGTGGCTATGCCTGCACATACTTCTCTGGTGTTTGCGTCGGGATTCAAAAATGTCATTCTAGACTCTCTGCGTATTCTGTACTAGTCTAGATTAATTCTAGTGCATACAGTATTAATATAGATAAATATTAATCCACACAAAATAATTAATAGAATAAACGACTAATTTGAATAGCAAATAGCCTTTCCGCGGATTCGGTATATAGACCGTGGGCCCCATATGTCATATTAATAGCGTATAAAGTTAAGTTCTTAATTGACCAAGGCAAGACTTTCAATTTCTAACTAAATGTCACGCAGACCAATATTCTCATTCACACAGTTTTCACCATATCACAAGTATCTACGATTTACCTCAGTCTAAATATTTTCTCACCCTATTGGTTAAGTGCAACACATACCATCAACGAGTAATAGCACACATCACACACAGTTTTATTACACAGTTCCATAATCACTTAGTCAAGTTTATATTTGTAACTCACATGAGATGACGACTCGTCGCATGTCTAAGCAATATACTTGTATCTAACAAACCCAAGTTAGTGCTACGATAATATCAACAAAATAATGAACCAAACTATGGTGACAAAAGAATAGACATAACAAAAGACAAGGTGGATATAACAAATTGGATTAATAACAAAACCCAAAAGTATTTAAATAAATACTTGAAATAGAATGCAATAATTTGAATCAAAGTATTTTAAAAACTAGGTACAATATGATCAAAGGTATAACTTACCTTGGAAAAGATCTAGGTACTGGTCTTGATCTCGATGCACTCCTCCAAAAATCTCTGAAGAATTAACGTCTACTCGCAAACGGAATAAACAAATAATAGAGACAAAAAAACTCAAAAAATTAAATAAAAATCTTAGATAAATAGATCTCAAATTTAGATGTATTTAGGAATTTGAATGAGCTCAATCGGAGTTTGGACGAAGAAGATATGACCCTTGGAAGATCAAAACTCAAGAAAATACCCTAAATAGGATTTTCTTGAATTTCTGAATTATTTTTCTAAAGAAAAATCCGGATTATAACGTCAGCTAATGTCAGCGAAGGAATTTCAGATTTAAAATAAATCCCGGGAAAAAGCTACAATGGCTGACATGTGGGGCCAACGATCTATAGACCGAATCCACGGAAAGACTTACCGGTCTACGGGTTCACGGGTTCATGGAACATCGGATATGACAATGGGACCCACATGGTATAGGCACGGCTCACAGTGGATTGGCTTCACGGATATTTGAATCTAGGGCTTGGGTGAAATGTGCCACGCACGCGTGCACGTCGGCGCTGACTCGGCGCCACACAGGATGACACACAGGCGTAGACGCTGAGGTAGCAACACATGTGGACACGGCGAGGCAGCAACGCTCGGGTTCGAATGGTTGACGGTGAATGGCGGCAGGTCGTCGGCAGTGAGTGGTACCAGTGGATAGCCAACGCTATTGGGAATCCGATGGTGCACTTACGGGCAACTGAGGTCTACAATGATGGCCAGCGGCGAGGTCAAAGCGGCACGGGAGGTGCGGCTATTGTGGGCGAGTTACGCGACACTCTGCGGCGAGGAAGGCGCGATGAGTAGCCGGGCGAAGCGGTCGGCGGTGCAGTCGACGTCGACGAGGCGGCGACGTTGGCGGCGCAATTCAAAAAACGAAAAGCTTCGCCCGAAAACCTAAAACTTTGATTGCGGCAGCACTAGGGTTCTCAAGGCGATGAGGGTGTGGGCTTTGTGTTGCGGAGGCGCCGGCGAACCTCGGGAGCTATTTATAGGAGCTCGGATGCCCAAGATAAGGAATCCCCAAGTCGAGTACGTTTTGAATACAAAAAAGAATTCAGAAATCCCAGAGATAGAAACCGATTTGATGCTTGATTCGGCCGAATTTGGATGCGGGAAGATACGGGATAAGATTTGACGCGGAAATCTGGGGCGATTTAGTTGGAAAAACCGCGTTGGAGTTCAAAGCTTGAGTTCCTACCATGGCGGACCGATGCGTCGGCTACGTGGGGAAGACGAGCTCGAGGAGGAGGACGCAGTGGCCGGACCCACCGGCCAGCGAGATGAAGCGGCGCGCGGAGAGAGGAATAGGCTAACATGCGGGCCCGCATGTCAGTTGGAGGCGAGGCGCGCGAGCAGGTGAGTGAAGATGGGTCGCACAGTGTTGGGTCGGAAGCGGAATAGGAATGGGTTTCGGCCCGAGCACTGTTCCGAGATTTTAAATTAGTTTTTTCGTTTTAGAATATACCAAAAAATCCAAATAGCAATTAGAAAATAGCAAATGAACTCAATAAAATTCTAAAAAATATTTCCAAGCATATAGAATCCAAAGAAAATAGTTTTGATAATTGTTGATGTTGGGATTAATCATATTAAATTCTTTTGATGCTAAAAATCCATATTAAGTTTTAATTAAAAATTCAAATAAAATCTAAATGTTGAATTTTCCTACTACTATTTTGTAAAAATAAACAGTCTTGCTTCTAGTATGACGCTCTGTGACATCCAAAATCTTGGATGGCTGCTCTTTGTAATTTTGGTCTTCTTTCAACTCAATTGAATACTACGGAGTTTATTCCTCTGGCATTAAGACACTTCTTCAACTACGAGACTTGAAAGACATTATGTACACCTACTAACGACTGCGATAGCTCTAACTAATAGGCAACTTCTCCACGACGTTCTAAAATCTTGAACGGACCAACATACTCTGAGTAGAGTAACTCGAAGATAGTCATAGTCTTCTAGGTCAAAGCTGAGATCGCGGCGATGATTATCAGTATAGCTTTTCTGCCTCGACTGAGCTATCTTCAATTTTTCTCTGATCATGGCCACTTGTTCTTCTGCTTCTTGAATAATCTCTAGTCTAAATACCAAACGTTCAGTTGTTTCTGACCAATTCAAAGGGGTTCTGCAAGCACGATCATACAAGGCTTCAAACGGTGACATTTGCAGACTGGCTTGATAATTGTTGTTGTATGAAAATTCTGCAAACGACAAACTCTTGTCCCAACTGGTAGCATTAGCTAGAGCACAGGCTCTCAACATATTCTCTAATATTTGACTTACTCTTTCGGTCTGTCCATCCATCTGAGGATGATAAGCAGCACTGAAATTCAGATGAGTTCCCAATGCTTCATGCAGACTCTGCCAGAAATGAGAGATGAACTGAGATTCTCGATCTAGCACTATCTTCTTAGGCACAGCGTGTAAACTGACGATTCTTGACATATATAACTCAATAAGGCGATCTTCTAAGTAAGTTGTTTTGACTGGCAAGAAATTAGCAACTTTGGTCAAACGATCAATTATTTTCCAAATCGAATCGTAACCCGATTGAATCGTGGGTAAACCGAAAGTGAAATCCATTCCGATCTCTTCCCATTTCTACTCTAGAATCTTCAGCGGTTGTAACAAACCTGTTGGTCTATGATATTCTGCTTTTACTTTCTAACACACGTCGCATAAGGCAACAAACTCTACGACTTCTCGCTTCAAATTTGACCACAAAAACTTATTTTTAACATCCTAATACATCTTAGTACTACTAGAGTGAATCGAATACTTTGAGTCATGGGCTTCTTGCAAGATTATTTTTCTCAAACCATCAATGTCTGGTACGCAGATACGTCAACTGATCCACAGTATATCTTGATAATCTCTGGTGAAGTCCTTGAATTTTCCTTCTGCCATCTTTTTCTTGTTGTCCGAAGTTTCTGGTTCATTTGGATGGGCTTCACGAATCTGTTTTTTCAAAGTAGACTATACTTCTAGATTAGCCATAAATCCTTTAGATACAATTTCTAGCTTCCGCTTCTGAAATTCCTCTTGAAGTTCTGAACAAATTTCTTTTATTTCCAAAGCATTGTACTAACTCTTACGGCTCAAAGCATCTGCAATGGAATTGGCCTTGCCAGGATAGTAGTGGATTCTAAGATTATAATCCTTTATTAACTCCAACCATCTTCTGTGTCTCATGTTCAAATCAGACTAAGTGAAAATATATTTTAGACTCTTATGAGCTCTATATACTTCACAACGATTACTAATGATGTAATGACGCTAAATCTTCAAAGCATGTAAAAAAACTAATTTCAGATCATGGGTGGGATAATTCTTCTCGTGGGGTCTCAATTGCCTTGATGCATTATAGACAGCTCTTCCTTCTTGCATCATGATGCATCCTAAACCTTGACGCAAAGCATCATAAATAGATATCAAAATTCTTACGAATATCTCGCAAGATCAGCACTAGGGCTAAAGTTACACGTTTCTTCAATTCCTGAAAACTTTCTTCAGAGGCTAGGGTCCAAGTGAACTTTTTCTAATTCTTCAACAATTGCGTAAGAGGTTTACCCATCGTTGAGAATCCCTTGATGAAGCGGCGATAATATCACGCCATTCCCAAGAAACTGAGAATCTGAGTTACGGTCTTGGGCTGCTCCCAATGTAACACGGCCTTAACTTTACCAGTGTCAACTGCTACTCCTTCAGCTGTCATCACGTGACCAAGGAGATCAACTTCCTTCTTCCAGAAATCATACTTGCTGAACTTAGCATACGACTGATGCTCTCTAAGTTTCTCCAAGATTATTCTCAAATGTTCAGCTTGTTCTTCTCCTGTTTCGGAATAAACCAAAATATCCTCAATAAACACCACTACAAACTTGTCCAAATATTCCATGAATACTTTATTTATCATGTTCATGAAATAGGCAGGGGCATTAGTCAGACCAAAGGACATGACTAGGAACTCATAATGTCTATATCGTGTTGAGAAAGCAGTCTTCGGTATATCCTTCGGATAAATCTTCAACTGATGGTAACCTAATCGTAGGTCGATCTTTGAAAACACTCCAGCTCCTTTCATCTGATCAAAAAAATCATCAATTCGGGGCAGTGGATACTTGTTCTTCATAGTGACTTCATTCAGTGAACGATAATCAATGCACATTCTCATGCTTCCATCCTTTTTCCTGACAAACAGGCTGGCGCTCCCCATTGCGACGAACTAGATCTTGCGAAACATTTCACAAGAAGTTCTTCAATCTACTTATTTATCTCTACCAATTCATCAGCTGACATCCGCTAGTGTCTCTTCGAAATTGGTGTTGTTGCTGGTACTAGATCGATGATAAACTCGATGTCACGGTCCAGTGGAATTACTAGTAACTCTTCTGGAAACACATCTGGATATTTTATAACAACAGGCACATCTTCCGAGGATACAGTCTTCAGATTGTTGACGAACAGATATCCATCACGGACGGAGGTGGCTACAAACTCTACTTTCTTTCCATTGGTATCCTCGATTGTTACAGTTCTTCGACCACAATTTAGCACAGCTTTATGCTTGGTTAACCAATCCATGCCAAGAATGACATCTAAGGTTTGGGTGTCTAGAACAATTAGGTTGGCTAGAAACTCAACTCCGGTTATGAGTAACTTAGCTCCTAAACATCCTACCTTAGAGCTTAGCTCCGCTCGAGGCGACTGGACTAACAGATTATGCTTAAGAGGCTTAACTTTCAAATTATTCTTAGTTGCAAAAACTCCAGAAACAAACAAATACGAATCTCTCGAATAAAACAAAACTAATGTAGGTACTGAGTTTACCAGAAACTTCCCAGTACAACGTCGAATGCTCCCTGTGCTCCTTCTAGACTGATGTGTTTGACATGACATCTGACCACGAATTGCGGTGCTCCTCTGGATTGGCCGGCAACTTGAGATGCTCCCTGATTGTTGCTCAGCGCTGGTGTCTTGGCCTGCGTAGCTCAATTGTTGAAGTGTACTGGAGTTACTGTTCCCTTTGCAGACATTGGTTGGCGAGGTGCCCTGGCTGAAGATAGGAAAAACAAACTCTTGGTATACTTTGCGGGTTGTTCCTTGGATTGGGGTTGGCTGGCATCGGGTTGTGAAAATTCTGAACCACTGGATGAGGTGCTGAGGTTGGTGTAGACATCTTGGAAGAGTTCAACGGTGGAAAATGGTTAAACTTATGCGAAACTGTTCTTACCTTCTGCTATAACTGGTGACTCCCTTGCTGAGCCATCCTCTGTTTGTGGCTGTCTTCAGTTCTTTGCGCTTGTCTTCTAGAATCAAAGCTTTGTTAACTAGCTCCTAGAAGTCTAAGGAAGTATGGGCAATCAAGTTAACTTGCAATCTAGAATTCAGTCCCTTTAGAAAACGACTCTGACGGGCCTTATCTGTGGCGACATCTTCCGCAGCATAGCAGGCAAGCTGAGAAAAATTATTGAGATTGTCAGTTACTAACACCCCTCCTTGTTTGAGAGAGTGAAACTTGTAACAGCCCGGTTTTAATAAACAGTAATAAGATGTCTTCTGTAGCATCACTGTTTATTTTGAAACTTGGATATGTTGTTACAATCAAAAGTTTCCATTTTCTAGCCAACATCTTATCACAACCCTTCCTCTCTGGTCAGTCTGTTTTCCTTGAGTGTCGTTGATTCTTTCTTGTGATCTGTGCCATTGGATCTTTGGTTCTTTGTTAGCAAAGGCATTCTGAGGCATTGTGGCTGATCTCTTTTCCATCTCCTTCTTTGGTTTGAGGCGGTCACGGTGACCCGGCCTGAATCGGCCAGGCAATGCAAGGCGGCGGACTAGTGCGGCTCTTTTCCTTTCCTTCTTGTCGGCTGGGGAGTAGTGCATCGGGCCGGTAGCGAGGCGACAAGCCAGCCGATCAGCAAAGCTCTCCTTTTCTCTTCCTTAGTGGCGAGAGTCTCACTTGCCCGGTCGGGCGATGTTGTCGGCAGTGGACTGGAGCAAGGATGTGCACTGTGGGCTGGTGAATAACCAATGCCATTTAGCCTCAAGCTGCCACGTATCCTTTCTCTAGAACCCTCTCCTTTTCTCTGGAGGTTTAACTTTCCTCTAACCTCTAGCCTTTTGAGACCCCTGTCATTTTGATCAAAACAGCTACTCCGGTCTTCCTTTCTTTCCAGTTGAGCAGAGGTGGTTCTCGGTGGAACCAAGGCATTTAAAGCATCAGTGGTGACCTCCTGCTTTCGTGAAACTGAGAAGAGAACTTTGGATCCTTACTGTGTTGGGCGATATTTGAACTTCATCTTCTTTTAATCCAGTTGGTAAGAAGACTTTGATTCCTGTCATCTTGAGCACCCTAAGGACAAGTTAGATCCTTTGTATTAGTTAAGATTACTCTAAGTTTAAGCAAAGTAATTACTTGTGTATGTATAGATTAATAAGCAAATTTTTATATAAATCATCACGAGCTCGGTTCTAAACTCGAAAAGCTGCAGTTGATTGAAACCACTTTTGATAATTAGTATGGACTAAAGATTAAGGAATTGTTAACTGTAGTTTTATTTGTGTAACTACAATTTAGCTTTGCATATCATTTTGTTCATAACATAATACTTAGCAAGCTTACAATTTCTGCAATCTGTATAGCAGCCCACTGCACCTTGTCTATTTTCGGTTTCCAACAGGGTGCAGCAAACTTCATTTCTTTGCAAGCGCCATCGTGAATGACGGTGTGCTCTCTATTTTCGGTCGGTAAGCGATGCTCACACAGCAGAGTTTAACTCTTTAATTCTTGTCAATTACTGCTAGCAAATGATAAGCTAACCTGCTACATTAGTTAGAAATACTCTAAACTAAAGTGTAGCACTTTACTTGTGAATATTTAGTGCAGCAAACTTCATTTGGCAATCTGTCCTGTTCAGTTTCAGAATGTAGTCACTGCAATCCAGTTTGAACCGAAATCTGGTCATGAGTGTCCACTAATGATTAGTGATGAGCTAGACTTTAAAATATACTCATTTAACTGTAATTTAATCCAAGAATACCAATTTCTCATAGTCTAATACATCAGATAACTTACTTTTGTGAAATTGCACTGTTTTCGGTTTTGACAAATCTGAAAACTGCTGTTTTAGTTGAACTGAAATTTGCTAATTAGTGTTAATGGATGTTAGGTGATAAGTTAAACTTGTAGTTGTACTTATCTAGCTATAACTCCATCTAGTATGTCAATTTGTTATAGTCTAATGGAGCATCAAATTTGCATCTTTAAATCTGTCCAGATTTTCAGATTTCAAAATCTGACATTTGCTTTTCCTTGTAAGCCTCAAATTTTGATGACTACTAGTATTTGATGCTAAATAGTATGCTAGGCTTTAAGTTTTACTCATTAACTAGTAATCTAAATAAAATCATTGCTTAGTTCAAAGCAAAAATCAGCAAAGCTTTATTTTGCAACCTATCCAAATTTCAGTTTTGCTAAACACAAAGCTATATACGATCTAGCGAAATTGAAGTTGGTTGATAGCTGATAGTAAGTGATGAACTAGACTTAGTATATTTCTCAATTAGTTGAGAATTAATCCAGAATATCAATTTCTTCTAATGTCCTAGTGCATCAATATGATTCTTTGCTTTTGTCAGATTTCGGTTTTGCTAAAAATCAAACACGTAATCGATTTTGATCATACTGCTAGTGAGTATTAGCTGATGCTATGTGATGAGATAGATTTTAAATATTGCTCATTTAGCTGTAGCTTAATCAAGAATACTCATTTGATGCAGCAAATCATTTCTTTGGAAATCTGTCCAAATTTCATCTTTTGCTAAAACACAAGTCAGTAGCAATTGAAGTTAATTCTGATTTCTTTCATTCTTGATCAAACCGGCAATGCATAGCAAGGATTTAAATTTTGTAATTCTTGTCAACTAATGATGTTAAGTATTAAGCTAAGCTTTTCAGTTTCAAAATCTGAAACTTTAGCTAACCGAATCTCTGTTCGGTCTTGTTATTTCTTGTCGGTCATACTAACAGCATATGCAGCAAGATATTAGCCTTCCATTTCTTTTAGTAAAGTTGCAAGTGATATGTTATGCTGTTAACTTCACTACTTTAGTTGTAACTTAAACACAAAAATCATATTTTCACTCACAATGTAGTAAGCAACCAAATTTGTCCTATTGTCCTGTTTTCAATATTGTTCCAAATCTGAAATTGTGGTTTTAGCTTAATCTACTTGTGACCAATTTGTATTAGCAGAAGCCGGCTATATGCTTTTGACCTTATGTAAAATAGATATAACTTAAGCATGTTGTTAAATATGCATTGAGCTATTGATCATGCACTCTTTTCTGCATTTTGCTCTCTGCCATTTTCTTGCTATTCATTGGACTTTTGTGTTCTAGATACTGGTTCTTCTGAGATTGTTGAATCTTTTGTTGATCCACAAGAACCTGAACAAGAGGTTATCTATTATTACCAAGGCAAGCTTCCTCTCTGCACCATGTTGATCCTAATCTTTTGAACTGTAGAATTATAAAATACAGTGATACTGTTGCATGCAATTTTCTAAAAACTATTTATGCTCTGTTCCTAGTTAGCTATGACCAGAACTTATGGCTTACCTTGAATTGATTATACACTCAACCTAAGGTAGTTTGTGGTGATGTAATACTTAATTTCAATTTTTGCTTAGCCATGCAGTCCATAGAACGGTAGTGTTTGGCAAGCTTATCTTGTCAAACCTGGGGAACAACAAATACATTTTGTTATTTTTGTAGATTCTCTGTTCAGTTTATTTAAATCTGAAATGAATTTAAATCTTGTTGTTAAACTTAATTCAAATCTGGACAAGTGGATGCTAGTGATGGTGCCTAGTGCGAGAATGGGAAGCTGTGGATGTCTTATGCAGGTTGATTAAGGACCAACTCGACGGCCCAATTCAAGCACCAACGTACTTCCACACGCGGTGTATATGGTATTGTTTGGTTAAGTAAAGGGTTAATATTATTGAGTTGGATACGGAGAGTAAGGACATGTGTAT
Source organism: Hsuehochloa calcarea (assembly GCA_036346395.1). Classification (NCBI taxonomy): domain Eukaryota; kingdom Viridiplantae; phylum Streptophyta; class Magnoliopsida; order Poales; family Poaceae; genus Hsuehochloa; species Hsuehochloa calcarea. The sequence goes on from CM070601.1 coordinate 40,291,260, forward strand.
TGATTTCATATGGCATAGATGCTTAAGTCTTGGGCCGTGTCGTATGCCATGTGGAGCTTATATCGATATCGGATGTTCTTAGAAGGGTAAGGCGTAGATGTGTTACATCGCATGTACGTACCTTGAGGCCCATTGCGGTGTAATATGTGTGGCTAACACGAGTTTGCATTTAATTGGTAGGTCGGCATTCCTGTACAACATGTGAACCTCGGTTGAATATATGCTATCGATCGTTGTTTAAGCGGGATCGGTTTCACATGGGTCATCCAACTCAATAGTGTCAACTTGTTGAAAAATACCAAATCTTAGTTTACGGTAGGCATACCAAAGCGGTGTGCTATTATCCTAGGGGCTACGGGCTAACTAAGTCGTGTGGGTAAAGATGTACACCTGCGGGGATTAAAACTATTGAATAGCCGTGTCCACGATTCTGAACAGCGCTTGGATTGATGTCACTGTATAGAATTTGCTCTAATTTGGGTTTTGGGAATTATTAGTTTCGGCATGAGGAGTGTCATGCTTGGTTTGGTAATGATCGGTGACTATTATTGATACCGTTTATGCTTATGTTCAATTACTTACTGTTTTTAGTCTAAATTGAATTATTAAAACTGCTTTGTCAAAATTTAGCAATTGTAGGTTAGCAGGTATCGCTTTATGCAAATTGAACCAATTAAGCCTTCTGTTGATAACCTTATGCATATAAAATTCTATTCCTTTGTATAGGTTCTTCTAAACACTTTCTTTTATTAGTTTGTGTAAGACTTCTTTGAGTACCTTTCGTACTCGGGGTTTTATGACCTCTTGTTGCGGTGAGGATGGATATCTTTATGAGATGCCCGTTAGCGCCGATCTGGGTGACGCTAACGAGTAATGCTAGTTCTAGCCTCCACGAAATAGCCTGCGGGATAATGGGGCCATTGGTGGTTTTGCTTTTATGTTTTTGTTTCCGCTGTTGCTCTTTTTGTTAATGACCCAAGGTCATCTGCTTTTATTGATCTTGTAGCAACTTTGATGCTGTAGCAACAAGATTGGAGATGTAATTATTGATGTATAATTATGTGAATGTATGACTTGTATGTGAATGATGCAATGTTGTTTAAAGATATATGTGCAATATTCACTGATCCTGGAAAATATTGCATGACATATATCTGAGAACCTAATGTTGAAATTGTTACTTGTTATCATTATGCTTTTAGTATGATTCTTAATAAAGGATTTGCCTTTGTTCCTTAAATAAGAATTATGCTACGATATAATTTTAATAAGGCACATTTCAATAATTGAGGTCTCACAGCGTTAATATCGAGCATACGTTTGCTGTAGAATAGAATTAGCATGGTTGTTGCCTTTAGTGAGTCTCTGTGATACTATTTTAACATAATTAATTTCTAAAAGATCTAAGCATGCTGTCTTTTACTTCTTATCTTCTTTTAGTATCAATTCTTAACCACCTTTCTTTTGATTTTTTTTAAGATCGGTTTCTTACCTACCTTGTCTTTTATCGTAGATGAGTGGTGGTATTTGATTAAGGAGACTCGCGTAGAAGGTGTGGGCGGGTTTCGACCTTACTTGAGACATGATGTGGCGAGCTAATTTCACTTATCGGCCAGTATGCCATCTACCGTAGAGGCCAGGGCACGGTATGGAAGAGTACCAAGCTATCATTAATGTGATCGCGAGACGGTGGTGGGTAGTGTTCCCTCGCATCCATGTGCGTGCCACCTCAGAGTCTATGGTGTGCGGGAAGGCTGCGCGTGGGATGATGAGCCTCCTTCGTCATGACTTGTGGAGTGTCTCGACCACCCTATGTGCACTTCCCAAAACAAGGCCCTAGATCGGATGTGATTACGTTTGATGAGATCTGATTTGGAGAGGACCCATACGTGCTGCGAGTTAGCGAGGTTGGTCCGTATCATGGACCAAACCTATCAGCATCTCGTGTGCGAGTTATGGGAGACCGCCATCGTTTGCACGAGGCACAAGAGTATTTGAGGCTTGGTGTTGCCACGAACGCGTTCCTCGTAGCGTGCTTTACGGCAACAATGAGATTCCACCAGTACCCTTGTACCCCAGGGATGGCGACTTCCTGAGGTTCCCGGACTGGTTCTGTTTTTGGTCAGTGTCGTCAGGCCAGGATGTCTGCTGGATTTCCTCGCACTCAGCGGCCTACTCACTCTGGTGGACATCATCTGCTGTTGGGTTCTCCCACTCGTCTCATTAGCCCATCGAACCCTTTAGATACTGGTTCACTTGAGGCTCATTTGCTAAATGAGTTTCCGGTGAATTTTAACAGAAGACCATGTTTAGGGTGAAGGATGTGATCGGCTTTAGTTGTGTAATAGGCTAGTAGTTGTCCATTAAGTAGTGTGTAATAGCATAGCCTATGTCTGTATAAATATTGTGTGCTAACGTTTGTACTTTAAAACATGGTGAGGTAGCGGCCGACTTGTGTATTTTGGGCATAACATGTTTCTGTTGGTACATTAATAAAGTGGATCTGCGACTTTTGGTTGTAATTGAGTCATTATAGTCTTTGTTCATCGACATTTCATGGAATGGAAGCCGCACCTTTTCTTGTACTTTGTGTTCTTGTTTTTGGTGTTAATTGGTTGCATATCATGACATCTTGCATGCTTAGGTTTAGTATTTAATTAATTTCTTTCTCCAAAGCTTGTATGTGTTAGCACGAGTGTATCCTTGTTATAATGTTAACCATTATATGGCAGCAGGATGACAGGACCAACCACTCGATCGCGAACACAACAAGAGGAGAGGTTCTCCACTCTGTTCTTGGACTCGGGGAGCGAGGCGGACCCTTCCGAATCCCATGGTCCGCAAGGTGGTAGGCGGGAAGAGGAGCTTCCTCCACCACCCACTATGGCGGATGTGCTCATGCAAATTGGCGCAACCGCATGGACGAACACGCATCTTGGGCGGTTGCGCTCAATACCTCTTCCATCCCTCCACCGGTGGTAGGCGGGAGTTCGGCATGGGCGGGGAAGTCTTGCGACTTTCGCGGACTAATCCGCCCGGCGTTCTCTAGCTCGAGGATCCTTTGGAGGCGGAGGATTGGCTTAAGGAGATTAAAAAGAAGGCGACCATTGCCCGGTGTTACGAAAGGAGAAGGTCTGTATGCTAGCTACCGATTGGTGGGCGGCTAGCAATTGGTGGGATAATTATCGGCTATCAACCCGCGGACATACTCCTACGGCTTGAGTTCATGGAGGCCTTCGCGAGGCCCATATACGAGGGAGTGATGATGCTCAAGCGGCAAAATTTCTCGCTCTCAAGCAAGGCGAAAATCGGTGACCGAGTACCTTCATGAGTTTAATTTTCTTGCTCGGTATGCCCGACGATGTTTCGCGGACACTCGTCGTCGAAACCGTTCATGAATGGTCTATCGAAGAGTTGCGATTGGCTTTGGCGGTACAAGATTTGAAATTTCCAACATCTTGTGGACAAAGCCATTATTCTTTGAAACTAAAAGCAAGGCGTTGGAGGAGTCGCGAGCGGCGAAGGTTACAATTTGCATCTAGTAGCCGTTCGATCGGACCGCGTCATGTGCGACCTCGATCTTCCGGCGCGATTTGGTTCCACCAGGCGCCGATGTTTGCTTTTCGCCCACCGCCACCTTACAGGCGATCCGACCTAGTGGACCTGAGACCACTGCGCCATCAATGTCGGGCGGGTGTGATATGCTATCATTGTGGGCGTCGGGGCATTTTGCAAATCGATGCTTTGCTAAGGCAAAGGGTTGCCACTGTTCGACCATCTCCGGCTCTTGTTAAATCTGCACCTTCTCCAAAGACAATTGTTAAGCTGATCGATTCGGCCAGCGGCGTGTAAATCAATTAGCTGCTTGAAGAAGCGGCGAGGCACTGAAGTTATCCTTGGTATGCTCCTAGTTAATTCGGTTAAACTCTTGTTTTATTTGACTCTGGAGCATCCCATTCTTTTGTTAGTAGGCAGTTTGCTACTCAACATCAGTTAGTTATGCATCATCTTCATCCTCCACATATTATTCATTCGCCTGGGTCGGTATTTTTAAGCGATCAAATCGCCTTAATGTCAATATCATTATTGAAGGGTAGATTTTTGGCGAACTGATTGTGATAAATTCACAAGGGATAGATGTTATTTTGGGAATGGATGGTTGACCAAGAATGCAGGGCAAATTAATTGTGCCCAACGAACCATATCCGTCACTAATAAAAATGGCCTTTCGGTCATTTTCAATCTAAACAGTTCATTCTCATCCAGGTGCGATGAAAATGGATACCACCCCTACTTTGGAGTCGATCTGGGTAGTATGTGAATATCCGGACGTTTTTCCTGAAGACCTTCCCGGTATGCCACGAGATCGGGAAGTGGAGTTCGTGATTGAACTAGTTCCTGGTACTGCTCCCATATCGAGAAGACCTTATCGCATGCCTTCTAATGAGTTGTTTGAATTGAAGAAACAACTGGGAGAATTGCTTGACAAAGGATTCATTCGACCGAGTTCCTCACCATGGGGATGCCGGCCATCTTTGTCCAAAAGAAAGACAAGACTTTACGGATGTGTGTGGATTACCGTCAGTTAAATGAAGTCACTATCAAAAACAAATATCCTTTGCCTCGAATCGATGATCTGTTTGACCGGTTGGTGGAGCCGTGTCTTTTCTAAGATTGATTTGCGATCGGGCTATCATCGGATCAAGGTTAGAAGCGAGGACATTCCAAAGACAGCATTCTCTACTCGCTATGGGTTATATGAATATACTGTCATGTCCTTTGGCCTAACCAATGCTCCAGCTTATTTTATGAATCTTATGAATTCAGTCTTCATGGAATTCTTGGATAAGTTTGTTGTTGTGTTTATTGGCGACATTCTTATCTATTCAAGTCTGTGAAGAGCATGATCAACATTTGAGACTTGTCTTTGGATACACTTATAAGCATCATTTGTATGCTAAATTTAGCAAGTGTGCTTTACGGCTCAAACAAGTTGCATTCTTGGGACATGTATTATCTGAAGGAGGTATTACGGTTGATCGACAAGATACAAGATGTATTGGGTGAAGCGACCTCGAGAATGTTCATGAAGTTCGGAGTTTTCTTGGACTTGCGGGTTATTACCGTCGGTTCATTGAAAACTTCTCTAAAATTTCTAGGCCTCGACCCGACTTCTAAAGAAGGAGAACAAATTCTTTTGGTCGGTGGAGTGTAAGCAGATTTTGACTCTGAGAAAGCTCTGACCAAGCTCTGTTCTCACTCTTCGGATATCCATAAGACTTTTGATATCTATTGTGATGCGTCTCGCCATGGACTTGGTGTGTACTTATGCAAGAAGGCGAGTTGTGGCATATGCATCGAGCGATTCGCGACCTCATGAGGTGAATTATCCTACTCATGATTTGGAATTGGCGGCGTAGTCCATGCATTAAAGATTTGGCGACATTACCTTCTCGTGTCGTTGCGAAATATATCTTGATCATAAAAGCTTGAAATATATATTCACTCAAGTGGACTGAATATGAGACAAAGAAGATGGCTTGAATTAATCAAGGACTACGATATGGGTATTCACTACCATCTGGCAAAGCCAATGTTGTGGTGATGCCCTAAGCGAAAAGTCACATTGCAATTGCTTATCAACAATTCCCACGCTAGAGCTTATGTGCTGATTTTGGTAGCTTAAGTCTTGAAATAGTAGCAGATGGATTTCTTCTTGCTTTGAAGTGAAGTCAACCCTCGAAGATCAGTTAAAGCTCGAAAGCGATGCGAGGTGGCGGAAATCAAGGAAAATTTGAAGGCGGTAAAGCCATCGAATTCTCTGAAGATGCCGATGGTATCCTTGATATCGTAATCGTTTGGTGGTACCTTCAAATTCTCGATTGAGAGAGCTAATTCTCAAAGAAGCTCATAATTCCAAGTTTTCTATACATCTGGAAGTACTAAGATGTACGGGACTTGAAGAAGACATTTTGGTGGAGCCGGATGAAAAGGCAAATTGCTCGGTATGTTCTTGAGTGCGATATTTGCCAAAGGGTTAAAGCCGAGCACTTAAAACCTCTTTGGTACCCTTGACCCTTGCCTATTCCACAATGGAAATGGGAAGAAGTCGGTATGGATTTTGTTCGGACTTAGAAAACTCGAAATGGGTTTGATGCCATTTGGGTGATCATTGATCGTCTAACGAAAGTGGCTCATTTATTCTGTCAAAACCACTTTCAATGGCAAGCAATTAGCGAGTTATATATTGCCAAGATTGTTTGTCTCCACGGTGTTCCAAAATCATTGTCTCGGATCGTGGACCTCGGTTCACATCTCATTTCGGAATTGTCTTCATCAAGCCATGGGGATGAGAACTCTCTTCGATCTGCTTATCATCCTCAAACCGGTGGTCAAGCGAAAGGGTAAATCAAGTGATGGAAGATCTTCTTAGAGCACATGTGCTATCATATGGCAAGAAGCTGGAAAAATCTTTGCCGTATGTGGAGTTTTCCTACAATAATAGCTATCAAGCAAGTATTCAAATGTCACCTTTTGAAGCCTTGTATGGAAGAGCTTGTAGGACTCCATTGAATTGGTCAAGTGCGGTGAAAGACCATTTTATGGTCGAGACTAGGTAATAGAAGCCGAAGAGCAAGTTAAATGCGATTCGAGACCGATTGGCTGCTCGATCTCGTCGGAAGAGCTATCTTGACCATCGTCGGCGTGAGTTAAGTTTTGAAGTAGATGATTATGTCTACCTCAAAGTATCACCGATGAAGGGCACTCATCGTTTTCGGTGAAAGGAAAACTAGCACCTCGTTATATCGGACCCTTAGAATCATTGCAAAACGAGGAGCTGTAGCTTATCAATTAGAGCTACCTGAGTCTCTCTCGGCAGTGCATGATACTTTTCATGTTTCTCAACTGAAGAAGTGCCTTCGTGTTCCTACTGAAGCCACTACTTATGAGCATCTTGATCTCCAACGGATCTTTCCTATCAAGAGCAACCGTGCGTATCCTTGATGAAATGGAACGCAGGACAAGAAACCGCACCGTCAAGTTCTTAAAAGTTCAGTGGGCTAATCATTCTGAAGATGAAGCCACGTGGGAGCGGGAAGATCTGATGAGGATTGAACACCCCCATCTTTTTGCTGTTTAAAAATTGCCTTTGAGTCAAGAAAGGCAAGGTTAAACAAAGCAATGTAAAAGAAGGATGTAATAACAACACTATGTTGTCTATTAGAATCTTTCTTTGCTATCTTTATAGGAAGTCAAAACAACATGTGTTATATCTCTTGAAGAAAAATCATTTCAGCTTCATCCTTTTTTCAACTTTTGAACTGCCCGGAATCTCGGGACGAGATTCTCTTAAGGGGGGTAGGTTTGTAACAGCCCGGTTTTAATAAGCGATAATAAGATGTCTTACAGCATCATTTGTTTATTTTGAAACTTGGATATGTTGTTACAATCAAAAGTTTCCATTTTCTAGCCAACATCTTATCACAACCCTTCCTCTCTGGGTCGATCTGTTTTCCTTGAGTGTCGATGATTCTTCTTGTGATCTGTGCCATTGGATCTTTGGTTCTTTGTTAGCAAAGGCATTCTGAGGCAGTGCGGTGATCTCTTTTCCATCTCCTTCTTTGGTGAGGCGGTCACGGTGACCAGCCTGAATCGGCCAGGCAATGCAAGGCGGCGACTAGTGCCGGCTCTTTTCCTTTCCTTCTTGTCGGTGGGAGGCGGTGCATCGAGGCCAGTAGCGAGCGACAAGCCACCGATCAAGCAAAGCTCTCCTTTTCTCTTCCTTAGGTGGCGAGAGTCTCACTTTGCCATCGGGCGATGTTGTCGGCGATGGTGGAGCAAGGATGTGCCTTGTGGTGGTGAATAACGGTGCCATTTAGCCTCAAGGCGCCACGTATCCTTTCTCTAGAACCCTCTCCTTTTCTCTGGAGGTTTAACTTTCCTCTAACCTCTAGCCTTTTGAGACCCTGTCATTTTGATCAAAACAGCTACTCGGTCTTCCTTTCTTTCGAGTTGAGCGAGAGGTGGTTCTCGGTGGAACCAAGGCATTTAAAGCATCGATGGTGACCTCTGCTTTCGTGGCGAGAAGAGAACTTTGGATCCTTCTTGTGTTGGGCGATATTTGAACTTCATCTTCTTTTAATCCGGTTGGTAAGAAGACTTTGATTCTGTCATCTTGAGCACCCTAAGGACAAGTTAGATCCTTTGTATTAGTTAAGATTACTCTAAGTTTAAGCAAAGTAATTACTTGTGTATGTATAGATTAATAAGCAAATTTTTATATAAATCATCTGAGCTCGATTCTAAACACGAAAAAGCTGCGATTGATTGAAACCACTTTTGATAATTAGTATGGACTAAAGATTAAGGAATTGTTAACTTTGTAGTTTTATTTGTGTAACTACAATTTAGCCTGCATATCATTTTGTTCATAACATAATACTTAGCAAGCTTACAATTTCTGCAATCTGTATAGCAGCCCACTGCACCTTGTCTATTTTCGGTTTCCAACAGGGTGCAGCAAACTTCATTTCTTTGCAATCGCCATCGTGACCATTGTGCTCTCTGTTTTGATCGGTAAGCGGTGCTCACAACGAGGAGTTTAACTCTTTAATTCTTGTCAATTACTGCTAGCAAATGATAAGCTAACCTGCTACATTAGTTAGAAATACTCTAAACTAAAGTGTAGCACTTTACTTGTGAATATTTAGTCGACAAACTTCATTTGGCAATCTGTCCTGTTCAGTTTCAGAATGTAGTCACTGCAATCCAGTTTGAACCGAAATCTGGTCATGAGTGTCCACTAATGATTAGTGATGAGCTAGACTTTAAAATATACTCATTTAACTGTAATTTAATACAAGAATACCAATTTCTCATAGTCTAATACATCAGATAACTTACTTTTGTGAAATTGCACTGTTTTCGGTTTTGACAAATCTGAAAACTGTTGTTTTAGTTGAACTGAAATTTGCTAATTAGTGTTAATGGATGTTAGGTGATAAGTTAAACTTGTAGTTGTACTTATCTAGCTATAACTCCATCTAGTATGTCAATTTGTTATAGTCTAATGGAGCATCAAATTTGCATCTTTAAATCTGTCCAGATTTTTCAGATTTCAAAATCTGACATTTGCTTTTCCTTGTAAGCCTCAAATTTTGATGACTACTAGTATTTGATGCTAAATAGTATGCTAGGCTTTAAGTTTTACTCATTAACTAGTAATCTAAATAAAATCATTGCTTAGTTCAAAGCAAAAATCAGCAAAGCTTTATTTTGCAACCTATCCAAATTTCAGTTTTGCTAAACTGAAGCTATGTACGATCTAACGAAATTGAAGTTGGTTGATAGCGATAGTAAGTGATGAACTAGACTTAGTATATTTCTCAATTAGTTGAGAATTAATCCGAATATCAATTTCTTCTAATGTCCTAGTGCATCAATATGATTCTTTGCTTTTGTCCGATTTGGTTTTGCTAAAAATCGAAACACAGTAATCGATTTTGATCATCTTGCTAGTGAGTATTAGCTGATGCTATGTGATGAGATAGATTTTAAATATTGCTCATTTAGCTGTAGCTTAATCAAGAATACTCATTTGATGCAGCAAATCATTTCTTTGGAAATCTGTCCAAATTTCATCTTTTGCTAAAACCTGAAGCTGTAGCAATCGAAGTTAATTCTGATTTCTTCTTTGTTCTTTGATCAAACCGCAATGCATAGCAAGGATTTAAATTTTGTAATTCTTGTCAACTAATGATGTTAAGTATTAAGCTAAGCTTTTGGTTTCAAAATCGAAACTTTAGCTAACTCGAATCTCTTGTTCGGTCTTGTTATTTCTTGTCGGTCATACTAACGACATATGCGGTCATACAAGATATTAGCCTTCCATTTCTTTTAGTAAAGTTGCAAGTGATATGTTATCTTTGTTAACTTCACTACTTTAGTTGTAACTTAAACACAAAAATCATATTTTCACTCACAATGTAGTAAGCAACCAAATTTGTCCTATTGTCCTGTTTTCAATATTGTTCCAAATCTGAAATTGTGGTTTTAGCTTAATCTACTTGTGACCAATTTGTATTAGCGAAGCGGCTATATGCTTTTGACCTTATGTAAAATAGATATAACTTAAGCATGTTGTTAAATATGCATTGAGCTATTGATCATGCACTCTTTTACGCATTTTGCTCTCTGCCATTTTCTTGCTATTCATTGGACTTTTGTGTTCTAGATCTTTGGTTCTTACGAGATTGTTGAATCTTTTGTTGATCCACAAGAACTGAACAAGAGGTTATCTATTATTACCAAGGCAAGCTTCCTCTCGCACCATGTTGATCCTAATCTTTTGAGCTGTAGAATTATAAAATACGGTAATCTTGTTGCATGCAATTTTCTAAAAACTATTTATGCTCTGTTCCTAGTTAGCTATGACCGGAACTTATGGCTTACCTTGAATTGATCATACACTCAACCTAAGGTAGTTTGTGGTGATATAATACTTAATTTCAATTTTGCTTAGCCATGCAGTCCATAGAGCGGTAGTGTTTGGCAAGCTTATCTTGTCAAACACAGGGAACAACAAATACATTTTTATATTTTGTTGATTCTTTGTTCGGTTTATTTAAATCTGAAATGAATCTAAATCTTGTTGTTAAACTTAATTCAAATCTGGACAAGTGGATGCTAGTGATGGTGCCTAGTGCGAGAATGGGAAGCTGTGGATGTCTTATGCAGGTTGATTAAGGTGAACTCTGACGGCCCAATTCAAGCACCAACGTACTTCCACACGCGTGTATATGGCGCTTTGGTTAAGTAAAGGGTTAATATTATTGAGTTGGATACGGGAGAGTAAGGACATGTGTATTGATTTCATATGGCATAGATGCTTAAGTCTTGGGCGTGTCGTATGCCATGTGGAGCTTATATCGATATCGGATGTTCTTAGAAGGGTAAGGCGTAGATGTGTTACATCGCATGTATGTACCTTGAGGCCCGGCTAGCGGTGTAATATGTGTGGCTAACACGAGTTTGCATTTAATTGGTAGGTCGGCATTCCTGTACAACATGTGAACCTCGGTTGAATATATGCTATCAGTCGTTGTTTAAGCGGGATCAGTTTCACATGGGTCATCCAACTCAATAGTGTCAACTTGTTGAAAAATACCAAATCTTAGTTTACCCGGCCGGCATACCAAAGGCAGTGTGCTATTATCCTAGGGGCTACGGGCTAACTAAGTCGTGTGGGTAAAGATGTACACCCCTGCAGGGATTAAAACTATTCGAATAGCCGTGTCCACGATTCACGAACAACTTGGATTGATGTCACTGTATAGAATTTGCTCTAATTTGGGTTTTGGGAATTATTAGTTTCGGCATGAGGAGTGTCATGCTTGGTTTGGTAATGATCAGTGACTATTATTGATACCGTTTATGCTTATGTTCAATTACTTACTGTTTTTAGTCTAAATTGAATTATTAAAACTGCTTTGTCAAAATTTAGCAATTGTAGGTTAGCAGGTATCGCTTTATGCAAATTGAACCAATTAAGCCTTCTGTTGATAACCTTATGCATATAAAATTCTATTCCTTTGTATAGGTTCTTCTAAACACTTTCTTTTATTAGTTTGTGTAAGACTTCTTTGAGTACCTTTCGTACTCGGGGTTTTATGACCTCTTGTTGCAGGTGAGGATGGATATCTTTATGAGATGCCCGTTAGCGCCGATCTGGGTGACGCAAACGAGTAATGCTAGTTCTAGCCTCCACGCAATAGCCTGCGGGATAATGGGGCCATTGGTGGTTTTGCTTTTATGTTTTTATTTCCGCTGTTGCTCTTTTTGTTAATGACCCAAGGTCATCTGTTTTTATTGATCTTGTAGCAACTTTGATGCTTGTAGCAACAAGATTGGAGATGTAATTATTGATGTATAATTATGTGAATGTATGACTTGTATGTGAATGATGCAATGTTGTTTAAAGATATATGTGCAATATTCACTGATCCTGGAAAATATTGCATGACATATATCTGAGAACCTAATGTTGAAATTGTTACTTGTTATCATTATGCTTTTAGTATGATTCTTAATAAAGGATTTGCACTGTTCCTTAAATAAGAATTATGCTACCAGTATAATTTTAATAAGGCACATTTCAATAATTGAGGGTCTCACAAAACTCATCCTTCTTCAGATCTATGATTCCTTCTGGTACATGGTACTGACAAAAAGCAGCTAAAAACTCTTCCTAGGTAATATTTTGCAGAGTCTCATGAGCTGCATAGAATTTTTCCCACCATTCAGAAGTTATGCCTTCCATCTGGCGAGTGACATATAGAACCTTTTCTTGATCATTGCATTGGGTGATCAACAGCTTTCTCTCAATGACACGAAGATAATCATCGGCATCAACCGGTGAGACATGCCTAGAACACATTAGTGGATGAGTTCTCACGAACTCAACGAGCTTAGATGGTACATGGTGACCATGAGAGACTAGAGCTCCATTGTGGTGATTATTGTTGTTGTTCTGATTGTTTATATTTTGAATCTGATTCATCATGGTGTAAAACATCTGGGTCTGAGCTATCATGAAAGCTCCAAAATTCTACAGGTCGATTGGAGGTGCTTGAGGTGGAACTGCTCCTGCGAAGGTCTGCTCATTTCTTTCTAACACAGGGGTGCCCGAACCACTTGCAGTAGCATGACGAGTCTGAACCATCTGGTGAAACTCTATGGGTTAAATAAGGTAGCAAACATAAGATGAGTCAGGAACTAGACAAGGGTAGGTTAAACCCAACAAACATAGCTCAAGAAAACTCAACTGAAATATTTATATCAATTAAGATCTTGGCATGGCTACAACAAATTCCTAAGGGCCCTTCCAGCTCATATTTACAAACAAAAATATAAGAACGAACCTAAACACACAATCTACCGCCTAAAGGGTGACTCTCTTAACCTTAAAACTGGCTAAACCTAAAAACTCAAGCGAACTTTTCGATGAGATAGCCTCCATAGCCCTGAGACGATGCTCCCATCTCCAGAGATTGTACACTTTACTCACATGATATAATCAGTGTAGCTAGCACTGACCATAACAAAACCTTTCAGAAACTTCTTCTCAAGCATTCACACTCCCGATGTGCTTTAGCGTCATCCAATCGATACACACAACACTTGGCACGACACACACCGTTGAATAGGGAAGCAGCGAACTGTCCCACGATGTGAGAATCATACCTCCAGCCCATCACACAACATAGCCTACAACCCGAGTTGTCAATGTCAAGACTCCATGACTTACTAAGTTAGGCTTATCCCATACCAGGCATCTGGTCGTACAGTTAGGCTCATTTCAATGACGCACAAACTTAAGTCCTCAATTGGCCAAGGTAAGAATTCTAATTTCTAACTAAATGTTACACATACCAATATTCTCATTCGCACAGTTTTCACTATATCACACAGTATCCACCACTTGCTTCAGTCTAAATCATTTCCCACCCAGTTGGTTAAGTGTAACACATCCATCAATGAGTAATAGCACACAACACATATAGTTTTATAATCACTTAGTCAAGTTTATATTTGCAACTCACATGAGATGATGACTCCTCGCATGGCTAAGCAATATACTCGTATCTAACCAACTCACGTTGGTGCCACGATAATACCAACTAAACAATGAACCAACCTAAGGTGACAAAAGAAAATGAAATAACAACAGACAAGGTGGATATAACAAACTGGATTAATAACAAAACCCAAAAGTATTTAAATAAATACTTGAAATAGAATGCAATAATTTGAATAAAAGTATTTTGAAAAATGGGTGCAATATGATCAAAGGTATAACTTGCCTTAGAATAGGTCTAGGTGTTGATCTTGATGTTGATGAACTCCTTCTCCAAAAGTCTCCGAAGAATTAAAGTCTACTCGCAAACGAAATAAATAAATAAATAACAGAGATAAACAAACTTTAAAAATTAAATAAAAATCTTGATAAACAAACTTTAAAAATTAAATAAAAATCTTAGATAAATAGATATTGAATTTAGATGAATTTAGAAATTTAAATAGGCTCAATCGGAGTTCGGATGAAGAAGATATGGCCCTTGGAAGATCAAAACTCAAGAAAATAGCCTAAATAGGATTTTCTGGAATTTCCAAATTATTTTTCTAACGAAAAATATGGATTATGACGTCAACTGACGTCAGCGAAGGAATTTCAGATTTCAAATAAATCCAAGGAAAATCCTGTAGTGGCTGACATGTGGGGCCCATAGTATATAGACTGAGTCCACAGAAAGGCTTACTGGTCTACGGGTTCACGGGTTCATGGAACAGTGGATTTAACAATAGGACCCACATGGCACAGACACAGCGCACAGTGGATTGGGTTCACAAAGATTTGAATCTAGGGTTCTTGTGAACTGTGCCACGCACGGGCGCACGTGGCTACTGACTCGGCGCCACGCAGGACGACACACAGGCGCAGACGCTGAGGTGGCGACACACTTTGAGACAGCGAGGCGGTGGTTCTCGGGTTCCAATGGTCGAGGGTGAACGGCGACAACTCACTGGCTAAGAGTGGTACCAGCGGATAGCCGAGGCTATTGCGAATCTGACGGTGCACCTACGGGCAGCTGAGGTCAACGGGTTTGGCCGGCGGCGAGGGAGGTGTGGCTATTGCCGGGCAGAGTTTTGACGATGCTCCTACAGTGGGGAAGGGCGCATGAGGTAGCCCGGGCGGCGGCATACTCAGCAGTGTATTCGACATCGATAAGGCGGCGACGACAGTGGCGCAATTCGAAAAACAAAAAGCTTTGGCCGAAAACCTAAAACTTCGATTGTGGCGGCGCTAGGGTTCACGGGGCATTCAGGGGGCGAGCTTTGGGTTGCGGAGTTGCTGGCGAATCTCGGGAGCTATTTATAGGAGTTCGGACTCCCGGGATAAAGAATCCCCAAATCGAGTCCGTTTTGATTACGAAAACGAATTCGGAAATGGCAGAGATACAAACAGATTTGAGGTTTGATTCGGTCGAATTTGGATGCGGGAAGATACGAGATAAGATTTGACGCAGAAATCCGGGGCGATTTAGTTGGAAAAACCGCGTTGCTGTTCAGAGCTTCAGCTCCAAACATGGTGTCTGCTGCGCGGGGAAGACGGACACAAGGTGGATGACGCAGTGGCAGGACCCACCTGCCAGCGATACGAAGCGGCGCACAGAGAGAGGAAGAGGCTGACATGCAGGGCCCGCATGTCAGTCGGAGGTGAGGCGCACACGTGGGCGAGCGAAGATGGGTCGCATAGTGTTGGGCCAAAAGCGGAATAGGAATGGGTTTCAGCCCGAAAACTGTTCTGAGATTTTAAAGTAGTTTTTCTTTTTAAAAAATACCATAAAATCCAAATAGTAATTAGAAAATAGCAAATGACTCAGAAAAATTCTAGAAAATATATCCGAGCACATAAAATCCAAATAAAATAGTTTTGATAATTGTTGATGTTGGGATTAATCATATTAAATTGTTTTCATACTAAAAGTCCATATTAAATTTTAATTAAAAATTCAAATAAAAATCTAAATGTTGAATTTTCCAACTACTTACTAATTAAAAAAATAAAAGTTCAAAATATTAGGATGTTACAGTTTGGCAAAGAGAAACGGCTCCCGACTGATTAGGGAAAATCAAAAAGTGAACAATGGCTAGCGCATGTCGTCCTCGGCCGGCTGATTGAGATGCGGCGAGCCATGAAACGATCAAGGTACCACAAAATTCCCTGTCGTTGTCAGTGTACCAACCATTCAATCCCACTAAACTTAGAAACTAAAAACAGTACGTAGGCGAACTCGGTGGTGCACTCACAAGTGCAAGAGGACGATTGGGCAGGCCGACGGCATGGTCAAAGCGCCGGTAGAGAAACGGGCTCGACGGAATAGGTCCCCCGGTGACACTCCCGCGAAGCGAAGGCGACCAGGATGAAGTACAGTTACGTGCGATGCCGAAGGTGCGTACCACAAGGCTCAAGTGGCTCTGGTTGCGGCGGAATCGCTTGTCTGAATGGCGGCGACGCAAATCCTTCTTCGATTTTGAATTTTTGAGTTTATTCTGCGTTATCCACTCTTATTGGTTCTTTTCGATTCTTTCGCTAGGTTTGGACGATTCTATTATATACGAGAGTGATCCTCTATAGCAAGTTAAATATCTCCAGCACAGAACGCAGCCCCCCCCCGGTCGATCATATTGCTCCTATTACTTTGGATAAAATTATATTGATTACAAATGTATGTATGCATGTGCTATTTTAATGCTAATTTTTATTAGGAGTATTTAATCCGAATAAATGCATGAGCTGTAGGTAAATATTCTCATTTCTACTAAGCCTAAGCTAGATTATTGCTAATAATTTAGAGTTCAATGGATCGACTATGGTCATTTATATGTATGTAGTATACGAGTCGGTTTGCTTACCAAAGTTTATAACAAATGAATGGGGATCGTCGCTTCGGCGATGGTCATTATATCATCTTTCTAAATACATGGGTCAAGGTGCTTATGTGTATAATGTATTTGAAAAACTAAAACTAAAACTAAAACGATTTGGAGTCAAGCAAATGGTTGTTGGTGTGGTTATTGGGTATGTGGCTCGTGCCAGAGTCAACAAGGACTGAATTACTTGTGTCACTGATCCAAACACTTTTGTGTGCTTACACATGAGGGCATGTGGGAACCCTCTTGACATAGTACTTTAGCGTGTGTTAGCTCTGATTTGTAGGGGTTGTGTGTGTGTTGTGTTAAAAATGTTATGTGTGTGTTGCATGTACGGGAGTGGATTCCTGTCTAGGTTATCCACACCGAGGGGCATCCGTAGTTGTCCTAGGCTTTACACCGAGGGGTAGTTGACCTAGACTTTCTTGATGAAACCAGCAGAATATTTTGGTTTTATCCATATGGGTGACTCCTAGTTAATGCATTATATTGAAAAACGTATCGTATGACTTAGCTATGCCAGCATGTGGATATCGTAGGGATATGTGCATGATCTTAGAGCGATGAGTCAATTGGAAATGGCGTTGTTGGTTTGACGAATCTCGCGTTTTCGAAAAACATAAGTGCTGTCAGGTCATGGGCGGTCCGACCGGCGAAGCCGCTGGTCAGACCGGCCTTGTGGATGTCCGACCGGCGATGCTTGCCGGTCCGACCGGCCACAGTTTATGATGGAGTTTGGGGCTAGGCCGAAAATAGGTTGTGTAGGCTTGAGAGGGGAGTCTCCTGGATGTGGTCACATAATTTTTGGAGCTCCCAGTCAAAAGTTCTATCAGTTTGAAAATTCCAGAGAGCTTGCGGATTTCCGAGTTGAAATTTGGCTAAGTCTTTTGGGGCAGTCAGACCGCCGTTGTGGAATCGGTTCGACCGTTGGGAAATTGGTCCTACCGGTTTGGTGGGGCGGTCAGACCGGCTTCCACTTGGACTTCGATCATTTTGGCATTGATGTGTTTTCATTGTGTTTAATGCATGAGTTTCAATGCTTTATTGTTGCATATTGCATTGTTGAGCTAACGTGGGTCAAGTTGTGAAGAACTTGTTTCCAGAGATGATTTCTTTGTCTATTGCTGTGCAGGTGGCTTGCAGGTAAACGACGTCAACGGTGAGGTGAATCGGGACTACGCTTCGAGAGCTGAGGTCCAGAACGATCATGGATGCCGGGTGAGGTCGTGTGACTCAAGCAGGGTGCAGAATGAACAAAGATGGATCGAACGGGCAGTTCGTTGCAGCTGGTTGGATCAAACAGCGCGGGAGTCGGTGCAAGTGCCTTGGAGGTTCCGATGGGATTTGGACGGGACACACTTGCCGACATGATGAGAGCCGCTGATCAACCTACACGTGGTGAAGCAGGCGATTGTGTCAACAGATTGATGTGTGTGTGTGTGGATCCTATTTGTGTTGGGCCTTAATGGGAGCCCATTAGAGAAACCCTAGCCTCTCCTATAAATAGAAAGGGGGGAGATGGAAAAACTACCCAAGCACTTTAGCTCTTATTTGCAAAAACCTTTCTAGGGTTACGGTTTGGAGAGGAGAGGAGAGGAGAAAAATTTGTGTGTGCTCTTGGATTGAGCTCTTGTCCTCCTTGAGGGAGTGGCTTTGTAAGCAACATCTTGAATCAATCAATCTATTGATGTTTGCTCAAGGGTGAAGTCTCTTTTGTGTTCTTCTCTCTTTTTGATCATTTTAGTGCTTCCTTGATCCTAGTGTTTATGCTTGGTCTATTGACCGATTTTACCTTGCTATGATGTGTGGGTATACTGCTAGAATCATCTAGATCATCAATCCCCCACAAACAAGTCTTGGATCAAGATTTTCATATTTCTAGGTTTTGGAACACCTCTTTGGTAAAACCTTAAGAGATCGATTTCTTGAAGTGGATCTGAACGATAGTCGCTAGAAATAGGTCTTAGATATCCTTAGGGAGGTGTTCTCCAAATTTGGTCAAGTTTCATTGGTTAAATCAAAAGTTGGACCAATTTTTGTTTTGGATTTGGGCATTGTGTGTTGCCTCTGGACTAAATCGGTCTGGTTGAATTTACACCGCTGGTCCGACCGACCGACAATCAGACCGCCAATTGAGGCCGGTCCAACCACCAGGTAGTCAAACCGGCAGCAGCACACCGGTCCGACCGCCCAGTGAGATCAATTCTCCATATTTGTGTATTGTAGTTAAGGGGATAATTGAATTCAGCACAAGGCTTCCTCTGTGCGTTTACTGATCTTCTTAGGTTTCATAGCTAAAGGAGAAAAGTGTGTGTTGAATTTGATTAAGACGAAAAATTGAGAAAGTGCCTATTCATCCCCCCCCCCTCTAGTCGCATTTACGGTCATACACAGCATCCCTAAGGAAGTGTACTAAATAGCTTGGCAAAAAGATCGGTATGACATGTGGTTAAAGTTGTACAACCCTGCAGGGTTTAATCTACTCGATTAGCCATGTTCTTGATTATAACAATGTTTGGTTAGGTTGTGCGATAATTAGATTATAACATTTTGATAAAACTTGAAATCAGGTGGTACGAATATATAATTCATGCTATGTTATTGTGGTTGTTGGATAGTCACCTCTAGGAGGTTAATTATGTTTATAAATATTGTCTCGCTGTTATTTAAGCATTTAAAATGAATTTGCTAAACTGCTTTGCAATCTATTACTCTATTGCAAACAAACCGTTTTATGCTGAAAACGGCTTAGTGTAGTAGCATTTCCTTTTATACACAAATGCATTTATATATTTTTTCGCTTATAAGACCTACGAGTACAACTTTGTACTCAACCCGGTTGCTGCAATTTCAGAGGAGGTTGATCCCCAAGGGATCAATTTGTGTGAGATCGACTTCGCGCATGACGACTAGCTCGGCGGGTTTTCGGTCGGTTGCCCTGTGGATAAGGGCAGATGGTTAGCTTTTGTTTATCGTCATCTTATAGCTTTTGCTTCCACTGCAACTTAGTTATTTTTCTTGTTATTTGGCGGGTCGGTCCTATTTGTGTAATATAATCTTTGAATGACTTTTTTTTTCTAAATTATGAAGACTCGGTATTGTAATAATTTGTGTAAGAAATTAATGTTTTAAATTTTGTAAAGATGTATGTGTACCGCTCCTAGGAGGTATACAATACACCGAGAGCGGGATATTTTATTTGTAACGCTATGACCAATCGGATGGTTAAATGTTATAAATTAAGTACCTAGATTTTCACAACCTGCTCCTCGAACGTCACAATTCAACTCCTCGGCCGGCTGATTGAGATGCGACGAGCCATGAAACGATCGAGGCACCACAAAATTCCCTGTCGTTGTCAGTGTACCAACCATTCAATCCCACCACGCCTAGAAAGTAAAAACAGTACGTAGGGGGTGCGGAACCATACATACCAGATCAATGGCGACCGAGGTTCATCTTGAAATTCTTCAGGAACTTAGAATCGACCGAGGTTCATCTTGAAATTCTTCAGGAACTTAGAATTTACCATCCCTACATCTGGTAATTTTCTTTTGGCAATTTTCAGAAAGTTCTAAGTTAGGTGAATATAGAATTCGCGCAAAAATCGTATTTTCACCTAATATTTTGCCTTTGACGTATAGCTCAACCGTATTTGCGCAACATGTATATAAAGGAATGTTGAGAGTTCCGCTCGCAACAGCTATATTTTTATGTATGTTCTTACTGGATGGTTTTGTGCTGGCATGCACTTCTCTAGCCTGTATCCAATCGTTCACGAGAGAATATTATAAGATATTGTAGCCATATATGTGCTTCTTCAACATAGGGCATAGGCTTCCCCGTTGAAGAACATACGCGACAATTTACTCTTTTTTTCTCGCATAACCTAAACTGTGGTGGCGCACATAATCCAGAAGCCTCGTTTTTTTATTAATTAACCTTTTTTAAAAAAAATTATTGTTAACCCCTCGTCAACTTTATTTCCAAATTAGATCTTTTTTACTACAGTATCACCCGTAACGTATCAATACAATACTGTCATTATAGAGTAATTCTAGCTAATCAGCACTTCTTGTCACACCACTAGTGGTGGCTTCACTAAATAGCACTGTTACACCACTAGTAGTGCAGTGATAGGATTTAGCTACGATATATGCTTGCGTGACAATGTTATTTTACCATCAAAATAGTTATTATTAGAAATAACGTTAGTAAGGGTTAATAGTGAAAATAAATTAAAAAATAGATTAATTAAAAAGGGTTCCCTCATTTTATATGACATAATATTTGCATTGGATCTAGCACCAAAAATTCAAACCACTTTTTTTTTATGGAGCAGCTATATCTGGGAGTTAGTGCTCATCCCAATCTTTGCGCGGTTGTGTTTGTTGTGGTAGCACGGCGCATTGAAGAAGAGTGCTGCAACAACCAGCTTATCCTGTCTCCAAGAGAGAAGCGAGCAATAATTCGCGTGGCCTCTCTCTCTCTCCAGGCGTTGTTTGGTGGCACCCAATACCCAATGTCTGGATCATCACACAATGCCATTGATATTTTCATGATTTCACACGGATCACACCAATTCATCATAATAACCTCTCGAAATTGATGAGCTGTGTTCCACTCATCTTCCCCAACATGTCAACACGAAAAAAGAAAAAAAAATGTTAAGTACTCTGGTTCTTTCCAGTAAATTGCCCCTGTCATCCTTAGATTGATTTTTTTTTTTTGAAACGGAGTTGTCCTAAAATTGGTTGTGTATTAATTTAATGTTATAAATGCTCACTCCATTTTTTCTGTGGCATGTTGCATAATACTGTAAGGCGCACATTTGAATTTATTGATTTTTTTTGTTATTTGCTTTTGCATCTTCTCTGTCCTACCCTTACAAGTAACACACTCACTAAGTATTCTCTCTTCTACTTTTAAGATATTTTAGTAGGTATAGCATGACATTTTCTCTTCTCTTTAACTTCATTTTATAGTTTTCTTAATACTCTGTACTACCCTTACAATTTGCACTAATTAAAGTGGTCGGTCCTGAGTCATGTAGTCAACGTAGAAGTTAATGACTTCTTCGGTTGCATAATGATGAGGACATCCCAACCTTCAATGACCATGCTACAGAAGATCATCTCCGCGACCAAGATATTCTCAAGGACAAACAATATCAAGGACCAATCACGAGAAGATGTGCTAAAAAAATACTTGATCAGGTGAACGCTAACTTAGAACTTATTCCAGATCTCAATAACTTAGTAGTGCTTCCAATGTCCTCTTCTTTGATTGAACTCAGGTGCATTGGAGAGGAACAAGGAGGTCCAGAAAACCAATGAGTTTTGCAATCATTATCTGCATGAATTATAATGTTTCCAGCCAGCATACACCAGAGCATTGGATAGTTTGTCATGTCTATTTTCCTACGCTTCAAACCGTGCATTATTTGGAGTTGTGTAATGAAAGTTATGATCATTTTAGTAACAGCTGCACATGCTGAAAAATGACTGCGCGAAAACTGAAGTCTTCTTAAGTGCTTGCACACCAACCTGGAACGTTTCACTATGCCTATCCTATATGGATGGAAAGATAATCAAGTCTATTTTCACCTCCAACAAGCGGTTCATCATTTGGACTTCCGAGGAGAGAGTTATTGCTATTTTACTAAAGACTGCAGAAGTTGAGCAGACGCGCGAGAAACCGAGAAGACTCCTTGAATGCTTCAACCAGTTGGCCTTCCACCTTCCAAACGTGGTGACTTATGTTCATACCCAGCTAGGAGGGTTGTTCCTAGTATATATACCCCCCTACTCCCATCCATGGAGGTACTTTTGATATTTCAACAAACCGATATATGAAATTGCAGCAAGACTGCTGAGTTCCTTGCTCATTTTGCTCTTGTGAGTTCTCTTGGATTTGCAAGAAGATTCCTCTGGGATCCCCTAATTCGTGCTCTACGCTTTCGGGCGTTTTGTGTGGGTTAGTTCGGATTGTGGTTCTGCGATTGTTCGGATAGCGGGCGGAGTCGAAGGCTTGGATCGTCTCTCCCAACGCTTGGTCGCATCCAACCTTGGCGAGTTAAAGCTAGTTACCCTTTTCCGCTACTCACAACTAGTTATCCCCATTGTCCACAACAAGATTAGCTTTGTTCTTCAACCTCGCCGTGAAGATCGGGCCACCCCTAAGCGTGTACGCATCATTTGGTATCGAGCTTTCGTTGTCACGGTAGGTTTCCATTCACAAATTAGCCTTTTAATGCATCACTTTTCTTGTGTTGATATTATTTGATTTCTATCCTAAAAGTCGGATCCAAAATAAAAAATTACCAAACCTTTGTTTAGTCTTGTTAATCTTGTGCCGTTCGTGCTCATCTTGTTTCTAGTCACCATCGATATCTTGCACGTGTTTGTTTTAGTAGTTAAGCTTGCTGTTTAGTATAAAAAAAAAGAGAGAGAGAAAGAAAAGAGAACAAAAAAAGAGAAAGAAAAGAGAATACAAAAAAAGAGAAGAAGAAAGCGAAGGGTTGCGTTGCGGTTGTCAAAATTGCAAGATTCAAATTCTTGCACTGAATTTTTTTTTTCGGTGTTTTGGACCGGTGACATTCACGTATCCGTTGTGTGGTTTACGGCACTTGATCGATACTACAACCCTCCTTGTTTAGCCCACAAGCCCCACTAAAACCCGAAGCGGTTGTTTGATTCGTGTCCTTTCAATCGCTTAACCACATCCAAGGTCTTGCCACTCTTGCACTCTTGCATCCATTGAGAACATAAGAACATTGGTGAGTAAGAGGTGAGGTTGTGTGATTCCACAAATATTACCTATTCCACTTTCTCTTCGCTAACATGGCGAGTTCCAACGAAAGTGTACATGGGGAAAATCATGAAGGAGATGAACAACCGATCCACGAGCCGAGATGCAACAATTACATGATCTGTTCGGGCCATGGGACGGATGCTCAATGAACGCCTTCCGTCGGTGGTGGTGGGGTCTCGTCAACCTAACCTGCTGTTGATCAAGGTGAAGCCGTGATGAGAACTTCGATGGGAGGCTGCTGCTAATGGCGGCTTCCACGACCGGCAAGATCTTGGTCGGGGTGATGGGCGAGGCGGTGCCCATCGTGGCGGCGCGGTTGCATATTACGTAGCATGGGGAGGTGCTCACGGTCGTGGTTTTGGCCACGTGTGCGCTTCAGCGACCAATATGTGCATGGCGGTCGCGGTATGGAGAAGAATATGATGACAACGATGAAGCTTTGCGAGATCATGATGGCTACGGACAGCATCCACCCCCACATCGTGGTGCTTGCCCATGGTGAGGAGGACGGCCGAGGTCGCCATGAAAGGATGATCCGGATAATATTGCTCGGATCAAGTTGGCGTCCCTAAATTCAAGGGAATAGAAGACCACGATGCTTATCTTGATTGGGAAGAACAATGTGATCGATTTTTCGTATCCATAATCTCTCCGATCAAAGGCGGGTAAATCTTGCCTCGATTGAATTCTCGAGTTATGCTCTCACTTGGTGGAATCAAATGCAACAAAATCAGCTACAATCGGGCGTGGTCATATCAATACTTGGGCTGAAATGAAGCAAGTGATGAGAAAGCGCTTTGTGCCTTCAAGCTACCAGCGTGACCTTCGCAATAGGTTGCAAGCGTTAAGACAAGGGTCTAAAGCGGTGGGCCAGTACTATAAAGAAATGGAATTACTCTTGATCCGTCTTTGGGATTCGAGAGGATCTTTGAATCAAGATGGCAAGATTTTTGCATGGTCTAAATAATGAAATTTCGAGGTTTTGTTGAGATGTTTCCTTATAACAATCTGCAAGATCTTGTTGCCCGAGCTATGCGCACGGAGAGAAAGATTCGACAAGAAGGGCGTGGTCGATCTTTTGGGAACCGTTCTTTTTGACTCCATGGCGTCGCCAACAGTAAGTACATCCTCTGTGGTCGTCGTTCTCAAGGTGCCCTATTTGAGGCGTCTCTATCTACTCTTCTTTGCCAAGCCTACACCCTCGTTTGCTTCTTCACTGCAGGACACCAAGATAATCGGCGCTCTAGTGGAAAAATAGGAGCATTATCTTCCACATCGGCAAGACAACCACATCTCGCATACGAAATTAAGTGCCATAAGTGCCAAGGGCGTGGGCACATTGCCTCTGAGTGCCCTAGCGGAAGAAACTTGCTTGTTAATGAACAAGGAGATTGGGAATCGAGAGTGAGCGGAGGAGGATGGGCTACTTGAAGAAGCATCGGATGATGATGGTATTCCGGTGATGATGGAGACAACAATTGTTTTATCTCTCGGCGTGTGCTTAGTGTTAATGTTGTGAAAGGAGAAAATGGTCGTGACATAACCTATTTCACACTCGAGGCACCATCATGAGCAAGGTATGCGACATTATTGTTGATAATGGCATTTGCAATAACATTGCAAGTCTAGAATTGGTAGAGCGAATGGGACTAAAACTACGATGTCATCACGCCCCATATAAGATGCAATGGCTCAATGATTGTGGAGCACTCGCGAGTGAACAACATTGTGACCGTCCAATTCTCAATTGGAAAATACCAAGATCGGTGGAGTGTTATGTGGTTCCAATGCAAGCATGCCGGCTACTTTTAGGGCGACCTTGGTTATATGATCGTGATGTTGATTAGTTGCGAGCCAATACCCTTGTTTTTATGTATAAAGGGAGCGTATCACTTTGCTTCCTTTAACACCGGAGGAGATAATGAAGGATGAACTGAAAAGAAACAATGAGAGTGAGAAACACTTGAGTGAGAACCACAAACATAGTGGCGAGTGCAACCAAAACCAAATCAATCTCCACACCGCAAAATACCAAGACACGGGAAAAAGAGGGATTAGTGATGATGGCTAGGAAAGGGGATATAAAAGAATTGAGAGAACCCAATGCTATGTTCTTTGTACTCCTGTACAAGGAAAGCCTTTTATCAACTAACAACTTACCCTCTACTTTACCGAGTGTTGTGTTAAATCTCTTACAGGGTTACGATGACGTATTTCCTGACGAAGTACCACCAGGGCTGCCACCAAAAAGAGGCATTGAACATCAAATTGACCTTGTTCCTGGTGCCCCACTTCCTAACCGACAAGCATACCGCACAAATCCAGAGGAGACCAAAGAAATTCAACGCCAAGTACAAGACCTACTCGACAAAGGGTATGTAAAGAAAGTCTCTCACCTGTCTTTGTCACGGTTCTTTTAGTCCCAAAGAAAGATGGATCATGGAGAATGTGTGTAGATTGCCGAGCCATTAATAACATAACTTGATGAGTATAGGCATCCAATACCTAGACTTGATGACATGCTTGATGAGCTTAGTGGTTCAACCATCTTTTCTAAGATTGATTTGCGAGCGCTACCACCAAATTCGAATGAGAGAGGGTGATGAGTGGAAAACGCATTCAAAACAAAATTTGGGTTGTATGAATGGTTGGTCATGCCGTTTGGATTGACAAATGCACCAAGTACTTTCATGAGATTGATGAATCATGTGCTTAGAGCTTTTATTGGCAAATTTGTTGTTGTTTACTTGATGATATCTTAATTTACACAAGTCTCTTGAAGAACATATTGAACATCTAGAAAGTGTGCTATGTGTCTTGCGAATGGAAAAGTTGTGCGCTAACCTTGCCAAGTGCACCTTTTGCACCGACAAGGTAGTTTTTCTTGGCTTTGTTGTTTGAGTCAAGGAGTGGAGGTGGATAAGGAGAAGATAAAGGTTGTTAGTGAGTGGTTACCTCCACAAAATGTGAGCCAAGTGAGGAGCTTCCTTGGCCTTCTTGGTTTTATCGTAGGTTTGTGAAGGATTTGGTACCATTGCTGCCCCAATCAGCGAATTGACAAAGAAAGCAGTACCTTTTCACTGGGGTAAGACACAAGAGAAGGCATTTGAAGAGCTGAAAGCTAAGTTGACATCAGCACCACTCCTTGCACTCCCAGATTTTAGTAAGACTTTTGAAATTGAATGTGATGCAAGTGGTATAGGGATTGGAGGAGTACTCATGCAGGAAGGTAGGCCAATCGCTTATTTTAGTGAAAAGTTAAGTGGTCCAACTCTCAATTACTCTGTTTATGATAAAGAATTGTATGCCCTCATGAGAGCTTTGAAAACTTGGCAACACTACTTGTGGCCTAAGGAATTTGTGATACACTCAGACCATGAATCTTTGAAACATCTTAAGGGTCAACTAAAAGCTGAATCGACGACATGCAAAATGGAGTGAACTCATTGAATCTTTTCCCTACATTGTCAAGTACAAGAAAGGGAAGGATAATGTTATGCAGATGCCTGTCTAGGCGTCATGTTTTACTTTCTCAACTTGATGCTAAAGTTCTTGGGTTAGAAAGTATCAAAGAATTGTATGATCATGACTCATATTTTTACGCACCATTTTCCAAATGTGGTAATGGAAAGGGTGGGACAAGTTTCATTTGCATGATGGTTTTTATTTCGCTAATAAGCTATGCATTCCAGTTGCTCTGTTAGCTATTGCTTTTGCAGGAAGCTCATTCAGCGGACTTATGGGCCATTTGGTGCTAAGAAAACGAGAGTGTGTTGGTGACCATTTCTTTTGGCCAAAGTTGGTAGCGACGTTGAAAGATATATATTGCGATGTGAGACATGCAATAAAGCTAAGTCCGTTTGAACCCTCATGGCTTGTACATTCCTTTACCTATTCCTAATGTTCCATGGGAAGATATTTCAATGGATTTTGTTCTTGGTTTACCACGGGCAAAGAGGGAGGGACTCAATTTTGTTGTGGTTGATAGGTTTAGCAAGATGGCTCACTTTATTCCATGTCATAAGAGCGATGATGCTTCACATATTCTTGAATTGTTTTTCGGGAGATTGTGCGCTTACATGGCGTGCCACGAACTATTGTATCGGCCGAGACACTAAGTTTTGAGCTATTTTGGAAGACCTTGTGGGAAAGCTTGGGACCAAGCTGTTGTTCTCTACAACATGCCATCCTCAAGCGGATGGACAAAGCAAGTCGTGAACCTAACATTGTCCATGTTGCTTGGTATTACGAAGAAAAATTTGAAGATGTGGGAAGAGTGTCTACCTCATGTGGAATTTGCATACAACAGGGCGGCACATTCGACCACTAAAGTTTGTCCATTTGAACTTGCATATGGTTTCAAACCCACTTGCTCCCATAGATCTTTTGCCTTTACCGTTGCGGAGCGCGTCAATTTAGATGCAAGCGAGCGTCTTGAACATGTCAAGAAGATTCACCAAAAGGCGAGAGAGAATATTGCAAAGATGACCCAGTGTATGAGAGCGTGCAAACAAGGGAAGAAAGAAGATGTTGTTTGAACCGGTGACTTGGTATGGGTACATCTTAGAAAAGATCGTTTCCCTGACCAGCGCAAGTGCAAGCTACGACCACGGCGGATGGCCCTTTCAAAGTGGTTCAAAAGATTAATGACAATGCCTACAAGATTGATCTTCCCGATAAGTATGGCGTTAGTGAGACCTTCAATGTATCCGACCTCTCTCCATACTTTGGACCAAGCGAGTCGAGGGCGACTCCTTTTCAAGGAGGGAGGATGATGAGGACATCCCAACCTTCAATGACCATGCTACGAGAAGATCATCTCGCGACCAAGATATTCTCAAGGACAAACAATATCAAGGACCAATCACGAGAAGGCGTGCTAAAAAATACTTGATCGGTGAGCGCTAACTTAGAACTTATTCGGATCTCAATAACTTAGTAGTGATTCCAATGTCCTCTTCTTTGATTGAACTTCGGGTGCATTGGAGAGGAACAAGGAGGTCGAGAAAACCAATGAGTTTTGCAATCATTATCTGCATGAATTATAATGTTTCCAGCCAGCATACACCAGAGCATTGGATAGTTTGTCAAGTCTATTTTCCTACGCTTCAAACCGTGCATTATTTGGAGTTGTGTAATGAAAGTTATGATCATTTTAGTAACAGTGCACATGCTGAAAAATGACTGCGCGAAAACTGAAGTCTTCTTAAGTGCTTGCACACCAACCTGGAACGTTTCACTATACCTATCCTATATGGATGGAAAGATAATCAAGTCTATTTTCACCTCCAACAAACAGTTCGTCATTTGGACTTCCGAGGAGAGAGTTATTGCTATTTTACTAAAGACTGCGAGAAGTTGAGCAGACGCGCGAGAAACCGAGAAGACTCCTTGAATGCTTCAACCAGTTGGCCTTCCACCTTCCAAACGTGGTGACTTATGTTCATACCCAGCTAGGAGGGTTGTTCCTAGTATATATACCCCCCTACTCCCATCCATGGAGGTACTTTTGATATTTCAACAAACCGATATATGAAATTGCAGCAAGACTGCTGAGTTCCTTGCTCATTTTGCTCTTGTGAGTTCTCTTGGATTTGCAAGAAGATTCCTCTGGGATCCCCTAATTCGTGCTCTACGCTTCCGGGTGTTTTGTGTGGGTTAGTTCTGGATTGTGGTTCTGCGATTGTTCGGATAGCGGGTCGGAGTCGAGAAGGCTTCGGATCGTCTCTCCCCAACGCTTGGTCGCATCCAACCTTGGCAGGTTAAAGCTAGTTACCCTTTTCCGCTACTCACAACTAGTTATCCCCGCTGTCCACAGCAAGATTCGCTTTGTTCTTCAACCTACGCCGTGAAGATCGGGCCACCCCTAGCGTGTACGCATCACATAACCTTCGATGATGTTGTCCTCGGGCCGAGATCGATTCCGTACATACGATTTGAGAATTCCTATACACCTCTCAAACGAGTACATATAACGTAGGAACACAGAGTCGTATATCTTTATCTGTTTCACAAAGTGAACAATGAGATGGACCATCATATCAAAAAATAACGCAGGGAAATACATCTCAAGATGACATGGAGTCGTCACCACCTCGGTCTACAGAGCATCTAGTCCTTCGGGATCGATAACCTTCTGAGTAATTGAGTTAAAGAAATAACACAGCCTCATGATTATCACTCGGATCTTATTCGGCAAAATACTTTTAATTGAATAGGAAATATTTGTGCTATCAGCACATGACAAACATGAGACTTTATGCCAATTAATTTTAAATCTTCAATAAAAACAAGTTTCTTCAAACTGGCGGAGTAACCAGACGAAACTTTCACATCTTGTAAGCACTGGCACAGTTCTTTTCTCTCAGCTTTGGACAGAGTGTAGCAAGCTGTGGAAAGTACGTTCGTCCTTTATCGGTCTCTTTCGGTGCTAACTCGGTCCTTATGTTCATATCAACCAAGTCACAGTATGTGTTGACACCATCCTTTGTTTTATCACGAATGTTTCGCAAGAGACCAATCAAGCTATCACATACATTTTTCTCCACGTGCATGACGTCGATGCAGTGGTGAACTTCTAAATGATCCTAATAAGGTAAGTTCCAAAAAACTGATGGCTTCTTCTAGATGTTCTTATGACAGGTCCTCAATTTACACCTCTTTGCAAGAACAACATCGATATCCTTAACCATATCATAAACCTCTTCCCTCTAAAAGCCCTTGGAGATGAATTGTCCTCCTTATATTCGTCGAATTGTTTCTTCATCTTGCGGTATGGGTGATACCTGGGAAAGAACTTACGGTGATGCAAGTACACAGTTTTGCGTGAGTTGTTCAACCACACATTCTCGGTATCATGTAAGCAGTGCGGACATGCTTTGGCTCCGTTTGTACTGAACCCCGACAGGTTATCAAAGGCAGGAATATCATTTATGGTGCAAAACAACATGGCGCGTAAAGTGAAATTCTCTCATTTGTACACATCTCATACCTATACCCTTTCGTTCCACAGTGTCAAAGACCTTCCAGCAATAGTGCTAGGTACACATCAATATCGTTCCCAGGTTGCTTTAGCCCTTTGATAAGTAGTGACATTAAAATGTACTTCTGCTTCATACACATCCAAGGAGGATGGTTGTACGTACATAGATTCACGGGCCAGGTGCTATGTCGGCTGCTCATGTTACCGAAAGGATTTATTCCATCTGTACTCGACCCAAACCTTATATTCCTCGTTTTCGCACCAAAATCTTTGAAGCTCCTATCAAAGTTTTTCCACTTGGCAGAATCAGTTGGATATGTTATCTTTCTATCTTTCTTACGCTCCTCCGAGTGCCAACACAATAATTTTGCCTCCTTTCGGTTCACAAATATACCACAACACCTTAGCAGGAGATCGTTGCTTCTCCTCGATGACCTCGCCGTCATCGAAATGATTCTTACGCTTGTAACGAGATGCTTTGCACACCAGACACACATATATGTCTGCATACTCTTTACGAAAGAGGATACAATCGTTCGTGCATGCATGTATTCTTTTTTACTTCCATTCCCAATACACAAAGAACCTTCTTGGCTTGGTGGGTGTTTCTGGGCAAACATGTCCCTTTGGAAGGATGTCCGCTAGGAGACCTAGTAACGATGTTAAACTTTTGTCGGACCAACCATTGCTTGCTTTCAATTTTAGCAGTTCAAGCACGGACGACAACCTTCTATATTCCGTCTTGCAGCCCGGGAACAAAGGTTTCGCCGAGTCGTCCATTAAGCTCTGAAATTTACCAAACTCTCTCTCAGTATGGTCTTCTTCTTCATCGTGTAGCATCTGATCCAGATGGTCATCGTGCGACCTACCCTCATCGAAAGCACAGTCCACATCCGGCATATCGTTGTCTCCCTCGACGATGTTACTACCTTCCGGTATAATCTGCTCTTCACCGTGACTGGTCCAACATGTATACTCCTTTTTGAAATCCCTTTGAATCCCCTTCGATCTGCACCGGGTTGCTTTAGATTTTCGCAATCAATGCATGGACAGTACATAAATTTTATTCCCTTCTTCAACATATCCTGCTCAACAGCTCTTCTAAAAGCAGACACACCATCAATGTACTCTTCACTCACACGGTTCTCAACGTACATGCTGCTTCGGTCCATCTGCACTATACACGTAACAAATTAGATTAATGCACGCAACTACTCTTCCTATTGACCAAATGTACTACAAATTGAATAGCGATTAACCCAGAGCGAATATAAAGGATTACAGATCGTTACCCTTGGAGCTCACCACGAAGATCCCAAATATCCCACAAGATCTCTTCATATTGACTAACCTCTCTTTCTTCCTCATTTCCTTCTCCCTTCCTCCTTCATTTGACATAGTTAGAACCGAGGCTCACTATGTTATACACAATATTATTTTACACAACACAGAACAAGTCAATGTATATATACATGCTGCTCATTGTTCTATTGTAAATCTTAACTGGCAATAACCTCCTTAAATGATAAACCTAGCTATCATATCACTCTACATTATAATGCATACAATTAGAAACAAATACTAACCTTAGATCACCAAAAAAAATAGATCTACAAGCGCACTTGCAAATCTATATTATTTAATTCTTTCACCAAATGTCCCAGAGCGGGCTGCCTCCTTCAAAGTAGCTGCATATCAGAGACAGATCTCACTATAGTCAAATCTGTCTGGAGTGGGATGACCAGATATTTAATTGTGCATATCACAGATCGTTCTTAATAAGAATTGTCTGTGACACATGTTACAGACGAATTTAAGTAACCATTATCTGTGATAATCGTAGGCCTCATAGACGGTACTTGTTAAGAATCGTTTGTGATAAGTATCACAGACTATTTTTAACAAGAACCATCTATGACATTCGAAGACTGTTGATTCAAAACTGTTATTTGTAATATGTATCATAGATGGTTCTTAACAATAACCGCCTGTGATATGCACCATTAAATATCTGGTCGTCCCCTTAGATCTAGATCTATCTGTAGTGAGAAATATCTCTGATATATATACAGCTGCTTTGAAAGAGGCGGCTGGCTCTAGGGCGCGTTTGGTGGAAGAAATACCGTAGATTTTCAAGTGTGTTTGTAGATCTATTTGCTCTTGGCGATATAAGGTTAGTATTCCTTTGTCTTTGATGTGGTTGCTTTGAAGAAAACGGTGAGTATGCCTAAGAAAGCAACCAAACCCACCACGAAGCATGATATTTTTTCAGACGGTAATCCACGCAGCACGAGGAGGATGAGACACAGCAACGGCCAACCTCAACGAACATGACACACTCTTCTCGCAGCCATGCTTCTTGAACTTGTATGTGCTGGACATACTGATGAACCACGAAGATCCTATTCTGGCTCGATCTTTCGGGGAGAAGGTAAGTTCGGTAGTAGTCGCTCAACTCTCACGATCCTGGCAACGAACTCGCAAGGCTTGAAACCACGCAATCGCTGAACTGCTCGATAAGTCGTTATCAACCGTGCACGAATACCCAAATTACCTAATCACGAAGATCAATTCTTGCATACACCGAAGAAACACGGAAGAACAAGATAAATAGGATATATGAAGTTGCGAATAGGAATTGAAATTGTATTGATAAGTGGGGATTCGAAGAATAATGTCGATGTTGATCTTGCCGAAAGAGAGGACAAAGTATAAAGTAGCAAAGCTAAACTTCAATCAACAAAACCCACCAAACCCTAAGGGTGGTGGCCACTCTGTAAAGGAGGAAGAGAGGGGCGGCGGCCACATGTACTGTTCATATATGAATAGAATAATATGAACAGTGCTAAAGCCTAGGTGTCTAGCCTGAATTACAAGGCCCATAGCCCATTAGCATAGGTGACGCAGCACCATGTTCCTTTACTCGAATTTTGCTATGTGTTGACCTAAACAACTTGATATATATTCTTCATGCGAGATTCTGCTAAGCCTCAGTATATAAATATTCATTCCTTGTATGATCATCTCTATACTTGGTGCTGCCATAATCTCCATTTAGCTTGCCTCCCGATACTTGATTCCATAGTAAAATAATATCGCGCGCTTTAGGCTGCATCATAGAGTTCATTGAATATGGATGCACTCCCGGAAACGAAGTCACCTGATAATTTAGTTGGCGAGCACGTGCTCTAGTAATTGGTCCTTGGACATCAGAAGCAGTAGTGATGGCTCTATCAGTGGAAGGGATGTCCTCATCATCGTCCCCTTCTTGAATTGGAGTTGTCATCGACTCAAGGTTATCTTCTGCTCCCAAGTATGGCTTCAAATCTGAAATGTTAAATGTGGGACTAACCCCAAAATCTGTCGACAGATAAAGCTCATATGCATTATGATGAGTCACGGTGGCCCGATCTTCCGATAGGTTCGATTTGGTTCGTCGTGAGGACGTTGACGCTTTGAGGCTTCCGACCAACAGATCGTCACCTCGCAATTCGCTATACCCGCACGCCTGTCGTTATCGACCACGCTTGCACGCGATCGACCTTACCACGAAGGTTAGTGTTCCTGCAAGCAATCGAAGCAACTCACAAGAACAAGATAGATGCAATCTGAATTGTATTGCGGATATGGATGAAGTTTACAAGTGGGGTTCCTCAAACCGATAATCGGTGAAACTGTAATTGGCAGAATAATCTAAGAAAAACCCGCCTCTAAACTATGGCGACTCTTGTATATATAGGGAGCGTGAGGAGATCGACCTAGGGTTGTGCGGTAGTAGGATGAAGCGTACA
Organism: Hsuehochloa calcarea; assembly: GCA_036346395.1. Lineage (NCBI taxonomy): Eukaryota > Viridiplantae > Streptophyta > Magnoliopsida > Poales > Poaceae > Hsuehochloa > Hsuehochloa calcarea. The sequence continues at coordinate 40,325,340 of CM070601.1, forward strand.
CAACACGGACTCCGACCTCGTTACGTTTACAAAGTCTTATTAGTTTCCAAAGCGGTGTGTGCACACCTTGTGTTGCGTATTTACGGTCGAAGATCCGTCGTGGGGCTGGTCCTAGGGTGGTCTTGAGGAGTCCATGCTATCTTTGGTCGTAGATTGTGTCCAGCGAGTCTTGTGCTCGCTTTTACGGTCGTAGATTGTTCCAATCGAATGAACTAGTCGTGGGTCTTCTTGTAGTGGTCGTAGATCTTCTTGCGTGATCGTAGACCTTCTTGAACTAGTCGTAGTCCTAGATTCACGAGTACAAGTAAATCATCTCCATTAGGCGACATCATAGAGTTCTCAAATAATACACTCGACCCTAGAAACGACTTTACGATCGATTAAGTGGCGTGCTCTAGCTCTTGTCATAGGACCGTGTAGTTCGACACCGGATCTAGAGGGTCTTGTGTCGTGCGTGTATCAGAAGGAGGGATGTCCTCATCATACTCCCCTCTTGAATTGGAGTCGTCCTCGACTCAAGCTCATCTTCTTCTCCCAAGTATGGTTTCAAATCGAAATGTTAAATGTGGGCTAACCCCAAAATCTGCGAGTAATTCTAATTGATATGCATTATCATTTATCTTCTTAATTATCTTAAGCGGTCCTTGACTCTAGGCATCAACTTTGATTTTCTTAATTAGGAAACCTATCCTTTCTCAAATGAACCCAAACTAAATCACCTGGTTCAAATTTGACAACTTTCTACCTTTACTTCCCGCAACCTTATACCTTTCAGGTCATATGCTCTATATTCTTTTTAGTGGTTTCATGCAACTTGAGAATAAATACAGCACGCTTCTTAGCATCTAGATTAATATTTTCAGAGGTCGGTAAAGGTAGTAAATCAATAGAACACGGGGTTAAAACCATACACTACGAAATGGACTTACCTTGGTGGTGGAGTGTACTGACCTATTGTAAGCAAACTCAATATGCGGTAAACACTCTTCCCACATCTTCAAGTTCTTCTTTAAAACAGCCCGCAACATGGTGGATAACGTGCGGTTGACAACCTCCGTTTGTCCATCAGTTTGGGGATGGCATGTAATGAAAACAGCGACTTTGTCCCCAATTTATTCCAAAGTGATCTCCAAAGTGGCTCAAAAACTTCGCATCACGATCTGAGACAATAGTATTGGGCACTCCATGTAAGCGAATGATTTCCCTGAAAAACAAATCAGCTATGTTTGTAGCATCATCGCTCTTGTGACAAGATATAAAATATGCCATTTTAGAAAATCGATCCACTACTACAAATATACTATCTCTCCCCCTCTTTGTCCTAGGCAATCCTAAAACAAAATCCATAGAAATATCCTCCCAAGGGGCGTTAGGAATAGGAAGAGGCATATAAAGTCCATGTGGAAGGAGACGGGACTTAGCTTTGTTGCATGTAGTGCAGCGAGCTACGTAGCGCTTTACATCACGCCTCATCTTTGGCCAAAAGAAGTGGGTGGCCAGCACATCTTCTGTCTTCTTTGCTCCAAAATGCGCCATCAAACCTCCTCCATGTGCCTCCTGTAACAACAAAAGACGAACAGAGCTAGCTGGAACGCATAGCTTGTTAGCACGATAGACCAAACCATCATTCAGCACATAGTTATTCCATGTCTTCCATCCTTTACAATGTTCAAGCACTTCTTTAAAGTCCAAATCAGTAACATATAAACTCTTAATGGCCTCCACACCAAAAATCTTGTGGTCAAGTTGAGATAACATGGTATAACGTCTAAAGAGTGCATCAGCAATCACATTATCCTTACCTTTCTTATGCTTTATAACATATGGGAAGGACTCAATAAATTCTACCCAGTTAGCATGTCGTTTATTCAGTTTAGCTTGACTTCTAATATGTTTTAGCGATTCGTGATCCGAATGTATAACAAATTCTTTGGGCCATAGATAATGCTGCCAAGTTTGAAGCACTCGAACTAAGGCATACAATTCCTTATCATAGTTGGAATAATTCAAACTAGGCCCATTTAGTTTTTCGCTGAAATATGCAACTAGTTTACCTTCTTGAATCAATACACCACCTATCCCAATCCCATGGCATCACATTCAATTTCAAAAGACTTACCAAAATCAGGGAGTTGGAGTAGGGGTGCTTGGGTGAGCTTCTCTTTCAACAAGTTGAATGCCTTCTCTTGTGCAGGTCCCCATTGGAAAGGCACTCCTTTCTTTGTCAATTCATTCAATGGTGCGGCAATGGTGCTAAAATCCCTTTCAAAGCGCCGATAGAATCCGGCAAGGCCATGGAAGCTCCGCACTTGTGACACGATAGTAGGCGTCGGCCGCTTTGGATGGCTACAATCTTTGTCTCATCCACCTCAATGCCACGTGGTGTCACAACATAACCAAGAAATGCAACTCGATCGGTGCAAAGGTGCACTTCTCGGCGTTACCAAACAAGCGTCGTCTCTCAAAGCATTAAAACAGCACGTATATGATTTAAGTGTTGCTCGTGTGACTTGCTGTAAATCAAGATATCATCAAAGTAAACCACCACAAATTTTCCAATGAAAGGACGTAAAACCTCGTTCATCAAACGCATAAAAGTACTAGGTGCATTAGTTAGACCGAAAGGTATCACTAACCACTCATATAATCCGAACTTAGTTTTAAAAGCAGTTTTCCATTCATCTCCTAATTTCATTCTAATCTGGTGGTAACCACTCCGCAAGTCAATCTTTGTGAAAATAATAGAACCACTCAATTCATCTAGCATGTCGTCTAGCCTTGGGATAGGATGACGATACCTTATAGTAATGTTATTAATGGCTCTGCAATCAACACACATACGCCAACTACCGTCTTTCTTAGGAACCAAAAGAACTGGAACAGCACAAGGACTAAGGCTTTCTCTTACGTACCCACGGTCCAAAAGATCTTGGACTTGTCGCTGAATCTCCTTAGTCTCCTCTGGATTGGTCCTATGTGCCGCACGGTTTGGCAAAGTCGCTCCTGGGATCAAATCAATTTGATGCTCAATTCCTCGAATAGGTGGTAATCCCGGGGGTACCTCAGTTGGAAATACGTCCACATACTCCTGCAAAAGGTTAGCAACAGCAGGAGGCAAAGAGCTAGCTATGTTCTCAAGCGAATATAAGGCATTTTTGCATATCAAAGCATAGCATGGCAGCTCATTATTACAAATTTCAGCAAGTTCAGATTTAGTGGCAATCATAACACATCCCTTCAATTTAATTCCCTCGAACTTAGGACTAGACGCCACTTTCTCCCTTTTGGGTGGGAAAACATATTTTGCTACTTGCTGATTTTCAGAATCATGCTTATCGGTGTTTCTTTCATTTTTAGCGCGCTCTTCTTCATATTTTAAAATCTTAGTTGGTGTTAAAGGTAACAACTTAATCTTCTTACCCTTATGTGAAAATGAGTAGGTATTAGCTCTACCAAGGTGCAAAACATCATTATCATATATCCAAGGTCTACCGAGCAACAAAGAGCATGCTTGCATAGGCACGATATCAAAGTCAGCACTATCTTTGTAATTACTTGCTAAAAATTGCACTTTCACAACTTTGTGTACCTTTAATTTACCACACGAATTGAACCACTGGATGTAGTAGGGACGTGGGTGTGGTCGTGTGGTCAAGCCAAGCTTCTCGACCATCTCGGAGCTTGCAAGATTGTTGCAGCTCCCTCCATCAATGATGACTCTGCAGGCTCTATCCTTCACGAAATCAGTGCGAAACAAGTTGTGCCGTTGATTTTGCTCCGCTCTCTCCACTTGTGCGCTCGGCCTCGTTGCGACAAGGCTCACATGATACTCGGTGTCAACAAAGCACTACTTGTTCCTCTACATCATCGGCATCACATCTATCTCATCCTCCACCGCAATGTTAGCCGCAAGTACATATTCGTTCTCAACATCACTAGTACTTACATAACCACCGTCTTTGGTGGCAAGGTATGCTCATTGTTCGGGCGATCCCTCATGACGTGTCCCATTCCCTTGCAACGGTGGCACACGATCCCGATGGTACGACCGGTGGAAGCAACCGACGAAGAACTCTTGGTGGTGCACGCACACTAGTAACTACTTACCTCGGGTGCATGTGATGTGGTCGGAGGTCTTTGCTGAGCGCGCCCTACTCGTGTAGGGCAGCAGACCGTGTAGTGAAGGTGGGGCTGTTTTGGCTTGCTCGACCTTTGGTCGTGGTGTAGACATGCTCCCAAAGTTGTTCCTTGGCCTCTGTTGTCGTCCCTGCAATTCCTTTTCTGCCAAACATGCAAGTTGGAACAATCTAGGGACGCTATCGTATTCTTTGTAATCCACTATGTCCTGAATTTCACGTCTTAATCCTACATAAAAATATGCCATTGCAGCTTCTTCATCCTCAATAATATCACAACGCAACATGCTAATTTGTAGCTCCTGATAATATTCTTGTATGGATCTATTACCTTGGTTTAAGCGCTGCAATTTATTACGTAAATCACGTTTAAAAGATGGTGGGACAAATCTATTACGCATAGCAACCTTTAAACCATCCCACGTAGTAGGCGCTAATCCTTCGGTGCATACCCTATTCTACCAAATGATGGCAAAATTTTTAAATTCACTTGTGGCTTGCCTAACTCTATGCACTTCAGGAACTAAGTGAGCATTCAATTTCTGTTCTACCGTCATCTCCCAATCTAGATATATTTCTGCATCATAAGCACCCGTAAAAGATGGTATAGTGAACTTGACTTTAGCATATGGATCATCATGGGCATTATGTTGCTGAAAATTGTTACCTCTCATACCTTGACGGTTGAAGTTCGGCAGATTCCGTTGTCGTGCTTCAAAGGTGTCGTGGTCGTGCATCTCATTATCAAACTCATGGTCATGGGCTGCACCATGAGGTTCCACACGACCAACGTTTGGTGGTCGGTTCACCATTCTTCGAGGCGTGTAGTGGCGCTTAATACTATCGTTGATTGAGCGTTGTAATGTGATCGTGGTAGCTTGAAGCTTTCTGTCAATGTCCTCATTAACGGTAGTGCGTTGTTCATCCAATAGCGTCATGAGCTCTTCCCTCAAAACACACTCTTGCGCTTCCAATCCTTCACCTGACATGGTTAGTAGGAGACAAAAGACAACACAAAGGTATTATCCCTATCACTATTAGGTGGTCGGAGGGTGGAATCACACACTCTCAAGCGTCTTACCAAGCTCTTATGAGTTTCTTACCAAATTGCAGCAGGTGGTCAATTCGGCGAAGGTGGGATGTACGATCACGGCGGAGGCGAATGCGCGGATCCAATCTGAGGGCCGAAAGTATGTGGAGCTCGGATAGGCAATGTTTAGTAGCAAGGAATAGCAATATTGAAATCAGATTAGCAAAGCTAAATAAAAGTCCACAATACTCGTCACAGTTGCTGGCCCAATCGCGTTCCGAGAACTAGCTCAAGCAAACGGAAGGATAGGGTAGATACAAACACAATCGGACCCAAAATCACAAAGCAACTGTTTTTTTTCTCCTTTTTTTCACTCTTTGCTTTCTTTCTTTTTTTTCACTTTTTGCTTTTTTTTGGACTGCAAAAACCCAAACTAGGGTTTCCTTTTTTTTTTTTGCGAATGTGATCTTGACTCAAAACTCTTCAAAACCCTTTTCTGGGTCTATGGATATATATGGGTCACAAACTTTTTCTAGAGAGTAGGGGTAAAAAGGTAATTAAAAGATTATTTCCGACCAGGTGGTGGGGTGTCCGAGAGCAACAAGATAATAAATAGGGTTGTCGGACACGAGTGGTCGGTCGAATCCGACCAGACGTTCGTTTCCGACCAGGTGAAGCCGAAACCGAGTAGGTGGTCGTATGGGGGTGGTGTCTAGATGATCGAAACAGCAAAGACTCGACGCTAGAAACTAGATTACGATGACTAGACCAGCAACAAAGACACCGACGATGGACTCGAATTCAACAACGCGAAACTGAAAACACAATTGCGAAGGCACAAAGTGGTTTGGACAGCGGAATAATTACGATCTAAAACTTTTTGTAGGGCAATTTTCTGGACTCTAGGTGATGGAACAAAACTCACAAAAAAGGGGATAAACGAAATTACCTAACGGGCAACCTTAGCTCGATACCACTTGATGAGTCACGGCCCGATCTTCGATAGGTTCGATTTGGTTAAATCGTGAGGGCGTTGGCGCTTTGAGGCTTCCACCAACAAATCGTCACCTCGCAATTAGCTACACCCGACGCTGTCGTTATCGACCACGCTTGCACGCGATCGACCTTACCACGAAGGTTAGTGTTCACGCAAGCAATCGAAGCAACTCACAAGAACAAGATAGATGCAATCCCAATTGTATTGCGGATATGGATGAAGTTTACAAGTGGGGTTCCTCAAACCGATAATCGGTAGCGCAATTGGCGAAATAATCTAAGAAAAACCCACCTCTAAACTATGGCGACTCTTGTATATATATAGGGAATGTGAGGAGGTCGACCTAGGGTTGTGCGGCCGTAGGATGAAGCGTACACATCACGGACTCCGACCTCGTTACGTTTACAAAGTCTTATTAGTTTCCAAAGCGGTGTGTGACACCTTGTGTTGCGTATTTACGGTCGAAGATCAGTCGTAGGATCGGTCCTAGGGTGGTCTTGAGGAGTCCATGCTATCTTTGGTCGTAGATTGTGTCCAGCGAGTCTTGTGCTCGCTTTTACGTCGTAGATTGTTCCAATCGAATCAACTAGTCGTAGGTCTTCTTGTAGTGATCGTAGATCTTCTTGCAGTGGTCGTAGACCTTCTTGAACTGGTCGTAGTCCTAGATTCCTGAGTACAAGTAAATCATCTCCATTAGGCAGCATCAAAGAGTTCTCAAATAATACACTCAGCCCTAGAAACGACTTTACCTGATCGATTAAGTGACGTGCTCTAGCTCTTGTCATAGGACCGTGTAGTTCAGGACCCAGATCTGGAGGGTCTTGTGTCGTGCGTGTATCCGAAGGAGGGATGTCCTCATCACATTATCATTAATATTTTCTAACACTTTAAAAGGACCATCGGTTCTAGGCATTAATTTTGACTTTCTCAAGTTAGTAAGTCTGTCTTTGCGCAAAAGAAACCAAACAAGATCTCCAAGTTTGAACGTTATTTATTTTCTACCTTGACTACCCGCGAGTTTATATTATGCGTTCATTCGCTCTATATTCTCTTTAGTTGTCTCATGCATCTTCATAATCAATTCAGCACGTTGTGTAGCATCAATGTTTACCTTTTTCGAAGATGGTAGAGGTAATAAATCTATAGGAGCGCGAGAAATGAATCCATAAACTACCTGAAAAGGGCACATCGTTGCGGTTGAATGATGCGACCACATGAGGCAAGTATTCTTCCCACATCTTCAAGTTCTTCAAAACAACCCTCAATATAGTGGACAATGTCTAGTTGACAACTTCAGTTTGTCCATCTGTTTGGGGATGACATGTAGTAGAAAACAATAACTTTGACCCCAATTTAGCCTATAGTAGTGTCCTCCAAAAGTGACTAAGAAACTTCGTATCATGATCAGACACAATTGTATTGGGCACTCCATGTAGTCGAACAATTTCTCCAAAAAATATATCAGCAACATTTGTAGTATCATCGCTCTTATGACAAGGTATGAAATGCGCTATCTTTGAAAATCTATCCACAACAACAAAAATGCTATTCCTTCCCCTCTTTGTTCTTGGCAGTCCTAAAATAAAATTCATAGAAATATCTTTCCATGGTATGCTAGAAACAGGAAGATGCACTAATAAACCATGTATATTAAGATATGACATATCTTTGTGGCATGTAGTGCAACGAGACACATAGCGCTCAACGTTGCGCCTCAGCTTAGACCAATAGAAGTGATCGGTCAAAACATCCTCTGTCTTTTTGACAACAGGCATCCCTAGTGCAGGCACAACTGGTTCCTCTAGCTCTACGGCCTCTGTTGGCTCCTTAGCTTCTTCTAGGTCTTCTTTTTCGACTTCTTCTTCGTGATACTCCTCATCTTGATACTCTTCGTGCTCGTGCTGACCGCAGAGAGTCTCTTCCAGAATGGCGATCCTTTCCTCTGCTCTCTGCAAGGTCTAGTAGGCACACTCCAACTCTGTAGCGGCCAACTCTAGTGACTCCTCCTGAGCAGCGGCGAACTGGGAAAAATGCACCAAGGTGGCGTTGCTCTCTCCATCTATAGACGGGTAACGTGCAGGAAGATCCACTACAGAGGTACGAGGTTAGAAGCGAAAGACAGTATCTTCGAGCTCGTAAGTGTAGATGTTGCAGATCCTTAGGATAGCGAGGCGTTAAGTGTAGATGTTGCAGATCCTTAGGATAGCGAGGCGTGAAGACTCTTGAATTGCTTCGATCCAAATCATCTTTCACGCTAAGATGTTCAGGGGTCGACTTACTTTTGTGTCCTTCCGGGTGTAGATAGTCAAGTGGCAGATCAGTCCACGGTCTCGGCCGTTCACTACCCAGTTGCTGCCACGGTACATAGGATGGTCGAATCGTCCAAGCACTTGCAACAGCTTCCAAATCTTAGTGGCAAGTCCTCCCTTGCGCTTGTAATAGTTCTGAAGACGAGGCATCTGACAAGACAGACAAGAGGGAAAGAACAACTTAAAAACAGCGGGAAGAGTAAAAATTCCAACAATAGTTGAGTCAAGAAAGACATGAGAGGAGTTAAGCAGTTCAATTAATCTTTCAAGTTAATTTTGCTTTAGAAAATAGTTTGGACACACTAAGACGACCGATCTAACTAAGGTCAAGACCTACAGTCAGTATAGCTCTGATACAACTTCCGTCGGAACCCAAAAATACAATTATGAACTCTCTGTGTATTATGCACTAGTATAGAATCATGCTTGTGCACATAGCATCAACATAGATGACTATCGATCCACACCAGACAATTAATAGCATAAACGACTAATTTGAATAGCAAATAATGGTTTTGACCTTATGGTCGAGTTTACATTTATTAAGCCTCGCAGGGCTGGCAATAAATAAAATAGCAGTAGCAAAACAAAGTTTAACTCCAGCGGAATCCCATCAGTTCACGGCAGGCAACTGACTGGGATCAAGACCCTAACAACCAGCACCTTCGTAGAGCTCCTCCTCAAATACAGACGAAGACTCCTCCACTTCTATTGATTGTTTGAAGCAAGCATAAGTACACAACCATACTCAAAATGTCATACCACATAATGTGATTTAGAGATGATGGTTTATTCCAAAGGAATGGCTTCTGTGGTTAGTTTGCATAGAGCAACATTTACAATTGAATATGAATAATAGATTGAAAACATAAATCAAAATGAATAAATAATAATAATTTAACATTTGTTTTCACATGGGATACACAGTCTACACAAGTTATTCACACAGCCATATGACTTAGATCACACAGCTCTGTTTCCAAATATTTTACAAAAATCTACCCCTCGTGTGAAATCCCTGAGCATGTCCATGACCGTGGACATGGCTTTTTAAATAGATTGATTAACACTCTGCAGAGGTTGTACACTTTACCCACATGATTAACACTCTGCAGAGGTTGTACACTTTACCCACATGATTAACACTCTGCAGAGGTTGTACACTTTACCCACACGATGCAACCAACTGGATCAGAGCCGATCACAACAAAACTTTTCAGAAACTTCATCTCAAGCATTGACACTCCCGATGTGCTTTACCGTCGTCCAATCGATACACACAGCACTTGGCACGAGACACAAAATTGGACAGGGGAGCAGCGAACCGCCCCGCAATGTGAAAATCACACCTCCAGCCCTGTCACACAGCCTAACCTACCAGCCTAAGTAATCAATTGATGAGGACATCCCTACTATGGATACAGCCGCACCTACACATACAACTCATCCACTACAAGGACCTCTTACCCGAGCTCGTGCTCGCCAACTTAATTATCAGGTGAATTCGTTCCTATGTTTATATATTACTGAGAATAAACCGCTACCTAATGCAAGTGATTTAATTGTACTTAGGAACATGGGAACAGATCAAGGAGAGGCTTTTGGAGTCATGGACATGCATCGAAGACATAATGAAGGTCACCACGTCACTTTGTGTCCGTGTCAAGCAAGAGTTCGAGTTGGGCTCGTTCTGGATTCGAATTCGGACGGCTGAGATAGTACTAAGTTCAAACAGTCGTAACTTCTTCATACGGACTCCGTTTGGGGTGATTCGGACTTCATGGAAAGCTTATCAAGTCTAATTTCCAACGGATCCAAGATCATCATCAAACTCCATCCGAGTCGGCCACAATCATCAAAAGAGTCCACGTCTATTTCTAAGTCCGAGTCAAACGGGTGCTGCGTCACCTCCACTTGGGCCCATGGGCGTTGTAACCCTAGGGCGTCGCCCGCCACTTGGCCGCCACACTGGCCGTCTCCTATATAGGAGCCGCCATCTCTTTTTTCTAGAACTTGGATTTCGTTTGATTAGTTTCTCCATTGTGAAAACTCTCGTTCTTCGCTTGTGTCGACTAGACCAACCGTAAAGGACCTCTGCGGAATCCCACCTTCTCGAACTCAATCATATATTTGCAATTGATTGCTTTTTACCTCGTTCTTGCTTGTTCTTCGATGCTTGCGAGAATTGATCCTTGTGATCGGTCAGCCGGTCTTTGCACGGTTGATAACGACAGTGGATAGTTCAAATGATTGCTTGGTTGCGTGCGTCTTTGCGTTCGTAGCTTTGGATCGTGAGAGTTGACCATCATCCAATCGAATTTACCCTCTCACCGAAAGATCGGGACAACAGAGTATATCAAGTGGTATCGAGCTACGAGTTCATCGGTGAGTCTCGATTTTTCATACCTAAAGTCCAAAATTGCCAAAAAAATCGCATCTACCATCCATACCGAGCCCTTTGAGCCTCGCAATTTTTCGTTTGATGCATTACATTGTTGAACTTTCGGTTGCATCGTTGTGTCTTTTGCTGGTCTTAGAGTCTAGTTCCTTTAGAGTTTCGAGTTCTGTTCACGTTTGGTCTCACCGCTGCAGTTGAGTTCGACAGACCATCTAGGGAGGCTTTGCCCTTGCTGATCTCGGAAAAGGAAACCTTGCCCAATTCGGAGACAGCAAAACAGTGTGGTGATCGCAAAAAAAAAAGAGAGAAAAAAAAATAGAGAGAAAAAAAAACAGAGAAAAAAAACAAAAAAAAACAGAGAGAAGACAAAAAAAAAAGAAACGCACATAACTTTTGCATACGACCTCCGATTGGAGTGATTTTCGATCCGTTGGAAAGGGAACGAGAAGATACATCCGAAAAAGCTTAAGTCAGGCTCATCCGAGTATTTTATCAAACGCGTACGCCCCCGGACGTGCGCGCGGAAAACTTCGACCCCGAATAACCTAGGGTGATAAAAGATCATGGCATAACAATAGACAAGGTTGATATAACAATTTGGATTAATAACTAAACACAAAAGCTTTTAAATAAATAATTGAAATAGAATGCAGTCCATTGAAACAAAGTAGTTTTAAAAACTGGATTCAACATGATCAAAAGTATAACTTGCCTTGGAATAGGTCTAGGTACTGATCTTGATCTTGGTGCACTCCTTCTTCTTCAAAAGTCCCGGAAGAATTAGCGTCCACTCGCAAATGAAACAAATAAATAACAGAGGCAAAAAAAACTACAAAAATAAAAAAAATCTCGAATTTAGATTAATTTAGGAATTTGAATGGGCTCAATTGGAGTTTGGATGAAGAATATATGGGCTTTGGAAGATCAAAACTCAAGAAAATACCATAAATTGGAATTTCTAGAATTATTGAATTATTTTTCTAAAGAAAAATCGGATTATGACGCAAACATGACATCAACGAGGGAATTTATGAAATAAAATCAATTCCAAAAAAATCTATAGTGGTTGACATGTCGGGCCCACGGTCTATAGACTAAGTCCACGGAAAGGCTTACTGGTCTACGGGGTCACGGGTTCGTGGAACAGTAGATCTAATATTTGGGCCCACATGGCATAGGCACGACTAATGGTGGATTGGGTTTACGGGAGATTGGATCTGGGGTTCGGTGAACTGTGCCACGCACGCGCACACATGGCACTAACGCGGCAACACGTGGGACGACATGGAGGCGCTAGCGCTGAGGTGGAGGCACACGTGCCACGACATGTCAGACCGGCGGCGGCGGAGCAAAGGTTCCAATGGTCGAGGCGAACGGCGGCAGCTTGCCGGCAATGAGTGGTACCAGCGGATAGAGGAGAGTTAGGCGAACTCGATGGTGCACTCACGAGCGCAAGAGGACGGTTGGGCAGGCCGACGGCAATGTCGAAGCGGCGGCGAAGAAATAGGCTCGATGGAATCGGTCCTCCGGTGACACTCCGGCGAAGCGAAGGCGACCAGGATGAAGTGCAGCTCCGTGCGATGCCGAAGGTGCAGACCACAAGGCTCAAGCGGCTCTGTTTGCGGCGGAATCGCTCTTTAGAGTGGCGGCGACGCAGATCCTTCTTCGATTTTGAATTTTTGAGTTTATTCAACGTTATCCATTCTTATTGGTTCTTATCGATTCTTTCGCTAGGTTTGGACGATTCTATCATATATGAGAGTGATCATCTGCAGCAAGTTGAATATCTCCAGCACAGCAAGCAGCCCCCCCCCCCGGGTCGATCATATTGCTCCTATTACTTTGGATAAAATTATCTTGATTGCAAATGTATGTATGCATGTGCTATTTTGATGCTAATTTTCATTAGGAGTAGTTAATCCGAATAGATACATGAGCTGTAGGTAAATATTTTCATTTCTAATAAGCCTAAGCTAGATTATTGCTAGTAATTTAGAGTTCAATGGATCAACTCTGGTCATTTATATGTATGTAGCATACGAGTCGGTTTGCTTACCAAAGTTTAGAACAAATGAATGGGGATCGTCACTTCGGCGATGGTCATTATATCACCATTCTAAATACATGGGCCAGGATGCTCATGTGTATAATGTATTTGAAAAACTAAAACTGAAAATAAAATGATTTGGATTCAGACAAATGATTGTTGGTATGGTTATTGGGTGTGTGGCTCGTGCTAGAGTCAACAAGAACCGAATTACTTGTGTCACTGATCCAAACACTTTTGCGTGCTTCCACATGAGGGCATGTGGGAACCCTCTTGACTTAGTACTTTTACGTGTGTTAGCTCCGATTTGTAGAAGGTTGTGTGTGTTGTGTTAAAAATATTATGTGTTTGTTGCATGTGCGGTAGTGGGTTCCTGTCTAGGTTATCCACACCGAGGGGCATCCGTACTTATCCTAGGCTTTACACCGAGGGGTAGTTGACCTAGGCTTTGCTAATGACTCCAACACAATATATTGGTTTTATCCATACAGGCAACTCCTAGTTAATACGTTATATTGAAAAGCGTTTTATAGGACTTAGCTATGCCAGCATCCCTAAGGAAGTGTGCTAAATAGCTTAGCAAAAAGATCGGTATGACATATGGGTAAAGTTGTACACCCCTGTAGGGTTTAATCTACTCGAGTAGCCACGTTCTTGATTATGACAAGGCTTGGTTAGGTCGTGTGAGAATTAGACTATAATATTTTGATAAAACTTGAAATCAGGTGGTATGAATAGGTAATTCGTGCTATGTTATTGTGGCTGTGGGAAAGTCGCTTCTGGGAGGTTAATTATGTTTATAAATGTTGTCTCGCTGTTATTTAAACATTTAAAACGAATTTGCTAAACTACTTTGCAATCTATTACTCTATTGCAAACAAACTGCTTTATGCTGAAAACGGCTTAGTGTAGTAGCCTTTCCTTTGATACATAAATGCATCTATATGTTCTTTCGCTTGTAAGACCTACAAGTACAACTTTGTACTCAACCCGGTTGCTGCAATTTCAGAGGAGCTTGATTCCCAAGGGATCAATTTGTGTGAGATCGACTTCGCGCATGACGACTAGCTCGGTGGGTTTTCGGTCGGTTACCTTGTGGATAAGGGCAGCCGGTTAGCTTTTGTTTATCGCCATCTTTTGGCTTTTGTTTCCACTGCAACTTTAGTTATTTTTCTTGTTATTTGGTCGGTCGGCACTATTTGTGTAATATAATCTTTGGATGATTTTTTTGTTCTAAATTATGAACACTCGGTATTGTAATAACTTATGTATGTAATTGATGCTTTAAATTTAGTAAAGATGTACGTGTACCGCTCCTAGGAGGTATATATACAATACACCGATAGTGGGATATTTGATTTGTAACGTTAGGACCAATCAGATAGTTAAGTATTACAAGTTAAGTACCCCAGGTTTTCACAGCGCACTACTCGAACACCTTGTACATGGCCTTACAACTCCAATATACATACACAACTCAAAATGTCAGAATTACTCTGTAAGAGAAAATTGAAATTAAGGCCAAATTAAGAGCATTGTTGCTAGTCAGATTTGTGACATGTTTCTCTAGTCAAATTAAAAGACTAAGATGTATGCATGCATGGATTGGTTGCCACATCAAACAGTATTATGTGACTAATAGGCGGCAGAGGTCAGCCATGGGCTGAGGAGAGCTCGTGGCTACGAAGCCGACGATGTTGACGACGACATTGTGAGGAAGAGTGACGGCGCCTTGGTCCTCGTTGTCACGCTCCGTGTGCTCACCATGCTGCGCGATGTATGGTCTGTGAGTTTTCAATATCGTAGTTATCGAGTTTTTTTTTTAACTCTGCTAGTTGTTGATGGATGGTGCGAAAGATATGATCATTCTGTTAAAACATATCACAAACCAGGACGAATCGTAACGCCAACGCGCGAGACGAAGGGACGCATCTTAACGTTAGCGTACGAGACGACGCATTGCGTGGAAACCGGAGGGCTTAAACATAAGTCCCGGCTTTCTAACCCACCTTCATCTAGATCGTCCAATTTCTAATCACCCATCCATACGCTTGTGATCAAAGACGTGTTCATTGCCTCATTTGTTCTGGAAGGAAATGATCGCTCGAGTCGCGGTCGGGCGGCACCTTTAGCATTTGATGGCAATGGGCCTGCGCATGCAAGCAAAGGCTCCAACCCGTGTGTGGCTATGCCTGCAGATACTTCTCAGCAGGGTGTTTGCCAAAGAGAAACGGCTCCTCACCGATTAGGGAAAATCAAAATGCGCATGTTGTCCTCGGCCGGCTGATTGAGATGCGGCGAGCCATGAAACCATCGAGGAACCAGAAAATTCCCTGTCGTTGTCAGTGTACCAACCATTCAAGCCCACCACGCCTAGAAAGTAAAAACAAAACGTAGGGGGTGCGGAACCATACATACCAGATCAATGGCGACCGAGGTTCATCTTGAAATTCTTCGAATTCTTCGTTGGTGGTGGCGTGACTAAATAATATTATTTGACTACACTATGGTGTTAACTTGACAACGTTGTTGTACCACCAAAAGAGTTATTATTAGAAATAAAGTTAGCAAGGGTTAATAATGAAAATAAAATAATAAATGTATGAATTAATAAAAAAATTCCCTCGTCATATATGACATAATATTTGCATTGGATCTAGCACCAAAAATTCAAACCACTTTTTTTTTTAAATGGAGCAGCAATATCTGGGAGTTAGTGCTCATCCCAATCTTTGCGTGGTTGCGTTTGTTGTGGATAGCACGGCGCATTGAAGAAGAGTGCAACAACAGCCATCTTATCTTGTCGCCAAGAGAGAAGCGAGCAATCATTCGTGTGGCTTCTCTCTCTCCGGGCGTTGTTTGGTGGCACCCAATGTCTGGATCGTCACACAATGCCATTTATTTTTTCATGATTTCACACGGATCACAACAGTTCATCAGAATAACCTCCCAAAATTGATGAGCTTTGTGTTCCCCTCATTTTCTCCAACATGTCAACACGAAACAAGAAAAAAATGTTAAGTATTCGGGTGTTTTTCCAGTAAATTACCCCGACTATCCTTAGGTTGATTTTTTTTTTAACGGAGTTATCCTAAAATTGGTTGGTTGTATTAATTTAACTGAATTGTTATAAAACTTTCGATAGTTTTTGGAAACCAAAACTATCATTGTTCTGTTCGTTAAGTGTGCTATAAGATACGTGTTATTGATGTATTGTAAGAAAAAAATCATAATAATCGAATTTTCATTTGTCTAATATGCTTTGAGATTTGTAATTTTTTCCATCTGATAAATTGGGTCGAAATTTATTATATTTTTTTATTCATAACATAAAGGGTTCACTACATTACCGTATTTTGTTGGTATATAATTTTATTTTTAGTCTTTATTTTTTTCTCAACCTCTCAAAGTACATGTGAAGAATATAACGGGTTCACAGCATTGCCGTATTTTGTTGATATATAATTTCATTTTTTATCTTTATTTTTGCTCAACCTCCCACGGAACATGTGAGATTTTTGAATCATGTTATTGAAATTTGAGTTATTAAGACTTTCAAAAATAATTACAGTGACCAAAAACCAAAATTACATAAATAATATACTATAATTTATGTATAATAGAGTTGTAAATAAACTTTCAGAATGTGATAGTTTTTTACAAAGAAAACAGTCGAATTCTGTGTAGACAGACCCTTAATTTCATGTTACCTTAATTTAATGTTATAATTGCTTACTCCATTTTTTTGTATGGCGTGTAGTTTTATCCATATTATTGCATAATACTATAAGGTGCACATTTGAATTTATTGTTTTTTTTTTGTTATTTGCCCTCATTCATCGCATCTTCTCTCTCCTAGATTTACAAGTAACACTCTTAGAAAGTATTCTCTCTTCTATTTTTAAGACATTTAAGTAGGTATAGCATGGTCATTTTCTCTTCTCTTTAACTTGATTTTATAGTTTTCTCAATGCTTGTGTCCGCACAAAATATGCTTTATAATCTGCAACAGAGGGAATTCTTTTTTTTTTTTTTGGTTATAAGGACCCAATTGTGCCTAACTTTTGTTAATTCAACTAGACTGTCTCTCGGGTTTTCTAGCCATGGGCGCACTAATTATAGTGGATTATTAGTTGATATTTTGAAATTTAATCCCAAAACCTCTTGTGTTCGGTTAATCTTAGGATTGCGACGACCAATTGCTCGAACTCTCTCTAAAAAAATTGGTCAATGTTGTTAGAGAGGTTGGTTGAGTTATTTACACTGCGATTGAATTTAGGAATTTCTCGGAAAAAGATAGCTCTAGTCATTTACCTCAAAAAAATTTAACGAAAGTTCTAGCAACATTGCACTATTTAAAAAAAATCATCTTATTTTTTTTATCAATGGCTTGGCATAGATACAGTTCATGAATGTATTATCAGCACAAATTTTTCCTTAAAAAACAGTATAAGCAATGCATATCGACCCATATACTATGACCGGGATACTTACTGTTTTCCACGATGCTTTGTCGTACTATATGATAAATTAGCACAAAACTTTTTAATGAAAAAACTTTTTAGTGAAAAATTTGATGTCCTATGCTCAATCTTAGTTTTGTATGTAATTTTGTGAATTTTTTTTAAAAAGATTTCAAAGCATAAATAAATTAATGTCACTACTACCAAACAGGCCACAGAAAACGTCTCAAACCGTCTGTGATAAAATAATCACAGACGGTTCCAACACGAACCGTCTGTGATATCTACATATCACAAACAGTTTATAATAATAACTGTCTGTGATATGCTCACATTATATATATAGGTCTCGACAGAGCCCTACCCGAATCATTTGAGCCGCCACCCTCTGCCTCCTCCCCCATTGCTCCACTGTTGCTTCCTTGTAACATCCTAAAGCTCTGGGGTTGTGTTTCAAATATATGAAAATGAGGATAAATTAAAACTTTTGGATGCATCCTTGTTGTCATTTGAAATCCCTAGAATTTATCTCCTTGAAATGTGGACTTCAAACTCAATTTTTTGTATTGACTCGAAGTGTTGCAACTCAAGATCTTCTAGTCAAACCTTGTTATCATCTGCTGAAAATATTTTTCCTAAATTCTTGATCATCTTGGTAACCTCCCTGACAAATTTTATAATTTTTAGAAATTATTTGCTATTTTTTAAGGGCTGGTCAAACCTGTTGTCTTCCTGGTCAAACTCCCTCTCCAGCAGCTTGTGAATTTTCTAGCAAGAAATTCCCTGCATGAAATTTTTTGAAAAATTTGTGCACAGTTGATCTTGAAGTCAGGATCACTCAGTAAAAAATTTCAGAATTTTTGGATCGGTGGACCTACCTCTATAATTTCCCAAATCATCTCAACATTTTTAAATACAAATCTGGAATCACTGTTCCTCGGGCTCGAATCCGAGTTAGACTCCGACCCGAGTCTCGCGGTTCAGCCCAACCAACTAGCCGCTTCGCTTGTGAGCCGTCCGATGGAGATCCTCCGGTCCGGGTTCCGCACCCGTTCGAACCACTCCAGGCTTCTCTCTTCTCAATCTGAGCCGTCCATTTCCAATCGAACGGCCCAGATCCACCAGACCAGGCCACTCCTGCGCAGCGCCGTGAGTCGCTGACACCGCAGGGCCCACTCGTCAGACATGTCTTCTCCAACTCGCCGTGCGCTCAGAGCTCGTGCGCCACGCGCTGCAGAAGCTCTTCGCTGCTCCGTTGACGCCATGGATCCACCGCCGCGGCTAACCAATCCGGGAGCGTCGCCTCTTCACGCCATCTCCTTCTCGGCCGTTCGAGCTCTATAACTCCGTCTCCCTCGCCTGCTAGCTCTCACTTTCCCTCTCGGTGGCTGAGGGAAAGGAGGCGAGATCTTGGCTCTCTCTCGGGTAAGTTTCCTGCTTCTGCCTCCTGCTCCATCTCCGTTCCTCCCTGGTTCCATTTTTGCTAACGCGAGGCCTTGCATTGGCTTGTATTGCCCGGAACATCGTCAAGCTCTCTACGGCTGCAGAGCTCGTACCCGGAGTCGCCGCCGTGCCAACTCCGTGTCCGGTGAGTCCCGTCCTCGCTCAAGTGCGTCACCGGCCGTGCCTTGGCCTACTTAATCTTTCCCCTCACTCTATTTTGCCATCGGTTCAGAGGAGCCTGGGAAATCCAAGTTTGACCCATTTTCGGCCGCAAAGCTTTTGTTCTTCCCCATCTCCAGTAAGGTAAGCTGCTGGCCGATTCCTTGCTTGTACACCATCTGTGGACTTCTCTTGAGCTTTCTCTACCACTCTTTCCCTAGATCCTTCCCAGAGTGAGCTCTCCTCGGTGAAGCACCGTGCCGTCGTCAACCTCCTCGTTGCTGGCTCAACTCTGACCTCCTTTGAGTCTCTCCCTCGCTCAGGTAGCCTCTCTGCGACTTGTTGATGCTGTGGCACCCGCTTCCCTTGACAATGCAGAGCTCTATCGTGTCGTGCACGCTTAGCCGTAGCTCCCCGCCGCCTCTCTCCGGTGCGCCGCCGCCTCGGGCAAGCTCAGCCACCCTGAGTACCACCGTTTGGTGCGCAAGAGTATTGTGAACCCGTCCATACCCTTAGCTAGTTCCGCCGTGCCCGGGAACACCGGCGAGAGCTCGGCGAAGCCAGTGCGGTGTTGTTGGATTTCCGACAACACTGTAGCATCGGCATTAAGACCAAATCCCGTTCATTAACTGCTAACGATTGCTCAGTAGTTGATGACTGTCTTATTCGGATTTCTGGTGTGACTGATATGTGGGGCCGAGCACAGTAAGCGAGGTTTTAATCCCAGTCGTCCCAGTGTATGACATGTGGGCCATAGGGTTTAGCGCACGGGCTGGAATCTCGTGGGCCGGCCGTGGACCGTGAGTCCACGTGCTGTGCTATGAGCCGTGAGTATGACATGATTTCGGTAATGCACTATTCATGGGACCCACTGGTCAACGACCGTGGCTAGGATCGGCTGGGTGTAAAAAGTATTTTATGATTTTGTAAAATCTAAAATACTTTATTTATGAACTGAAAAATGCATTAACCTCAAAATTGCATAGTTAATTCATTTTAGCTCCAAATTTGATGATTCAAATTTTGCTGGATTTCTTTTTGCATGTACTTTATTCTAAAAATGGTTTAAACCTTGTTACTATTCCAAAAAAATACGTTTGGTAAAATTGATTTAGGTTTAATACTTTTATTGCTCTAAAAATTATTTTAACTTCAAAAATGCATAAGTATTTCTCTATAGCTCCGATTTTAGTAAACTCAATTTTGTCATGTTTCTCTGTTACTGTACTTTATTGTAAAATAGGTTTTGAGCATGTTGCTATCTCTGAAAATCGAATTTTACAATTATCTTGTGCACTACTTTCTTGTCTTTGAAAAATCATAGAAAATTCATCTTAGCGCCGAATGAGGTGAAGCATTTTTCGTTGATCATCTCATATGGTGCTCTGTCTACCATAAAAATTTTATATGCACCACCTCTCTGGAAATTTTTAGCAAAACTTCTATTTCGGATGAATAGTGACAGCTTGCAATTTATTTGGATTTTCTGGAAAACCGACATTCAACTTCAATAAATTTTGCATGGAGTATTCAAATCAATTGATTTTTATTGATAAATTCATCTAAAATCATGATCTACCTTCTGTTAAATTTTCATAATTTTTGGATGAATTTGTATTTTTGGGTCTTTTCGGTATCATTCGTTCTTATTGTGTTTTCGATTCTTTCGATTAGGTTCCGACGACTTTGTTGATTACGCGAGTGATCCTCTGCAAAAAGAAAGTTATCTCCAGTAAGACAAGCACTTGTTTCCATTTGATCATATTGATCCCATTACTTTCAAAGTCTATTATCTTTTTTGCAAAGTGTATGTATGCATGCTCTATTTTGTTGTTTAATTATCGATCGAGTAGTTGATCCTATAGTTGCATAGACTGTAGGTATATGTTCATCCTCTACCACTGAGCCTAGGATTTTTTCACTGTGATTTAGAGTTCGATGGATGGGCTCTAATCACTTTGCTTATAGTTTACGAGTTGATGTTGCTTAGAAATGCTTAGAACGGTAGAATGGGGATCATCGCCTTGGCGATGGTCATTTTATCATCACTAGGATTTTTGAATCTGTATACTCATGTATGTAATGATATTTGAAAAAAAAACTAAAATTGAAAATGAAATGTTTTTAGACTTGGGCACATTGTTTGAATGGTGTGGTTATTGGGTGTGTGAATGGTGCCCGAGTCAACAAGTACCGAACATCTGGGACACTGACCCAAGCGTTTTTGCGTGCTAACCACATGAAAGGGATATGGGACCTCTCTTGACTAATTATTTTGGGAGGTATTAACTACTGAGTCGCTGGTGGCATGAAAAAGAGAACGATTGTTTTGGATTGAGAGGGATGGGTTCCTTTCTAGATTCGCCATACCCAGGAGCACCCGCAGTTGCTTCGGCTGGGCCGGTGCGTCCGACTCAATGTGTGGGTCCTTAGTGGGAGCCCGTAACGGCGGTTCACTAAGGGTTAACCCCCATACGTGCGACTCGTAATTAGTACAATCCATTGGAAAGCGTTTGGTAGGACTTAGCTGTGCCAGCATACCAAAGGAAGTGTGCTAAATTATGTGGCAAAAAGGCGGTCTGGCATGTGGGTACATTGGTACAGCCCTGCAGGGTATAATCTATTCGAATAGCCAAGTCCTTGGTTATGGACATGCTTGGTTAGGTCTCTACCAGAGTTAGACTCAACATTTTTTTAATAAAACTTCATTTCGGGTGGTACGAATGAGTAATTCGTGCTATGTTGTGGTGGCTGTTGGGAAGTCACCTCTAGGATGTTATTTATGTCTATTATTGTTGTCTCGCTGTTATTTAATCAATTAAAAACAGATTTATCAAATTGCTTTCAATCTGTTACTTATTGCAAATGAAATGTTGCTTTACGCGTCAAATGAACCATATAACCTCCTCCTTTGTTTCAGCTTGCATGTAGCTATGTATATGCTTGTTACTCGTAAGTCTTGCGAGTACTCTTTGTACTCAGTTGCTTTGCTTAATTATTGCAGAGGAGGTTGACCCCAAAGGGGCTAACTATTGTGAGACCGACTTCGACTTTGCTCTCGACTACTAGCTTGGGCGTTTCCAGTCGGTTGCCTTGTGGGTAATGGCAAACCGTTTGGCTTTTGTTTATCGCCATCTTGTGGCTTGTGTTTCCGTTGCTACTTTGGTTTATTCCTATCGTTTGGCCGGTTGGCCTTACTTTTGTAATATGGACTTGTATGCCTTTTTGTTGTAAACTTGTAGTCTGGTTAATGAATAACTTGTATGGTTCGGATGCTTAATTCTTGTATGGGGTATGTGTACTGCAATTTTGGGAAGTACATATGCGCCGAGAATCAAGATGTTTTATTTGTAATGCTATGGCCATTTGGATGGTTAGGTATTACAAGGTAAATTCCACGGGTTCTCACATTCCTCTACTGTGCCAACTTGCTGACATTATATATATAGGTCTCGACAGAACCCTGCCCAAATCATTTGAGCCGCCACCCTCTCCCCCCTCCCCCATTGCTCCACTGCTGCCTCCTCTATTGTGCCCACTTGGAGAGGAGAAGGAAGGGAGGAGATCTCGCAGGATATTCGTCGTGAGCACTGAGGGTAACAGTATGTACATAATCCTTTATATTTGCTCTAGGTTAATCACTAATAAATTTTAGTATGTTTGGTTAATAGTTAGGTACTTGCGGTTTATTAATATAATTTGACACTAATTAATTTGTTATGCGTATATGTGTAGATGGATCGAAATTGCATGTACGTTGAGAACCGTGTGAGTGAAGAGCATATTAATGGTGTGTTTGCTTTTAGAAGAGACGCCGAGCAGGATATGTTGAAGAAAGGGCTAAAATTTATGTACTATCCATGCATTGATTGCGGTAATATGAATATGTTTAACAACCCGGCGCAGATCGAAGCTCACTTAATACGAAGGGGTTTCAAAAAAGGATATACATGTTGGACCAGTCATGGTGAAGAGCAGATTATACCAGAAGTTAGTAATGATAAAATCGCCGAGGAAGTCAACGATATGCAGGACGTGGAATGTGCTTTTCATGGTGAAGAGCAGATTATATCAGATGCTACGCGATGCAGAAGGGAACTACGGTGAGAGAGACTTTTATAAATTCGATGGCTTAATGGAGGACTCGGGAAAACCTTTGTTCCCTGGCTGCAAGCCGGAATACACAAGATTGTCAACCGTTCTTGAACTGCTGAAATTGAAGGCAAGCAATGGTTGGTCCGACAGGAGTTTTACGGCATCGTTAGGTCTCTTAGCTGACATCCTTCCGGAGGGAAACGTTTTGCCCAGCACAATCTACCAAGCCAAGAAGGTTCTTTGTCCATTGGGAATGGAAGTAGAAAGAATACATGCATGTCCGAACGATTGTATCCTCTACCGTAAATAGTATCCAGACATGCATGTATGTCCCGTTTGCAAAGCATCCCGATACAAGCGTAAGAATACTGCTAAGGCGAAGCAAGGACGTACTGCTAAGATGTTCTGGTATCTGCCTGTGATCCCAAGTTTGAAGTATTTATTTACGAACCGAAAGGAGGCAAGATTGATGCATTGGCACTCGGAGGAGCGTAAGAAAGATGGAAAGCTCAAACACCCTACTAATTCTGCCCAGTGGAGTAACTTCGACCGGAGGTTCAAAGAGTTCGGTACGGAACCAAGGAACATAAGGTTAGGGTTGAGTACAGACGGAATGAATCCTTTCGGTAACATGAGCAGCCGACACAGCACCTGGCCTGTCAATCTATGTATGTACAACCTTCCTCTTTGGCTGTGTATGAAGCGAAAATACATTTTGATGTCACTACTTATCCAAGGGCCGAAGCAACCTGGGAACGATATGGATGTGTACTTAGCACCATTGCTTGAAGATCTTGTGACACTTTGGAACGAAGGGGTATAAGTATGGGATGCGTACAAACGAGAGAACTTCACTTTACACGCCATGTTATTCTGCACCATCAATGATTTTTCAGCCCTTGGTAACCTGTCGGGGTTCAGTACAAAAGGAGCCAAAGCCTGTTCCACTGCTTACATGGTACCGAGAGTGTATGGCTGAACAACTCATGCAAAACTGAGTATATGCGTCACCCTAGGTTCCTTCCCAGGATTCATCTATATCGCAAGATGAAGAAAAAATTCAACAGAAATAAGGAGGACGGTTCAGCTCCAAAGGCTTTTAGAGGGAAAGAGGTCTATGATATGGTTAAGAATATTGATGTTGTGCTTGGGAAGGGACGTAAATTAAGGACCCCACAGAAAAACATCTAGAAGAACCGGTTAATTTTTTGGGACTTGCCTTATTAGGAGCACTTAGAAGTTCATCACTGCATCGACGTCATGCACGTGGAGAAGAATGTATGTGATAGCTTGATTGGTCTCTTACTGAACATTAGTGGCAAAACAAAAGACGGTGTTAATGCACAGTGTGACTTGCTTGATATGAATATAAGAACCGAGTTAGCATCGAAAGAGATCGATAAAGGACGAATGTACCTTCCTCCAGCTTGCTACACTTTGTCCAAGGCCGAGAGAAATGAACTGTGTCAAAGCTTGCATGGTGTAAAAGTTCCGTCCGGTTACTCCGCCAATATTAATAAACATGTTTCCATGGAAGATTTGAAATTAATTTGTATGAAGTCTCATGATTGTCATGCGCTGATGACACAAATATTTCCTATTGCAATTAGGAGTATCTTGCCGAACAAGGTCCGAGTGGCAATCTTTAGGCTGTGTTATTTCTTTAACTCAATGCTCAGAAGGTCATCGATCCCGAAGGACTCGATGCTCTGCAGGCCGAGGTGGTGCCGACTCTATGTCATCTTGAGATGTATTTCCCTCCGTTATTTTTCGATATCATGGTCCATCTCATTGTTCACCTTGTGAAAGAGATAAAGATATGCGGCCCTGTGTTCCTACATCATATGTACCCTTTCGAGAGACACATGGGAATACTGAAGTTCTACGTACGGAATCGATCTCAGCTGGAGGGCAGTATCATCGAAGGTTATGGAACCGAAAAGAGGTCATTGAGTTCTGCGTCGACTACATAGCTCAGGTGGAACCGATAGGTGTGCCTCTATCTCGTCATGAGGTGAGACTGGAGGGTATCGGGACCATCGGAAGGAAAGCAACCTCTCCTGATCTAGATACGTAAGCGTAGGCCCATTTCATAGTCTTGCAACACATGACCCAAGTGTCCCCGTACATCGACGAGCACAAAGACATTGTACGCCAACAGAATCCTAGCCGGTCGGAGGTTTTGATCACGAGAGAGCACAACCGTCGGTTCAACGAATGGTTAAAGGTGCGATTCACTGGGAGGTCATCAAGTGATGAAACACTGCTATGGTTGGTAAAAGGGCCAAAATTTATAATTGTGACATGGTAATGATACGACATAAATGGGTACACATTTTATATGGCAGCTCAGGATAGGAAGAGCACAGTCCAGAACAGTGGTGTCCGCATAGGTGCGTTTCACGAAGGGTTCAATACCGCGGGGGCATGTGGGTTGAACTCGTACTATGGGTTCATAGATGAGATTTGGGAGCTTGACTATGTACTTTTCAAGATCCCCCTGTTTCGATATCATTGGGTTAAACTTCCGCAACGCGTGAAGGTCGACAAGTACGGCGTCACTACTGTGGACCTCAAACGTGTCGGATACAAGGACGAACCATTCGTACTCGCTAAGGAAGTTGTTCAAGTTTTTTATGTAACGGACCCAGCAAATAAGAACCGCCACATAGTTCTTCATGGGAAAAGAATGATTGTTGGAGTTGACAATGTCGTGGATCAGGAGAGTACAATCAATTTGACGAGTTACCTCCTTTCGGACACGTCATCAGACTGGAGGAAGAACCCAGTGAGGAAGCTGGCTATATGCGCGTCGATCATCATGAAGGACTATATTTCAATTAAGCATGTATTCCATTGTAATTTGATGTTAACATGTAAACGCGTCACGTGTTATGGACTTTGTTCTTCCATTGTAATGTGATGTCAACGTGGAATTGTCATGTGTTATGGACTTGTCATGTCTAATGTTGATGTTAATGCAGACTTCATTGTATCGTGTAGTATCAAATTTGGTTTCACTTGATTTGGAGTTAATTAAGTTGAATTACATATGAAATTTTGAAGTCAAATTAATGATTTGGAGTACTTGTCAGCATATCATCTGTGATATGCATTATATATGTGTTTGTCAGCATATCATCTGTGATATGCATTACATATGTGTGTTTGTTCATATCACAGATGGTTCCATTAAGTAACCGTCTGTGATTACTCACATCACAGACGGTTGCATTATAGAACCGTATGTGATGTCCCGCTATATAAGTGGCCGACTCGCACTCTGCCCTATCTTCTTCCCTAGAATCGCCCCTGACCCCGATCCCGGCTCGAAGAGTTGTGCACTCTGCCCTAGTCTTCTTCCCCAGAATCGCCCCCAACCCCGATCCCGACGCCGCCCAACGCCTCCGACCAACGCCGCCTCCCTTCCTCCCTGCCTCCGACGAACGCCGCCTCCATTCGTCCCTGAGGTAAGGCTCGATCTCCTCCCCAATCCTGGCGCTGGTGGTGGTGATTGCTTGGTTCTCAATGTTGTTTCTCCCCTTGAATACCTATTTGGTCCAATACCAGATTATACCTTTCTCAAAACTTTCAGGTGTGCTTGTTGGGGAATAATGAGGCATATTTTTAATGCCTCTTGTAACAGATCTATGCGTATGACTTGCATGTATTTGTAGGATTATCTTAAAGGTTGACCACAGTGATATTCTTTTTTCTAATTTGTGCCTAAAGGTGGCTAGCTTGAAGTCTAAGATAGAAACACGATATACTATTTCGATGCTAGACTTGCAGTCTGTTCACATCAGTACTGCATCTTGCTCTTATTTCAACCATAGTTTTCCATGAATAGCTTTCTGTCAAGAACTCAGGATCTTCTAGTCGGTACTGTGCTGTGATTGAAAAATCAAATGACAATTGCAGGTTGTTGACAAAATTAAATGGGCAAGGACAGATTTACCCAACAGCAGCCATGCCTTTTCTTCTTTTTATGCTTTTTAGGAATTGTCACATTCCACATAGAGCAAGGACAGATTCACTACGCTTCATGGTTGTGTTGAATGACCTGAATATGTCGAACCAAGTTCAATTTGTCTCTTGATTAAATATGTTACTTATTTCAGTTGACATCATCTCTGCAATTGAGTTTTATAGTAGTATCAACTATCTACGAGTCGGTTGGGCTTGTTGAACGAAATATACTCTATTGATACAAGTTTCCTTGATTACACCACATCTATTTTGGTTTCTGGAGCTAACAACGAATAGCATAATTAATATGAAAACCATGAACCACACATATATAGAAACTTAGTTAGGGAGAATTCAAGGATTCTTTTCCCACAGGAGGTCTACGCTTGCTATAAGCAACATACTTAGTTGTTTAGGAGCAGCAGGTTTGTCTTTTAAGTGTGATATACTTACTAGTGAGTGTATGAAGCAAGGCTATTTCATTAGTTTAATGTTAATGTGAGATTGTGAAATTGAATTTTAGACGCAAACTTAATAGGCAAATAAAACAAATTGAATTTAAGGCTATTTCATCATGTTGGTAGCATGATGCTGCCATGGGTTCTAATGGTGATGGCTTGGTTGTGCTTCTGGGTTCTAGTGGTGATGGCTTGGTTGAGCTTGGCAACAGTGCATTATGTGAGCTTAATTTTGCTATATGATTTAGATGGTCTAATACTGAAATTGGTAGGATTACTAGTTTAGTTTTGAGCTCTAATAGTTTGCTTGCTGCTATCAAAGTAATCATTCAAGGTTTGTTGCCTTTTTATTAGAAGTAATGAATTCAGTGATTCTTGTCATATTCTAATAGTTTGCTTGCTGCTATGAAATATTCTTGTCATATTTTGTTTCAGTGAATTGCATGTGATTGTTCTGTCAGTTTAGCTAAGCATTGATTAGAGCTCAAAATCTAAATTATAGTTTTCTTATCCAATTTGTGAAGAGTATAGACTAAAGGGCTGTGATGGAAAACATTGATTCTTTTGCAACTCGCCTTCTGAGAGCACTCAAAATCATCCAATATTTCAGCTATATGTTGATTTCTTTCATATACATGTGGTATATGTTGGGCAGTCCGACCGAAAAAACCAGGACCAAACCAACAATTCTAATCTTTCACAGTTATATTCAACTATACTTTATTCATGTATTTTGCAGTTTGTTTGTACAATTTCATATATTTTCTTTACTACGTATCCTATATTTAGGTTCAGTGGGTAACTTCTATTTGTTTATGTAATCATTGCGTACGTATCTTATATAGACAACAAGTAAGCGAGATGACAGAGGTACCGTCTTCGTCGTCGTTAGCGACATCACCGAATGCGTCTGGATCTCCGATCAAGGTGGTACGCAAGCGAGATGGCAGAGGAATCTCCAAATTGCCCTCAGGCCGCATGACTATCACGGAGGTCAGTGTCCCAACGCCTGGTAAATATGTCGAACCACTTAGTTGTTAACATGATGTCCTCTTGGAGGAAGCATTGAGTTCTGCATGTTCCTAAGGTTCCTTCCAAGTAGACAGGGAGAAAGATGTACTATCTACAGCTCTTGGAAACAAGGAGCATCCGGGTCGCACGCGAGGCGTTGGGGTTCATGTACCTTGGAGGGATGGATTCCGACACGACTCCGACACATATAGGAGTAGGAAGAGATCCAAGGACCAGCACGACGCCTGGTTGGAACATGTGCTTACTAAAAAATTTCAAGCACAAATAACAATCTTGTAGAACCAAGTAAATCAACTCCTCCAGGCGCAAGCCACCCCTGTTAATTTGGGAGCAAGTCCTCCTCGACATCGGAGTAGCGTCGCGTCCACACATAATTCTGGACATAACGACGTTCAATTATCGATCGACGATATCGAGGTAATGTACATCTTTGGAATGCTCCAAAGATAGACCTATAGGATGCCCTAACTAATTGTGTATCGTTTTGTAGGAGCCGACGCCTTGCAAGCTCTAAGTGAATATGGTTGGTTCCATTCCTATTGAGGCTTGGCAGGGTATGGTTTATCCATACCAGGAAGGGAAAGTGTAGCACGGTGCCCAGCTAGCGTAGGGTTACGCCAGGGTCCAGGTGGACATGGTACATGATAATTTCATGGCCATCCCACCGGGGATTCGCCCAAACGAAGAAATCATAACACTAGGGGATACCATGTACACTTTTATCCAATGGCCCATGAAGGACATCACCCTGGACCCTACATTGACGCGATATCGGCACGACCCTGCCTCTGCAATAGGACCATCGATGAGTCCGCCTCAACCTTCGCTTCAGAAGGCCACCTCAACCTTCGCTTCAAAAGGCCGCCTCATCGGTTCCCGTTGAGAATACGCTGAAGGGACAAGAAAAACGTGTCACCATATCGGTCCCTGAGTCGTCTCACGGGAAGACATGACACAGGCAACATGTTAAGGCGAAATCGATATCGAAGAACATTCAGGCGCCTGCGAAGCCCTGGAAATACTCCCTCGGATGTCCGTTGGTCTCCAACATAGAACTACACGGCTCAGGACTAGCTTGTCAATCTTTTCATGACTGGTACCTGCGCCAGACTCGAGAGGAGGGGGACCATACTGGAATCATCGTTAGATACAAGAGGGAGCATTGTCTCCACGAGCCGGGCCACTTCATCGTGTGCTTCGACGACTTATTTGACATATACAACCTCAATTCCCTCGATGCATCACTTCTACGATGCTGGACACCGTAAGTGTGTACAATCAAGTTCTACACTCACGTGATACCGATAAATATCACAACTCATTGCTTATGTATAGATACATTATGAAATGTGCCTGTCGACTCAAAGAACTGGTGGGTTTCCTCGACTCAGACGTGATCTCTGAGAAAACAATCAACCAAGACGCATCCTACGTCGAGAATTACATAAAAATGGGATTGCTTGCTTTGGACGACAGGGACTATATAATGGTGCCCTACAACCAGAAGTAAGTGCTTCACTACTTGTTATACAAATTTCGTTTGAACATAGGTTTATGACTATAGCGACATATATGAGTAGGTTCCACTGGATTCTTCTAATCATTGTACCAAAGAGGAACACGTTATTGTATCTTGATTCCCTACTGAACAAAAACCACGACTTCACCCTTCTTAAAGGAATACTCGATAGGTATGTTCATTTCCTCCGCACATTATAACTTTATTGTGGTCTTCCTTCGTTTGAAATGGACGTGTATAACTTTTTGGAATCATGTAGGTCGTTCATCGTCTATGTTCCCGTGGGAGGGGTATACAAGGGATTGAGCACCACACTGACTCACAGGATGCGGTTTCCGGTACGCGCTACAACACAATAATCCTATATCATACTTTGTAATATTGCATCTCGAACTGACTGTACCTATATATGTAATTCTATTTTTGCAGTGCCGCCAGCAAAAACGAGATCACCTATGTGTATTCTACGTATGCCATCATATGCGGCTATTGATTGGTTCTAGGAGGCACGATCCCTAGGTTTGTCAATCCTGCAATAATTATTTCCTCATTATAAATTTAAATATATATGCTTACTAATTTACTCCTGCTATCGACGGGTCTTAGATATAGAGTTAAATGCACTCGACATAAACGAGGTCATGTACGTTCGAGGGGCGCTCTGCAGCTTCATCAAGGCGGACATCGTTAGCCCCGACGGAGAGTTTCACGCCGTCGACACCGATGAACGACCTTCGAACAATTGATTCAATATTGTAATTCACTTTGAGTAGTTGTAATTCAATTTGTAAATCTAACGACAATTCTTGAAATATTCTTTTGCAATTGATTTTCAGTTAAATGGTCACTTTCAATTATCAGATTCATCTGTGATGTACCTGTTTCTTCTTGTTTGTTTTAAGAGGGCATGGTTAGCAATTCTTGAGGCTAGCTGAAAATGCGACAAAAATTAATTAGGTACAAAGAACTATCACAGACGGTTGCAACCAAGAACCGTCTGTGATATACCATCACAGACGGTTTGTTCATACAACCGTCTGTGAAAAACAGCTTATCACATACGGTTGTATTGAGAAACCGTCTGTGATATTTATATCACAGACGGTTGCAACCAAGGACCGCTGTGATAGTGGACAGTTCTTGGTTGCAACCGTCTGTGATAGTGGCCCTTCACAGATGGTTTTTGTTAAAAACCGTCTGTGTTGATCTTTATCACAGACGATTGAAAAACCGTCTATGATAACTGTCTGTCATCACAGACGTACAAATTAACCATCTGTGATAACCGCCTGTCACCACAGACGTACAAATGCAGACAGTTCAAAAGCCGTCTTTGATGACGGTTCAGTCAGTAATCCAACTTTCTAACATTTGATCACTAATATGCTACCTCCAATACATAGTACTACACAAAAGGTCATCACAGACGGTTCCGAACCGTCTGTGATGACGTGATGACGGTTCAGTCAGTAATCCAACTTTCTAACATTTGATCACTAATATGCTACCTCCAATACACACTACTACACAAAAGGTCATCACCTTGACGACCTTTTGTGTAGTAGTGTGTATTGGAGGTAGCATATTAGTGATCAATTGTTAGAAAGTTGGATTACCGACTGAAGTTTCAGGGTATACTTGGAACCGTCTGTGATGACTTTTTGTGTAGTAGTGTGTATTGGAGGTAGCATATTAGTGATCAACTGTTAGAAAGTTGGATTACTGACTGAAGTTTTAGGTATGCTCTATGCTTGGTGTAGCCTGATTGTTACTCAAAATAAATGTGAAATGTTAGTTCAAGTCATATATATGTTGTTGAGAAAGTACAATGTTTTTAGGGTAACATGTAAAGTCTCCTGGTTGTAGCTAGCTGGAATGGTATGTAACACCTAACCACACCCATGATGCGGCCAGATGTTTCATTTATATAAGTATATAAACTAATATAAAATTTATTTTTCTAGGGAACTAATATAAAAAATTTTAGTTTGAAAACTAATATAAAATTTCATGAAATTAGCTTACCTTGGGACGTATAAGCTTATACCTTACAGGCCAAACTAATATATAAAAATTCGTATATCTTGTTTTGTAAGATATATGAAACTCATATGCAAACAACTGAATACTTCCAACAAACAGTATATTGGACGAAGGGTTGCCTACCATCCAAGGGTAGCTAGCTTGTCTAATTGTGCCTAGCACATGATGCCTAGCTGTCCTGGTATGTCTAAGTAGGGCTGAGTTACCTTGCTGTCACCATAGACGACTGAGTACATTTTATGGTAATAATTAAGAAGATTGATATGGATTTTATTTTATTTGATCGCTTCTAAAGTTAAAGAGCTAGAAATGAAGTCTCTTTACATAAGAGTTTTACGGGATACAATTTGGGAAATCGTTATTGAAAGTCACTGTCAAAATTTAGAACCTTAATGTAGAGTGAATCGTTTGTATTTCTCACAATGCTTTTACCCAAACAAACCATAGCCATATGTATAAATGTGCTGGCTAGACATGATGAACGAGCTTTCATTGAATAATTGAAAAGTCTAGACAACTTGAAAATGATCTTTGCATTGGTACTTAGTGTGCTACTAGGCCCCATGTTTTTGAAAGTTTTATTTGAACAGGTAATGGAAAGGCCAAACGGACGACAAACAATTGGACCAGGAGGCACCGCCCTATTGATGTATAACTAGAAGAGACTAGTACTTGACTGACAAATGGACAAACTAGCTTAATTAGTACAGTAGAAATATTGATGGTGACTCGACTAGATGTACATGTGGAACATTAACGCATGTGTGGTCACCCATTCACATTCTGCATTATTAAGGCAGGTCTGTTAGTTCTACTTTGTTTCTCTGGAAACAAATAAACCCTTTTTAGAGGTTGATTTTATGCAAGTTGAGACAGACTAACCAAGCATAGTCTGGATCGATTAGGATCCTCTGTTGTAGTCAAGCGTGTAGCTTTTAGGTCTATGACTGTTCAATAAAAAACTAGTGATCGTGAGGCCTGTTCATGGGTGGTCTGGCCCGACTTGAATTCTAGTCCGAAAGTCCGATGAAATGCAATTAAAAAATAAAAACTATTTTTTATTCTCAAAATGAATTAAATATTAATTTGTATTAAAAAAGAATTAAAATAATATTTTTTTAAATGAAAAATATATTTTTCGAGTCGGGCCAAGCTCGGACCTACCCATTCGTGACCGGGCTTTTTAGGCTGGGCTTCGTGCCTACTCGTTCATGACCGGGCTTTTTAGGCCCAGCCTGACCCAACGCTTGAATAGATCTACTCGTGATCAAGAAGAGGAGAAAATCAAAGAATGTGGAGAGAATTTCCATGTGCCCAATTAATATGTGTCTTGCCGGCTTAGATTCATGGCCAATCTCGATTGTATGATTTTTCTCGTATTCATGTCGAAAATGAACTTTTTTAATATGGAATTCCTTTCCTTCCAAACCGGCCTTGAGAGTGCATTTTCTTAGCTTATCGATCAGGTAGAGCTGATGTAATATCCCGTTTATTTAAAGAGAATATAAAAAGTTTGGGAGATTACTTATTCGCCTCGCCAAGAAATGAGACGTGTGTTATCATCTTGCAACGTAATTTTCGTGACTAGAATGGTTTTGAATAGAAAACCTCATAACAAAAAAGTTATAGATATCTTTACATAGTCTAATTTAGAGTGCTAATTGATCTAATTTGGAGTTCCGACGTGTCAGATATGGGACCCGCACGGCAGGCTGTACAGAGAGTCAGAGTTCGCAACAGAATCAACATACAAAGCAAATTTGGTAATGAATACGATGTTTTCAGAAAAGTTCCACAACTAGCTATAAAGTTGAAGTATTATGAGTTAGCTAAATGGGAAAAAAAAGAATCACTTAAATCCGAGTTAGGGAGAGAATGTTGTGAACTCCAAAATATTCGCTGCACAGAAAGAAAAGCGAAAAAATTCAAAGTGCATCAGTAATGTAGAGAAGAAGCCTTAATTAGTATAAGCAAAATGAGTTCATGCATAATTTGATACATCCAAGTAGCCATACAAACAGTGGTCTCGCTCGAATCTCCTTTGTCAGACACATCGTCAAATTAATCAATAACTCGTGGCAGCGACAGCAACTTGCTTATTACGTGGCTAAGATCTTTTTTCTTGCGAGAATGACAAAGATGGGCGAAATGTCATCAGTTACTTAAAAGGTGCAGCAAAAAGCAGTTACATACAAGGAAAGTGCTTAGATTTTGGTCGGTGCTGGCCGGCTACCCAAGAAGGCTCGGTCTTTCTTAAAGGTTTTGTACGGCGTCGGCCGCGGGGCAAAAGCTAGCTCAACCTTTTATAGCTTCCATTATTCGTTTCGCGCTCACATTAGCAAGAATTATACGCAGGAATGTCACGTGTGTTTTTGTTTAATTTTTGCGGCAGTATAGCTAATTTATTTGAAAATTGTCAATCAGAACCCTTTATACCGAAAAGGGCAAGAGCCTAAAAGTGGTACATTTAGATCCTGCGCCTTTTTCGTTGCGAGGGTGAATGAATCCATGTACTTTGACCGGTTGTTCAACATGCGATTCTTTAATTCTTCCTTTCCCTGTTACCTTGCTAAGATCATACCATCTGCTGATCTCTGCCATCGTTATTGATATTGAGCCATCGAAAGCTAAGGCTAATGCTGCGACTAGAGGTTAATTACTTTGTTCCAAATTTACTCTAGCTAGCTGCTCCAAAGGTTTCCGAGGAAGGAAGGAAAACGAAGGTGCAAATGAGAGTAGACTTAATTTGGCCCATCCAAATATACAGAATTCCTCTATTAGGCCTAACAGTTCATGGCCACATTTCTTCCACCTTAAAGTTCAAACTAGGGTTCCATAAAAAAAGTTCAAATTATGGTGGCTCCGACAGCATATATGGTGTTCATGAGTGTTGGTTGTGCGTAGTCATCATGTAGGCATCCATGTATGATCATCAACGAGGGTGCCCAAAATGGTGGCAGGGACAAGACAGCGTATGTATGCTAGAAAACTTGTTCAGAGTTTGTATTTCAGTTGCTAGATCTGACGTTGCAAGGCATAAATACGTTTCTCTTTTTTCTGTAGCAGTGTAGCTCGTCTGACAAACTCCTATAAATACAGAAACCCGGCTCTATTCGGTTGTGATATGGATCAACCTCGTGAGAAGTTAACGCGTATAAATTCAGACACGCGGCAAACCTATGTTTGTGTTATTTAGTCTCAGTGAACTTTCATTGGTTTAGTTTCAGTGACTAATGGCAGTTAAACAACAGATAATAAAGTTAAACAAACAAGTAAGAGATTGATATATCCAGAACCAGTAGACGGAGCAGCAGTAGAAGCGTTGGTGAGATCGTCGTTCGCCATGGCGTAGTGGACGTCGTGGTAGTAGTCGCGCAGATGAAGCAGAGGATCCGAAGTAGCGATCGGATGAAGACGGAGCAGCGAGCAGTCGCGTGAACGCTCCTCCAAAAACCTTATTTGTCCTCGCTCGTGAAAGCCTTCAGGACGGGGGTTTCGGA
This sequence comes from Hsuehochloa calcarea, assembly GCA_036346395.1. Taxonomy (NCBI): domain Eukaryota; kingdom Viridiplantae; phylum Streptophyta; class Magnoliopsida; order Poales; family Poaceae; genus Hsuehochloa; species Hsuehochloa calcarea. Next base: position 40,360,938 of record CM070601.1, read on the forward strand.
GGCCTGCTCTCCCGGTTCGATCGTACACGCGCCTCGCCGGGATAGAGATCGCCAGCACAACAGCCACATACTGAGAATGCTACTTAGTCTCTCGTGGGAGTCGATTGGAAAAGCAAAAGAACACGAAACTGAACCTTCGTTAATGCCATTATTTCGAGTCGGTGCGTTTCAATTTTTGAATAGATAAAGAAAAATGTGCCTGCACCCGACGTGCCTGCGCGCACGACACGGCACAGCGAGGCGAGGCGAGTGAGCGCGCGCGTGTGTTGGCCTCCTCCAAATCCACAAGGGGGCTATCACGTTCCACCTTATAAAGTGGTGTAACTCCCCTTCAACTCTCTATGTGGGACTAATCAATTTTAGCACGTGCACATAGACCTTTGAGATTCTCTAGGAATTAAATAGAATTAAAAACTAGACTCAGCCCGTATTAATTCCTACATGATGACCATGTTGAGGTTGATATTTGCAAAAATAGGTAATTCTTGAGAGCAAAGTTGAGTGAGATCAGGGTTTGGGTAACCGAAATCGGTTACACCGGTCCTACCGGACCCCACCTCCGTGAAGAGTTCAAACTGGCCAAAATCAGTCCGAAAAAAATCAGATTTGCTTGATTTTGATTTTTTTTAATTTAAAATCCAAAAAAAATCAATTTTTGATTTGAAAATTTTGGCCGAAATTGACTGAAATTTTTCAATTTTTGGCCAAAACTTGTGTGAGATCTTATCCGGACATGTCCAAACTTATGTAACTCGAAACCAAGCTTGAAACCTTAGAGCAGTTACCGCAAGTCCTAAGTTCAATTGGGTCCTAAACAGTGCATGCACTTTCTTCCAAACGGTCACTGACTTGTGAAGAGTGAAATAGCCGATACATATGTAGTCTGGACAGGTCCTAACTGATCAGGGTATGTCCTAACTAGTGCAGTTTTACCAATATTAGTTCCAACAACTAGTTTTTTGTGTGAGGGCTTTGAAAGGGCCTGAGTTGGGGTTGTTTTATTAATTCTCCTGGTCATATTAGAGGCATACAATGATACAATCGAGAGCCAACATTTGTAACCTTATTGAGCAATCCAAGAGAGAAGAGAGACCATTAGAGCTAGAGCGTCACTTCGAGATTAAGCGTCACGTAATTGGCTCGGAAGGTGCACATGGACTACTCTGCGGATGTTGTGGAGTAGCACATGATTACTCTAACTCCCAACTTCGTAGTTGCAGTGGGTGGAGTTGTGCTAAACGGAATAACTCCTGAAAATTTTGGAGTTGAAGTAACATAGAGGGAAGTAGTTCATAGTATAATTTTTAGGAGTGGGTGGAACCTTACTCCAAGTGAGGGGCTGCGCGCCAACAAACCAAAATGCCACTGGGAGTTGAGGGACATTACCTGCAAAATGACCATCCGCTAACAACCCCGAGCACCCGGAACCCCCTTCTCCCCTCGCACACGTGTGTTGCTCCCGATCCCAAATCCTCACTCCAGAGAAAACCCTAGAGGCAGTGGTGACCAGGGTGGCGACTCCCTCCCCAGTGGCCCTTCTTCTACCCTGGCAGCCACATCTTCTCCCCTTCCTGCACGACATCCTCGTCCTCTCCCAGGGCCCAGCCTCGGCAACTTCTTCATTGACTTCCTCGTCCTTGGCGTCCTCGGCTACCTCCTCCTCGAGTTATTTATCCCCAGCATACTCACGCACGCTACTCCTTCCCCAGGCTCGGCTACTCCATTCGCAGCCTCGGCGTCTCCCTCCCATCCTGATTTGCTCCCCTCAGCGACCTCCACACGTAGTCGTAGTCGCCGCGCGTCTTCTCCTACGAGTAGTCGTACTCGCCGCGCATCTCCTCCTCCAAGTTGTCATACTCGCCGCGTGTCTTCTCCTTCGAGTGGTCGTACACGCCGCGCGTCTGCTCCTCCGAGTAGTCGTACTGAGTTGCAGATCGTCCTAGTGCTGATGTTTCGCAACAACACCTCCAAGGTATCCACACGTACGGGGCAGGAGCACCACACGCTAGAGTGCTAGCAACGGCGGCGTGGTTGAGGAAGGCATGGCTATTAGGGTTTCCGGAGTTCTTCAAAAGATCATCGCACCCCTTGCCACCGCCCCTCTATTTGTAGGCATCCATAATGGGTCTCGTACTTGAGGCCCATTAGGAACTCGTGGCCTACAAGAATTCAGATCACTATCCAAATCAAATTCTAGCCCTTTAAGTGTGCAACTCTATAGGTTCATGTGTAATCGGTTGTGACTCAGAAACTCTTTTCCGATCACTAGTCGTTAGCGGTACCTAGCAGCACAAAATGATTCCCAAACACATATAGAATATATCGGACGAACCTTAATGCAATATGATCTATGACCAGGTCCATATCACTAACGACCAGCTCGTATCTCTATACGACCAGTTCATATTTGGTCTCGACCAATTCGTAACTCCTTACAACCAGGTTTCGACTACTTAGTGATCATGTTCGACCAGCCTATGACCAGCTCGTATCTCCATACGACTAGTCCGTATCTGATCGAACTGAAAGATATTCTCGTGTATTCTCCCTTTGCCTCACGATGTCTGGTTGAACTCCAGGTGAGATGTTGTATCATCCATGGACTGTTCAATACTTTCTCGATCAAGTGTCGAATAACTTCATGTGGTCGACACTTCGACCACTAGTGGTATGGCCATGCACTTTTTTTTATTCGACCACAACGAGGGGCCCAGAGACATCTCTCCTGTTTGTTAGGAGGGGCAAATCACATATCCGACCAGTCGCAACCCTCCGTATATTTCATAGCGTACCCGAAGGCTACCTTTATAACTACCTAGCTACGAGTAGCGTTTGGTAACTCCTAAGAGTGCTACTACACATGTAGGAAATCATACTGATCTCAGTTCTAAGGATTATACATTATTATTGCTTGAGACTAACTAATGATACATAGAATCATAACAATCTCAACAGTGTCTCAAGGTGGGTCTTTTCTAATACCATGTTCTCTAACATGTGTCCATATTATTGGTTTGATATCTCCATATCCATGACCTGTGAAACATAGTCATCAACCAATACATATGCTAGTCTATTCATATGTGTTCTCATATGTTTCCGACCAAGGAACATTTAAGAATAATCATCGCAGAAATATAGAGTTTCACAATCAAGTCGCATACTTGATAATAAATATTATTGATATTATTATATGAATAAGATAACATATTATCCAATGTTATGAACAGAATGAAATATAATCATCTTTATGATTGCCTCTAGGGCATATTTGCAACAGTCTCCCACTTGCACTAGAGTCAATATTTAAGTATCTAATACTGATAGCCCTTGTGTGCACCTCATACTTTGGCTGTGTCAGAGGCTTTGTCAATGGATCAATAATATTTAAATACGTATGAACTTTGCGTATCTTAACATCTCCTCTATCCACCAATTCGCGAATAAGATGATAATGCCTGGGTATGTGCTTGGACTTCTGATGGGATCTGGGCTCCTTAGCCTGCACAATGGCTCCATTATTGTCACAATAGAGATCTATTGGGCTCAAGGCACTAGGAACCACACCCAACTCAGCAATAAAATTTCTTATCCAAACACCTTCTTTCACAGCTTCAGAAGCTGCAATGTACTCGGCCTCCGTCGTAGAATCAGTAACCGTCTCTTGTTTGGAACTTTTCCAGCTCACTGCTCCTCCATTCAAATTGAATACAAAACTAGATTGTGAATGATAATCATCTTTGTCGGTTTGGAAGCTTGCATCCGTGTAGCCATTTACAACGAGCTCTTCATCACCGTCATAAACTAGGAACGCATCCTTAGTCCTTCTCAAGTACTTAAAAATATTTTTCACAGCTGTCCAGTGACCTTCATCGGGATCAGCTTGGTATCTACTTGTAACATTTAGAGCATATGATACATCTGGTCGAGTACATATCATGGCATACATGATAGATCCAATAGCTGAAGCATATGGAGTACCATTCATACGGTCTCACTCATCAGTTGTCGAAGAACACTCATTCTTGCTAAGACTTATGACATGTGATATAGGTAAGAACCCTTTCTTGGCATTCTGCATGTTGAACCAAATCAACTCCTTGTCAATATAAGTACTTTAGCTTAATCTAATTAGCCTTCTTGATCTATCTCTATAGATCTTTATCCCTAAAATATATGCTGCCTCTCCTAGGTCCTTCATAGAAAAACTATTTTTCAATGATGCCTTAACGGATTCCAACATAGGAATGTCATTCCCAATCAATAATATATCATCCACATATAAGATTAGAATTACAAGTGCGCTCCCACTAACCTTCATGTAAACACAAGGTTCTTCTTTGTTTTTAACGAAACCAAACATTTTGATTTTCTCATCAAAATGTAAATTACAACTCCGAGATGCTTGCTTCAACCCATAAATAGATTTATAAAGTTTGCACACTTTACAAGCATTATTTGGATCGACAAAATCTTCACGTTGTGTTATGTACACATCCCCACTTAGATTTTCATTAAGAAAAGTCATTTTGACATCCATCTGCCATATTTCATAGTCGAAATATGCAGCAATAGCTAGAATGATCCGTATAGATTTAAGCATCGCTACTGGTGAGAAAGTCTCATCGTAGTCAACTCCTTGAACTTGTCGAAACCTTTTTTAGACTAGTCGAGCTTTATGAATATGAACATTTCCATCGATGTCAATCATTTTCTTATAGATCTATTTGCACTCAAAAGTTTTAACACCATCAAGTGGATCGATTAGGTTCCAAACCTGATTGTCTCTCATGGAGTCTATCTCGGATTTCATGGCTCCAAGACATTTCTTAGAGTCTGGGTCCATCATCGCTTCCTCATAAGTCTTAGGCTCATCATTATTCAATAATAATACGTCATGCCCATACCTTATATAAAAATTGATGTGGTCTTTTAGATCTACGTGGGGCTGATGCCTCATCAACAGGTTCAACAATATTTTATTCATCCTGTAGAGGTTTAGTAGGAGTTAAAACACTTCCAGACATTTCTCGAATTTCTTCGAGTTGCACCTTTCTCCCACTAACTCCTTTTGAAAGAAACTCTTTCTCCAAAATAACACTATTTCGGGCAACATCAACTTTGTCTTTTTCCCGGTTGTAGAAATAATATCCTTTGGTTTCCCTAGGATATCCTATAAAGAAGCATTTGTCTGACTTGTGTGTGAGTTTATGAGACGTCAAACGTTTAACCTAGACATCACATCCCCAAATCTTTAGAAAAGACAAGCTATGACTCTTTCTAGTCCACATCACATATGGTGTCTTATCTACTCAGTTAGATGGTACCCTGTTTAAAGTGAAAGCTGCAGTTTTCAAAGTGTGGATTTCATGGGGATATGTCCCAGATCTTAGGATGATGTGACAATTGGCAATGGCGTTTACGGTTTGTCGTTTCACGTGTTTTCGACAAAGTTACAGGCTTACTGGCAGGGGCGGTCCGACCGGTCCTTGCACGGCGGTCCGACCGGTCCCAAATCGGTCGGACCGGCCATGTGGGGCGGTCGGACCGGCGATGACCAAAGTGGTCAAAATGAGCTGGGCCAAAATAGGTGTTGTAGGCAAGTGAGGATCCCAATGCACTTGGTCTCATGATTTTTGGAGTCTCCAGTAAAAAGTTCTATTGGTTTAAAGTTTCCAGAAGGTTTCGGATTTTCTGGGGTTGAATTTCGGCTAAGTCCCAAGGGGCGGTCCGACCGGCTCACCTGGAGCGGTCAGACCGGTTTCTACTTGAATGTCGGCCAACTTCGTGTCGATGTTGTTTTGTTAGGTCAAAGTCATTGGTTTCATGGCATATGATTTGCATGATGCATGTTTTGACTAACATGGGTCAAGTTGTGAAGAACTTGTTCCCGAATTCGTGTTTGCTTGTCTGTGGTCGTGCGAGTTGCTTGGTGGTCAACGACGGTCAGCGGCGAGGAGGATCGGGACTAGACTTGGAGAGTTGAGGTCCGAGCGATCGGCGATGCGGGTGAGGTCAACGACTCAAGCGTGACACAAGATGGACAAGGGTGACCTATTGGCGAATCCATGGCGCATGGTGAAGCGGTTTAGGTCAAAGGTTAAAGACGGCGCTTTGCGAAGCGTGCGTGTGTGACCCGTTTGTTAGTGGGCCTAACGGGAGCCCAATGGAGTCAAACCCTAGGAGTCTAGGCCTCCACTATAAATAGGGGAGGTGGTGGTGCACCATCTAGCTTTTTCTCTCTCGTCTCTTTTGTTGCAAAACCCTAATTGGCTTAGGGAGTTGAGGTGGAGGCTAGGGCTCTTTATGGTTTGAGGTGAATTTCGTGATCTTGGATTGACCACTGATCCATGATGGCGTGGGTGTAATCCAGCGACGATCACGTTCTTAATCTATGCAAGGTTTGCTTGAGATAAGTCTCTTTTCGTTCTTGCTTTCAATTTGGTGATTTTAGGGCTTTCTTTGATCCGCGAGTTTGTGATTGATTCTTTCACGTGAATTAGCTTGCTGTGATATGTATGAATCTATCTAGCATCATCTTGATCATCAATCACTCACGAACAAGCATTAGGATCAAGTTTTCGTTCTTGCGTGTTTTAGACCTTCATTAATCAATTGAAATTGCTCAAGATCGTTCCAAGAATTATCATAATATTCGATTGGAATAGGTCCTCAATAGCATAGAGAAGGTGTATGCAAAGTTTCGTGAAGTTTGGAGTTGAGAATCAAAAGTTAGACCTAATTGCAACTTCGTCATCGGGCTGATTTTACTGTTTCAGATCGGTTCTGTAGACTGCCGGTCCGACCGCCCGTAACCACCGGTCCGACCGATTTCGGAGCGGTCCGACCGATTTCGGAGCGGTCCGACCGCCAGTATAACAGCGGTCCGACCGCCCGGCAATTGGTTCGACCGGTTCACTACAGAGGTCAGACCGCCAGTACTTGTGTTGCTTTGATTCTTGCTGATTATTGTCGCATTGCTTAGGGGTTTTTATTGAATTCAATACTAGTCTTCCGCTGTACTGGTATATTGATCTTCATAGCTTCATAATAGCTACTGGAGTGAAATTGTATTGAGTTCATAATTTGTGAAAAAGTGAGCGTGCTCCTATTCACCCCCCCTCTAGTCGCCTTTTCGGTCCAACAAGTGGTATCAGAGCCAGGTTAGTTCAATCTTGATCTTAACCGGTCACTGAACTTTGGCGATGGATAGATTCTCTACAAAACCGCATATGTTCAATGGACAAGACTATGCCTATTGGAAGAATCGTATGCGAGTATTCCTTGAGAGCGAGGGACAAGCTATATGGGACATTGTTCGATCCCGCTCATTATTCCCGTGGTTGAAACTCCCGCTACGTGGTTCTTTTGGCTAACAACAACAAGGCCAAGAATCTTTTATATGGTGCGCTTGGTAGACAAGAATATGATAGGATTTGCAATTTTGCATTGCATACGAGATTTGGAACACTCTCGAAACATATCATGAGGTTCGTCCCAAATTAAGAAAGTCGCCAAACAATCTATAAGCGTGATTATAACAAATTTGAGATGCGTCTGGAGAGAGCATCGATGACATTTTCGATCGTTTTAATAAAGTGATTAATCAAATGAAAGTCGTTGATATTGAATATTCTCAATCTGAAAATGCCACCCACCTCTTGGCCGCAATCAAGACCAAGGAGTGGGAGATGAAGGCTCTTGCTATAGAAGAGAATGTTGATCTTTCGAGTCTTACTTTAGAATTGCTTTATAGTAAACTCAAGACTCATGAAATTAAAAGAGTTGATCATCCCAAGAAAGATAATTTAGCTTTGGTAGCGATCCTCACAAAAGGCTTTTGATGACTCTTTTGAATCTTCTTACGGATTTTCATTTGCTTGCTTATCTGCGATTTACGAGGAGGAGCTTGAAAATATTCTGAGACGAGTTAGCTCTTTTAGCTAAAAAATTCACACGGGCTTACAACAATGTGAGAAATAAAAAGAGAGGTGGTCTGTTACTTGCTATGAGTGTGGAGAGCTTTACCACATCCGGCAAATTGCCCCAAGCTAAAAGGTAAGGGTAAGCACAGGAGGAGAAGACAGCTTGGAAGAAGTCTCATGAGAACAACTCTGAGTATGATGCTGTCAAGCTCATAAAGGCCGCTCACCGGGTCCTTGCCGCTTTTGGAGAGCAATCCATTAGTGATGTGGACTCGGAGCGAAGAGGAAAAGAAAGGAAGGCCAAGGACTTTCTTGGCATGTGCTTCATGGTGACAATCGCGACATTGATAATGATGAGGTATCTTTTTCTTATGATGAGCTTTACGCTAAATATAATTCTATAGTTGAGCAAGTGCTTAGTCAAGATGAAGCGCTAGAATTTGTCATGACTAAAAATAAGAAACTAGAGTCAAAAATTGGTAAACTGAAACTAGAACTTGCAAATGTTAAGACTCTTGAACTCGATGAATGTTTATCTTGTCATGCTATGCATTCAGAAATTACCAATTTACAATCTGCTCATAATATTGCTTTACAACAACTTGAAAATGCTAGAACCGAGCTAATTGAAATTAAATCTGCTCCTTGTGAAAAATGCTTAGAGTCTAGCAAGTTGATTGCTTCTGATGTGATTGATTCTAGCCCTTGCACTTCATGCTTAGAAAAGAGCGTGAAATCAAAGATATCTTAGAAGTCGCTAGAGTCAAATATGCTAAGCTTAAGGACAATATTGAAAATACTACTTGTGCTTCATGTTCCGCTCTTAAGCTTGAAATTGCTTTGTATAAGGAGAAATCAATGGATAAAACTTGTGATGCTTGTGTTAACTTGAGAAAAGAAAATGCTTACCTTCATGATACATTAGAGAAATTTTCTAAAGGTAAGAAACAATTAAACATGATTCTTGACAAGTCTAAAACTCCTTATAAGAAGCAAGGTTTAGGATTCAATTCTTTTCAAGACAATTCAAACCCAAAAGTCATTCAAGTCTTGGAAAAGGTTTAATTGAATTCAAAACCCAACTGCAAAAACATCTTTTAAATCTGCAGGTTTTGCCCAACCTTGTATTAATTCAAATGGTGCTTCTTCTAGTGGTACCAAGTACCATTGCACTTATTGCAAGAAAGGTGGGCATTTGATTGAATTCTGTTAGGCGTAGGTTGAAAAATGATAGGAAAAATCTTGATAGAATTTCATTCGAGCAACCTAGAGCTTTTATGAGACATGATAACACCGAAAGGAATAAACACGGATTAGGATTTTTCTCACATGCTAATCATCATGCTTCTACATATCCTAATTCTCATGTTCTTGAGTCACGGTCGGATTGTGGTGGTCACCGTCCGACCGATTTGTCGCCGGTCGATCACAAGACTGCGCCGGTCGATCCGCCTGACGATTTAATTCCATGTTAACTTAAACATTGCTCATAACGAATTTTAGATGAAATCAAGGAAAACACTTCGCTTTGCATACTACTCGCAGACGCGTGTGTCTCGATCTTTGGTTCCCAAGTCTTGTTTAACTAACTTGATGTCGAGACACATCGTTCTTCCGTGCCTTGATTTTTCGTGGATTGCCGCGGAAGAGGAAGGGCACGTGCTTTGTCGACTCCATTGCTCACATCATATTGCCGAGACTCAAGATGGTTCACCTCCTTCACGCGATCGACGGGTTTCAAGCATCTCCGAGAACTTCACATCGCCAAGCCGTTAAGCGCATCTTGAGTATTTACATTCTACTCTCCATTATGGCATTTGGTATTCTTGCTCTTCTTCACGTCCATTCGGGTTTTCGATTCGATTTTGCGGTCAGAGGCTAGATAGGAAGAGCACTTCGGTACATGTCATTTCTTAGGCACGTCTCTTGTCTCTTGGTCTTCTAGGAAGCAGTCTTACATTGCACAATCCATCTTGAAGTGAATATGTAGTCTTGCTTGCTATTCTTTGTAGTCGATTTTGTGGATGGTGTGCACTCTTAAGGACTTTGGGTTAAATTTTGCTAGTGTTCCTCTTTTAGTGATAACACTTCGCTATTAACATTGCTAAGAACCACATGCAACACTCTAGGACCAAGCACATAGACATTCGCTATCACTTCCTTAGAGACCATGTCGAGAAGGGTGATATTGTGCTGCATTTTGTGGAGTCCGAAGCTCAATTGGCTGATATCCTCACCAAACCTTTAGACCCAACTAGGTTTGCCACCTTGAGAAGCGAGTTAGGGGTAATTTATCCCTATGGGTTGGTTTGAGGGGGAGTTCGATCTTTTCTGATCTTTCCTTGTTCTTTTGATCTTTTATTGTTCTTTTTCTGGACTTAGTGATCTTTTTGAACTTTTTAGGTCTTTAGGCTTTTTAATTGCATCTCATTGTGTCATATTGCATTCATTTGAAAAATCCAACAAGTGGTATAACAACAAGTGGTTACATCAAGTGGTATGAAAAATCCAAAAAGATGCATTGTAATATAAGATTTTCTGCTTATCTTTTAAAATTGATGAAGCTCTGCCTATTACCCTTTGGAGCTGTTGTATTTCAATTCTTGCTCAATGTCATGTCTAGTTCTTTGACTTGCTAGAATTATGATGCTTTTACATGTGTAGCTAAGTCTTTGCTATATGAGCTAGAATCTTTTAAACAACTCAAACTAAGAAATTGCAATTTGTGGATGTTTTAGCGAGTTGCGCAATTAGTGCTCCTCTTGTGACATTGGCCCTGTCAGAATTGCTTTGTTAGCTCTTTGATCTAAAATTGACCATTACTTAAGCTTTTGTGTTCTTGAGATTCTAAAACTGCTCATGTGAAAAATGAAAATCAAGATTGTCTTATGCTTAAATTGTGCCAAACTATTCTTACGAGACTGCTTGTCAAATGACATGAACTTGGAGATAGTTTGATGAACCAGACGATCTCATGGGGACTGCTTGTCAGAAATGACATGAACCTCAAGATTTGTCGCCCCGGTAGAAGCTTAGAAAGAGTTTGTGGATGGCTCCTAGTCCAGGATCTTCTTTACTAAGATATACCTTTAATCAACTTTTGGTGAAGCTTAGGATGAGTTTGTGGATGGCTCTAGTCCAGGATCTTGTCACTAAGTTAGATCATTAGTCAACTTCAATATTCAATGCAAATGAGAAAAATGTTGACAAATGGGCGTTTACAAAATATTGAGCAAAATGATTCAATACGGGACTTGATTGACTCTTAATGTGGTCTTTGTTAGATTTTTTATCTCACTTTGACATTTTGACATGGCCAATTTCACTTTAGGATCCTGTTGATGAACTTGTTTGAATTTGAAGCGTTGCTTAAATTGATCAAATCTCTTCGCTTTACTTTTGAGCCTTTGTGCTTAGCTTTGATATATATGTCTTACCATGATCTTGCTAAGCGTTTGTCGGGCTTGATATCTTTGTTTGTGCAATATTAGAGATACTAGCTTGTACTTTTGGGTAATCTCTAAAGCTTCTTGTAATCAAAATTGAAAAATACAAAAATTGAAGCCACTCCATTGCACTTCATGCATACTCATGTTTATGCTTCTTTTATTTACGCTTCTTTCTTTATCATCTATTGGTTATCTCTGGATGAGAGGAAGGCGTGATTCCTTGATGAATCCATTGTCAAAGGGGGAGAAGATGTGTTAATTAATGAGAAGATATTTCTTTGGGAGAAGATGTGCTATTTTTATTTGGAGAAGAAGATGTGTTAATGAGAAGATATTTCTTTGTTGGGGAGAAGATTAAACAAAGGGGAGTAATCAAAGTTGAAAGTTTTTGAAAATCGAGGATCATAGTGAGGGGAGTTCTTGAGTTGCATTCTTATTGTCTTATTGAATATTCGAACTTGAATTGCATTATTTTATCCTCACAATGATCATAGGTCAATTGAACAATTGTTTTTCATTTGGACCTTATGTGAGAAATTTGACCCTTTTCGAAATCAAAGTTTTATGCTTTCTTTTGCCTTGTCTCACATGCCTATACTATTACGATGCCGGCTTGGCTATTTTCATTGCTTTTCTTGCTTATGGACCAAGTTGTGCCTTTGTGCAAAACTGCGAGTAAACTCGTTTTCAAACCTCTTACTTACATTTTCTCGGATAATTGCCAATGTGTTCATCAAGGGGAGATTGTGGATTTCATGGGGATATGTCCCGGATCTTAGGATGATGTGACAATTGGCAATGGCGTTTACGGTTTGTTGTTTCACGTGTTTTCGACAAAGTTCTGAGCTTCTTTGGACGAGGGGACGGTCCGACCGGTCCTTGCATGGCGGTCCGATCGGTCCCAAATCGGTCGGACCGGCCATGTGGGGATCGGACGGCGATGACCAAAGTGGTCAAAATGAGTGGGCCAAAAATAGGTGTTGTAGGCAAGTGAGGGATCCCAATGCACTTGGTCTCATGATTTTGGAGTCTCGATAAAAAGTTCTATTGGTTTAAAGTTTCCGAAGGTTTCGGATTTTCAGGGGTTGAATTTCGGCTAAGTCCCAAGGGGCGGTCCGACCGGCTCACCTGGAGCGGTCAGACCGGTTTCTACTTGAACGTCGGCCAACTTCGTGTCGATGTTGTTTTGTTAGGTCAAAGTCATTGGTTTCATGGCATATGATTTGCATGATGCATGTTTTGACTAACATGGGTCAAGTTGTGAAGAACTTGTTCCCGAATTCGTGTTTGCTTGTGCGTGGTTGTGCGAGGTTGCTTGGTGGTCAACGACGGTCAGCGGCGAGGAGGATCGGGACTAGACTTGGAGAGTTGAGGTCGAGCGATCGGCGATGCGGGTGAGGTCAACGACTCAAGCGTGACACAAGATGGACAAGGGTGACCTATTGGCGAATCCATGGCGCATGGTGAAGCGGTTTAGGTCAAAAGTTAAAGACGGCGCTTTGCGAAGCGTGCGTGTGTGACCCGTTTGTTAGTGGGCCCTAACGGGAGCCCAATGGAGTCAAACCCTAGGAGTCTAGGCCTCCACTATAAATAGGGGGAGGTGGTGGCTGCACCATCTAGCTTTTTCTCTCTCGCCTCTTTTGTTGCAAAACCCTAATTGGCTTAGGGGAGTTGAGGTGGAGGCTAGGGCTCTTTATGGTTTGAGGTGAAATTCGTGATCTTGGATTGACCACTGATCCATGATGGCGTGGGTGTAATCCAGCGACGATCACGTTCTTAATCTATGCAAGGTTTGCTTGAGATAAGTCTCTTTTCGTTCTTGCTTTCAATTTGGTGATTTTAGGGCTTTCTTTGATCCACGAGTTTGTGATTGATTCTTTCACGTGAATTAGCTTGCTGTGATATGTATGAATCTATATAGCATCATCTTGATCATCAATCACTCACGAACAAGCATTAGGATCAAGTTTTCGTTCTTGCCCGTTTTAGACCTTCATTAATCAATTGGAAATTGCTCAAGATCGTTCCAAGAATTATCATAATATTCGATTTGAATAGGTCCTCAATAGCATAGAGAAGGTGTGTGCAAAGTTTCGTGAAGTTTGGAGTTGAGAATCAAAAGTTAGACCTAATTGCAACTTCGTCATCGGCCGATTTTCTGTTTGGATCGGTTCAGAGATCGCCGGTCCGACACCGTCACCACCGGTCCGACCGATTTGGAGCGGTCCGACCGCCAAGATATAACAATGGTCCGACCGCCCGACAATCGGTCCGACCGGTTCACTCTGAAGGTCGACCGCTAGTACTTGTGTTGCTTTGATTCTTGCGATTATTGTCGCATTGCTTAGGGTTTTATTGAATTCAATACTAGTCTTCCATTTGTCTTGGTATATTGATCTTCATAGCTTCATAATAGCTCTTGGAGTGAAATTGTATTGAGTTCATAATTTGTGAAAAAGTGGCGTGCTCTATTCACCCCCTCTAGTCGCCTTTTCGGTCCAACAAGTGGTATCGAGCGAGTTAGTTCAATCTTGATCTTAACCGGTCCATTGAACTTTGGCGATGGATAGATTCTCTACAAAACCGCATATGTTCAATGGACAAGACTATGCCTATTGGAAGAATCGTATGCAGTATTCCTTGAGAGCGAGGACAAGCTATATGGGACGTTGTTCGATCCCGCTCATTATTCCGTGGTTGAAACTCACGCTACGTGGTTCTTTTGGCTAACAACAACAAGGCCAAGAATCTTTTATATGGTGCGCTTGGTAGACAAGAATATGATAGGATTTACAATTTTGCATTGCAAGACTTAGATTTGGAACACTCTCGAAACATATCATGAGGGTTCGTCCCAAATTAAGAAAGTCGCCAAACAATCTATAAGCGTGATTATAACAAATTTGAGATGCGTCTGGAGAGAGCATCGATGACATTTTCGATCGTTTTAATAAAGTGATTAATCAAATGAAAGTCGTTGATATTGAATATTCTCAATCGAAAATGCCACCCACCTCTTGGCTGCAATCAACACCAAGGAGTGGGAGATGAAGGCTCTTGCTATAGAAGAGAATGTTGATCTTTCGAGTCTTACTTTAGAATTGCTTTATAGTAAACTCAAGACTCATGAAATTAAAAGAGTTGATCATCCCAAGAAAGATAATTTAGCTTTGGTAGCAGATCCTCACAAAAGGCTTTTGATGACTCTTTTGAATCTTCTTACGGATTTTATTTGCTTGCTTATCTGCGATTTACGAGGAGGAGCTTGAAAATATTCTGAGACAGAGTTAGCTCTTTTAGCTAAAAAATTCACACGGGCTTACAACAATGTGAGAAATAAAAGAGAGGTGGTCCTTAATTGCTATGAGTGTGGAGAGCTTTACCACATCCGCAAATTGCCCCAAGCTAAAAGGTAAGGGTAAGCACAGGGAGGAGAAGATGACTTGGAAGAAGTCTCATGAGAACAACTCGAGTATGATCTTTGTCAAGCTCATAAAGGCCGCTCACGGGTCCTTGCCGCTTTTGGAGAGCAATCCATTAGTGATGTGGACTCCGGAGCGAAGAGGAAAAGAAAGGGAAGGCCAAGGACTTTCTTGGTATGTGCTTCATGGTCGACAAGCGACATTGATAATGATGAGGTATCTTTTTCTTATGATGAGCTTTACGCTAAATATAATTCTATAGTTGAGCAAGTGCTTAGTCAAGATGAAGCGCTAGAATTTGTCATGACTAAAAATAAGAAACTGAGTCAAAAATTGGTAAATGAAACTAGAACTTGCAAATGTTAAGACTCTTGAACTCGATGAATGTTTATCTTGTCATGCTATGCATTGAAATTACCAATTTACAATCTGCTCATAATATTGCTTTACAACAACTTGAAAATGCTAGAACCGAGCTAATTGAAATTAAATCTGCTCCTTGTGAAAAATGCTTAGAGTCTAGCAAGTTGATTGCTTCTGATGTGATTGATTCTAGCCCTTGCACTTCATGCTTAGAAAAGAACGTGAAATCAAAGATATCTTAGAAGTCGCTAGAGTCAAATATGCTAAGCTTAAGGACAATATTGAAAATACTACTTGTGCTTCATGTTCCGCTCTTAAGCTTGAAATTGCTTTGTATAAGGAGAAATCAATGGATAAAACTTGTGATGCTTGTGTTAACTTGAGAAAAGAAAATGCTTACCTTCATGATACATTAGAGAAATTTTCTAAAGGTAAGAAACAATTAAACATGATTCTTGACAAGTCTAAAACTCCTTATAAGAAGCAAGGTTTAGGATTCAATTCTTTTCAAGACAATTCAAACCCAAAAGTCATTCAAGTCTTGGAAAAAGGTTTAATTGAATTCAAAACCCAACCCGCAAAAACATCTTTTAAATCTGCAGGTTTTGCCCAACCTTGTATTAATTCGAATGGTGCTTCTTCTAGTGGTACCAAGTACCATTGCACTTATTGCAAGAAAGGTGGGCATTTGATTGAATTCTGTTGGCGTAGGTTGAAAAATGATAGGAAAAATCTTGATAGAATTTCATTCAGGCAACCTAGAGCTTTTATGAGACATGATAACACCGAAAGGAATAAACACGGATTAGGATTTTTCTCACATGCTAATCATCATGCTTCTACATATCCTAATTCTCATGTTCTTGAGTCACTTGGAGTCGACCATTGGTGGTCACCGGTCTGACCGATTTTGTCGCCGATCTGACCGCCAGCACAACGCCGATCAGACCGCCCCTGGACAGTTTAATTCCCATGTTAACTTAAACATTGCTCATAACAGAATTTTAGATGAAATCAAGGAAAACACTTCGCTTTGCATACTACTCATGAGACGTGTGTCTCGATCTTTGGGTTCCCAAGTCTTGTTTAACTAACTTGATGTCGAGACACATCGTTCTTCATGCCTTGATTTTTCGTGATTGCCGCGAAAGAAGAAGGGCACGTGCTTTGTCGACTCGATTTGTTCACATCATATTGCGGAGACTCAAGATGGTTCACCTCCTTCACGCGGTCGACGGGTTTCAAGCATCTCCGAGAACTTCACATCGCCAAGCCGTTAAGCACATCTTCAGGTATTTACATTCTACTCTCCAGTATGGCATTTGGTATTCTTGCTCTTTTTCGCTGTCCATTCGGGGTTTTCGATTCGATTTTGCGTCAGAGGCTAGATAGGAAGAGCACTTATGGTACATGTCATTTCTTAGGCACGTCTCTTGTCTCTTGGTCTTCTAGGAAGCGGTCTTACATTGCACAATCCATCTTTGAAGTTGAATATGTAGTCATTGCTAGTCTTTGTAGTCGATTTTGTGGATGGTGTCCACTCTTAAGGACTTTGGGTTAAATTTTGCTAGTGTTCCTCTTTTCTGTGATAACACTTCTGCTATTAACATTGCTAAGAACCCTGTGCAACACTCTAGGACCAAGCACATAGACATTCGCTATCACTTCCTTAGAGACCATGTCGAGAAGGGTGATATTTTGCTGCATTTTGTGGAGTCCGAGGCTCAATTGGCTGATATCCTCACCAAACCTTTAGACCCAACTAGGTTTGCCACCTTGAGAAGCGAGTTAGGGGTAGTTTATCCCTATGGGTTGGTTTGAGGGGGAGTTCGATCTTTTCTGATCTTTCCTTGTTCTTTTGATCTTTTATTGTTCTTTTTCTGGACTTAGTGATCTTTTTGAACTTTTTAGGTTTTTAGGCTTTTTAATTGCATCTCATTGTGTCATATTGCATTCATTTGAAAAATCCAACAAGTGGTATAACAACAAGTGGTAACAACAAGTGGTTACATCAAGTGGTATGAAAAATCCAAAAAGATGCATTGTAATATAAGATTTTCTGCTTATCTTTTAAAATTGATGAAGCTCTGCCTATTACCCTTTGGAGCTGTTGTATTTCAATTCTTGCTCAATGTCATGTCTAGTTCTTTGACTTGCTAGAATTATGATGCTTTTACATGTGTAGCTAAGTCTTTGCTATATGAGCTAGAATCTTTTAAACAACTCAAACTAAGAAATTGCAATTTGTGGATGTTTTAGCGAGTTGCGCAATTAGTGCTCCTCTTGTGACATTGGCCCTGTCAGAATTGCTTTGTTAGCTCTTTGATCTAAAATTGACCATTACTTAAGCTTTTGTGTTCTTGAGATTCTAAAACTGCTCATGTGAAAAATGAAAATCAAGATTGTCTTATGCTTAAATTGTGCCAAACTATTCTTACGAGACTGCTTGTCAAATGACATGAACTTGGAGATAGTTTGATGAACCGAACGATCTCATGGGGACCGCTTGTCGAAATGACATGAACCTCAAGATTTGTCGCCTTGTAGAAGCTTAGAAAGAGTTTGTGGATGGCTCCTAGTCCGGATCTTCTTTACTAAGATATACCTTTAATCAACTTTTGGTCAAGCTTAGGATGAGTTTGTGGATGGCTCCTAGTCCGGATCTTGTCACTAAGTTAGATCATTAGTCAACTTCAATATTCAATGCAAATGAGAAAAATGTTGACAAATGGGCGTTTACAAAATATTGAGCAAAATGATTCAATACGGGACTTGATTGACTCTTACTGTGGTCTTTGTTAGATTTTTTATCTCACTTTGACAGTTTGACATGGCCAATTTCACTTTAGGATCCCTGTTGATGAACTTGCTGAATTTGAAGCGTTGCTTAAATTGATCAAATCTACTGCTTTACTTTTGAGCCTTTGTGCTTAGCTTTGATATATATGTCTTACCATGATCTTGCTAAGTATTTGTCGGCTTGATATGCTGTTTGTGCAATATTAGAGATACTAGCTTGTACTTTTTGGGTAATCTCTAAAGCTTCTTGTAATCAAAAATTGAAAAATACAAAAATTGAAGCCACTCCATTGCACTTCATGCATACTCATGTTTATGCTTCTTTTATTTCTGCTTCTTTCTTTATCATCTATTGGTTATCTCTGGATGAGAGGAAGGCGTGATTCCTTGATGAATCCATTGTCAAAGGGGGAGAAGATGTGTTAATTAATGAGAAGATATTTCTTTGGGAGAAGATGTGCTATTTTTATTTGGAGAAGAAGATGTGTTAATGAGAAGATATTTCTTTGTTGGGGGAGAAGATTAAACAAAGGGGGAGTAACTGAAAAGTTGAAAGTTTTTTGAAAATCGAGGATCATAGTGAGGGGGAGTTCTTGAGTTGCATTCTTATTGTCTTATTGAATATTCTGAACTTGAATTGCATTATTTTATCCTCACAATGATCATAGGTCAATTGAACAATTGTTTTTTCATTTGGACCTTATGTGAGAAATTTGACCCTTTTCTGGAAATCAAAGTTTTTATGCTTTCTTTTGCCTTGTCTCACATGCCTATACTATTCTGATGCCAGCTTGGTTATTTTCATTGCTTTTTCTTGCTTATGGACCAAGTTGTGCCTTTGTCGAAAACCGCGAGTAAACTTCGTTTTCAAACCTCTTACTTACATTTTCTGGATAATTGCCAATGTGTTCATCAAGGGGGAGATTGTGGATTTCATGGGGATATGTCCCAGATCTTAGGATGATGTGACAATTGGCAATGGCGTTTACGGTTTGTTGTTTCACGTGTTTTCGACAAAGTTACAGGCTTACTGGACAGGGACGGTCCGACCGGTCCTTGCACGGCGGTCCGACCGGTCCCAAATCGGTCGGACCGGCCATGTGGGGCGGTCGGACCGGCGATGACCAAAGTGGTCAAAATGAGTGGGCCAAAAATAGGTGTTGTAGGCAAGTGAGGGATCCCAATGCACTTGGTCTCATGATTTTGGAGTCTCGATAAAAAGTTCTATTGGTTTAAAGTTTCGAAAGGTTTGGATTTTCCGGGTTGAATTTCGGCTAAGTCCCAAGGGGCGGTCCGACCGGCTCACCTGGAGCGGTCAGACCGGTTTCTACTTGAACGTCGGCCAACTTCGTGTCGATGTTGTTTTGTTAGGTCAAAGTCATTGGTTTCATGGCATATGATTTGCATGATGCATGTTTTGACTAACATGGGTCAAGTTGTGAAGAACTTGTTCCCGAATTCGTGTTTGCTTGTCTCGTGGTTGTGCGGGTTGCTTGGTGGTCAACGACGGTCAGCGGCGAGGAGGATCGGGACTAGACTTGGAGAGTTGAGGTCGAACGATCGGCGATGCGGGTGAGGTCAACGACTCAAGCGTGACACAAGATGGACAAGGGTGACCTATTGGCGAATCCATGGCGCATGGTGAAGCGGTTTAGGTCAAAGGTTAAAGACGGCGCTTTGGCGGCGTGCGTGTGTGACCCGTTTGTTAGTGGGCCTTAACGGAGCCCAATGGAGTCAAACCCTAGGAGTCTAGGCCTCCACTATAAATAGGGGAGGTGGTGGCTGCACCATCTAGCTTTTTCTCTCTCGCCTCTTTTGTTGCAAACCCTAATTGGCTTAGGGAGTTGAGGTGGAGGCTAGGGCTCTTTATGGTTTGAGGTGAATTTCGTGATCTTGGATTGACCATCGATCCATGATGGCGTGGTGTAATCCAATGACGATCACGTTCTTAATCTATGCAAGGTTTGCTTGAGATAAGTCTCTTTTCGTTCTTGCTTTCAATTTGGTGATTTTAGGGCTTTCTTTGATCCACGAGTTTGTGATTGATTCTTTCACGTGAATTAGCTTGCTGTGATATGTATGAATCTATATAGCATCATCTTGATCATCAATCACTCACGAACAAGCATTAGGATCAAGTTTTCGTTCTTGCCCGGTTTTAGACCTTCTGTTAATCAATTGGAAATTGCTCAAGATCGTTCCAAGAATTATCATAATATTCGATTGGAATAGGTCCTCAATAGCATAGAGAAGGTGTGTGCAAAGTTTCGTGAAGTTTGGAGTTGAGAATCAAAAGTTAGACCTAATTGCAACTTCGTCATCGGGCCGATTTTCTCGTTTCAGATCGGTTACGAGATCGCCGGTCCGACACCCGTCACCACCGGTCCGACCGATTTGAGCGGTCCGACCGCCAAGATAACAATGGTCCGACCGCCCGACAATCGGTCCGACCGATTCACTCTGAGGTCGACCGCCAAGATTTGTGTTGCTTTGATTCTTGCTGATTATTGTCGCATTGCTTAGGGGTTTTTATTGAATTCAATACTAGTCTTCAGCTGTACTGGTATATTGATCTTCATAGCTTCTTAATAGCTATTGGAGTGAAATTGTATTGAGTTCATAATTTGTGAAAAAGTGAGCGTGCTCCTATTCACCCCCTCTAGTCGCTTTTCGGTCCAACAAGTGGTATCGAGCGAGTTAGTTCAATCTTGATCTTAACCGGTCACCGAACTTTAGCGATGGATAGATTCTCTACAAAACCGCATATGTTCAATGGACAAGACTATGCCTATTGGAAGAATCGTATGCAGTATTCCTTGAGAGCGAGGACAAGCTATATGGGACGTTGTTCGATCCCCGCTCATTATTCCCGTGGTTGAAACTCCCGCTTACGTGGTTCTTTTGGCTAACAACAACAAGGCCAAGAATCTTTTATATGGTGCGCTTGGTAGACAAGAATATGATAGGATTTACAATTTTATGATTGCAACGAGATTTGGAACACTCTCGAAACATATCATGAGGGTTCGTCCCAAATTAAGAAAGTCGCCAAACAATCTATAAGCGTGATTATAACAAATTTGAGATGCGTCCCGAGAGAGCATCGATGACATTTTCAATCGTTTTAATAAAGTGATTAATCAAATGAAAGTCGTTGATATTGAATATTCTCAATCTGAAATGCCACCCACCTCTTGGTGCAATCAACACCAAGGAGTGGGAGATGAAGGCTCTTGCTATAGAAGAGAATGTTGATCTTTCGAGTCTTACTTTAGAATTGCTTTATAGTAAACTCAAGACTCATGAAATTAAAAGAGTTGATCATCCCAAGAAAGATAATTTAGCTTTGGTAGCGATCCTCACAAAAGGCTTTTGATGACTCTTTTGAATCTTCTTACGGATTTTCATTTGCTTGCTTATCTGCGATTTACGAGGAGGAGCTTGAAAATATTCCCGAGACAGAGTTAGCTCTTTTAGCTAAAAAATTCACACGGGCTTACAACAATGTGAGAAATAAAAGAGAGGTGGTCTGTTAATTGCTATGAGTGTGGAGAGCTTTACCACATCCGCAAATTGCCCCAAGCTAAAAGGTAAGGGTAAGCACGGGAGGAGAAGACAGCTTGGAAGAAGTCTCATGAGAACAACTCTGAGTATGATGCTGTCAAGCTCATAAAGGCCGCTCACCGGGTCCTTGCCGCTTTTGGAGAGCAATCCATTAGTGATGTGGACTCCGGGAGCGAAGAGGAAAAGAAAGGGAAGGCCAAGGACTTTCTTGGCATGTGCTTCATGGTCGACAATCGCGACATTGATAATGATGAGGTATCTTTTTCTTATGATGAGCTTTACGCTAAATATAATTCTATAGTTGAGCAAGTGCTTAGTCAAGATGAAGCGCTAGAATTTGTCATGACTAAAAATAAGAAACTAGAGTCAAAAATTGGTAAATCAAACTAGAACTTGCAAATGTTAAGACTCTTGAACTCGATGAATGTTTATCTTGTCATGCTATGCATTCAAAATTACCAATTTACAATCTGCTCATAATATTGCTTTACAACAACTTGAAAATGCTAGAACCGAGCTAATTGAAATTAAATCGCTCCTTGTGAAAAATGCTTAGAGTCTAGCAAGTTGATTGCTTCTGATGTGATTGATTCTAGCCCTTGCACTTCATGCTTAGAAAAAGAACGTGAAATCAAAGATATCTTAGAAGCTGCTAGAGTCAAATATGCTAAGCTTAAGGACAATATTGAAAATACTACTTGTGCTTCATGTTCCGCTCTTAAGCTTGAAATTGCTTTGTATAAGGAGAAATCAATGGATAAAACTTGTGATGCTTGTGTTAACTTGAGAAAAGAAAATGCTTACCTTCATGATACATTAGAGAAATTTTCTAAAGGTAAGAAACAATTAAACATGATTCTTGACAAGTCTAAAACTCCTTATAAGAAGCAAGGTTTAGGATTCAATTCTTTTCAAGACAATTCAAACCCAAAAGTCATTCAAGTCTTGGAAAAAGGTTTAATTGAATTCAAACCCAACCTGCAAAAACATCTTTTAAATCTGCAGGTTTTGCCCAACCTTGTATTAATTCAAATGGTGCTTCTTCTAGTGGTACCAAGTACCATTGCACTTATTGCAAGAAAAGTGGGCATTTGATTGAATTCATTGGCGTGAGGTTGAAAAATGATAGGAAAAATCTTGATAGAATTTCATTCGGGCAACCTAGAGCTTTTATGAGACATGATAACACCGAAAGGAATAAACTCGGATTAGGATTTTTCTCACATGCTAATCATCATGCTTCTACATATCCTAATTCTCATGTTCTTGAGTCACGCCGGTCGATCATTGGTGGTCACCGGTCCGACCGATTTTGTCGCCGGATCGACCACCGACTGCAACGCCGGCCGACCGCCTGACGATTTAATTCCCATGTTAACTTAAACATTGCTCATAACAGAATTTTAGATGAAATCAAGGAAAACACTTCGCTTTGCATACTACTGCAGACGCGTGTGTCTCGATCGGGTTCCCAAGTCTTGTTTAACTAACTTGATGTCGAGACACATCGTTCTTCTGTGCCTTGATTTTTCAGGATTGCCGCGGAAAGAGGAAGGGCACGTGCTTTGTCGACTCCGACTGTTCACATCATATTGCCGGAGACTCAAGATGGTTCACCTCCTTCACGCGGTCGACGGGTTTCAAGCATCTCCGAGAACTTCACATCGCCAAGCCGTTAAGCGCATCTTCAGGTATTTACATTATACTCTCCAGTATGGCATTTGGTATTCTTGCTCTTCTTCGCTGTCCATTCGGGGGTTTTCTGATTCTGATTTTGCGGGCTGTAGGCTAGATAGGAAGAGCACTTCTGGTACATGTCATTTCTTAGGCACGTCTCTTGTCTCTTGGTCTTCTAGGAAGCAGTCTTCTGTTGCACAATCCACTGCTGAAGCTGAATATGTAGCTGCTGCTAGCTGCTGTAGTCAGATTTTGTGGATGGTGTCCACTCTTAAGGACTTTGGGTTAAATTTTGCTAGTGTTCCTCTTTTCTGTGATAACACTTCTGCTATTAACATTGCTAAGAACCCCAATGCAACACTCTATGACCAAGCACATAGACATTCGCTATCACTTCCTTAGAGACCATGTCGAGAAGGGTG
Source organism: Hsuehochloa calcarea (assembly GCA_036346395.1). Lineage (NCBI taxonomy): Eukaryota > Viridiplantae > Streptophyta > Magnoliopsida > Poales > Poaceae > Hsuehochloa > Hsuehochloa calcarea. The sequence continues at coordinate 40,384,559 of CM070601.1, forward strand.
ATATTGTGCTGCATTTTGTGGAGTCCGAGGCTCAATTGGCTGATATCCTCACCAAACCTTTAGACCCAACTAGGTTTGCCACCTTGAGAAGCGAGTTAGGGGTAATTTATCCCTATGGGTTGGTTTGAGGGGGAGTTCGATCTTTTCTGATCTTTCCTTGTTCTTTTGATCTTTTATTGTTCTTTTCTCGGACTTAGTGATCTTTTGAACTTTTTAGGTTTTAGGCTTTTAATTGCATCTCATTGTGTCATATTGCATTCATTTGAAAAATCCAACAAGTGGTATAACAACAAGTGGTAACAACAAGTGGTTACATCAAGTGGTATGAAAAATCCAAAAGATGCATTGTAATATAAGATTTTACCTTTATCTTTTAAAATTGATGAAGCTTTGCCTATTACCCTTTGGAGTTTTGTATTTCAATTCTTGCTCAATGTCATGTCTAGTTCTTTGACTTGCTAGAATTATGATGCTTTTACATGTGTAGCTAAGTCTTTGCTATATGAGCTAGAATCTTTTAAACAACTCAAACTAAGAAATTGCAATTTGTGGATGTTTTAGCGAGTTGCGCAATTAGTGCTCCTCTTGTGACATTGGCCTGTCGAATTGCTTTGTTAGCTCTTTGATCTAAAATTGACCATTACTTAAGCTTTTGTGTTCTTGAGATTCTAAACCGCTCATGTGAAAAATGAAAATCAAGATTGTCTTATGCTTAAATTGTGCCAAACTATTCTTACGAGGCGCTTGTCAAATGACATGAACTTGGAGATAGTTTGATGAACGAGACGATCTCATGGGGACCGCTTGTCGAAATGACATGAACCTCAAGATTTGTCGCCCGGTAGAAGCTTAGAAAGAGTTTGTGGATGGCTCCTAGTCGGGATCTTCTTTACTAAGATATACCTTTAATCAACTTTTGGTGAAGCTTAGGATGAGTTTGTGGATGGCTCCTAGTCCAGATCTTGTCACTAAGTTAGATCATTAGTCAACTTCAATATTCAATGCAAATGAGAAAAATGTTGACAAATGGGCGTTTACAAAATATTGAGCAAAATGATTCAATACGGGACTTGATTGACTCTTAATGTGGTCTTTGTTAGATTTTTGATCTCACTTTGACATTTGACATGGCCAATTTCACTTTAGGATCCTGTTGATGAACTTCTTTGAATTTGAGCGTTGCTTAAATTGATCAAATCTCTCGCTTTACTTTTGAGCCTTTGTGCTTAGCTTTGATATATATGTCTTACCATGATCTTGCTAGCTATTGTCGGGCTTGATATCTTTGTTTGTGCAATATTAGAGATACTAGCTTGTTCTTTTGGGTAATCTCAAAGCTTCTTGTAATCAAAATTGAAAATACAAAATTGAAGCCACTCCATTGCACTTCATGCATACTCCTGTTTATGCTTCTTTTATTTCTGGCTTCTTTCTTTATCATCTATTGGTTATCTCTGGATGAGAGGAAGGCGTGATTCCTTGATGAATCCATTGTCAAAGGGGGAGAAGATGTGTTAATTAATGAGAAGATATTTCTTTGGGAGAAGATGTGCTATTTTTATTTGGAGAAGAAGATGTGTTAATGAGAAGATATTTCTTTGTTGGGGGAGAAGATTAAACAAAGGGGGAGTAACTGAAAAGTTGAAAGTTTTTTGAAAATCGAGGATCATAGTGAGGGGGAGTTCTTGAGTTGCATTCTTATTGTCTTATTGAATATTCTGAACTTGAATTGCATTATTTTATCCTCACAATGATCATAGGTCAATTGAACAATTGTTTTTTCATTTGGACCTTATGTGAGAAATTTGACCCTTTTCTGCAAATCAAAGTTGTTATGCTTTCTTTTGCCTTGTCTCACATGCTTATACTATTCTGATGCCAGCTTGGTTATTTTCATTGCTTTTTCTTGCTTATGGACCAAGTTGTGCCTTTGTCTAAAACTGCGAGTAAACTTCGTTTTCAAACCTCTTACTTACATTTTCTCGGATAATTGCCAATGTGTTCATCAAGGGGAGATTGTGGATTTCATGGGGATATGTCCTGATCTTAGGATGATGTGACAATTGGCAATGGCGTTTACGGTTTGTTGTTTCACGTGTTTTCGACAAAATTCTGAGCTTCTCGATGGGGGCGGTCCGACCGGTCCTTACTGCAGCGGTCCGATCGGTCCCAAATCGGTCGGACCGGCCATGTGGGCGATCGGACGGCGATGACCAAAGTGGTCAAAATGAGTGGGCCAAAAATAGGTGTTGTAGGCAAGTGAGGGATCCCAATGCACTTGGTCTCATGATTTTTGGAGTCTCGATAAAAGTTCTATTAGTTTAAAGTTTCCGAAGGTTTGGATTTTCGGGGTTAAATTTGGCTAAGTCCCAAGGCGGTCCGACCGCTCACGAGGAGCGGTCCGACCGCCAGGGCGGTCCGACCGCTCACCGGAGCGGTCGGACGGTTTCTACTTGAGCGTCGGCCAACCGTGTCGATGTTGTTTTGTTAGGTCAAAGTCATTGGTTTCATGGCATATGATTTGCATGATGCATGTTTTGACTAACATGGGTCAAGTTGTGAAGAACTTGTTCCCGAATTCGTGTTTGCTTGTCTGTGGTTGTGCAGGTTGCTTGGTGGTCAACGACGGTCAACGGCGAGGAGGATCGGGACTAGACTTGGAGAGTTGAGGTCGAGCGATCGGCGATGCGGGTGAGGTCAACGACTCAAGCGTGACACAAGATGGACAAGGGTGACCTATTGGCGAATCCATGGCGCATGGTGAAGCGGTTTAGGTCAAAGGTTAAAGACGGCGCTTTGCGAAGCGTGCGTGTGTGACCCGTTTGTTAGTGGGCCCTAACGGGAGCCCAATGGAGTCAAACCCTAGGAGTCTAGGCCTCCACTATAAATAGGGGGAGGTGGTGGCTGCACCATCTAGCTTTTTTCTCTCTCGTCTCTTTTGTTGCGAAACCCTAATTGGCTTAGGGGAGTTGAGGTGGAGGCTAGGGCTCTTTATGGTTTGAGGTGAATTTCGTGATCTTGGATTGACCACTGATCCATGATGGCGTGGGTGTAATCCAGCGACGATCACGTTCTTAATCTATGCAAGGTTTGCTTGAGATAAGTCTCTTTTCGTTCTTGCTTTCAATTTGGTGATTTTAGGGCTTTCTTTGATCCGCGAGTTTGTGATTGATTCTTTCACGTGAATTAGCTTGCTGTGATATGTATGAATCTATATAGCATCATCTTGATCATCAATCACTCACGAACAAGCATTAGGATCAAGTTTTCGTTCTTGCCCGGTTTTAGACCTTCTGTTAATCAATTGGAAATTGCTCAAGATCGTTCCAAGAATTATCATAATATTCGATTGGAATAGGTCCTCAATAGCATAGAGAATGTGTGTGCAAAGTTTCGTGAAGTTTGGAGTTGAGAATCAAAAGTTAGACCTAATTGCAACTTCGTCATCGGGCCGATTTTCTTTTTTGAGATCGGTTACAGATCGCCGTCCGACACCCGTCACCACCGGTCCGACCGATTTGGGCGGTCCGACCGCCAAGATAATAGCGGTCCGACCGCCCGCAATCGGTCCGACCGTTCACTCTGAGGTCGGACCGCCAATATTTGTGTTGATTTGATTCTTGCGATTATTGTCGCATTGCTTAGGGTTTTTATTGAATTCAATACTAGTCTTCCGCTGTACTGGTATATTGATCTTCATAGCTTCATAATAACTACTGGACTGAAATTGTATTGAGTTCATAATTTGTGAAAAAGTGAGCGTGCTCCTATTCACCCCCCCCTCTAGTCGCCTTTTCGGTCCAACACAAAGCATAACCCAAAAAATACAATGGCAGATCTGATTGGCTCATCATCGATCGAACCATGTCCAACAAGGTTCGATTACACCGCTAGAACACCACATTCCATTGTGGAGTGCCCGGTGGAGTAAGCTGTAGAACAATTCCACATTGCTTCAAATGATCACCAAATTCATGGCTCGAAAATTCAGCTCCGCGATCAGATCATAAGGATTTGATTGTCTTGCCAAGTTGATTCTGTACTTCATGCTGGAACTCCTTGAACTTTTCAAAGGATTCCGATTTGTGCCTTATTAAGTATATATATCCATATCTACTATAGTCATCGGTGGAAGTAATGAAGTACTGAAACCACCTCTAGCTATCGTGCTCATTGGTTCACATACATCAGTATGTATGAGTGCCACCAAGTCGGACGCCCTCTCATCCGACCAGTGAAAGGTGTCTTGGTCATCTTTCCAAGTAGGTAAGATTCACACGTTTCAAATGATTCCAAATCAAATGAGTTTAGAATTCCATTACCATGGAGCTTCTTCATACGTTTCTCACTTTTGTGACCCAAACGACAATGCCAAATAAAAGTGGAATTCATATCATTGGACCGAAGCCTCTTCGCATTAATATTATAGGCGGGTGCATCATCAAGATTTAAAATAAACAACACATGCAAAACAGGAGCATGGCCATAAAATATTTTATTCAAAAATATAGAACACCCATTATTCTCAATGATGAATTTATAACCCACTGCTATCAAACATGAGGCAGAGATGATGTTTCTACTTATGGCTGGAACGTAATAATTGTTATTTAATTCCATAATAAATTCTGAGGGCAAAAGTAAAGGCAAGTCCCGACGGCTAATGCAGCAACCCTTGCTTTATTCCCGACGCGAAGATCCATCTCGCCCCTTGCAATTCTCCTACTCCTTGTTGGACTCTGCATCGAATTGCAAATATGAGCAACTGATCCGGTATCAAATACCCAAGATCTAACAGAAGAATCAACAAGAAAAACATCTATAACATTAATACCTCAAGTGGAGGTTTAGTCCCACCATTCTTTTTCAGATCAGCCAGGTATTTCTTGCTATTCCTCTTCTAATGGCCTGTCTCTTTGCAGTAAAAGCATTCATTCTCTTAGTCAGGCCGGATTTAGTCTTGGGCTTAGGCTTGTTAGTTTGGATCCTATCTGAAACTTTAGTCTTGCCCTTACCTTTGACCCAAGTCTTAGCCTTCTTATTGAAGCTTGTACTTTTTTGCACCATCATCACATGATTGTTGCTTTTCTTTATGATGTCCTCTATAATCTTGAGCATCATATGCAGTTCGGTGAGATCCTTGTCTAAGCTATTCATATGGATGTTCAGAATGAACTACCCATAGCTTGCAGGAAGCGAAGCAAGAATCAAATCTGTAGCCAACTCTTGACTTAGTGGAAAACTAAGTTTTTCAAAGCTCTGTGTGTAACTAACCATCTTGATCACATGTGGGCTCACCGGACTACCCTCAGCTAACTTACTCCCAAACAATTTCTTTGAGATCTCATATCTCTCAGTTCTTGATTGTGTCTCAAACATGCCTTTGAGTGCCACGATCATATCGTAGGCCTCAATATTCTCAAACTGCTTCTGAAGGTATGAGTTCATGGCAGCAAGTATGAGACTGCTAACATCAAGGGACTCATCACATATCTTTTTATTGGCTGTTTTAAGAGTAGCAGTAGCATTCTCAGCAGGCACATCAGGAACTGGTTCCTCTAGAACATATTCTTTTTATCTTGCCTAAGAACAATCCTTAGGTTGTGGGACCAATCTGCAAAAAAATTGTTCCATTCAGTTTTTCCTTATCAAGTATCAAACGTAAAACAAAACTGGATGTAGGTACAACAGTTGGTGCCATGATCTATAACATAAAATATGCAAACCTAAGACATATGTTCAAGAAAAGTAACTTCAATTAAACAATTTAATAAAGATACTCCCACTTAATACCATATCCCTCTTATGACATTTAGTGATTCCAGACCCGCAATAAGTTAATCTACTAGTGAGCTTGGGCATCACTGCTAGAAGATTAATGAATTTGATAAGCAACCCTCTGCTAATCATATCTTTATATGACTCTTATTGTTGTGCAGCATCTCTATGCTCCGGCACCCAACACTATGCCCCAAGGTCCATAACCGTTATGATGACCTTGTCATGTTAAACCAATGTTGTGCGTGTAAGTGTCCGACACAAACCCACCTAGTCAAGGAAAATTAATGGAACTCTGTTTTAGCAAGATCTACCATTAAAATACATGACTTTGGATGGTGCAGCTAATTGCGAGGGCATCAATTTAACTTAATATTATGTAAGGGAATTTTACTCCTACCATGTTAAAAGCATTTAATGTAATTAAATAACATGCAAAGAAATAAATGAACTGGAATATAAGGGCATTGACGGACAATCAAATTGCATTGTGATATAATATGACCCTTCCACATGGTGATCTCCATCGCCGAGCTTCCTATTCGCCATGTCTCCAAGTGGCCAAATACTCAAAGTACTCTCACTAAGCCATTAATCCTAATAGCACTAGTAATAAATTACAAGGAGTGAAGAAGCACCACAAGTCGACATGCAGGCCGTTTTACAAATATAGACAGCCTTGGGCTGCAATAAACATGACACGCAGGTCATGAACATTACATACAAACATGCATCTCGTACATCATGGGCCATACTATTCATAAAAACCTACAAAAATAAGTTAGTCATAGAATCACATTCTATCGGGCAACATGAACACATACTACCTACAATGCACGGTACGATTACCCAGCACGGCGGTTCCGCTAGCCGGTTAGCAGACTAATCATATTAACCCTATTCCGAACCAATCTGATCATTGCCTTGATGCGACCACACACTGCGGCTTACTAAAATGGTGGAATTCCGACCGGTAGGAGTGTTATACAGTGTGATCATGAACAAGCGCAATAAACCATCTGGTCCTTTTCGATCGCAACTCCGATTCGATCAATTAGATTGATCTTCACTTGTTTCAATGGTTTTACGATCACTGTCTGCCTCGATGGCGGAAACCGACCAGTAGAGGCAAGTCGTGATACGACCATGAAATCACGATCATGGAATAATGAACATGAACCCATCTTGCGACCACCGCGCATGGATGATCATATCGACCGTCGCCAGAAATTATTTATGACTTTCACATATCACAATATGCATCTAATCCGAATCTAAAACTAGACGGGATGGCTCTGATACCACTGAAGGATCGCATGAAGGCTACGATAGCACAAAACAAAATTTTACAGCGCAACCAAGGAACCTTCACTAGTAATAGATCACAAGATTACCACTAGCGCGTCGACTCGTAGCGGAAGTAGAGTCGATGTAGCGAGTTGTTGCGGTCATAGTCATACTCGCCACGCGTCTTCTCCTCCGAGTAGTCGTAGTCGCCGCACGTTTTCTCCTATGAGTAGTCGTACTTGTCGTGCGTCTGCTCCTCCGAGTAGTCGTACTCACCGCACGTCTTCTCCTCCGAGTGGTTGTACTCACTGCGCGTCTTCTCCTCCGAGTGGTCACACTCACCGCGCGTCTTCTCCTACAAGTAGTCGTACTCGCCGCGCGTCTGCTCCTCCGAGTAGTCGTACTGAGTTGCGGATCGTCTAAGTGCTGATGCTTCGCAAGAACATCTCCAAGGTATCCACACGTACGGGGCAGGGGCACCATGCGCTGGAGTGTTAATACCAGCGGCGTGGTTGAGGAAGGCGTGGCTATTAGAGTTTCCGAAGTTCTTCAAAAGATCATCGCACCCCTTGCCACCGCCCCTTTATTTATAGGCATCCAAAATAGGTCTTGTACCTATGGCCCATTAGGAACTCGTGGCCTACAAGAATTTGGATCACCATCCAAATCAAATCCTAGCCCTTTAAGTGTGCGACCCTATAGGTTCATGGGCAATCGGTTGTGACTCGGAAACTCTTTTCCGATCACTAGTCGTTAGCGGTACCTAGCAGCACATAACGATTCCCAAACACACATAAGATATATCGGACGAACCTTAATGCAATATGATCTATGACCTGGCCCATATCACTAACGACCAGCTCGTATCTCTATACGAGCAGTTCATATTTGGTCTCGACCAATTCGTAACTCCTTACTACCAGGTTTCGACCACTTAGTGACCATGTTCGACCAGCGTACGACCAGCTCATATCTCCATACAACTAGTCTGTATTTGATCGAACTGAAAGACCTTCTTGTGTATTCTCCCTTTGCCTCACGATGTGTGGCTGAATTCCAGGTGAGCTGTTGTATCATCCATGGACTGTTCAATACTTTCTCGATTAAGTGTCGAATAACTTCATTTGGTCGACACTTACAACACTAGTAGCATGGCCATGTACTTTCTTTATCCGACCACAACAAGGGGCCCAGAGACATCTCTCATGTTATTTTAGGAGGGGCAAATCCCATATCCGACAAGTCACATCCCTCCGCATATTTCGTAGCATACCCGAAGGCTACCTTTATAGCTACCCAATTACGAGTAGCGTTTGGTAACCCCTAAGAGTGCTACTACACATGTAGGAGACCATGCTGATCTCAGGTCTATGGATTATACATCATCATTGCTTGAGACCAACTAATGATACGTAGAATCGTAACAATCTCAATAGTGTCTCAAGGTGGGTCTTTTTCAACACTATGTTCTCTAACATGTGTCCATATTATTGGTTTGATATCTCCATTTCCATGATCTGTGAAACATAGTCATTAATCAATACATAAACTAGTCTATTCATATGTGTTCTCATATGTTTCCGACCAGGGAACGTTTAAGAACAATCATCGCAGAAATATAGAGTTTCACAATCAAGTCGCATACTTGATAATAAATATTATTGATATTATTCTATGAACAAGATAACATATTATCCAATGTTATGAATATAATGAAATATAATCGTCTTTATGATTGCCTCTAGGGCATATTTCCAATAGTCTCTCCCCGGTCTCGGACCAGTTCAAGGGTGTCCTACAAGCACTTCCATACAGCACCTCGAAAGGTGACATTTGTGTGCTTGATTGGAAGCTATTGTTGTAGGAGAACTCTACAAACGGCAAGCACTTCTCCTAATTTTTGCTATAGGAGAACACACATGCCCGGAAAAGGTATTCCAAAATTTGGTTCACCCTCTCCGTTTGTCCATCCGTTTGTAGGTGGTAAGCGAAGCTGAAGGATAAGTTGGTCCCCATTGCTTGATGCAAACACTTCCAGAAGTAGGATGTAAACCGAGGGCCTTAATCTGAAACGATCACCTTCGGTACACCGTGGAAACAAAAGATCCTTGAGATGTAACACTCTGCTAGCTTGACCCCGGTGTTGGTGGTCTTGATAGAAATGAAATGGGCGACCTTTGTCAGACGATCGACAATCACTCATACGGAATCGGACCCGGCTTGAGTCCTTGGAAGGCCGGTGATTAAGTCCATCCCGACTTCCACCCACTTCCACTTTGGAATGGGCACAGGTTGGAGACTACTTGCTCGCTTCAAATGCTCTGCCTTGACTTGTCGAGCCCGGGAACGAAGTATCCCGAATTCTCTGTGTTCATACACTAGTCCAGGATTTCCAGTGTACATAGTCACAAAAAGTGCTATCACAGACATATCCGGTGTTTTTATTAATAAGCATAAAGTTTATTACAACTTGGGACTGAGGCCAAATAAAACATTAAGCGGAAGCAAAAGATAGTAATAGGCCACACGATGCGCCACATGCAATCGTCTGGAGGTCGCAGCGTAAACGTCTTGGTCCTCACTTTCCGGATAGAAGTCTTCTCCTGAATAATAATATTCAGCAAGAGTGAGCACTACAACAATGCTCGCAAATCACACCCAATACAGAATTTGGAATGCATGCATAAGTATTCAAAGGAGGTTTGTAGGGGTTTATTTGCATAAATCAGCATTTTTGAGTTTAAATTGTTATACTAAGTTTCAAGGCACATATTTGTAATATAATTAAAATCAGACATTAAATTGATCATTTTATAGTGGATAACCTCCATATGAAACATGGTGAAGGTTACCCTCCTATCTCATGGCCAACCGCCCAAATTTACCATAAGGACTAACCAACCTAAAACATGTTCAAAGTTATTTTAAAACCAAAAACAAAGACTAACTTAGATTGGCTTTGCTCAGCATGTCCATAACCGTGGACACGGCTATTTGAATAGATTTACACTCTACAGAGGTGGTACAACTTTACCCACACGAGATGACTTGCCCGTTATGTCATCCAACGCATGCTTCCTTAGGCGTGTGACTAGGCAATTATCACAAGGTATTTCCAACGCACTACCTCACTACTTTTATGCCCGCTAAGGTTTCACTTCCATTGGGCTAACCACCCGCTGGAAGTCCCCTCTTGCGTCAAGTGGGAACAATGTCTAACCGATGCCCACACAACAAAAATGGCACAAACAATAGTGAGGTAAGACAAATTATTAAGCTGTAGTAGTACGGTGGATCTTTGCAAGATGCGGCTCAAAGACCGATCCTTAACTTACTTGGGCAACCTTCAATAAAAACCCTAGGCCTCAATCCTAACCAGACTGAGCCCGTGCATAAACCTGCACCCACCAACGGTCCATTTTTGCCAAAGTACAAACCATTTTTCATTTTTTTAAGACCAATTGCAAAAGTCCACCATGACAAAACAATGTCATAGGCTTTTTATCAAATTTTGCTATTTTGGCTAAATTCTCCCAAAATCAAATATTTTGTGGTCTAAGCAGATCTAAGCATATATTTAATTTTAAAATTTATTTGACTATGGTGACAAGGGTTTGGTGATTCAACATTCAAAATTGGCTATACAAAGGATTTCGATTAACTATGAATTTAAAACAGGAATTTAAAATAATTAAATACAATTATGCATGCGATAGTAATTTAAAATAGAATTTAAATAATTTTAAATACTGGGGGCAAAATGGTCAATTATGTAGCTTGCCTTGTTCAAATTCTTGATAGTCTACCCCTTCATAGGATCAAGCTCTTCTGAGTCGTCAAAATCTATACGCGAGAATAAACCAAATTCAAATAGAAATTAAAATTACACAAATAAATACAAATGAAAAACCAAATTAACTCCAAATGAAATAATTATGATTTAGTTAGCTATATCTTGAATTTATATAAATTTAGCAATTTGAATCATATAAATCGGAGTTCGTATGAAGAAATACGAGCTCTTGAAAGTTTAAATCTAATTTTAATTCAATTTTCAGAATTTCTTTTAATTTCTGAATTATTTTTCTAAAGGAAATTTCATTTATTGCGTCAGCGTACTGTGCATAGAGGCTGACATGTGCACCCGCACAGTCGTGGACTCAGTCCACGGCACCTCCCGAGTCCACGGTGGACTCGGTTTGCGCAACAGTGCACGGGGAAGGGTGCGCTGGCGCGACGTGCTGCGCTGGCGCCACACGGCTACCACGCACGCTGCAGGGGGTGAGGTGGCGCTGGAGTGGCGCTGAGGTGGCGAGCCACGTCGGCGCCTGGGAGGAGAGGAGCACGGGAGCCGAGGGCACCGACAAACGGCGGCGCGGCGAGCTCCGGCGAGGTGCGCAAAATCAAGAGCGGGCAGTGCTGAGTTGAATGCGCTACCTGGCGGCGGTGACGCGAGGCCGGAAGGTGGTCGGCGACGGTGAGAGGCGGCGGAGTCGCTCGGTCGACGGCGGGGAGGGTGCTCCGGGGGTCTTCAGGCAAAGAGGAGGCGCGTGCGAGGATTGCCGGGAGCTTCTGAAGCTGATGGTGGCGACGGCGACGGTGGAGGTGTACTGGAGGTGGCACTAGAGGCGACGGAGGAGCTTCGGCCGCCGAGTGAGAATCTTTGAATTGTCGGCGTTCGGAGGCGAGGGAGGGGATGAGAGGTGGGGGAATCGAGTGAGGGAGGAGAGGCGCAGCTAGGGGTGCCTTTTATAGGCGAGGAGGAGGCCGGGAGGAGGTGAATGCGTGCGGCGCTAATGGAGGGGGCGACGGGCGCGGAGGCGTTAACGGCGTTAAGAGAGGGGGTAAAGGCCGGGAATGGACACGGCGGTAACGGCCAGTGCTAATGCGCACGAACACGGGAGAGAAGGGTGAGGGAAACGCGGGGAAGGCGAAGCTCGCGCGTGCAGTCATGGCGGCGGCGATTTGGCTGCGCGAGAAAGACGAAGGCAAGGAGACGACGCGGGCGGGCGGTTGGATTTTCATCCGACGACCAATACGAAAGGGAGCGGGGACGGGCGAGATGGATGGTAGCGCACGTGTGGATGGCTAACGCGTGGCTCGGGGAGACGACGCGCGGCGCGCGCACTGGCGTGTGCGTGGGCTGACGGCACGAGGGAGAGAGTGGGCCGGGGAGAGAACAGTGCTGTGCTGCGGCCCAGTACTGCGCAAACCAATTTTAATTCTTTTTCCAAATTGATTTAATTCCAGAAATTCAAAAAGGCTTTAGAAAATAGCAAATAAAATCCAAAAATTTTGAGAAAATTCACATAAATTCTCAGAGACATTCTGGATTTAACTAAAATAATTCCAACTTTTAATTGGTAATAGATTTTGCACATAAATTATTTTAGCTTTAAAATAATTTGGGAAGAGCTTTTAAAATTTTGAGTAAATCCACAAAAATATTTAAAGTTTTATTTTCAAATGAAATTGAAATTTTGGGCTGTTACAAACCTACGCCCCTTAAGGGGAATCTCGACCCCGAGATTCAGACTTGGTCAGCAAAGAGGTGGGGGTACTCGTCTCTCAATACTTCTTCTCGCTCCCAGGTAGCTTCTTCTTCGGAATGATTGCTCCACTGAACTTTGCAAGAACAGTGACTTTGCTTCTGGTGACGCGTTCTGCCACATCGAGAATCTTGATTGCTGCTCCACATAGGTGAGATCTTCCTGAAGATCGATGCTCTCAAGCGTTGTTTCTTCTGTTGGTACTCTGAGACATTTCTTTAACTGAGATACATGGAAGACGTTGTGAACGGCTGACAAGGATTCTGGTAATTCCAACTGATAAGCAACTTCACCTATTTTTGCCAAAATCTTATAAGGTCCAACAAGTCTAGGCGCGAGTTTTCCTTTAGTCTGAAATCTTTTCACCCCCCGGAGTGGGGTTACCCTGAGATAGACAAAGTCTCCTATCTCGAAAGATAATTCTCTACGGCGATTGTCGGCATAACTTTTGTGCCAAGACTGAGCCACTTTCCGACATTCTCTTATTGTCTTTACTTTGCCATCGGCCTGTTTTATCAGGTCTGGTCCAAAGAACTGACGTTCCCTGACTTGATCCCATAGAAGAGGAGTTCTGCACTTCCTGCCGTACAATGCTTCAAATGGTGATATCTGCAAACTAGCTTGGAAACTGTTGTTGTAGGAGAATTCTGCATAAGGTGGATTCTTATCCCAGCTTCTTCCATATTCAATGGCGCAGGCTCGAAGCATGTCTTCTAAAACTTGATTAACACGCTCTGTCTGGCCATCTGTTTGAGGATGATACGCTGTACTGAAGTTGAGTCTGGTTCCCAAAGCTTCATGAAGACTTTGCAAAAATTTTGACGTAAACTGTGAACCTCTGTCGGACACAATCTTCTTGGGTATCCCATGCAGACAAACAATTCTTGCCATGTACAATTCAGCTAACTTACTGCTTCTGTAAGTGGTCTTGACAGGGATGAAATGTGCTACCTTGGTTAAACGGTCAATTACCGCCCAAATGGAATCACATCCTGATTGGGTCCTAGGGAGTCCTGTGATAAAATCCATACCAATTTCTTCCTATTTCCACTCTGTAATTGGTAAGGGTTGCAACAATCCTGCAGGCCTCTCATGTTCTGCTTTTACACGCTGACATATATCACAGCGTGCAACAAACTCAGCGATTTCTCGCTTCATACTGACCCACCAATACTTTTCCTTCAGATCCTGGTACATCTTGGTACTTCGGGATGAATGGAGTAAGGTGATTCATGAGCTTCTTTCAGAATCAGTTGTCTTGTTTCCTGATGATTAGGTACACAGATGCGGTTGCCAAACCATACCGTGCCTTGCTCGTCCTCAGAAAATCCTAGGGCTTTGCCTCTCCTCATATTATTCTTGATTTCTTTGATATCATCGTCTTCTAACTGCTTTTCCCTGATCTGATCCTGCATGGTTGGTTGAACTTCTACTGTGTTGACACAGCCTTGACTGACAATTTCCAGGTTCAGGTGCTTCAGTTCTTCATGCAATTCAGGTTGATTTTCCTGAACTAACAAAGTGTTGCAGTATGCCTTCCTACTCAGGGCATCTGCTACCACGTTTGCTTTTCCCGGATGATAGTGAATTCCAAGGTCATAATCTTTTATCAGTTCCAACCATCTTCTTTGCCTGAGTTTAGTTCTGACTGAGTGAAGATATACTTCAGATTCTTTTGGTCTGTGAAAATCTCACAGCGATTACCAACGAGGTAATGCCACCAGATTTTTAGAGCATGCACTATTACTGCTAACTCCAAATCATGAGTCGAGTAGTTTCCTTCATGTGGCCTCAACTGACGAGATGCATAAGCCACAACCTTTCCTTCCTACATCAGTGCACATCCCAGTCCCTGACGAGATGCGTCACAAAACACTTCAAAATCCTTACGGATATCTGGTAAGACTAACACTGGTGCTGACACTAGCCTTTTCTTCATGTCTTGGAAACTTTGCTCACATGCATCTGTCCAATCAAACTTCTTTTCCTTCTTCAGAAGTTGAGTCATTGGTCTGGCGATTTTGGAGAAATTCTCGATGAATCTGCGGTAGTAACAGGCTAATCCGAGGAAACTTCTTACTTCTGTGACAGAATTGGGTTGCTTCCAATGCATTACAGCTTCAACTTTTGAGGGGTCTACTGCAACTCCTCCTGCTGACACAATATGACCAAGAAAAGCCACTTGACTGAGCCAAAACTCACTCTTACTGAACTTGGCATATAGCTGATGCTCTCGGAGCTTTTCCAGAATTAATCTGAGATGCTTTTCATGCTCTTCTTCATCTTTGGAGTAGATGAGAATGTCGTCGATGAAAACTACCACAAACTTATCCAAGAATTCCATGAACACTTTATTTATCATATTCATGAAATAAGCGGGGGCATTCGTTAGTCCAAACGACATCACTGTAAACTCGTACAGTCCATATCTTGTAGTGAATGCTGTCTTCGGAATATCTTCTGGTCTGATTTTCAGCTGATGGTATCCTGACCTCAAGTCAATCTTGGAGAACACACTAACTCATTTAAGTTGATCAAACAGATCATCTATCCTAGGTAATGGGTAATTGTTTTTTATTGTTACCTCGTTGAGTGATCTTTAGTCCACACACATTCTCATACTATTGTCTTTCTTCTTGACAAATAGTACTGGAGCTCCCAAAGGCGATGAACTCGGTTGAATGTAACCTTTACTCTGCAATTCTTCGATCTGTTTCTTCAACTCTGCTAGATCATTGGCCGGCATTCTGTAGGGTCGCTTCAAATTTGGAGCAGTCCCTGGGACTAAGTCAAGTAAGAACATTATGTCCCTGTCCGGTGGCATACCGGGTAATTCCTCAGGAAAAACACCTGGATATTCTTGTACCACGGGTATATCTTCCGGTTTTACTTCCTTTAAGCTGGTCAAGATAGAACTTCTTCCCGTAGACGTCTTGGATCTGAACTCTACTGAAATCCCTTGTTCATTGGTGAGGATGATAGATCTACTAGAACAATCTATCCTACCATGATTTTTGGCAAGCCAGTCCATTCCAAGAATTACATCCAATCCTTGCGAACGTTGCATTGAAGCACACAAGCCTGCTGAAGTGGGAGTTACCGACAAATAGTTGCATTGATATTTTCTGCTCAATGCGTCGGCTATTACGTTGGCTTTTCCTAGGTGATAATGAAGTCTCATATCGTAGTCGTTGATCAACTCAAGCCACCTTCTTTGCCTCAGGTTCAGGTCAGCTTGGGTGAAGATATATTTGAGGCTCTTATGATTAATGTAGATCTTGCAACGATTACCAATGAGTTAATGTCGCCAAATCTTGAGAGCTTGAACTATAGCTGCAAGCTCCAAGTCATGAATCGAGGAAATTGAGGCTTCATGAAGCTAATTATCCCATGCATGACCTGAACCTGAGGGAAAGAAGGTGGCTTGAGTTGATCAAATATATCATGCATGGGATAATTAGCTTCATGAAGCCTCAATTTCCTCGATGCATATGCCACAACTCGACCCTCTTGCATCAGCACACTATTGGAAATATCATAGAGATGATGATATTTCATTATGTTCATGATTTTGATAATATGTTATCGTGTTCCTTGAATTAATCATTTGTTATAGATCAATAAGTATGTGACTTGTTGGTGGAACTCTTTAACTTATATGATGTCATTCTAAATGTATCCCTGGTTGGAGGTCACTGGTTGGAACACCAGTGACTCTATGACTAGCACATGTGTTGATTGATGACCTAGTTTCACCGGTCATGGATATGGGGATATCAATCAATAATATGAGCACATGTTAGAGAACATGGGGTTGGATAGACCCATCATTGAGACACTCTTGAGATTGTTATGAATCTTTGTGTCATTAGTTGGTCTCAAGTAATTATGATGTATAATCCTTAGACCTGAGATCATCATGGTTCCCTACATGTGTAATAGCACTCGTAGGGGTTGCCAAACGCTACTCGTAACTGGGTAGTTATAAAGGTAGCTTTCGGGTTTGCTATGACTGGTCGAGATGAGATTTGCCCCTCCTAACATAATAGGAGAGATATCTCTGGGCCCCTCGTGGTGATCGGATAAAGAAAGTGCATGACCATGCTACTAGTGGTCAAAGTGTCGACCACATGAAGTTATCCGACACTCGATCGAGAAAGTATTGAACAGTCCATGGATAACACTACATCTCACCTGGAGTTCAACCAGACATCGTGTGGTGAAGGGAGAATGCATGACTAGGTCGCTTAGTTTGATCAGTTACGGACTGGTCGTAGATTGATCGAACGTAATCACAAAATGGTATGGACCTGGTCGTAAGGAGTTACGAACTGGTCGGGACCAAATACGATCTGGTCTTAAGGAGATACGAACTGATCGCAAGTGGTGAGGACCTGGTCATAGATCATATTACATCAAGGTTTGTCCGCTATACTATGTGCATTTGGAAATCGTTATGTGCTGCTAGGTATCGCTAACGACTGGTGGTCAGAAAGAAGTTTTCGAGTCATAACTGATTGCACATGAACCTGTAGGGTCACACCCTTAAAGGGCTAGGTTTTATTTTGGATGGTGATCCGAATTCATATAGGCCACGATTTCCTAATGGGCCTCAAGGTCGAGACCCATCATGGATGCCTATATAAAGAGGGGCGGTGGCATGGGGTGAAAAAGGATGATCTTTGGAATAACTCCCAAAACTCTAATAGCCACGCCTTCTCAACCACGCTGCCGGTGCTAGCACTCCAGCGCGTGGTGATCCTGCCCCGTACGTGTGGATACCTCAGAGGTGTTGTTGCGAAGCATCAGCACTAGGACGATCCGCGACTCGTGACGATCACCGTAGTCGGAGGAGAAGTCGCGTGGCGAGTACGACCACTCGAAGGGGCAGACGCGCGGCAAGTACGACCACTTGAAAGAGGAGACACGTCGTGAGTACGACTGTATCAAATCGCTACGACGACTCTACTTCGCTACGAGTCGGTGTGTCTAGCAGTAATCTCGTGCTCTATTACTAGCGGTGGTTCCTTGGTTGCGCGGAATTTTTTTTTGTGCTATCTTAGCCTTGCCCATGATCCCTTTCACACACAACCGAAGCCGTGGCTATAAGCATCGCAATAAATGTCGAAGCTTTGTGAATATCCGGCAGGATGAGCACAAGAGCTTTGGTCAGGAGGTCTTTAAATATCTGAAAGCTTGCCTTACATTCCACTAACCATTCGAACATCTTCTCCTTCTTTAAAAGCTAGGTCATCGGCCTCTCAATTTTGGAGAAGTTCTAGATGAACCTGTAGTAATAGCCCGCAAGTCCGAGGAAACTGTAGATGTCAGTGATGCTCTTGGGTTGTCTCCAGTCAATTGCATCTTGCACTTTGCTTGGATCAACAGTGACACCACCCTTGGATAGCACATGACCCAAGAAGCTAACTTCATTAAGCCGGAACTGGCATTTGCTAAAATTTGCATAGAGTTGATGTTGACGAAGCTTCTTCAACACAAGCCACAAGTGGCTCTCGTCTTCTTCATCAGACTTGGAGTAGATGAGGATGTCATCGATGAACACGACGATGAACTGGTCGAGATACTCCATGAAAACCAATTTCATGAGGTAGGCTGGTGCATTGGTCAGGCCGAAGGACATGACAGTGAAATCGTACAGTCCGAAGCGAGTGGAGAATCATGTCTGCGGTATGTCTTCAGTTCTGACCTTAATTTGATGGTTGCCCAATCACAAATCACTGTTGGAGAATACTTGGTGATACGTCACGGGGTCCCGATCTTCACGATGTAGGATGATCACCAAATAACTAGCTTCAAAGAAGCCAAGATAACTTCTTTAGCGGCGATAACTAGTGCAACGACAAATAAAACTCAAGCCAACCACTTGTCTTTAACCGCAACTTTGAATCGAGGATTCGCCCAACCACACTATCAAGGAACCAACCAACACAGCCTAGAATCAATCGAGAAACCTCGAAGGGAGTAGGAGCACCAATTGGGAGCGGATGAAGCCGCCGCTGCTGTAATCCCGCGAAGGAAATCACAAGAGCAAAGGGTAGAGATCAACTCTCAAAGGTTTGTTAGCACACAACAACAAAGGGTTCTGTATTTTGTTTATCAAAGTCTCTGGTTTCTATGAGGCAATGAGGTATTTATACTAGGAACATCCCTCCTAGATAGGTGTAAACACGAAATGAAAAAGATAATATAGACTATGTGAAAGGGCCTCGTGGCTGTTGGAATTCTGCGCATCTTGGTGTTTTGTCAATAACTCCACCTTGGGAAGTCCAAAAGATATGCCGTCAGTTGCGTTGGAAAGTTAACTTGATAAGCTTTCACACCATGTGCAGCATGCACCACGAAATAATGTAGAATGGTACAGTTTTGCATGGGAAGTTGAACGACTGGCAGACTGTTGACCTTCTGACCAGTCTTCACTAAAGCTGGTCGGCTCTCAAAATGGAAATTCCAAACAGCTCGGCTCTAGTGGTATTGAAAACTAGACTTAATAAGCTTTCCAAAATGTCCTCATGGACCTCCATAGCCTTTGGAAATCAAAAGTTATGACTGTTTCTTTCGAACTGTTGTGCTGGACTGGTCTGGTTCGAGTGTGGTCCTTCTCTGTAGTCATCTCTTTGCGCGTTCACCTCTTGTTGTAGCTTCTTTGCTCGACTACGTGTAATCGGTCCATCAATGACTTGGGCTGGTGTCGATGTAGGTGAGACTTGAGTTGGTGTAGCTTGATTTGGAGGTTGTAACATCTTGCTTGATAGCGTGGTCATATCATCCTCCCCCCTTGAAAAGGAGTCGTCCTCGACTCTGAAGTGTCTTCACTTGTGAATGGTAAGAGGTCAGCAACATTGAAGGTGTTGCTCACACCATAACTTGCTGGAAGATCTATCTTGTATGCATTATCATTGATCTTCTCGAGAACACGAAATGGACCATCTCCTCGTGGCAACAATTTTGATTTGCGCTGATGAGGGAAGCGATCCTTGCGCAAGTGTATCCACACCAAGTCCCCGGGCTCGAATAACACTTCCTTCCTATGTTTGTTCATACTTGCAGCCTTGCGTCTTGCCTTGAGTTCAATTACTTCCTTGGTCTTTTCATGTATCTTCTTTACATATGCAGCACGCTTGGAAGCTTCCAACACAGTTTGTCCTCTCCTGCAATGGAAGGGGCAACAAATCTATCGGAGCAATAGGTTTGAAACCATATACAATTTCAAAAGGACATAAGTTAGTGGTAGAGTGTACTGCCCAGTTATAAGTAAACTCCACATGTGGTAAGCATTCCTCCCAAATCTTCAAGTTCTTTTTCACCATTGTTCGCAGCAACATTGATAATGTTCGATTCACCACTTCAGTTTGTCCATCGGTTTGAGGGTGACAAGTGGTGGAGAATAGGAGCTTAGTTCCAAGTTTGGCCCATAATGTTTTCCAAAATAGCTCACGAACTTGACATCTCGATCGGACACAATTGTCTGGGCATCCCATGTAGCCTCACAATTTCCACGAAAAATAAATTAGCAATATGTGAAGCATCATCGGTCTTGTTGCAAGGGACAAAATGAGCCATCTTTGAAAATCTATCAACCACAACAAAAATAGAATCCTTTCCTTTCTGAGTTCTAGGTAATCCCAAAATAAAGTCCATGCTTATGTCGTCCCAAGGGATATTAGAAACAGGTAAAGGAGTGTATAAGCCATGTGGGTTCGGTTTTGACTTAGCTTTGTGACGGTGGCGATCGCTCCACAAATCGGATGACATCTCTCCTCATCTTGGGCCAATAGAAATGATCACCTAGCAGTTCGTAAGTTTTCTTTTGTCCAAAATGACTGTTAGTCCACCTCCATGTGATTCTGTAACAAAAGCAATCTAGCAGAAGAATTTGGAACACAAAGCTTGTTTTCTCTAAGCAAAATCCATCATGTATGTGATATTTTTCCCAACCTTTTCCATCTTTACAATGATTATATGGTTCTGAAAATTCAGGATCATTATTATACATACCTTTCAAACTTTCAAGACCCAAAACCTTTACCTCGAGTTGGTTCAACAACACACTCTTTCGAGACAAAGCATCGGCAACAACATTGTCCTTACCTTTCTTATATTTCACAATGTATGGAAATGTTTCGATGCACTCAACCCATTTGGCATGGCGACTGTTCGACAGCTTGACCTTTCAAGTACTTCAAAGCTTCATGATCGGAATGAATAACAAACTCTTTTGGCCATAAATAGTCTTTGCCGTGTTTCAAGCACACACACCAAAGCATACAATTCTTTGTCATACACAGAATAATTCAATTGAGCACCTCCCAGTTTTTCACTAAAATATGCTACTGGTTTTCCTTGTTGCATTAAAACTCCTCCTAACCCAATTCCACTAGCATCACATTCTACTTCAAAAGTTTTAATGAAATCAGGAAGAACAAATGCAGGTGTTTCGATCAAGCGTTTCTTTAATTCTTGAAAAGCATTTTCTGTGAGTTTCCCACTTAAAATCAACCCCTTCTTGGTCAATTCATTCAAAGGAGCAGCAATGGTACTGAAATCTCTCACAAACCTTCTATAAAAACCAGCAAGGCCATGAAAACTTCTTACTTGACTTACATTCGTTGGAGTTGGCCAATCCTTGATGGCTTTCACCTTGGTTTCATCCACTTCGATTCCTTTTCCTGAAACAACAAAACCAAGAAACACAACGTGGTCTGCATACAAAAACCGCACTTCTCAAGATTAGCAAATAATTTCTCCTTTGAAGCTCATCCAAAACTTGACGAATGTGATTCACATGCTCATCAAAAGACTTGCTGTAAATTAAGATATCATCAAAGTAGACAACAACAAATTTTCCAATGAAAGCTCTCAAGACATGGTTCATTAATCTCAAGACATTTTCCAAATGGCATAACTAACCATTCATACAACCCAAATTTTGTTTTAAATGCAGTTTTCCATTCATCCCCCGTTTTCATTCTTATTTGATGGTAACCACTTCTCAAATCAATTTTAGTAAAAATTATAGAACCACTAAATTCATCAAGCATGTCATCTAACCGTGGAATAGGATGACGATAGCGAACAGTGATATTATTTATAGCTCTACAGTTGTCACATCCCCAAATTAATAAAGAAGATTACTATGCATCTCATTAGCATGTATCATGTTTTTCAAGCATTTTTATCATACACTGCATGTGGAAAAACTTATCTAAATATGTGAACCTACACTTACCAAAAACAAAACTTAAAAGAAGCAGTAGCAAACACATATGAACACCCTCTGAAAATAATTTATTCAAATACTATATTAATTATCAGGGATTAATATAATTTTTCCAAATTTTTGGAATCCCACTTGACCCTCAGAAAATTTCAAACTCGATTATCAACTTGTGCTTTTGGGAAATTGAAATATGCCAAATGAATAATGAACAATGGGGTTTCTGAATTTTTATGGATGCTAGGTCACCCCAGGAACCCCTCAGAATTATTTCACATTTTTATAAATTTTATTGTTTTATTTTGGAGCCTGGTCAAACTAGGAGGTTTAAAATTCAAATCTGGTCAATAGGGAGCTCTGTTCCTCGGGCTCAAACCCAATCCACAGTAGTCCGACCGAGCCGCTTGGTGAGCTGACTCGCCCAAACCAGTTAGAACGTGGACCGTCCGATTTAAATCGAACGGCCCACGGGCTGAGCCTCGCGATCGCACGCACGCGCCTCTCCGCGCTCGCTGGCGTGTGGGCCCAAGTCCTGTCGCCATCGTCTACCTCCCGCTGGCGTTCGCGCAGGAGCCGAGCGCCACGCGCCCGCCATGCTCTGCGAAGCTCCGTCGACGCCGTGACCGCACCGCCCTACCTGACCAATCCCCGAGCTTCCCTAGCTAACGCCGCCTCTGCTCCGTCCAGTTGCTGGCTTTAACCTGCCTCCCTGCTCTCGCCTTTCCCGTACTTCTCCTCCGGCCGTCGAGGAGAGGGAAGCTAGCGTGAGCTCTGTTCTTGGGTAAACCTCTCGCCTCCGGGTCTCCGAGCTCTCTCTTCCGATGCTGATTCCATTTTGACTAAGCCCCCGTGTTGGTTTCGCTTGTAGCTCCCGGAACGCGACCGTGTCTTCCTCGGCTCCGGTTCACGCCCAGAGCTTACACCCGGGGACAACTCTGTGCTATCTTCGCCTCCGGTGAGATACTCGCTAACTCCAGCGCGTCACACCATGCCTTTAAGTTAGAGTATGAGTTCCCCTCATCCAATTTTGGCAATGCACGACAGGAGCTCGTGAATTCGAAGATTGGTTCGTCTTCGGCCGAAAAGCAAACTCTTCGTCTCCCACTTGATCCGGTAAGGCATTAGTCATTTCTTTGCTACCTAAGCACTCCCTAGAGATCTATGAGCCAACCCGAAGCTTCATTATCTTCCTTGTTGCTCAGGGTGTCTCCTCCCCGTTGAACCGCACCGCCGCCGTGGACCTCACCGTCGCCAAGCCAGCTCCGGTCATCCACTCTTCTCTCCAACTCTCAGGTAGCTCTCCAGTAGTCCCTAGATGCTCGGGCACCGCATTTGAACTGGCTTGAGCTTTAACTAGCTGCTGCACCGTTGCCGTGTTGTACACCGCCGCTCCTCTCCGACGAGCCGCCGGCACACGCCACCTCAGGCATAGCCACCACCACCCAAAGTTGCGCAAGGTTATTGCGCAGCTGTAGCCGCCCTTGGCCGGCCTCGCCATGGCGCGTAGCGCCGGCGAGCCGCCGGGCAATCTCACGGGCGCGTTGTCGGACGCGTCCGACAACTGTAGCAAAGCCATTAAGGCTTGATTCGGTCATTAAATGGTTAATGACTGCTTACTGTTATTAATGGTGTCTTAAGCGAGTATATGTGTCTATGACATGCGGGCCCCAGTAACAGAAACCTGAGGAGATAAGCAGCGGCTGACAAGTGGGCCTAGCCACTTAAACGCACGATCACTGTGCTGTGAACCGGTCATGGACCCGTGGTCCATGCACTATGCTGTAAGCCGTCTCGCTTACATGCGGGCCCCGCTTGTCAGTCGGGAAATTAAATCCCCGGGGGTAAATGAGAAATGACACTGTTACCGGCCCCACATGTCAGTAGCAGTGGCTAGGTGAGTTTCGGTAAGAAAAGGAGTAATCAATTAAGAAAATCAGAATGTGTTTATTTATGAACTGAAAAATAGGATTAACTTCCAAAATGCATAACAAATTCATTTTTACTCCAAATGGGATGAAACCAGTGATGGTAATTTTCATTTTTGATGAACTTTATTTCAAAATAGGTGGCACATTTATCTCGATAACAGAAAAGATAGATTTGGAAAATGAGCATTTAATTGATTATCTTTACAATAGAAAAATGACTATAACTTTGAAAATTCATATCTTTTGCTTGGAAACTCCAATTAGGATGAACCAATTTTTAGTGGACTCATAATAATATTGCCAATTTATCCATGTAATCATTATACTCACTACTACTCTACAAATTTTGCTCAAATATTTAAATACAATGAACAAGATATGATTCAAATTAAAATGGATTTTTCTCGAAATGAACTTGAACCCTTATAACTTTCACATGCTAAATCCAATTGAAGTGAATCTTCCACCTAAATTCATCTAAAATCATGACTTAGCTACTGTAGAAAAATCATGCATTTTTGAGCACTTTGAATTTTTGAGTATTTCTCGGTGTTTATTCGGTATTATACTTAAATAGATCCCGAAGCCATCGATATTGACTTATACGCTACTGAGGGACAGCAGCTAGCATACCAGCAAGGCAAGCATCATTTGAACTTTCTTTTGCATCATATTTGATCCCAGTTTTTGTTTAGTTAGTGCAATGATATTTGCTTGCATGCTACTTTATTAATGTCGCTATTTTTGTGTTGAATAGTTAGATACATCCTATTGTCTTGTCATTGTGCTTATACTTAAATTATTCCAGTACTGAAATGCTTAGGATAAGTTGTGTGACTTACGTGGTATGTGTTGCTTAGCCATGCAAGTCTAGAACGATAGTTTGATTGGCGGGAATAACCCGACAGTCATGGGACATACAAACTTTATAACTTTTTGGTTTATTTCAGATCTTCGTATCTGTTTCAAGAGTTAAAATTTTGTCATTTAAAATGAGATTTGGGTCTGGACAAGTGGATGCTAGTGAAGGTGCCTTCGTGCACGAGATTGGGTATGTGGATTGTCTTGTCTAGACCAACAAGGACCGAACTTTGGTAACGTCGTTGATTCAAGTACATTCGTGCTATCACATGCGGGTTGGGAGCCGTATGGTTAAGTAGGGGAAGGTTTTATTGTGTTGAGCCCCACGGTGGTTTTGTGAGGCCATAGGGCCGTTAAACCCTATGTTCCTTATGGTAGATAGGGCATATAGACCGTAACGCCTTATGTCGCCTAGGAGCCCAAGGTTGAGGACTTAGCATAATGAAATCTTCTTGCTAAAATGACCATATCTTGATTTACCCGACCGCATACCATAGGAAGTATGCTATTTTCGGAGGCATCCGGAGGCTTAACGGCTAATCAAGTCGTGTGGGTAAAGTAGTACACCTGCAGGTATAAATCTATTCGAATAGCCTCGTCCTAGGTTATGGACAACACTTGAGTTCGGGAGTTACTATTGTTAGACTTTGACATATTTGTTTTGTGGAAAAACTTGGGATTGTCACGAATGGGATATTCATGCTTGTGTTGTAGCAAAGTGGATGACCACTTTGTTAAATTGTGTACTTGTTGTTGTATCAAAGTGGACCGCCACTTTGACACTTTTATGATTCATTTGTGATTCATGTTATTACTTATTCATGAGCTTTACTTCTACTTCAAATCTTATTTATAAATGGGCACTTGGAAACTAGTATGTGTAGGTTGTTAATTGTTGCGTCTCTTTTGCAAAACTAAGCCAATATGAGCCATCCTTTGGAACAACCTCTAGCATACTACTTTTATTTGTGTAAGACTTGCAGTACCTTTGTACTCAACGATGTCATGGATTTCGGTGATGAAGGATTTGAGCCAGTGGAGCTCGTTAGCGTTGACTTAAATGACGTTGACGAATAGTGCTATCATTTATCTCCCAGTCGGTTGCCGATGGGTTATGGGGCATACCATGCTGGACTTTTGGTTTATTTATATTGCTTCGCTGTTACTTTATGATCTCATTTGAATTTGGCGGTCGGCCGTTGTAATAGTTGCAGACTTTAACAACTATATCGTACGTCTTTTGAACAATTAATGTATGAATGTTGTATGGATGTGATCAACGTTGTATGAAGAGTATGAGCATATTGGTCGCTGATCTTGGGAGCCAATATGATCTTGTACTCGCTGTTCGTGGATTCCCATTTAACTCTTTAAGTGTCGTGTTTGACTGGTTAGAGAACCGACAATCATGTAGTGCTTTCATGATGGAGCAAAGACGCATGATCGCTGAGGCTCTAGTTTTGGTTGAACCTCTCACTTATATGTAGTTAAGTTGGAATCCATTTACTTGAGGCCTAGAGTTATGTCCTTAAGACCATGCTTAGTCTCGGTCTTAGGGAGATAACCCGGGGGTCCTCACAACAGTCAACACACATCCTCCAAGAACCATCTTTCTTAGGTACTAAGATCACAGGAACAGCACAAGGACTTAAGCTTTCACGAACAAAACCTTTGTCAAGAAGTTCTTGTACTTGCCTTTGTATCTCCTTGGTTTCTTCTGGATTGGTTCGGTATGGTGGACGGTTAGGGAGTGCAGCCCCTGGAATGAGATCAATTTGATGCTCAATCCCACGAATTGGAGGTAGTCCTACCGGTGTTTTTTTGGAAAACATCTTCATAGTCTGTAAAAGATGAGACACAACACTAGGAAGAGAGGTGATATCGTTAGGTGAAATTAAAACGTCTTTGCACACAAGTACAAAGAGCACTTGATCTAGGTTGTTCCTTACTTCTCTCAGTTCAGATTTTGTGGCTAGCATAACTAGATGCTCTCCCTCTCCTCTTTTTTTTCTCTCAAATTTGGCTTGTGGCTCTCACTCACCGAGTTGTGGATGGCACTCATTTTCTTTTGCTCTGCTCCTCCTGTAATCACTGGACTAATTTCAGATTTCTTTTGTAAGTGCTCAGCCATGATTTGTTGGGGTGTCATAGGCTTGAGTACAAACTTCTTCCCTTTCAAATCTAGTGTGTACTGATTTGTTCTCCCACAATGCTGAGTATATCGATCATACTGCCAAGGCCTTCCAAGTAACATGTGACACACAGACATAGGTGCCACATCGCACTCAACGGTGTCAACATATTCACCAATCTTGAATGGAACTTTCACCTTATATCCAATCTTAATATCTCCTGAATCATTCAGCCATTGGACATGATATGGATGAGGATGTCGCTGTAGTTTCAAACCAAGCTTGTCAACCATCTCACGACTAGCAAGATTATGGCAGCTCCCGCCATCAATGATCACCTTCACCACTTTATCTTGCACCTTGGCTCTGGTTTGAAAAAGATTATGTCGCTGCCCAATTTCAGCTTCTTTCATCTGAACACTCAAGATTTGAGCTACTACAAGAGCAGCACCGTGCTCAAATTCACATCCAGTATGTTTCTCATCTTCATGGGCTTCATCAACATACTCTTCCTCAACTTCCTCTTAACTTGCTGAATCATATTCTCCATTGTCATTCACAATGATCACACGATTATTTGGACACTCCTTGATTACATGCCCACGGCCTCCACATTTGAAGCATTGAATCCCACTACTCTTGGATGTAGAACCCACTGAAGTAGTGGTTGGTTTAGAACTCATGCTTGGGGCAGCAGTGTTCTTCCCACTATAAACACCTTGAACATTAGAACGGAGGCCTCCACTTGAGCTCTTTGCCATTGAGGTGCAAAGCGAAAACTTAGAGATTGACTTACTTCCTTTAGACGCAGTACTCGTACCATATGACAAGAACTTGCTACTCTTGGCATCTTGCTGTAGTTGGCGTTCAGCTTTGGTTGCTTGATGTACCAAATCAATAAGATGACTGATGCAATTTGAAACTCAACAATCATTTGGATATTGCGATGTAACCCACCATAAAGCGTGCAATAGTTTGCTCTTCATCTTCATACACATTGGCTCTAATCATAGCCTTCTCCATCTCGTTATAATACTCCTCAACAGAGAAAATTTCTTGCTTCAGATTCTGCAGTTTATCGAAAAGATCACGGCGATAGTGCTTCGGCACAAAACGAGTTCTCATTTCTCTCTTCATTTCTTCCCAAGTGGCAATAGGATTTTCTCCATCTTCTTCACGATCATGGAGAAGTTGCTCCCACCAAATCAGAGCATATCCTTCAAACTCCAGAGATGCCATTGCCAACTTCTTTTCCTCTACATAATTATGCAGGCGAAAGATCTTGTCCACCTTCAACTCCCAAGTGAAATAAGCTTCAGGATCAGACCCTCCATCAAATTTTGGCATGGTAAACTTCAGTTTTCCAAACCTCTCCTCATGGTTGTCTCCTCTACGATTTCGGCGACCAAAACGATATTGAGAATGATTGTCATCATCCTCATCTTCAAATTCATCATTGTCTTCATTTCTTCGACCTCGAGCTCTTCCTCTACCATGTGCAGCACCTTGGTTCCTCCTTTCTTGTTCTCTTGCTCTTCTAGCAGCAACTCTTCCATCACTATCTCCTCCATCTTCACCATGGTTGCTTGCACCGTCATGAGGTTGGCGACGTCCTCTGATTTCAGCCATAAAGGCCTGAAGATCTTGCGTCAACCGATCTTGCTTATCTTCCAAGCTTTGCTTCATTCATTGAATTGTGCCATAGTAACACAATCTTCTAGCTCCACTCCACCCATCTTCCCGTAAGGTTAGCTAAATCTGAACAATAGGTATTTGTGGAATATAAAAAATTTGGTGGCTCTCACAACTCACCTCTCTTACCAACCAAGCTCTTATGAATTCCTTGTCATGGATTACAGAGAAACAAATGTGTGGTGGTAATAAGAAAGTGATGGAGAGGCGAAAACAAGACCAGAGTACCGATTACGATGGATTTTTATGTGGAGCTTGGTGGGGAGTGATACACAAGAAATGCAATCTGAATTCTAGTTGTTGTAAAGTTAAATAACAATCCAAACTAGAAGTTCCCTGCCTAGTGCTGATCACAAGATATGGGAGATATAAATCAATCACACACACACGCAAAGAAATTTCAGAGTTGATGTAAACAAGGAGTATGATTGGAATGCAAGTGTTGCGATCAGATCCAACCAAAATTTTGCACCAAACACAAATAGCAAACTGGTTGCTCCACTTGGCGTGACAAACTTTCAGCACTTGTGCACTTTAACTACTGATCTTCAACCTTTCTTTCTCAATTTTTCTCAACTTTTTTTTTAACACCTTCCTTTCTTTTTCTTTTTTTGACACACTTTTTTTTTAATAGAACTTAATACAACGACCAGAGATAACACTAGCACACTTATGATAGAACAAAAACACAACCAGCAGCTATAGTTTGATAGGATCAAAGTTAACGCAAAGGATGATATAGGCTATAGATTTTTTTTATAAAAGAGGCTCAAAGGACACGCAAAGGAAAATGATCAGCAACTAAAACAAAGACTCTAATGGACTGAAACTTAACAAAACTCACTGAAATAACAGATTGAAACAAAGGGCTACAACAATTTTTTTAATAGGCTTTTTGGTGGATAGGACGAAACAAATATATATGTAGCTAAAAGGTAAAGAATCCTACCGTGGCAACGAAAGCTCTGATACCAGATGATACGTCACGGGGTCCCGATCTTCACGATGTAGGATGATCACCAAATAACTAGCTTCAAAGAAGCCAAGATAACTTGCTGCAAGCAGCGATAACTAGTGCAACCTGACAAATAAAACTCGAAGCCAACCACCGTCTTTAACCGCAACTTTGAATCGAGGATTCGCCCAACCACACTCTCAAGGAACCAACCAACACAGCCTACAATCAATCGAGAAACCTCGAAGGGAGTAGGAGCACCAATTGGGAGCGGATGAAGCCGCCGCTGCTGTAATCCCGCGAAGGAAATCACAAGAGCAAAGGGGTAGAGATCAACTCTCAAAGGTTTGTTAGCACACAGCTGAACAAAGGGTTCTATATTTTGTTTATCAAAGTCTCTGGTTTCTATGAGGCAATGATGTATTTATACTAGGAACATCCCTCCTAGATAGGTGTAAACACGAAATGAAAAAGAAAATATAGACTATGTGAACGGGCCTTGTGGCTGTTGGAATTCTGCACAGTCTTCGGTGTTTTGTCAATAACTCCACCTTGGGAAGTCCAAAAGATGTGCCGTCAGTTGCGTTGGAAAGTTAACATGATAAGCTTTCACACCATGTGCAGCATGCACCACGACATAATGTAGAATGGTATAGTTTTGCATGGGAAGTTGAACGACTGGCAGACTGTTGACCTTCTGACCAGTCTTCACTAAAGCTGGTCGGCTCTCAAAATGGAAATTCCAAACAGCTCGGCTCTGGTGGCATTGAAAACTAGACTTAATAAGCTTTCCAAAATGTCCTCATGGACCTCCATAGCCTTTGGAAATCAAAAGTTATGACTGTTTCTTTCGAACTGCTCACTTTGGACTGGTCCGTTCGAGTGTGGTCCTTCTCTGTAGTCATCTCTTTGTATGTTCTGTCATCCTTCTTAGTGAACCTAAGCAATAGCAATGTACACGACTTAGGCAGTATATAATTCTCATTGATGTTAAAATGATTCTCACAAAGTAGCGCGTTCACCTCTTGTTGTAGCTTCTTTGCTCGACTACGTGTAATCGGTCCATCAATGACTTGGGCTGGTGTCGATGTAGGTGAGACTTGAGTTGGTGTAGCTTGATTTGGAGGTTGTAACATCTTGCTTGATAGCGTGGTCATATCACTTGGGCTCCACTCAGTTGGTCGAACAGATCCGTGGATACTTGTTCTCGACAGTGACTTCATTTAACGGACGGTAGTTAACACACATCCGTAAACTTTTGTCTTTCTTCCTGATAAAAATAACCGGGCATCCCCTAGGGGAGGAGCTCGATCGAATAAATCCCTTCTCTTAAGTTCCTTGAGTTGCTCCTTAAATTCTACCAACACATTAGGAGTCATTCGATATGGTTGTTTTGTAATTGGCGTAGTACGGGGTGCAAGCTCGATGACGAACTCAACTTCGCGATCAGCGGCATGCCTAGGAGTTCTTCGTGGAATACATCTGGATACTCACATACAACTGGTACCCTCCCCAATTCAAGAGAGGTACTAGCCTCCAAGGCATAGAGATGAGAACTGCCCACAATTGTGCAAAAATAACATGATCGCCGACTCTGCTTGTGACAGAAATAGACCGTTGAGCACAATAGATTTTCCTCTGGTTATTAGATAGCAAATCCATCCCTAATATCACATTAATACCCACTGAAGTTATTACTATTAGGTTTCCCAAAAAAAATAACCCCTTGAAGCTCCACTTTTATGTCTCGACAGACTTGATCGGTTTGGAAAACCGATCCCGGCGACTGGATTTGATAAGGTGGCTGAAATGTAAGTATTTCAAATTAATGATGTGATGCATAATCCTTTTTGATGAATGAATGCGATGCTTCCGAATCAAATAAAATAGAAGTTGGACTTGAATTTACGAGAAGTGTACCCAGAACGACGTCAGGTGCGTCGCTTGCCTCCTTGGCAGTGACATGGTTCACTCGTCCACGCGTTGGAATGTGGGGAGGAGTAGACGCTGCCCTTGGGGTGGTGAGGATCTTGCTAGAGATGGTGGTGGTGTAGGAGCTTGATAAGTCCGGGGCATCCGTCATTGCCTCGATTGGAGTTAATGTGCATAGTGGCCGGGGCGGCCACACTGGAAGCAAGTAATATTGGCCTTGAATGCGCTACTGTTATGGGGATGTTTGCCCCCAACATACTGTTGTGCCACTGGTCGAGAAGGTTTTGGAACTGAAGTTGGAGGCCTTGGTGGCGCTAGTGCTTGGAAACAGGGCGCTTGGGTCGGCCCGGTGCGCCGTCGAGGGAAGCTGCCGCTTACTGAAATTTGGGCGGCACTCTTCCTCTTCTTCGACTCATCCAAGTATATACCCTTGTGCTCCAGCACTATGGCCTTGTTGACCATGTGCTGGAAGTTCCAAATGTTGTGGACCGCAAAAGCTAGCTACATCTCCTCCGTCAAGCCATTGATGAATCGGCTCTGACGGCGTGCGTCCGTGGAGATATCATCCGGAGCATAACAAGCCAAGAAGTTGAACTCGTACAAATACTCCATGACGTTCTTCCTCCCTTGTTTGAGGGCCAGGAACTGCTGTTGCTTGATCATTAACACCCCCTTAGGGATGTGAGACTCTCGGAAGGTCGCTTGGAATTCGTTCCAAGTCGGAACGTCTCTGCTGGGTTGCATGGCGAAAAAGTTGTCCCACCACACGCTTGCGGCACCTTCTAGCTGGTAGCTGGCGAATAGGACCCTCTCAATGATGGTGCATTGAGCGATCGCTAGCTTCTTCCCTAAGGTGCGGAGCCATTCCTCCGCCTGCATTGGGTCCTCGGTGCTAGAGAAAGTCGGGGGATTGGTTCGCTAAAAGTTAGCGAGTCCCCTGTGCGCCCATGGTGGCCCCGATGGTCCAGGTGTCGGAGACGTGTTGCGCACGATGACTTCCAAAATCCGTGTTTGGTTCATTCGATTCCACTCAATCTGGGCCAAGACGTCTGCCATTGTGGCCACCGGAGGAAGCACTTCCACAGGACGGCCACCTTGATGATAGCGGTGGTCCGCATGCTCCTCATGCTCACCTCGAGCGTGGGGCTCAAGGCTTGCAGCGGGAGGGGGTCGTGGGGGTGGAGACCCCTCCCCTTTTTGTGCTCTCACTCATGTCGTAGGTGCTTCCATCCTGTTGCCACAAGGATGGTTAGCTACAGGTGAAAGATATGCTCAACAAGAGCGAATGAAAATCTGGACATCAAGCGTAACATTCTATAACTTAGCATGCATAATGCGATAAAATGCACAAAAATTAACACCAAATGGGTGTACAAGGCACTAGGGCCAGTACAAGATCCATTAAAGTAAAATATAGTTTTTTTGGCACGATTACATTTATATAAGCCCGTAGGCGAAAGGCAATCGCCCGAAACAAAAGTTCTTACAAAAAATGGTAGCATGTTCATAACAGCCACCCTATTGCACCTAGATGGATAGAAATGCTCGCTAAAGGCATTTTCAGACAGCAAGCTAAGAGTACTAACACCCTAATGGTTCCGGTTAAAGTTCATCGAAAACTCATCTAAGAGGTAGTAGCCGGGTGACCCGGTGTCCTCAGGATCCTCGGGATTGCTGAGAAACAACAGGGATCCCACATCTACAACGTGACCTCCCAGAGGGTCCCGTATCTGAGTTTGAGTAAAGACCACCGATATGCAAGCGTGTCGCCCCAAGGTTGGGCACTCGTCCTCTCACTTCTAGAAGACGGTACGCCGTGGGCGCATCATCATATGGGGAGGCCTCATTTGTGTCACACAGTTCATAATGGGGCAGGATGCCCCATGTTACACATGAGGTTTAGGTGCCTCTAGGCTGCCACGAGATGTCGACCAGTCTCGGATAGCTCATGTGTAGTGCGGCAATTAATTTGGTCCACGATGTGGACTAGTCTCGCCAGTTTCCGAACTTGGGGATCCTCCCTGTATTGAAACTCGGCGATGATGTTCATCTCCGTGCCATGGCCTTCCATGGGAAAGTGGTCGTATAGGGGTTGAGACAACTCCATCAACTCGTGATGATGGTGGCTCATTACCACACAAGCCACTTCCAGCAGTGCCATGGCCTCGGAGCTGCCACGTGCCTGGAAGCAGTACGAGATGCTCCCCGCAACATGCCTCTCAATGATGTTGCTCACTGCTAGGTACTTCTCCATTCCGGGTCCTCGATCGGGGCGGTAGATGGCGTACTGAGGTTGGCATGTGAAGTTCACCCTCTACATCATATCCCAGAGAAGCGCCAAGTATCCTTCAATGTCTTCTGCTTGAGTGTCTTTGACTAACACTTGACGACTCATTTAAAGACAAGAGGACAAGGTAAGAGGAAAAATTAGTTTCCAAATCCAAAAGAGAGTATGGTAAGAAGTAACTCTAAGATGGATAAGGAATAAAAGAGATTCACAACTTAACTTTCAGAAATAAATTTGATAAGTTAAAATATTTTGACCAAAGGCTTGCTAACACTAACGAGAGTGCTACTTCTAACCTACAGTCAGTATGGCTCTGATACTAACGCTGTGAGGACCCCTGGGTTATTTTTGTAAGACCGAGGCCTTCCCGGTCTTATGGAAATAACTCTAGCCTCAAGTGAATGAATTACATCTTAACTCCATTTAAGTGAGAAAGCCCGATCGAATCTAGAGGCCCGGTGATCATGCGTACTGCTCCTCTGCAAGCACTACATGATGTCCGGTCCTCTAAACGTTCCAAGTCCACACTCGAACAAGTTAAAATGGAATTCAAAATAGTGGGTATGCGACCGTGCTGGCTCCCAAGATCAGTGACCAACATGCCCATACCCTCATCAATGTCAATCACAGTCATACAACATCCATACATTAACATAACAAAAGGCATGCAACATAATAGATCAAGTCTACAACTATTACAATAGGGCCAAACGGCCAAATTCATATAAGATAATTAAGTAGCTGCGGAAGTAAGCAAAATAAACAAAATACCAGCAATGTTGTGCCCCATAAACCATGGCAACCAACGGGGGCTAAAGAATAGCACTATTCATTGGTGTAGACAAAATCAGTGCTAATGAACTCGTTAGGCGTAAAATCATCTTCACATGAATTTGCAGCAACTGGTTTTAGTACAAATGTACTCTCAAGTCTTATAGAAAGAAAAAAAAATAGTTATGCATATAGGACAATCAAACGATGGCAATAGTGGTTTAGTTTTGCGAAAGACGCAACAATTTTTCATCCTACACATACTAGTTTTACAATTGTCATTTAAAAAATCAAATTTAAAGTAGAAGTAAAACATGTGACAAAGTTATACATTGATAAACAAATGGAACAAACAAATACCAAAGTGACTGCCCACTATGATAAACTAAAACACATGAACATCTGTTCATGTCGAATACCAAGTTGTTACCTTGCCAATTTTAATTGATAGTCTGGCAATGAAGTCTACCAATAACCAAGTGTTCTCCATAACCATGGACACGGCTATTCGAATAGTTTTGTCCCTGCAGGGGGTACTACTTTATCCACACGACTCAATCAGCCCGTAAGCCTCCAGAATTAACACACTTCCTATGGTGTGTCGGCTAGGGAAATTGAGATTTCGTATTGTTTAGCAAGAAAGCCCTATTAAGATAAGCACCCATTGCGAGATGAACCCCAAACTTAGTCCAAACGACCGATAGAGCTTGCTAAGCAGGTTCGCAAATTGTGTTGGAAATTACAATACAATGTAAATAAAGAAAAATAGTGCTCCCATGCACATTATAGAAAATTGCATCGGCTCCTGCGAACAGATGATCGAACACAAATGTCCTCACACAACCAGGGACATAACCCAATAAAATTCACCCCCTACTTAACCAAACGGTACCCATATCCCACGTGTGATAGCATGAGTTTTACTTGAATTAACGACGTCACCAAAGTTCGGTCCTTGTTGGTCCCGACAAGACAACCACAAAACACAAGTAACGTACATAACAACACCCACACTAGTAGCCACTTGTCCGGACCCAGAATTCTTTTGAAAGAATAAAGTTTAACTTGAGAAACAGATACGAAGATCTGGAAAAAAAAGAAGATAAGAAAGTTTGTATCTCCCATAATTATCAGGTTATTCCCGACAATCAATCTACCACAACCAGACTTGCATGGCTAAGCATCCCCATATAATATATTTCACACAACCTAACTTAATCATGAAGGTACTGGAATAATTCAAGGATAACCTCATGAATAGGACATAACTAACTACACATCACAAGAATACCGACATAACAAAATTAGCACGCAAGCAATTATCATTGCACTTAATTAATCAAAATATGGGATCAATATGACGCATAAAGAAAGTTCAAATAATGCTTGCCTTGCTGGAAGTCTAATTTATTGCTCTCGGTGGTGTACGAGTCAATATCGATTACTTCGGGATATATATAAATACAACATCGAATAAACTTCTAGAAAAGGCGAAAAATACAAATTGCTCAAAAATATATGAAATTTATACAGTGGCAAGATTATGATTTTAGATGAATTTAGGAAAAAGAATTATTCAATTTTTATTTGAGATGAGAGAGTTATAGCAGTTTGAAAATATATTTTCTCGAAATTCTA
This sequence comes from Hsuehochloa calcarea, assembly GCA_036346395.1. NCBI lineage: Eukaryota > Viridiplantae > Streptophyta > Magnoliopsida > Poales > Poaceae > Hsuehochloa > Hsuehochloa calcarea. The sequence goes on from CM070601.1 coordinate 40,420,604, forward strand.
AAAAAATAGGATTCGATACTGTTCACCGAAATAAATTTTTTTTTGTGAAATTTTGTAGAGTAGTGATGAAGGTAAGGATTATATGGATGGATAGAGAATATTATTATAAGATAAAATTAACTTGGTTCAACTCATTTGGAGTTTTTATGAATTAGTTATGAAGTTTCAAAGTTATCAACTTTTTCAATTGTAAAAATAATGGATTTTAAGAATTATTTTCCGAAGCTATATTATATTTACAGAGACATGTTTGAAACCTATTTTAAAATAAAAATTATAAAAATTATTTTTACTAGATTTGGAGTTAAAATGAATTAGTTATATATTTTTGAAGTTATTCAAATTTTCAGTGTGTAAATAATTGATTGCTGGAATTTCTAAAGAAATTAATACTTTTCTTACCGGGGCTTACCTAGCTATAGTCACTGACTGGTGGGGTCCGATGAATTGTGTGAGGACCCCCGGGTTATTTCTGTAAGACCGAGGTCTTCCCGATCTTATGGAAATAACTGTAGGCCTCAAGTGAAAGAATTCCACCTTAACTCCATCTAAGTGAAAGACCCGACCGAAACCAGAGCCCCAGTGATCGTGCACACTGCTCCTCTGTGAGCACTACATGATGACCGGTTCTCCCACGGTCCAAGTCCACCCTCAAACAAGTTAAAATGGAATTCAAAACAGCGAGTATCGATGTGATTATCATTGTTGTGGATGTATGCATTGTTTATAATGCTAGTATGATACACATACGGAGACTTCGGGTATTCAGAGCCCGGGATCCAACACATGACGCCATGACAAAGATAAGAGGAGACCTTGGGGAGATCTCTCTCCACACATCCTCAGTTAATTTCCTTGCATGGATGTAACACTAGCAAGTCAATTTCCATTCCCTTGTGCCAGGCCTATGCAGCGACGACATCCGTCGTCCCTCAACAATCTCTCCTGGTATTATCATCTCTACGTACACAGGATGTAGAATCGATCGACTCCTCGAAGCTTCCTGACACACGTGTTTTTGATGCACAACATACATGTGGTTGATCAATGCATATTGGCTTTTTGTTGTCTTGACGTGGTTCGCCACCCGCGAGCATCCTTAATATGGTCTGCGTGGTTTCGATCACCAGTAGGTGCAGCAGTAGCGCAAGGAAGCAAACATACCAGTAACAGAACACAAGTCCACAAGCATGCGGTCCACAGTCCTGATGAAGACCAATTGCACAATGGCATCTGCACGTCCGCAAGATTCCTGAGCTCCACCCAAAATCTGGCATAGGTGAACTGTACATAGGGGTGAAAACGGATCGGATACGGACGGATAATGGCTCTGTCATATTTGTTTTCATATTTTTTTCCGGATCCGGATATGAATACGGATACTCCGGATACGAATACGGATACGAATAATATCGAATACGAATACGGGGCGAATACGAATTGAAACGAATACGATCGTGGATTATTTTCGGAACATGAAAACCCCTTAAATTGTATGCCAGAAATTAACGAAAACATATAACTAGTTCATTTGATGCAACACATTCATGAATTATTCATATTTTCAGCAACCACGCATAACATTAGCACTAACAAGTTGCATTAACTAGTTCATCATAAACATAACACTTAGTTTACCATATTTAGCTTATAAGTCAGAACTCACAAAGTCACAAGTCATCACACATTCACACTTAGCTTATCACATACATAAAACTTACTTCACACTAACATTGATGAGGCTATATAGTTAATATATACGTAAATGACTGTAATATCCCAAAGTATGTTACCAAAAATAAAATTAATAAAGTTATTAGTTTATTGGATTTTTTGAGATTTAAAAGAGTTTTCTTGGTTAAAAAGAAAAAATAAATGAAATAAAGTCAATTATTTAATTTCCTAGTTTTCAATGTCAAAAAATATTATTGAGATTTCTGGGATTTTATTGTATTTAAAGTGAAAATGAAAAAAAATAATAATTAATTTCTTGAATTTTCTAGATTTTAAAAAGGTTGTTTATATTTTTCAGAAATTAAAAATAATTTATGTGCAAAAATAAAAACTAACTTTAACTTGGAATTAATTTTATTAAGTTCAAAATAATTTAAGGAATTTTTATAATTTTTTCTAGAATTTTTCAACTCTATTTGCTATTTTCTAAAAGGCTATTTGATTTGTTGCATTTTCTGAAATTCGAAAATCAATTAGAATCTCATTTTCCCTTTAGGGCTGAAATCCTCTTCTATTGGGCCGAAATCCGGATATCCGAACTTGTCTTATCCGGATAATCCGTATCTGTATCCGTATCCGTATCCGCCGGATAGCATGCCTACCGTATTCGTTTCCGTTTCCGATAAAAAAATCCGAATCCGTATCCGATCCGAAAATTATCCGAGAAAAATCCGATCCGAGACAATCCGAATCCGTTTTCGTCCGGATCGGTCGGAAACTATCCGATCCGTTTTCATCCCTAACTGTACATGCATTTCGATCAGAAATTCTGGACTATTTTAGCCTCATTATATAACAAAAATTCCAAAAATAACCTCTATAATTTTAAAATTCCAAAAAATAACCCCCTGTTGTACTAGCCGCTGCTGGGGACGGCAGCAACTAAGTTGCTGCTGTCGGGGAGGACAGCACCTTGGTGCTACCCCATGTTGTTAATTTTTTTTAAAAAAACTAAATAATAATATTTGTTGGATAATTTTTTAAATATATAAAATGGGCTCAAAAAATTATGAAATTGTTAATGGAGCCTCATGGCATAGTGTGTCTGCTTTTGTAATTTTTTTTGAAATTTTATGCATTTTTATTTTTTTTCTCCAAATTTTTTTAAAATCTAATGATTGTTAGAATTTTCTAATATAGCAAATGAGGTCCAAACATTATGAAATTTTTTTTCCAGACTCCCTACACAGTGGAATTCATTGTGTAAATTTTACATAATTTTCTATGCTCTGAAATTGTCTCGACAAATTCAGGGTTTAGGTATCAAAAATTAGGACGAGACGTTTCGGAAATTAGGGTTTCATGATTTCATGTGACTTGAAATGTGCGAAGTTTGATACGACATGACTACTCTTGGTCGCTATGGTTCTTGATCAAATTCATTGTGCGTGCGGAGGGCGGTGCCGACAGAGGTGCTGAGGGTAGAGGTGGCGGAGGGTGCCCTTCGTTTACGCGATGCTGTGCGTGAACGTCGCTATAGCGACCACAAGTTATGGATCTAATCGCAGCCCTCACGTCCTTGCCTATGGTGCGCATCAAGCCTAGGAGACGATCAAAGGTGTTGTTGTTTCCACGGCGTAGAGCTTCAGCACTCTCACACTGCATACGCTCCAAGCGGTAGTACTGCAAGAAAACCGATAGAAAGTGCGAAAAGTGTTACCGGACGAAAATTATGTGAAGAATGTTTTACCGTCTCGTTGAGGTGGACTGCCCGGTGGTGGTCCGGACCAGCTAGTACGATGTCGTCGTGCATGGCGTCCACTGGACACTACGGCACTGGCCAAGTAGGCCTCCACCTGGTGTGCGGAACATACCATCGCAAGTACGCAGCGTACGTCTGGATGGTGTAGCCGCGAAGCTCCTGCAACACGTCCATCGTAACCCTCTCGGTCCACAGCGCCGTCCACGGCTACTACGTCTACCTCCAGTCGTCGCTCCTCCGCCCTCTCCTCGTTTGTCTGCAATTGAATTGAGATGTCAGAAAATCTTATTCGGATATGCCCTTAAAATGACACCAAAGAATGGAATGTTTGTACTCTGTTTTAACTCCACCGTACAGAAGAAATGTGATCAAGAACTATAGTTACCAAGAGTAGTCATGTCGTACCAAACTTCGCACATTTCAAGTCACATGAAATCATGAAACCCTAATTTCTAAAACGCCTCGTCCTAATTTTTGATACCTAAACCCTGAATTTGTCAAGATAATTTCAGAGCATATAAAATTATGTAAAATTTATACAATCAACTCCACTGTGTAGGGAGTCTGAAAAAAAATTCATAATGTTTGGACCTCATTTGCTATATTAGAAAATTCCAACAATAACTAGATTTAAATAATTTTGGAGAAAAAATAAAAGTGCATAAAATTTTTAAAAAATTACACAAGCAGAATGCCAGGAGGCTCCACAAAAAATTTCATAATTGTTTGAGCTCATTTTTTATATTTAAAAAATCATCCAACAAATATTATTAATTAGTTTTTTTAAAAAAAAATAATTTTTTTGACACGTGGTGCTGCCCTCGGGGACGGCAGCACCTTGGTGCTGCCATTCGGGATGGCAACAACTAGGTTACTGCCGTCCCCGGCGGCGGCTAGTACAACAGGGGAGGCCATTTTTGGAATTTTAAAATTATAGGGGCTATTTTTGGAATTTTTATTGCGTAACGGGGCTAATATAGTCCAGAATTCTTCGATCAGCTTGATGAAATGTCTCGCCTGGCTATCTCCAATCTAACATTTAATATTTGCCTGACAATAGGGTCCCACCAGTCATACTCAAATTGCCAAATTTGGATTCGACCAAATGTATGGTCGAGTTGGCCCACAAATAGTGGCCTACGATATCCTTTGTAATTATAGAGTTCTAATCGATATTTTCATCCTTAATATGGTTTTTGTCGTGAAATTTTTATTTGTTGAATTATGGTAGTTTGCTTGAGTATAACATGTACAGTTCCCGGTTTGTGCACATTGTATACGGGCGTTGTTGGAATTAATCATTCCTGTAATAGTTTTGTTCAATCAGAGTTTGAGTCAGAGTCTGTTAGAGTAATCAGTGTATCCGAGTCGTACTCGTAGAAATCAAGTCCTAGTCCGATGTTGAGTCCTCGTACTCAGCCTATATACATCACCATTGAGTCTTGTACCGATGAGAAGATGTGAATTGAGAAAAAACAATAGAAAACAAAAAGAGTAGTAATTTCTCCTAAAACCAATCGTGTGTTTATCATTTTGAGTATTGTTCATTACGAGCACTATTCATTACAAGTATTGTTTATCATATACTATTCATAGTTTCGGCTACGCGTGCTCGAAGGAGTTACGACCACCTAGTCGTAGAAGGCTACGACTGCAGCTGATCGTTGGAGGTTTCGACTATGTGGTTGTGGGAGGCTTCAATGGCACGTGATTGTAGAAAGTGGTTTCGACCACACGTGGTATCATAGCCTAGTGTATGAAAATTGGACCTCCAACTCCAAAGAAGAGGAAACCGATGGCTCCCAACGATTCTTTGACAACAAAGGATGGCCCAAATTCACTGTTGTACCTGGTTCTCACTTCAGTGAACTACCCGGCTTGGGCTATGAAGATGCGGGTCAACATGCGTACCCATCGGTCTGGGACGTAGTAGCCGATCTGGTCGATCAGAAGGGAAAGTTTGATCCAAAAGGAAATGATGTGGAAGTTGACCTGAAGAGCAATCAAATAGCATTGGAGCTGATCTACGATGCTATACCCGACTCAATGCTGAATCAACTCGTTCAGAAGGATACTGGTACGCTGCTACAATGCACGAACGTGTGGATCGATTAAAGAAAATTTGTCTCCAAACTCTCTGAGGGGAGTACGAGGCATTGCATATGGGAAAAACTCAATCAATAGATGAGTTCGCAGGAAAATTAACGGCGGTGATCTATGAACTTCAAGCCCTTGGCGATAAGCTGGAGGAGATTGAGGTAGTCGACAAATACTTGCGAGTACTACCCAGAGGTATGTGCCTGTAGTCACAACTCTGTTGTACTTTAGTGATCTTGAGAGTATGTAGCTAGAAGAGGTAACTTGGTCTCTTAAAGCACATGATGGGCTACTGAAAGGCTGCAAGGCTAGCAACGATCAAGGGTTATTTGTGAAAGCTGAGCTGAATGGAGAGAATAAGCAAACTCAGTGAGATTATTCATCAAATTGGGGTGGTCGAGGAGATTTTGTCACACGCAGCTACAAGCCTAGACGTGGCAACTGTGAGTTCAAGCAAGATAAGTAAAAAATTAAATGCTTTGAGTGTGATAAATTTGGACATTATGAGTTTGAGGTGCCGAAGTCATATTAAATGCTTCGAGAGTCAAAAGTTTGGGCATTATGCTTCTCACTATCAAAACAAGAAAGATAAGGTGGAAGCAAATTTGTCGCAAGCTCAAGAGGAGAAAGAACCGACTCTATTACTATCCATTGGTGAAGAGAAATCATATGGATTGGTCATGCTTGAAGAAGGGATTCACCCAAAGCTACTGAAAATTGGTGAAGAGGTTGTCGACATAGATGTTTGGTGTATTGACAATGGAGCTTCTAATCACATGACTGGACAGTTGGGAAAATTCAGAGAACTCAACCAGGAGTTTCACGGGTAAGCTAAATTTGTAGATGGTTTCGCTGTCCATATAGAAGGCAAAGTGATGAGGACATCCCTCCTTCGGATACACGCACGACACAAGACCCTCCAGATCTCGGTGCTGAACTACACGGTCCTATGACAAGAGCTAGAGCACGTCACTTTATCGATCAGGTAAAGTCGTTTCTAGGGCTGAGTGTATTATTTAGGAACTCTATGATGCTGCCTAATGGAGATGATTTACTTGTACTCAGGAATCTAGGACTACGACCAGTTCAAGAAGGACTACGACCACTGCAAGAAGATCTACGACCACTACAAGAAGACCTACGACTAGTTGATTCGATTGGAGCAATCTACGATCAGAAAAGTGAGCACAGTACTCGTTGGACACAACCTACAACCAAAGATAGCATGGACTCCTCAAGACCACCCTAGGACCAGTCCTACGACCAGATCTTCGACCAGAAATACGCAACACAAGGTGCTGCGTCACCGTTTTGGAAACTAATAAGATTTTGTAAACGTAACGAGGTCGGAGTCTAGGTTGTGTACGCTTCATCCCACGGCCGCACAACCCTAGGTCGACCTCCTCACGTTCCCCTATATATATACAGTAGCCGCCATAGTTTAGAGGCGAGTTTTTCTTAGATTATTCTGCCAATTGCAGTTTCGCCAATTATCGGTTTGAGGAACCCCACTTGTAAACTTCATCCATATCCGCAATACAATTCAGATTGCATCTACCTTGTTCTTGTGAGTTGCTTCGATTGCTTGTAGGAACAATAACCTTCGTGGTAAGGTCGATCGCGTGCAAGCGTGGTCGATAACGACAGGCATGCGGGTGTAGCGAATTGCGAGGTGACGATCTGATTGGTCGGAAGCCTCAAAGCGTCAACGTCCTCACGACGAACCAAATCGAACCTATCGGAAGATCGGGCCGCCGTGACTCATCAAGTGGTATCAGAGCAAAGGTTGCCCGTTAGGTAATCTCGTTTATCCCGTTTTGTTAGTTGTGTTCCCTCACCTAGAGTCCAGAAAAACTGCCCTACAAAAAAAGTTTTAGATCGTAATTATTCCGCTGTCCAAACCACTTTGTGCCTTTCGCAATTTTGTTTTCGCCGCTGCATTGTTGAGTTTGAGTCCATCGTCGGTGTCTTTGTTGCTGGTTTAGAGTAGCATTCTTGGTCTTTAGTCAAGACTGCCGCCGTGCCACCATCCATCCCGGACGCACGACCTCCTTTTGCGGCGACACCCATTCGACCACCCGCCGGATTTACCATCCGGTCGAATCGAACATCTACTCGGATCCGACCACCTCTTCGAGCAACACCCATTCTACCATCCACTCAGGTACTACGACCTGGTCGGATTCGATCCCCTGGTCGGATTCCGTAGCCGCAACAGAACTAGCACAAGTTCAGAGAGAGAGAGAGAGAGTATCTTTTAATTACGTATTTACCCCTGCTCTCCGGAAAAAGTTTGTGACCCAATCACCTCATCGGACCCAGAAAGGGTAACAGAAGAATTTTGGGCTTGGGTCACGTTTGCAAAAAAAAAGAGAGAGAAAGCAAAAAGTGCAAAAGAAAAGAAAAGAAGCAAAAAAAAGGTGCAAAAGAAAAGAAGAAGAAGCAATTCGACCACCCCTAGTTGGTCTACTACCAGTTCCAGCCTTGCATCCTTTGGACTCCTTTGTATCGAGTCCTTGTTTCGATCAGTTTTGTGCTAGGGCTAGGAGCACTTATAGACCAGCAACTGTGACGAGTACTGTGGGCTTTGGTTCAGCTTTGCTAATCTGATTTCATTATTGCTATTCCTTGCTACTAAACATTGCCTGTCCGAGCTCCACATACTTTCGACCCTCAGATTGGATCCTCGCATTCGCCTCCGCCGTGATCGTACATCCCCCTTCGCCGATTAGACCACCTGCTGCAATTTTGTAAGAAACTCATAAGAGCTTGGTAAGACGCTTGAGAGTGTGTGATTCCACCCTCCGACCACCTAATAGTGATAGGGATAATACCTTTGTGTTGTCTTTTGTTTCCTACTAACCATGTCAGGTGAAGGATTGGATGCGCAAGAGTGTGTTTTGAGGGAAGAGCTCATGACGCTATTGGATGAACAACGCACTACCGTTAATGAGGACATCGACAGGAAGCTTCAAGCTACCACGATCACATTACAACGCTCAATCAACGATAGTATTGCGGCGCTCACTACGCGCCTCGAAAGAATGGTGAACCGATCACCAAACGTTGGTCGTGTGGAACCTCAGGGTGCAGCCCATGACCATGAGTTTGATAATGATAATGAGATGCACGACCACGACGCCTTTGATGCACGACAACGGAACCGACCGAACTTCAACCGTCAAGGTATGAGAGGTAATAATGTTCAGCAACATAATGCACGTGTTAATGATGATCCATATGCTAAAGTTAAGTTCTCTATACCATCTTTTGCGGGTGCTTATGATGCTGAAATATATCTAGATTGGGAGATGACGGTAGAACAGAAATTGAATGCTCACTTAGTTCCCGAAGTGCATAGAGTTAGGCAAGCCACAAGTGAATTTAAAAACTTTGCCATCATTTGGTGGAATAGGGTATGCACCGAAGGATTAGCGCCTACAACGTGGGATGGGTTAAAGGTTGCTATGCGTAACAGGTTTGTCCCACCTTCTTTTAAACGTGATTTGCGTAATAAATTGCAGCGCTTAAACCAAGGTAATAGATCCGTAGAAGAACATTATCAGGAGCTACAAATTAGCATGTTGCGTTGTGATATTATTGAGGACGAAGAAGCTGCAATGCCACGTTTTTATGGAGGATTAAGACGTGAAATTCAGGACATAGTGGATTACAAAGAATACGATAGCGTCCCTAGATTGTTCCAACTTGCATGTTTGGCAGAAAAAGAATTACAGGGACGACAACAGAGGCCAAGGAACAATTTTGGGAGCATGTCTACACCACGACCAGTGCCGGGGCAAGCCAAAACAGCCCCACCTTTAGCTACACGGTCTGCTGCCCCCTCCATGAGTAGGGCGCGTTCAGCAGCACCTCCGACCACATCACATGCACCCGAGGTAAGTAAAGTTACTAGTGTGCAGGCACCAGCCAAGAGTTCTTCGTCGGTTGCTTCCACTGCTCGTACCACTGGGATTGTGTGCCACCGTTGCAAGGGAATGGGGCACGTCATGAAGGACTGCCCCAGTCAGTGAGCATACCTTGCCACCAAAGACGGTGGTTATGTAAGTACTAGTGATATTGAGGACGAATATGTACTTGCAGCTAACATTGCAGGTGGAGGAGATGAGATAGACAGTGATGCTGATGATGTAGAGGAACAAGTAGCTGCTGTTGACACCGAGTATCATGTGAGCCTTGTTGCGCAACGAGTGCTGAGCGCACAAGTGGAGAGAGCATAGCGAAATCAACGGCACAACTTGTTTCAGACCAGATTTCTCGTGAAGGACAGAGCCTGCAGAGTCATCATTGATGGATCGAGCTGCAACAACCTTGCAAGCTCCGAGATGGTCGAGAAGCTTGGCTTGACCACACAACCACACCCACGTCCCTACTACATCCAATGGTTCAATTCGTGTGGTAAATTAAAGGTACATAAAGTTGTGAAAGTGCAATTTTTAGCAGTTAATTACAAAGATAGTTCTGACTTTGATATCGTACCTATGCAAGCATGCTCTTTGTTGCTCGGTAGACCTTGGATATATGACAATGATGTTTTGCACCATGGTAGAGCTAATACCTACTCATTTTTACATAAGGGTAAGAAGATTAAGTTGTTGCCTTTGACACCAGCTGAGATTTTGAAAGATGACGAAGAGCGTGCTAAAAATGAAAGAAACACCGATAAGCATGATTCTGAAAATCAGCAAGTAGCAAAACGTGTTTTCCCACCCAAAAGGGAGAAAGTGGCGTCTAGTCCTAAGTCCAAGGGAATTAAATTGAAGGGATGTGTTATGATTGCCACTAAACCTGAACTTGCTGAAATTTGTAATAATGAGCTGCCATGCTATGCTTTGATATGCAAAAATGTCTTATATTCGCTTGAGGACATAGCTAGCTCTTTGCCTCCTCTGTTGCTAACCTTTGCGTGAGTATGTGGATGTATTTCCAACTGAGGTACCCCCGGGATTACCACCTATTCGAGGAATTGAGCATCAAATTGATTTGATCCCAGGAGCGACTTTGCCAAACCGTGATGCATATAGGACCAATCCAGAGGAGACTAAGGAAATTTAGCGACAAGCCCAAGATCTTTTGGACCGTGGGTACGTAAGAGAAAGCCTTAGTCCTTGTGCTGTTCCAGTTCTTTTGGTTCCTAAGAAAGACGGTAGTTGGCGTATGTGTGTTGATTGCAGAGCCATTAATAACATTACTATAAGGTATCGTCATCCTATCCCAAGGCTAGAGGACATGCTAGATGAATTGAGTGGTTCTATTATTTTCACAAAGATTGACTTGCGGAGTGGTTACCACCAGATTAGAATGAAATTAGGAGATGAATGGAAAACTGCTTTTAAAACTAAGTTCGGATTATATGAGTGGTTAGTGATGCCTTTCGGTCTAACTAATGCACCTAGTACTTTTATGCGTTTGATGAATGAGGTTTTACGTCCTTTCATTGGAAAATTTGTGGTGGTTTACTTCGATGATATCTTGATTTATAGCAAGTCACATGAGCAACACTTAAATCATATACATGCTGTTTTTAATGCTTTAAGAGTCGCACGTTTGTTTGGTAACCTCGAGAAGTGCATCTTTTGCACCGATCGAGTTGCATTTCTTGGTTATGTTGTGACACCACAGGGCATTGAGGTGGATGAGACAAAGATTGTAGCCATCCAAAGCTGGCCGACGCCTACTACTGTGTCACAAGTGCGGAGCTTCCATGGCCTTGCTGGATTCTATCGGCGCTTTGTGCGGGATTTCAGCACCATTGCCGCACCATTGAATGAATTGACAAAGAAAGGAGTGCCTTTCCAATGGGGACCTGCACAAGAGAAGGCATTCAACTTGTTGAAAGAGAAGCTCACCCAAGCACCCCTACTCCAACTCCCTGATTTTGGTAAGACTTTTGAAATTGAATGTGATGCCAGTGGGATTGGGATAGGTGGTGTATTGATTCAAGAAGGTAAACCAGTTGCATATTTCAGCGAAAAACTAAATGGGCCTAGTTTGAATTATTCCACCTATGATAAGTAATTGTATGCTTTAGTTCGAGTGCTTCAAACTTGGCAGCATTATCTATGGCCCAAAGAATTTGTCATACATTCGGATCATGAATCGCTAAAACATATTAGAAGTCAAGCTAAACTGAATAAACGATATGCCAACTGGGTAGAATTTATTGAGTCATTCCCATATGTTATAAAGCATAAGAAAGGTAAGGATAATGTGATTGCTGATGCGCTCTCTAGACGTTATACCATGTTATCTCAACTTGACCATAAGATTTTTGGTTTGGAGGCCATTAAGAGTTTATATGTCACTGATTTGGACTTTAAGGAAGTGCTGGAACATTGTAAAGGAGGGAAGACATGGAATAACTATGTGCTGAATGATGGTTTGGTCTATCGTGCTAACAAGCTATGCGTTCCAGCTAGCTCTGTTCGTCTTTTCTTGTTACAGGAGGCACATGGAGGAGTTTTGATGGCGCATTTTGGAGCAAAGAAGACAGAAGACGTGCTGGCCACCCACTTCTTTTGGCCAAAGATGAGGCGTGATGTCGAGCGCTACGTAGCTCGCTGCACTACATGCAACAAAGCTAAGTCCCGTCTCCTTCCACATGGACTTTATATGCCTCTTCCTATTCCTAGCGCCCCTTGGGAGGATATTTCTATGGATTTTGTTTTAGGATTGCCTAGGACAAAGAGGGGGAGAGATAGTATATTTGTAGTAGTGGATCGATTTTCTAAAATGGCACATTTTATATCTTGTCACAAAAGCGATGATGCTACCAACATAGCTGATTTGTTTTTCAGGGAAATCATTAGATTACAGGGAGTGCCCAATACTATTGTCTCGGATCGTGATGCGAAGTTTTTGAGCCACTTTTGGAGATCACTTTGGAATAAATTGGGGACAAAGCTGCTGTTCTCTACTACATGCCATCCCCAAACTGATGGACAAACGGAGGTTGTCAACCGTACGTTATCCACCATGTTGCGGGCTATTTTAAAGAAAAACTTGAAGATGTGGGAAGAATGTTTACCGCATGTTGAGTTTGCTTACAATAGGTCAGTACACTCCACCACCAAGGTAAGTCCATTTTAGGTAGTGTATGGGTTTAACCCCCGTGCTCCTATTGATTTACTGCCTTTACCGACCTCTGAAAAAATTAATCTAGATGCTAAGAAGCGTGCTGCAATTATTCTCAAGTTACATGAAACCACTAAAAAGAATATAGAGCATATGACTGAAAGATATAAGGTTGCTGGAAGTAAAGGTAGGAAAGTTGTCAAATTTGAACCATGTGATTTAGTTTGGGTTCATTTGAGAAAGGATAGTTTTCTGGAATTAAGAAAATCAAAGTTGATGCCTAGAGCTGAAGGACCGTTTAAGATAATTAAGAAGATAAATGATAATGCATATCAATTTGAATTACCTGCAGATTTTGGGGTTAGCCCCACATTTAACATTTCAGATTTGAAACCATACGTGGGAGAAGAAGATGAGCTTGAGTCGAGGACGACTCCAATTCAAGAGGGGCAGTATGATGAGGACATCCCTCCTTCGGATACACGCACGACACAAGACCCTCCAGATCTCAGTGCTGAACTACACGGTCCTATGACAAGAGATAGAGCACGTCACTTTATCGATCAGGTAAAGTCGTTTCTAGGGCTGAGTGTATTATTTGAGAACTCTATGATGCTGCCTAATGGAGATGATTTACTTGTACTCGTGAATCTAGGACTACGACTGCTCAAGAAGGACTACGACCATTTGCAAGAAGATCTACGACCACTACAAGAAGACCTACGACTAGTTGATTCGATTGGAGCAATCTACGACCGTAAAAGCGAGCACAAGACTGCTTGGACACAACCTACGACCAAAGATAGCATGGACTCCTCAAGACCACCCTAGGACCGGTCCTACGACCGATCTTCGACGTAAATCGCAACACAAGGTGCTGCGTCACCGTTTTGGAAACTAATAAGATTTTGTAAACGTAACGAGGTCGGAGTCTAGGTTGTGTACGCTTCATCCCACGGCCGCACAACCATAGGTCGACCTCACGTTCCCCTGTATATATACAGTAGCCGCTATAGTTTAGAGGCGGGTTTTTCTTAGATTATTCTGCCAATTGCAGTTTCGCTGATTATCGGTTTGAGGAACCCCACTTGTAAACTTCATCCATATCCGCAATACAATTCAGATTGCATCTACCTTGTTCTTGTGAGTTGCTTCGATTGCTTGCAGGAACAATAACCTTCGTGGTAAGGTCGATCGCGTGCAAGCGTGGTCGATAACGACAGGCGTGCGGGTGTAGCGAATTGCGAGGTGACGATCTGATTGGTCGGAAGCCTCAAAGCGTCAACGTCCTCACGACGAACCAAATCGAACCTATCGGAAGATCGGGCCGCCGTGACTCATCACAAAGGCAATATCTTATTACAATGCAAAAATGGGGAGCAAAGGTTGTTGACTGATGTATACTACATACCAAGGCTATGCAATAACATCATCAGTTTGGGCCAATTGACAGAAGAGGGTTGCGCTGTGTCTTTAAAAGGACCCCAGTTATTGCTACTTGATCAAGATGGACAACTTCTGATGAAGATAATCAAAACTGCAAATAGATTGTATAAAATCCAACAAGAGTCAGCTAATTTCTCTACCCGGTTGGAAAATACAGCATGGTTATGACATGGTCGGTTGGGTCATATAAACTTTCGATCACTACAACAAATGACTGAAAAAGGGATGGTACTTGGGGTACCACTCATCAATCACCCATCTGAGTTTTGCAAGGATTGCCCTTTAGCAAACAAACAAGACTCCCATTTCCTAAACAGGCATAGTTTAGGGCATCATGAGCTTTGGAGCTACTTCATGTAGATTTATGTGGTCCCATTACCCCTGATTCAAATGCTAGCAATAAATACTTCCTTCTACTAGTGGATGATTTTTCCAGAGTGATGTGGGTTTATATGCTAAAGAGAAAGTTAGAAGCAAAGGACATGCTTAGAAAATTCACAATTCCAGTTGAAAACGAAATAGATCATAAAATCAAGGCATTAAGGTCTGATCGTGGAGGCGAGTTCTTGGCACAATAATTTGAGTCAATTTGTGAAGAGAAAGGTATCAAAAGATTTTTTACAGCTCCTTACAGTCCTCAACAGAATGGAGTAGTTGAGAGTAGAAATCAAACTGTGATGAATATGGCAAGAAGCTTACTAAACAGCAGGCTATTACTGGGAAGGTTTTGGGATGAGGCTATAAGACATGCAGTATGCATACTCAATCGTGTGCCTACAAAATCTCTGGAAGGACAAACACCATATGAAGCTTTAAGTGGAAGAAAACCAAATCTCGAACACTTGAGAGTATTCGGTTGCTTGGCATATGTGAAAATACCAACTCATCTAAGGAAGTTAGATGACAGATCAAAGGAGTTGATATACTTGGGAGTTGAACCAGGATCCAAAGCAAGTCGGATGTATAGTCCGCATGAGGATAAAATCATTGTAAGCCGTGATGTGATCTACTATGAAGACAAAACATGGAATTGAGAGGAAAAGTCAATATAAGGAAATTATTTGGAGAAGTGGATCTCTTTCACTGATGAAGGAGAAAATGATACAGAAACGGATCAATCTTATCCTTGTGATCCAGTTTTACCAATGTCAAGTGTGGAAATCTCACCACAGGAAGTTTTAGAAGACAACTCATCTTTTTTAGAAGTTAATCAAGAAGAAGCTGAAACCCCACCAAAGAGAACACCTGTTTATCAAAGCTTAGCATGGACTAATGAGCAGACTGAACCTTTTGAGATGGAAGATGAATTGCATATGATAACTGCAGATGAACCAATGAGTTATCAGCAGGATTTCAATGAACATCATTGGAAGATTGCTACTCAATTTGGATGTGAATTACACCACATGGATGTCAAATCTACATATTTTGGGGATTTAACTGAAGAAGTGTCTGTGTCACAACCAGAAGGTTTTCAAGTGAAAGGTCAAGAGGGGAAGATATATCGACTTTTAAAAGAACTATATGGCTTAAAGAAGACACCTAGGGCCTGGAATAAGAAGTTGAACAACACCTTGATGATTCTTCATTTTGAAAGATGCAAGCAAGATCTAGCATATATATAAGAAAGTCAGATGGTGACAAGTTGATACTCGGCATATACGTTGATGATCTTATCATCACATTAATTTATGTTCAGAAAATTGAAGACTTTAAAAGAAAAGGAGTAGGTTGAATAGGTCAGGATTAGGGGGGGTGTTGGAATAAATCCTTCCTGTAATAGTTTTGTACAATCAGAGTTTGAGTCAGAGTCTTTTAGAGTAATCAATGTATCCTAGTTGTACTCATAACCAAGTCCAAGTCTGAAGTTGAGTCCTCGTAGTCAACATATATATGTCACCACTGAGTCTTGTATCGATGAGAAGTTGTGAATTGAGAAAAAGCAATAGAAGACAAAAAGAGGAGCAATTGCTCCCGAAAACAATTATGTGCTTTCCATTTTGAGTATTGTTCATTACAAGCACTGTTCATCATCAGTATATTCATTAAGTACTATTCATAGTTTCCGACTACGTGTAATCGAAGGAGTTGCGACCTCCTAGTCGTAGAAGGCTACAACTTCACCTGGTCGAAGAAGGTTTCGACTACGTGGTCATGGGAGGCTTCGACTGCACGTGATCATAGAAAGTGGTTTCGATTTCAGGCGTTGCTACGTGAATTGGTTCTAGTGAGTAGTTGGAAAATAGTTCGACCATGTACTGTCTCCTTCATAAGGTTACAACCCAAAATACTCTACCTGCAGATTCCTATGGTGCGAATGTGAGAACCCCCGGGTTATTTCCGTAAGACCGAGGCCTTCCTGGTCTTATGGAAATAGCTCTGGGCCTTAAGTGAATGAATTTCACCTTAACTCCATCCAAGTGAAAGGCCCCGACCAAAACTAGAGCACCGGTGATCATACGCACTTCTCCACTGCGAGTACTACATGATGATCGATTCTCCCACGGTCCTAGTCTACACTCAAATGAGTTAAAGTGGAATTCAAAACATAAGGTATGTGTCTCGTGTTGTGTCCCACGATCAGCGACCAACGCGCACATACCCTCATCAACGTCAATCACAGACATACAACATTCATACATTAATAATACAAAACAAATACAGCATAATAGTTAAGTCTACAACTATTACAAGACATCCGACTGGCCAAATTCAAATAAGAACAATAAGTAGCAGTAGAAGCACAGTAAATATACCAAAAGGTCCAGCATAGTGTGCCCCATAACCCAAAGAAACCGACTGGGAGTTAAAGAATAGCACTATTCATTAGCATCGCCTAAATCGACGCTAACGAACTCATCGTGCGAATAATCTTACTCACCTGAAACCAGTAGACAAACTGACTAAGTACAAAGGTACTCGCAAGTCTTATACAAAGGAAAAATTAGTTATGCATATTGGGCAGTCAAAGGTAGCATTAGTGGCTCTAGTTTTGCATAAAACGCAACAACTTACATTCCTAGATCTTATAGTTTTCAAAAGCCAATTTGCAAATCATTTCTCACAAAAAAGGTTTTCACAAGACATATGTAATGGTATAGATCAATCAAAATCAAAGTGGCTGTCCACTTTGATAAACTAATATGCATGAGCATCCCATTCATGTCGTAACCAAATTATAACCATGTCAACCTTTAATTTCATGTCTAACGATGACGCATATCAAACCAAGTGTTGTCCATAACTGTGGACACGGCTATTCGAATAGATTATCTCTGCGGAGGTGTACTAATTTACCCACATGACTCGACTAGCCCGTAAGCCTCCGGATGCCTCTGGAAAATGACACACTTCCTTAGGTATGCCGGCCGGGGAGAATCAAGATGTAATACTCTGATTAATTTTAAGGGAGGAAAGCATGAACAAGAAAGAATAAATAATTTCTTTGGGGGTTTTCACAAAAAACTCGCCAACCAGGGCCTTGGTTCACGGCCCAGGTGGACCAGGTGGGGGGAGCCAGCCATAAGGGGGACGCCACACCCCTAACCCTAGACGCCCCTCCCTCCCCCTTTTGTGTGCCGCTGTAATACCCCGGAAACGAAAAGAGTAAAGAATCGAATCGAGTAATTTGAATGGAAGCCGGGGAAAGAAAAGACAATTAAAGGAGTAGAAATTCCTGAAAAATAAAAGGGGTTTTCCATAAACTCTCGACAACCTGGGCCTGTGGTTGAATGGAGGGGTCCATAAACGAAAAGAGTAAAGAATCGAATCGAGTAATTTGAATGGAGGGGCCCATGTGGTGGCCGGCCATAAGGGGGTTCCCACCCCCAAACCCTAAACTCCACATTTCTCTCCCCCTCCCCCCTTTGGAGCCGCCGCCCCCCTTCCTCCTTGTTGTGCACCGCATTGTACGTCGATTTTGGGTAAGATGCGTTCGTTTTCTGTCTTGTCCATCTCTTAGAAAGTTGTAGGTATTGTTCTTAGATTTCCATAGCCACCGAGATCACGTGATTCGACCTTACGGTTTAGGAGATATGATTTTTTTAGTGCGCGCTGTTCTGTCTGTCTGACGAGAAGGATCTGTCGGCTTGATCCTAGGTTTTGATTTAGTTAGAGGCATTTCCAGAACCTCCACCCAAATAAGTTATTGTATCCCTTTAAATTGTCTTTCAAAGCTGATAAAGATCATCTCCATTGGATCTGTATAATGAAAGTTATGATATTTTCTTTACCACTGTTCTGAATTCTGGGCAGATAAATGTTAGTGTTTTCATCTATTGTTTAGACTACTGTAGAGGCCGAATCTGGGGTTTTGCCCTTCTAGAGTTTTATTCCTGGGAACGTTAGCTTTCTTTTGGCACCGAGATCAGGAAAATCCGATCTGTAGTTTGGGAGATATGAATTTCTGATTACGAACTGTCTGGTCTGTCTGAAAACTGAGGTCAGTAGGTTTGTCCCTCGGTTTTGTTCAAATTAGGGACCGAATCAGAACCTTCACCCAACTAAGTTATTTTATCCCTTAAAATTATATTTCCAAGCTGATAAGAATCATTCTCATTGGATCAATAGGTTGAAAGTTATGCCGTTTTCTTTATCTCTGATCTGTATTCTGGACAAACGTAGATGGGTTATGTTTAGCTGATAATTAGCCCTCTGTTTTGGCCGAATCAGGGGATTCTGCCAACTAATGTTTTGTAGCCTGATCTGTTAAGATTCAGTGAGCACTAGTTTCAGGTCTTTTAGAGTTACAGATAATTAATGGTGAATTTTCTCGCATCGCTGCTCGTAAGGGCTGAAATCTGGTCAATAGTTTATTTTCATTTTGGGTCTATGCGGTATATTGATAGTCGGGGTCATTGTAGATCACCGGTAGCAGTGTTATATCATTGTTCTTACTTTGAGAACATGCTTGTGTAGGCGGCGAGGCATCATGTGTGGGAACACCTCCGTTGCCTACTAACGAGTCACAACGCGAAAGGCAAGTACTGTATGTTAACTGGTGTTGAATTCAAATGAATGCATAATGATTTGTTGTTTACATGAATATTCTTGTGCTTTGTTCATGGTGTTGATATACTGCATGTGACTAGTGTGGCCTTATTGGTACATTATGTTGAGTGTGAATACATACTTATACTTGTTTACACATGTTGTTGAATGCCATGTGTCTTTTCCACTAATGTGTGTTATTCATTCATACCATGAGAAATCATCATGTTCATTCATAAAATTCATTATGACCACGGAAGTGGATTCTTTTGGTAAGTCCCATCAATTCCAGTATGGGCATTTGAAAGACCCATCAATTCCAGCATGGGCATTTGAAAACCCACCATTCCAATGTGGGTAGTGTTGACCACCATTCCAATGTGGCAACTTGGACACCCGTATGAAACGTTCTTCATACGGTGATTGGGTCCCCGTACTTTGTGAAGTACGGGCTTAAGTGAACACCGACGGGTGTATCACTCGCTATACCGGTATATGCAGTCGATAAGTCCATACCTTCAATGCATTCTTACATTTCATCCATTCATGTATTCATTCCATACGTATATGTATGTGTTCCAATAATTGTTCGTAATTCAACCAATTGTGTTGTCCACTCCATGCTTGATTATTCTTGTTTAGTACTTGCTGAGTCTTCGAGTCACCCTTGCTTTGTATGTTTTAATTAGGTAATTGAGGAGGACGACAAGATGATTTGGTGGGGTAGTTCGCACACTACACTTCACTTTTATTCAATCGTAACAATTATTCTTGCCATTCACCAAGTCAAATTGTTGAAATAAGTTCCATTGTAATAATCCTATGTTAGTATCGCTTGACTGCTCGTGGTATTATGACCGCTTATCCATTCTTTACCATGATTCTAGTGATCGCTCGTTGTCTTTCCTTAGGAATTTATGTTGATTGAATCGGATAATCTAGTTTTAATGGTATGCTTAGTAGTTTGATAGGTTTGCGTGACATTTTGGCTTCCGAATTGCTGTGGTGTTACAGCTGGTATCGAGCGGCTTTAGGTCCGTGGTTCATTCAAACATATTAAATTGACACACTGTGCACATTAGGAGGGGTTGGGTAAACCGTTGCTTCCGCATTTCAATTGTGGTGACTCGAGTATTGAGTCGTTGTTAAATTGTGTTGTGCCGTGATGTGTTAATCCATGATATGATGTGATAACCTCTATCTATGAAATTATTCTATGATCGCTCATGAGATGATCCGATATAAATATATATATTCATAATTGATTGCATTAGTTATGTGTTTCGCTAGCGGCGTTGATCGCTTGAGTTCGTGGTTGATGTCCTGGTTTTGCGGGCTACACCACTTGCTTGTAGTATGATATTAGAGAACTTCTTACCTGCTCCATAAGCTCAGATTGAGCATGAGCTCATTGATGAACTTGTTGCCTTTCTCGAACCGATATCCGGTTTTCTCGTTGTGGTTCTGGCGCTTCGTGAATTCTTTTGAAATTGGGGTTTTAATGAAGAAGGCAAGCTCCAGCAGCTTCGTGATTCGTTCTTTGAAACAAATATTGCCCTTTTGACTATTGTGATATTTCTGCTCCACGTGAGCATAGTTCAAATGCAAGATTCCTCTTTTCACAAAAGACTTGTTTTACCCCTGTTGGGGAAATTTAACTCATTCGTTCGTTTGGAATCTCGGTATTGGAAGACTTCTCTTGCAAGTTCTTTATCAAGTGTGTATTGATCTTGCATATTTCTCTTGGGCTACTTTAGTACGTCGTTCTCTTCCTTGATTTTCGAATTTGACAAATTCTTGTCCGGTGGCGATTGATGAATTTCTCTTGGGTTCATGATTTTGGTAGACGAGTATAAATAGGCCTTTAATGGTACTCCAAAAATATTATTGTTTTTCGATTGTCGAATTGTTTTTACTACGAATGATCTTTGTAAATTGGCAACATTGATATTTTCATAGTTGTTCTTTCTTTCTCATTGGAAAAGAGCGACTCATTTACTCGTTTGATGGTTTGCCTAATGAGAATTCTTGTTGCAAGATCGTTAACACGAGAAAGCATTGGCTCAATGTATTCCTTTTGGCACCCTCTGCTTGTTGAAATTTGATGCATCTCTTTTCTGAAGAAAAGCGTTAAAACCCTTTTGGAGTGCTTGGTTATGCTTAAGTCGGGGGTTGCACCCAAACAAAGATTGTGGGCTACGGGTTTCTATTAGACCCTATTTGTTTTTCAAAATAGTTTCTTGACTTTCTGGCTGCTGAGCTCTCATTGCTGTTTGTGAACGTTATTCTTGACAAGATTGTTCTCTTTATGTTAGCCCTATCTCTCTTGTTGATAAGGGTAGCTCGGTTATCCGTTTGACAGTTCGGAGAATGAAAATTTCCTTTCACAAAGTTCATTGAAGAAAATTTCGACTATGTTCATTTCTTTGGAATATTTGGAGTGTTGGAGTTTAGCACCTCCCTTTGAAAAGAAAAGTGTCGAAATCCCCTTTCTCTAGAGTTTTGTAGTGCTGGGTGTGACATTTGTTCAACTTTGTGGTTTTCGTACCAGAATTCTTTTTCTAGAATAAGTTGTTATTACAATTCTATTTGATGCTGAAATTTTTTATGACCCGATTTGTCATGTTCCTTTTAGAAGGTTTACTGACACGATCAGTAATGTGAGAGTAAGGTTGATTCTGTTATAGAGAAAGAAGTTTGACCACCTTTCTTGTTGTTTCTAAAATGATCCAATTTCAAGTTTTGTGTTCATGACCTTTTGGGGGTTCAAGTTTATTTTGGTAAACGAAGTCTGCCGCGTAAAACAATTTGTTGTAAAGTTATAATAGTTCTTCAGTGATGCGAGCGCTTTGATATTGAATGCTCGTTGTTCTTATCTGCTAAGGTCAGACATTCTCTTCTTTTGAGGCTTATGCTTTCAACGGTGGACTCCCCTTATGTTCAATGAGTTCATTGCTTAATTGGTTTTCTCCTTGGTCCGGTGTTTGTGGCGAGTGGTAAATGATTTTCTAGTTGGTGAAAATCTGTAACACCCCAGCCCAACACTGAGCCTAGAATGCCACCACACTACACTTTACACCAATAATTAATGACACACTATAAAAGTAATCAAGTTCAATTCTAAGGATTTGGGTTAAGACCAATCATGCATCACTCTACAGATCCGACCTGATACTCATACCTTAACAATGAACTTCTATGTTTACCACCTCTAGCTTAAACATAACAAGTCAACACAAAAGGATTTTAACTCTTTCGTAAAAAAGCAGCATTAAACTTCAAAGACTAAATAATCCAAAAGAAATACATAAAGCCAAAATTTTCACATGTTGAAGAACTTGCAATAGAAAACTTTCAGTATCCAGAATACCAAGTGAATAAATAAGTCATATTTTCCAATAGGGAGGACGGAACTCCCACGAAAAGATCAATCTTGCTGTTAACCGATGTTCACACAAAGCAACAATAGATCAACAGTCATGAGAACAAGTAATGGCTTTATGGAACCAAAGGAGACCAATGAAATATCACCCGCTGTATTGTAAACACTATCTCAAGGAAAATTCATCAACCGCAACTATAACCAGAATTGCCCAAAGTTCAAGCTCGAGGAAGAGAACAACTTTTATAAAGAAACTCACACACAATACCTATAACTACTGTAATCAAAGTAGCTACCTCTCTATTCCCATACCACGAATGGTGGTGTAACCTGGTAAAACCCAGGGCCACAACCACGATCTCAATCGCTTGCGGAGGGGCCCCACGTAACCACGCCGCGCCCCGACTCTCCACGGCCAGTGGCCACCACGACCACGCCATCTATCCTCGACATAGCTATCAATCACAATCAACATTATATAATGAGTTCAAAGGTCAAAATAAACTCATCCATCAATAAACAACATAACGGAAGCGTAAAACTATAATCGTACCTCTCTCTAACCTACTGTGCACTAGTGTGTCAAATTTTAGGTTAGTTAACCATTAGCAAATTTTAGTTGATTTACTAATACTAAACAGATTTTAACAATTTTAGTTTGCCTAAGTTGTTAATCTATTCACCACGGACCTAAAACCCGCCTCGATACCAACCGACATCGCAACCTTATCACCCTTTTCAACATGTGAACTGCAAGCCAAAACACCGTGGACGTAAACTCAGGCTCCTCAAGAACAGACTCGCACATTTTCGACTCACAATTACTTCCTTGACAAAGTTGGCCCGGTTGGCTTTGTGGCACTGGACGCTGGTGGTGATTGCAGCGCCATGCAGACAGAAATTGGCGCCAGGCGGCACATGCAATGGCCAAAGACAGCGCCAAGAAAACGCAAAGAATCGCTCGGCAAGAAAAAGCAAGCGCATCTTATGCAGGGAACAAATGAAAGCAGGATCGAAGACAAAGCCGCAGATCCCAGATCAGCAGAGCTAGCGCGAAGAGTCGCTTCTACGGGGAGGCGCAAAGAAATTGATGTGGCGGTGGAAAAATAAAAGGTCGCTAGGGTTTTCCAAAACTCCCACAATTCTATTTATAGCTCAATAAAATTAAATAATCTATTTTTCCACGAAATTTTTTATTTAATTACACATAAGCCCTAAAGACGTTTTTAATTAATTATTTACTAATACCATTAAATTAATTACTCTCCGAACGTTAAGACGCGAATATTAAAATTAATATTATTTTCAGGGTATTACATTCTACCCCCCTTAACGGAATTCGACCCCGAATTCTACTCGTCGTTCTACTCAAAGAAAACTGCACAGCTGAAATTAAACAACAAAATAACACGTACCCGACGTGAACAACTCCGGGTATTGCTCGCGCATGCGAGACTCCAACTCCCAAGTCGCCTCTCTCTCGACCGATCGTCCACGGACCTTGACGATACCAACGTCTTGTGCCTCAAAGACTCGCTCGACCTCTCCGTATCGCGCACGGACGCGACTCAACTGTGAGATCTTGCTCAATAGTCAACGGCTCTAATGAAAACCTTGTCATCCTGATCTCTCAAATACTACCTTGACATCGGGTTATACAAAATGTTGTGTGCCTTGCGCATGGACACGAGACGGTCCTAACGATACACTTTCTTCCAAAAAATCTTCACAACTTCCAGAAACAAACTAAGGTAACTTGGGCCTAACTTCGTTTTGGAACCAAACCACACAATCTGTACATAACACACTGAACTCCTGTCCTGTCTCCCAATCAACCACTTCACATTTGCAAGGAGTACCTCCTTTAACCAGGAACGCACAACCAAACTAGTTTCAAGCAAACTCTTTTATAAATAGAACCCAACCGAAAACAAAGGATTCTCATCGCAATCACGCGTTACCAACTCCCCATCAGAATAGTCAAATCCAAAATCAAAGATTCATCACAAAAACCTTTCCATTTTCCAAATAGGCTATTTGCAAATAACCACCACGTAAGCCAAAAGAGAAAACATTCGAATGCCAAAATCAATCACTTTTTTTTTCCTAAATTAGAAAGAATCACATGCCAACGTAAAGCCAACTCAAATTGTAAATGACCTCACATAAACACACGGCTCAAACAAGAATCAAGAGGGCATTTCACTACCCGAGGAATCAATTTTTTTCTCAATTTTTCTTTAGGAATAAACTCGCTCAAATCATAGAATTTCAAATCATCACACTAACTCATTCCTCTTAATCGTAATCTCAAAGCGACGCCAACCCGAGAGCAACAATCGCGCCATATAGAGAGACTCTACTAACCCATAAAAGATACTATAGTCCCCTCCTCTACCAAAGAAACTATCTTGACAAATGATTCCCAACACCTCAAATAAAATCTACACCCACAATCACATCACCTCCATCTTTTAAGGATAATCAACTTGAAATTCTCTACACACACACACTGTTTTAAAACCAAAGGATTCTATCAATGATCATCATACTATTTGGAATCCACTTTTGTTCTACTACTTCTACACATGATCATTGGGCAACCAAGGTTCTATCATAAAACACATGCTCAATTTCAACAGCCAGGACTCCTAAAGTGACTTCTGGTATACTTGATAGAAATCCGCATATTCGCTGTCTAGAATCCCCACAATCCAAACGATATCCTCAATCATTAATATCAACCATCATCACTAATCAATTGACTGCCCAAAACGATTTACTTCACTAATCTTGGACCCTCAATAAACCACACCATTCAATTTCACCTTCATAACCTTGCAAAGTATACCATCACAATATCCCAACTATTCGATAATTCCAATACTCCACCATCTTGAACAAATATTCTTGGGTCACTATTCACTATAGATTCTACTAATTGTAACAATATAATCAGTTTTGTCCCAACGACCATAATTCCTTTTAGATCCAATTCTCTATGAGATTTATATCATGAAATGAATTCATCCTCTAATGTTCCTCAATTAACTTGCAACCCAGGGTCTCACAACATCATAAACTTACCACTATTAACCAGTTCCCAATATACACTCTTTAAGGTTTTGTAAAACAAATCGACTATTCCTTTCTCAAAAGAAGAGACAAATAATTAATTTTTTTTTTTTTTTTTTAAAGACCAAATCACATTAATCACTTAAGAACCAATAAAGCTTTCCGACTCGTCACTTGCTCAAACCAATTTCATCTACCAAATAAATCATAAACTCCAAAAGTTCATGAATTCAAAACTCCACACCTTTCATTTAAACGATATTACGAACGGCGATCAAATTACATTCTTTCTAAAAGGATCATCACCACACGAAGCCACAATCCCTTACAGACAATCTTACTAACATTAAGAATAATACACTCTTAACATGATTCATTATCGTCAACTCTTCCATTAATAAGCCCCGAAAAGTTCACCAAATTGTTCCGTACTACTTTACCATCACATCATCTAAAATGAGATTATACCAAATCCATACAACCTCACTACAACAACTTCTTTATATTAGAAGGGATCCACTACACAAATTAAAAGGTTTTATCAAAACCCTTTCATCACGGGTATGCTATTGTCTGACTATTCCACAATTGTCTAGGTATAAGCCACCTATTAAATCACACCACCAACTCTTAGTGATGCTCAACACCAAACTTTAACACTCAAAGAATTGCACTCCAACCATTGTTGTTATCAACTAGCTTTCTTATGATGTCTAGCTGCTACCTATTTTCATTTGCGAATCATTTGAATATTTACCAACACATATCCAGTTGTTCCTCCTCACATTTAGTTTTCAACAAAATCACCCTAAATCTTCAAAAGTCAAAATCTTCTCTCGATCAAAAGTCTCAACAACACTATAATCAAATTCATCGTGTCATTCCATAAAGAAGAACTATCCAGAACTCCTCCTGTAAATTCTAGATCCATTGGTATTCAATCCCTTCAACCTTTTGTACACAATTCCAATAATTAATCATACTAAGGTATATGTAAAGCTATCAACCAAATATGATCCCCAAGTGTCTACAGTAAAGATAACACCACAAATAATATCTATTAAGGCAATAACCTAGAATTCCTCAAGTTTCCCTTTACACACGATTAGATTAATCCATTGGTACCAAATCCAATAAATTCAACAAACTAATCCATTTTAATGTCCAAGCCAGTTCATCAACGTTCCATACTTCTTAATAACTCTTATGACTCCAATTAGGTATGGACATACTCTTAGTCACTACTCAACTCGTAACTACTCTATGACAATATCAAAGTAATAATATTAATTTTAATATTCGCGTCTTAACGTTCGGAGAGTAATTAATTTAATGGTATTAGTAAATAATTAATTAAAAACGTCTTTAGGGCTTATGTGTAATTAAATAAAAAAAATTTCGTGGAAAAATAGATTATTTCAGAATTTTATTGAGCTATAAATAGAATTGTGGGAGTTTTGGAAAACCCTAGCAGCCTTTTTATTTTTCCACCGCCGCCACATCAATTTGTCAGCGCCTCACCGGTCGACTCTTCTCGCCGCTAGCTCTGCTATTGATCTGCGGCCGCTGTCTCGATCCTGCGCTGTTTGTTGTTCCTGCATAAGTAAGCCGCAAGATCGCTTGCTTTTTGCTGCCGAGCCAGTTGCTGCGTTTTTCTTGGCGCTGTCTTTGCCGATTGCATGTAAGCCGCCTGCGCGCCAATTTCTGTCTCATGCCGTGCTGCGTACCTCAAGGCCCACCGCCACCAAGCCAACCGCCAACTCACAAGGAAGTAATTGTGAGTCGAAAATGTGCAGAGTCTGTTCTTCGAGGAGCCCAGGTTTACGTCCCTGGTGTTTTGGCTTGCAGTTCACATGTTGAAAAGGGTGATAAGGTTGCAGTGTCAGTTGGTATCAGAGCGGGTTTTAGGTCCGTGGTGAATAGATTAACAACTTAGGCAAACTAAAATTGTTAAAATCTGTTTAGTATTAGTAAATCAACTAAAATTTGCTAATGGTTAACTAACCTAAAATTTGACACACTAGTGCACAGTAGGTTAGAGAGAGGTACGATTATAGTTTTACGCTTCCGTTATGTTGTTTATTGATGGATGAGTTTATTTTGACCTTTGAACTCATTATATAATGTTGATTGTGATTGATAGCTATGTCGAGGGATAGATGACGTGGTCGTGGTGGCCACGGTCGTGGAGGTCGGGGCCGCGGGCGTGGTTCGTGGGGCCCCTCCGCAGCGCTTGAGATCGTGGTTGTGGCCCCGGTTTTACTGTGTTACACCACCATTCGTGGTATGGGAATAGAGAGGTAGCTACTTTGATTACAGTAGTTATAGGTATTGTGTGTGAGTTTCTTTATAAAAGTTGTTCTCTTCCTCGAGCTTGAACTTTGGGCAATTCTGGTTATAGTTGCGGTTGATGAATTTTCCTTGAGATAGTGTTTACAATACAGCGGGTGATATTTCATTGGTCTCCTTTGGTTCCATAAAGCCATTACTTGTTCTCATGACTGTTGATCTATTGTTGCTTTGTGTGAACATCGGTTAACAGCAAGATTGATCTTTTCGTGGGAGTTCCGTCCTCCCTATTGGAAAATATGACTTATTTATTCACTTGGTATTCTGGATACTGAAAGTTTTCTATTGCAAGTTCTTCAACATGTGAAAATTTTGGCTTTATGTATTTCTTTTGGATTATTTCGAGTGCTGAAGTTTAATGCCTGTTTTTTTCTGAAAAGAGTTAAAATCCTTTTGTGTTGACTTGTTATGTTTAAGCTAGAGGTGGTAAACATAGAAGTTCATTGTTAAGGTATGAGTATCAGGTCGGATCTGTAGAGTGATGCATGATTGGTCTTAACCCAAATCCTTAGAATTGAACTTGATTACTTTTATAGTGTGTCATTAATTATTGGTGTAAAGTGTAGTGTGGTGGCATTCTAGGCTCAGTGTTGGGCTGGGGTGTTACAAAATCGTTTTCATGTGCCTCTTCTTTTGAGAAATATTCGACCCATTTTTTTCGCATGAGTCTTTCGAGGTGTTTTCTAATTGACGTTGTGAGATTGATGTTGAAACTTGTAGTAAAAATAATCACCTCTGTGATACCGCCTAAATGAGAATACTTCAAGTTTAGTTTCCGTGACCTTTTGGAGTTCGTGAATATTCTGGTAACTGAAATTGTTTTAAGTAAAATGGTGCATGGAGATATCCTATTGCTTCTTAAGAGTTTCGTGTGATTTAGTCCTAAAGGCTCCTTGGTTTGAGTTTGCAAAGTGAGGTTGCAATCAAAAGAAATTTTTGTTGCCTTCGTTGAGAATCCGTTTGCTTTTCGTGAAGTCCTGTAAAGGAAAATACTTGTTTTGTGGCTGAGGTCATTTGGATTACATGTTTCATGAGTAGATGAACTGCTTTAACAAATTTGGCGTGTTGAAAAATTTTATTTGTTCTTAAGTAGTTCCGTGGGTTGAATCAAGAACTTACTTTGTTCATGTGGCAAGGTGTTATTAGTTCAAGAACTAATTGTTGTGTTAAAGGAAAGAGTGCAGAGAGTATTTGATAATTTGAGTCAAGTTTTGTAACTTGTGATTATTTGAATCGCTCCTAAACCTCTTGCTCTTTCCGCCAAGAGATGTCGAGTTTCAATCGCAATGTCTTTCTTTCAGATCGGATGTTATTTGCTATTCTCTCTTGAGGGATGTGTGCCTCAATCGCGAACTTAGTTTTCGCTTTCCAAGATCACCTTTAGCATAATATTTCTTTTGGTTTCATGGCCGCGTGGTGAGCAACGCTCTCGTATGAATGAACTTGTTTTGTTCGCCTCTTCCTTTTGAGAAAGGATCACGCTTTGTGTTGCGAAGTGTTTGCAAGGTGAAAAGTTTGGCAACCGTTTGGTGGTGGATGAGTAATCGTAGTAATGATATTTTGCTACCAAGTTAAGCGAGGAGTAGTAGAATGTGAAATGGTTTTGATCTGATCCCTTGGAGGGAAATTGATTCACCGAGATGTTTGACTTCAAGTAAGTCCGAAAAGTGTTACGCTAATTAACACCGTATAGTGAAATTCTAGAACTTCAATTCGTGATTTAAAAGGTTGGTGATTATCGAGGTATGGAAACCTTCATTGAATTTTTAGAGTAACGCAATTGGATAGCATTGCGAGATGGTGTGGATGATGTATTTCAGTTTGAGCATAATTTGATAATGTTCAATTAAGAGGTTTAATCTCTTGAGGTATGCGATGAATTCGAATTCCAATATTGGAGAGAAGTTTTACTCCTCAAGAGAGAAGCGGAAGAAAGGATGTTTCTTCGAAAATGATGTGTTTCCTTGCTCGCTTGGGTTTTGTCTTGTTGATAAGTGTTTTCTACACTTTGAGTTGGGGACGTGTTGGCATGATCAATCTTTCCATTCGATCGAGTAAAAGAAATATTTGAATTGAGTATCTAAGCAAATTTCTCTTTGGTTTCCGTGGTGTTCTTTCGCAAATTGATTCATTGGAAGTGGAATTGCTTTACTGATGAATTGTCACATTTGGGATTTAACCTTTTTTGGTGAAGAGTTAACATTGCGTGGTTGCGATGAGAACTCTCTATTTTTTTCAGTTGGATTCTCTTCATTTCCTGCAGAGAAGAAATTAGAAAGTCGGCTTATCGCTTTGACCGTCCACGGTACAAGCGCAGCACGCAACGTAAGGTGCGTCTTTGGTGCCGAGTGAGCAGCAGGACTATTCAAAGTTTGAGATTAAGTTAAAACGCTGACCATCGAGTGAGGTCTTACCTTCGATCCTCTTCTGATGAGTGTACCTAGAAAGTTCAAGTTGATTGTTAGGTCGACGTAAGCTTCACATCTTTGCTTTGTGGTTTCTCTATTCCGAGAGAGAGGCCACTTGGGAGATAGAGTCTCGCATGCGCGAGCAAGATCTGCACTGCTCGCTTCGCACGTGTTTATCCTTAATAATTTCAAGGCGTAGTTTTTGTTCGAGTGGATTGGCCTGTAGATTCGAGGTCGAATCCTATTAAGGGGGGTAGAATGTAATACCCCGGAAACGAAAAGAGTAAAGAATCGAATCGAGTAATTTGAATGGAAGCCGGGGAAAGAAAAGACAATTAAAGGAGTAGAAATTCCTGAAAAATAAAAGGGGTTTTCCATAAACTCGACAACCTGGCTCAGGCCACGGCCCAGAGGGGCCCATGTGGTGGCCGGCCATAAGGGGGTTCCCACCCCCCAAACCCTAAACTCCACATTTCTCTCCCCCTCCCCCCTTTGGAGCCGCCGCCCCCCCTTCCCCTTGCTGTGCACCGCCTTGTACTTCGATTTTGGGTAAGACGCGTTCGTTTTCTGTCTTGTCCATCTCTTAGAAAGTTATAGGTATTGTTCTTAGCTTTCCATAGCCACCGAGATCACGTGATTCGACCTTACGGTTTAGGAGATATGATTTTTTTAGTGCGCGCTGTTCTGTCTGTCTGACGAGAAGGATCTGTCGGCTTGATCCTAGGTTTTGATTTAGTTAGAGGCATTTCCAGAACCTCCACCCAAATAAGTTATTGTATCCCTTTAAATTGTCTTTCAAAGCTGATAAAGATCATCTCCATTGGATCTGTATAATGAAAGTTATGATATTTTCTTTACCACTGTTCTGAATTCTGGGCAGATAAATGTTAGTGTTTTCATCTATTGTTTAGACTACTGTAGATGCCGAATCTGGGGTTTTGCCCTTCTAGAGTTTTATTCCTGGGAACGTTAGCTTTCTTTTGGCACCGAGATCAGGAAAATCCGATCTGTAGTTTGGGAGATATGAATTTCTGATTACGAACTGTTTGGTCTGTCTGAAAACTGAGGTCAGTAGGTTTGTCCCTCGGTTTTGTTCAAATTAGGGGCCGAATCAGAACCTTCACCCAACTAAGTTATTTTATCCCTTAAAATTATATTTCCAAGCTGATAAGAATCATTCTCATTGGATCAATAGGTTGAAAGTTACGCCGTTTTCTTTATCTCTGATCTGTATTCTGGACAGACGTAGATGGGTTATGTTTAGCTGATAATTAGCCCTCTGTTTTGGCCGAATCAGGGGATTCTGCCAACTAATGTTTTGTAGCCTGATCTGTTAAGATTCAGTGAGCACTAGTTTCAGGTCTTTTAGAGTTACAGATAATTAATGGTGAATTTTCTCGTACCGCTGCTCAGAAGGGCTGAAATCTGGCTGAATAGTTTATTTTCATTTTGGGTCTATGCGGTATATTGGATAGTCAGGGGTCATTGTAGATCACCGGTAGCAGTGTTATATCATTGTTCTTACTTTGAGAACATGCTTGTGTAGGCGGCGAGGCATCATGTGTGGGAACACCTCCGTTGCCTACTAACGAGTCACAACGCGAAAGGCAAGTACTGTATGTTAACTGGTGTTGAATTCAAATGAATGCATAATGATTTGTTGTTTACATGAATATTCTTGTGCTTTGTTCATGGTGTTGATATACTGCATGTGACTAGTGTGGCCTTATTGGTACATTATGTTGAGTGTGAATACATACTTATACTTGTTTACACATGTTGTTGAATGCCATGTGTCTTTTCCACTAATGTGTGTTATTCATTCATACCATGAGAAATCATCATGTTCATTCATAAAATTCATTATGACCACTAAGTGGATTCTTTTAGTAAGTCCCATCAATTCCAAAGATGGGCATTTGAAAGACCCATCAATTCCAAAGATGGGCATTTGAAAACCCACCATTCCAATGTGGGTAGTGTTGACCACCATTCCAATGTGGCAACTTGGACACCCGTATGAAACGCTCTTCATACGGTGATTGGGTCCCCAGACTTTGTGAAGTACGGGCTTAAGTGAACACCGACGGTGTATCACTCGCTATACCGTATATGCAATGATAAGTCCATACCTTCAATGCATTCTTACATTTCATCCATTCATGTATTCATTCCATACGCATATGTATGTGTTCCAATAATTGTTCGTAATTCAACTGAATTGTGTTGTCCACTCCATGCTTGATTATTCTTGTTTAGTACTTGCTGAGTCTTCGAGTCACCCTTGCTTTGTATGTTTTAATTAGGTAATTGAGGAGGACGACAAGATGATTTAGTGGGGTAGTTCGGCACACTACACTTCACTTTTATCCAATCGTAACAATTATTCTTGCCATTCACCAAGTCAAATTGTTGAAATAAGTTCCATTGTAATAATCCTATGTTAGTATCGCTTTGACTGCTCGTGGTATTATGACCGCTTATCCATTCTTTACCATGATTCTAGTGATCGTTCATTGTCTTTCCTTAGGAATTTATGTTGATTGAATCTGGATAATCTAGTTTTAATGCTATGCTTAGTAGTTTGATAGGTTTGTGTGACATTTTGGCTTCCGAATAGCCAGAGTGTTACAGCCGCCCCCTGCCCCTCTCTCCTCCCCCTGTGCCTCCCCTCCTGATCCAGCAGTCTCTTGGTGCGGTTTCCATCCATCGGTGCTTCCTCGTCGCCGTCGTTCAGGGTTACGAGGAAGGGAGAAGCCGGGTTGCGCAATTTGAGGGTGAGAAGCAGGAGGACTGGAAAGACGGGGTTCTTCGTGTGAGATCATCAAATAAGTCCCGGCCACGTCTTCAAGGGGTAACGATGATCTCTCCACTGGCTGAGGCCGGTTTGATCATTAGTTTTTTATGCTTAGATTTTCGTTGTGCTGTTGCGCGTATGTGCAGAGACCTGCAATCTTTTTGTTCGTCAGGTTTCGTGTAGATAGAATCCGAACTGGAGGATATCGTCTTCTAGAGAATTGTGGGGCTCGTCTAAGCTTTCCATAGGTTTAAAGATCACCCAATTCGGAGTTGTGATCTAAACGTTACATTAATTTTTTTACCGCTGTATAGAGAGTCTGATGAATGTTAGTAGTCATGTTGTTTATTAATTAAGATTAAGTTGAAGGCTGATTCAGAGATTTCACCCAACATTATTGTTGTAGGAAATTTCTTAGGATTTTCAGATTATTAAAAATCTTGAATTTTGGTTAAATCAATTAAAAGTTACGAATTTTCTTCAAATGCAGTAGTTTCTGTCTGACAGGTTATAGTTACAGAGTTTCATCTTATTATTAGACACAGAAGTTCTCCGAATTGGGAACTCTTCTCAACTAGGTTATTGTAGAGGATTTCATTACCTTTCCATAGTGTCTAAGATCACACCTTTTCGAGTTTCATAGATGTCACATCCCAATTTAATAAAGAGGTTTTCTATGCATCTCATTAGCATGCATCATATTTTCAAGAATTTACATTATACATTGCACTAGGAAAATCTTATCTTAGTGGATAAACCTACACTTACGAAAAACAAACACTAAAGAACACAGTGACATAAAAATATGAACATCCTCTGGAATAATTTTATTCAAATACTATATTAATTATCTTGTGTAAATCTAATTTTTCCCAGATTTTTGGGATGGGAGTAAACCCTAAGAAAATTCAAACACATTTTTAAGGCCTACTGTAAGTTTGAATTTAAATCATACAAGTTATAACATGAACAATCATGTTCAATAATTTTTATGGACATTAGACCTTCCTAGGAACCCCTGTGATTTATTTCACATTTTTAGGACAATTATTTCTATTTTTAGCACCTTGGTCAAAGTGGAGAAAATATTTTAATTCTTAGTCAAACCTTTAAACCTAACTGGCAGCACTATTCCTTGGGCCCAAGTCCGACCCGGCGAACTGACTCGACCGAACCACCTAAGTGTTCCGCGTGGGAGCCATCCAATCAGAAATCAACGACCCAAATTACGTAACCCTTCGGCCGGTCCGAACGATCCCGCTCAATGCTGATGGTTCGATCCAGATCCAACGGTCCGCGTGGACTCACATAACGCGGGCTCTCACGCGCGCTTTAGAAGCTAACGAAGGTGGCCCACTCGTTAGATCCATCTCCAACCTCTCGCTGACGCTCGCGCAGGAATCCCACGCGACGCGGCCGGCGATTCCTTCTGCGCTCCGTCGACGCCGTCAATCCACCACGTCCGTTGGCCACTCCTGGAGCTTCTCCATCTAACGCCGACTCCACTCCGTCTTCTCCCCGAGAATAACACCCCCTCTACTCCCTTAGACTCAGCTCACTTCTCCTCTGTTGACCGAGGAGAGGGAGGCTGGCTTGAGCTCTCTACTCGGGTAAGCTTCCTCCGCATGGTTCTTCTCGATTCTGTGGTCGATGCCCTTCCCATTTTGGCTAACCTCAGCTCGCACAATTTCTTGTAGATCTCAGTGCATCTTCGAGCTCTCTGTCGTGTCCAGAGCGCGCACCCGAGTGGCACCGCTGAGCGAACACCATCTCCTGTGAGTATTATGCTCTCTTTAGCGCGTCACCTTACGTGCTTTAGACCACCGATCATAACCCCTCAACTTATTTCGCCAATGCACGACAGGACTTCGTTGATTTGAAGAAAGTCTTGTTTTCGGCTGAGGAACTGCCCCTTCGTCTCCCACCTTGATCCGGTAAGGATTTTTTTTGATTCATTGCTCTTGTAGCATTGACATATAATGCTGAAGCTACTCCGACCATTCTTTTGTCACCATTCTGCTCCAGTTGTACTCTCCAAGTGGAGATTGTCGCCGCCGTGGAAACCTCGGGCGTCGAGCTACCTCCAGCCACTCCCACCTCTCTCCAGCACTCTCTTAGCCCCTAGATGCTCAAGAACCTGCATACTTGAGCGCTGCGGAGCTCGTTTAGCTGGTTGCATGTTGGCATTGTTGTGCCGCCGCTTAGCTCCGGCTAGCCGCCGTTGCGGGCCACCTCTGGTGTCGCCACCACCACCCCTAGAAGTGCATTGCTATTGCACATCTGTCCCAGCCCTTGGCCGGCTCCACCGTGGCGCATAGCGCCAGCGAGCCACCGGGCAATCCCACGGGTGCGTTGTCGGATGCATCTGACACTGTAGCAACGCAATTAAGGCTAATCAACTTCTTTAACTGCTAGTAATTGAATTAAGTATTTAATGGCTGTCTTAAAGAATAAATGAGTCTATTACTTGTGGGTCCCATGCACAGAAATCGGGATGGTTAAACTGCGGCTGACAGGTGGGCATGGCCACTCAAACGCACATTCACTACGTTGCGAGCCGATCGTGGACTCGTGGTCCACGCACTGTGCAGCGGACATCATCACTGACAGGAGGGCTCCACTTGTCAGTCGGAAAATTAAAACCCCTTGGGTAAATAAGAAATGGCACTGTGACTGGCCCCACCGGTCAGTGGTAGGGTCTAGGTAAGCCTCGGTAAGAAAAGTATAAATCCATTTAAAGAAAATCAGAATGTATTTGTTTATAAACTGAAAAATATGATTAACTTCAAAAATGCATTAAGTCCAAAATTGATGAAATCAGTGCTGATAATTTTCATTTTCAATGAACTTAATTTCAAAATAATTTACGCATTGTTCTCTGTAGCAGAGAATATAGTTTTGGAAAATGGGTATTTAATTGATTATCTTTACAATAGAAAAATTGTTCTAACTTTAGAAATTCATAACTAAATCATGAAAACTCCAATTGATGAAAACTCAACTATTTTAGCCTTGTATTAATATTCTCTATTTATTCGTATAATCCTTTGTTCCATTACTTCTCTACAAATTGTGGCCAAATAATTAAATTATTTAAAGGAGGATATGCTGAAATCTGAAATTCAAACCTTCATAACTCTCCCCTATTAAGTCCGAATGGAATAATTCTTTCACCTAAATTCATCTAAAATCATGACTTAGCTACTGTAGAAAAAACATGCATTTTTTTAATACTTTGGATTTTGAGGCATTTCTCGATGTTTATTCGGTATTGTATTTCTATAGATCCGGAGCATATCGATATTGACCTATATGCTACTGAGAGAGAACAACTCAGTTTCTACCAAGGAAAGCATCATTTGAAATTTCTTTTGCATCATATTTGATCACAGTTTTGCTAAGTTAGTGCAATGATAGTTGCTTGCATGCTATTTTGATAATGTCGCTATTTTTGTGATGTGTAGATTAGTTATCTCCTATTCATTGAGGTTACCCTTGAATTATTCCAGTACTACATGCTTGAGTTAGGATGGTTGAAATATATTGTTCGGGTTTGCTTAGCCATGCAAGTCTAGAACCGGCAGTTGATTGTCGGGAATAACCCGACAATTATGGGATAAACACAACTACCTTTATATGCTTGTAATACCCCGGCCTGCTCATAGCATGGCCCATGTGGCCCATGAGGAGTTATGTGGTGGGATTAGTCCCACATTGCTTGCCTCAAGTGAGTTGTAGTAGTATATAATGCCTGTTGGATCCAAACGTAGCACCTTCGGGTTAACCCTTTTACACGAAGCGAGGACGAAAGTGTAAGTGAGGTGCTATGTGTGGCGGGTCCGCCCCACGGTGGGCTGGGCATTGAGCCGATTTTGGATCAGGGTGTTACAAATGGTATCAGAGCATCAACCTCACGACGGCGCGCGGGACAGAGCGCTGCATATGGCGATGGCACATGTGGGCCCGGAGTGGACACATGGCATGGCATATGTGCCGCACCGACGCATGGACGGTACCGAGGGATGGTTCGGGCATTTGCAGCAGATGCGGTATCGCCGAGGGCGTCAGCCCTTGAGGGGGGTGAGTGTAATACCCCAGCCTGCTCATAGCATGGCCCATGTGGCCCATGAGGAGTTATGTGGTGGGATTAGTCCCACATTGCTTGCCTCAAGTGAGTTGTAGTAGTATATAATGCCTGTTGGATCCAAACGTAGCACCTTCGGGTTAACCCTTTTACACGAAGCGAGGACGAAAGTGTAAGTGAGGTGCTATGTGTGGCGGGTCCGCCCCACGGTGGGCTGGGCATTGAGCCGATTTTGGATCAGGGTGTTACAATGCTTTTGTTTCAGATCTTCGTATCTGTTTTATGAGTTAAATTTTGTCATTTTAAATGAGCTTTTGGTCTGGACAAGTGATGGTTAGTGATGGTGTCTTTGTGCACGAGATTGGGTTAGTGTTTGACTTGTTTGGACAATTAAGGACCGAACTTTGGTAACATCTTTGATTCAAGTAAAACTTGTGCTGCCACAGCAGTGTATGGGCACTGCTTGGTTAAGTAAGGGGTTGGTATTGTTGAGTTGATGACTGGTGGTGTGAGGACGTATATGTGTTCCATCGCATATATGTTTCGTAGGGTGCCAATTGCAATCTTTTATTGTGTGGGTAACACTATTAAAGCTTTATCAATTGGGTCGGTGTTCCCGGCACAACTTGCGTGTCCAGTTGGTTGGTGGGTGGTGTAACCTACCCTAAGTGGGATCATATCGCGCATGGGCGATTCAACTCAATAATGTCAACTTGCTGAAAAATACTGAGTCTTGGTTTACCCGGCCGGCATACCTTAGGAAGTATGCTATTTTCGGAGGCATCTGGAGGCATACGGGCTAATCAAGTCATGTGGGTAAAGTAGTACACCCCTGCAGGGTATAAATCTATTCGAAAAGCCGTGTCCACGGTTATGGACGACCACTTGAGTTACATGGTTGCTATTGTTAGTCTTGGAATTAAAATCTTGTGGTTATAACTTGGTATTCGTCATGAATGGGATGTTCATGTATTTTGTTGTATCAAAGTGGACTGCTACTTTGTTATTTGTATGATTCATTTGTTATTCAATTTACTCCTTATTCACATGCTTTACTTCTACTTCAAAACTGATTTTGAAATGGCACTTGAAAAATTAGTATGGGTAGGTTATAAATTGTTGCGTCTCTTTTGCAAAACTAAGCCAATATGAGCCATCCTTTGGAACAACCTCTAGCATAACTAATTTTTTATTTGTGTAAGACTTGCGAGTACCTTTGTACTCAACCCGGTTGCTACAATTTCAGGTGAGGAAGGGTATGAGCCCGTTGAGCTTGTTAGTTCCGATTTTGGCTATGCTGACGAGTAATGCTTTCATTTAACTCCTAGTCGGTTGCCGATGGGATATGGGCATACCACTACTGGTCGTTTGGTTTATTTACTTGTTTCCGCTGCTACTTAATACTCTTATTTGAATTTGGCCGGTCGGCCATTTGTAATAGTTGTAGACCGTAACTACTATGTCATATGTCTTTTGGACTATTAATGTATGATTGTTGTATGGATGTAATCATCGTTGCATGAGAGTATGAGCATATTGGTCGCTGATCTTGGGAGCCAATATGAGTTCATGCTCACTGTTCGTGGCTTCCCATTTAACACATTAAGTGGAGTGCTTGGCTTATTGGAGAACCGACAATCATGTAGCGCTCGCAGTGGAGCGGTGCGCATAATCGTTGTGGCTCTAGTTTGCAGTTGAGTCCCTCGCTTGGATGGAGTTAAGTTGGAATCTATTTACTGGAGGTCCAGAGTTATGTCCCTAAGACCATGCTTAGTCTCGGTCTTTAGGAGATAACCCGGGGGTCCTCACAGCGTTGGTATCAGAGCCATACTGACTGTAGGTTAGAGATAGCATGGGCGTTAAGTTTAGTAAGTCCCTTGGTCAAAATATTTTCAAGTTATCAAAATTACTTCAGAAAGTTAAGTTAGGGATATCTTTTATTCCTCATCCATCTTAGTTTCATTCCTCACCTTACTCTCTTTTGATTTACAGAAATAACTTACCTTGGCTATTCTTGTCCTTAGATGAGTCATCAATATCTGATTAGGGGGACTCAAACTGAAGATATGGATGGGTTCCTGGAACTTCTTCGAGATATGATGTGGAGGGCGAACTTCACGTACCAACCTGTATACTTCATCTATCGTCGAGATCTTGGACCAGGGATGGAAGACTACCGGGCGGTGATCCATCAAGTTGCAAGACAAGTTACATGGAGTATTCCGTACCGTTTCCAGGCTCGTGGCACTTCCGAAGCCATGGCTTTGCAAGAGGTGGCTCGTACGGCCATGAGTCGTCTCTGTTAAGACTTGACAGAGTTATCTCAGCCACCATACGACCACTTCCCTATGCAAGCACAGGGCATGGAGGTGAACACTTTTGCCGGGATTCAGTACGGGGAGGATCCCCATGTTCAACAACTCGCAAGGTTGGTTCGCATCACGGACCAAATGCGTTGATGTGTCATACATGAACTTTGGGAGACACGATGTCGTCTCCTCGTAGCTCAGGAGCATCTACAACCCCTATGCAATATGGGGCTTGTAGCCCGACACGTGCTTTATGGGGAAAGAGAGATATCCCCATATGCATCTGCGCCGTTGGAGTACCGTCTTCCTAAAATGGGAGGGCAAGATTCCAATCATGGACAACGGCGTCGGGCTTGCATGTCAGTCGGTTTTCCCCGTACTCAAAGGTCGGAACTCGTAGAAGGGCACATCATAGGATCCCCTCTACGCCTCACCAATCCACTTGACCCTGACGATATGGGATCTCCTAGGTATCACCTTCTGGATGAGTTCTCGGTGAATTTCGATCGGGAAAATAGATAGAGTGTTAGAGTAGTACGCTCGCTGACCGTACGTATGCCCAGCGAGTATGTATCCTTCTATTCTTGCAATCGGTTAGTAGTTGTTGGAACCTTCGTGTTAATTTATGAGAACTTTTATTCCGGGCAGTTACCATTCGCCTACGGGTTAATATCGATGTAATTGTACCGGTATTTTATGAGGAGTTTTTAATGGATCTTGTATTGGCCTTACTGCCTTAGTACCCCATTTGGTATTGAGTTCATGTGCATTATTTACCATCATGCCTGAATAACTACATGTGATATGCTTGCTGTCCCAAAATTTGTGTCTCCTTTAAAAAGAAAGTACCCTAACCTTTATCACTAACTCTCCATGTCACCTCAGGATGACAGGTCCCAACACTCGTTCGAGAGCTCACCTTAATGAGGGCTCTCCATCTCGGGGACCTCATTCTGCTGCGGTAGGAGAACCTTCTCATGAACATGATCAGCTAGGTAGCACACCAGAAGAAGCCTTTCCACCACCTCCCTCCATGGCGGAGGTATTGGCTCAAATAGAGAGAAACCGTATGGACCAGACAAGAATTCTCGAAGCTATCGCACGTAACACCTCACCTGCTCCTACGGCGACAGGGGGAAACCATAGGCATCATGGAGGTCTCGCTAGCTTTCAGCGGACAAATCCTCCGACCTTTGCGGGCACTGAGGACCCGATGGAGGCCGAAGATTGGCTGAGGAACATTGAGAAGAAGTTAGCTAGTGCTCAGTGTGCAGGCATTGAGAAGGTACTTTTCGCCAGCTACCAGCTGGAGGGCACTGCCAGCGCATGGTGGGATAACTTTTCCGCCATGCAACTCGACGGGGATGTTCCTTCATGGAATGAATTCCGCGCAGCCTTCAGGGAGGCCCACATTCCTAATGGGGTCATGGTAATTAAGAAGCAGCAGTTTCTTGCTTTGAAGCAAGGAAAGAAGACTGTCACTGAGTACCTTCACGAGTTCAACTTCTTGGCTCGTTAAGCCCTTGACGACGTCTCCACCGACGCTCGTCGCTAGAGCCGTTTTATGAACGGATTGACTGAGGAGATGCCGCTGACCCTAGCTGTACATGACTTCCGGAACTTCCATCACATGGTGAACAAGGCCATAGTGGCAGAACACAAGAGTATGGCAGTAGAGGAGTCCAAGAAGAGAAAGAGAGCCGCTCAACTTTCAGCTAGCGGCGGTTTTCCTCGGCAGCGCACCGGACCGCACCAGGCACCACGTTCTCAGGCTCTAGTGCCACCGAGGCCTTCCTTGACATCTCCATAGGCGTATTTTCCAGTGGCACAGCGATACAATGGGGGTAAGAACTCCCAAAATAGTGGCGCATACAAGCCCAGTGTCACTTGTTTTCATTGTGGTCGACAGGGTCATTGTGCAGATAAATGCCTCGTCAAGCAGCGAGGGATGCCCCCGATTTACCGAGCTCCTACACCACCTCCTGCTGTGGCAAGACCTTCACCACCTCCGCGGGCATCATCCACTCCTCCTCAGATCCCTGCCCGTGGCCGAGCCAACCACGTCACCGCCGAGGAGGCAAGCGGCGCTCCGGACGTCGTTTTGGGTACACTTCTCGTTAATTCATGTCCAGCATCAGTTTTATTTGATTCAGGGGCATCTCATTCATTCATTAAAAAGGAATATGCTGCACTTAACAAATTTGAAATGCATAGACTAAAGTCACCGGGATCGGTTCTTCAAACCGATCAAGTCTGCCGAGACGTAAATGTGGAAATTCAAAAGATTAACTTCCTGGCAAATTTAATTGTGTTAAATTCAGTGGGTATTATTGTGATCTTAGGGATGGATTGGCTGTCCAAAAATCAGGGAAAGATCGATTGTGCTCATCGGTCTATTTCAAACACAAGCGAAGACGACAGTCAAGTCGTTTTTGCACCCTCGATGGGTGATTCTCATCTCTATGCCCTGGAAGCTAGTACCTCACTTGAATTGGATAAAGTGCCAGTAGTATGTAAATATCCAGATGTATTTCCCGAAGAACTCCCTGGCATGCCCCCTGACCGCGAGGTTGAATTCGTTATCGAGCTTGCACCCGGTACCGCGGCAATTTCCAAACGGCCGTATCGGATACCTCCTAATGAGTTGGTACAATTAAAAGCACAACTCAAGGAACTTCAAGACAAGGGATTCATTAGGCTGAGCTCCTCACCTTGGGGATGCCCGGCTATTTTTATCAAAAAGATGGATAAAAGTTTGCGGGTGTGTGCTGATTATCGTCCGTTAAACGAAGTCACTGTCAAGAATAAGTATCCACTTCCGTGGATTGACTATTTCTTCGATCAATTGAATGGAGCCCAGGTTTTCTTCAAGATTGACATGAGATTGGGCTACCATCAAATCAAGGTCAGAACTGAAGACATACCAAATACAGCATTCTCCACTCGTTACGGTCTGTACGAGTATACTGTCATGTCTTTCGGATTGACCAATGCACCAGCCTACTTCATGAACCTCATTAATTCGGTTTTCATGGAGTACTTGGATAAGTTTGTTGTTGTATTCATCGATGACATCCTTATCTACTCCAAGTCTGACGAAGAACACAAGCAGCACTTACGACTTGTGTTGGGAAGCTTCGAACATCAACTCTATGCCAAATTCAAAGAAATGTGAGTTCGCTACGAGAAGTTAGTTTCTTGGGTCATGTCATATCCAAGGGTGGTGTCGCTGTTGATCCAAGCAAGGTGCAAGTTGTGCTAGACTGGAGGCAACCCAAAAGCGTCACCGACATTCGTAGTTTTCTTGGACTTGCAGGATACTACCGCAGATTTATCAAGGACTTCTCAAAAATTACAAGGCCAATGACCCAGCTTCTGAAGAAAGAAAAGAAGTTCGAATGGTCAGCGGAATGTGAGCGTAGTTTTCGGACCTTGGGAGATCTTCTGACCAAAGCTCCGGTGCTCATCCTGCCAGATATTCACAAGAGCTTCGACATTTATTGTGATGCATCTCGCCACGGGCTCGGTTGTGTGCTCATGCAAGAGGGCCGAGTGGTGGGATATACATCGAGGCAATTGAGACCTCATGAAGCTAATTACCCCACGCATGACGTGGAACTTGCAGCTGTAGTCCATGCTTTGAAGATTTGGCGATATTACCTCATCGGTAATCACTACAAGATCTACACCGACCACAAGAGCCTCAAATATATTTTCACCCAAGCCGACCTGAACTTGAGGCAAAGAAGGTGGCTTGAGTTGATCAAAGACTACGTATGATATGGGACTTCATTACCACCCTGGGAAAGCTAATGTGGTAGCCGATGCATTGAGCATAAAATCTCAATGCAACTGCTTGTCGGTAACCCCTTTTTCGGCAGGGTTGTGTGCCGCAATGCAACATCTACACCTGGAAATAATTGAAGAAGGTTCCATTGCTGCCCTAAGTGTGAATTTTACACTGGAGGACCAGATAAGGGAAGCCCAAAAGACTGACATGGAGGTAGCAAAAATCCAGGAAGAAATGAAGAAAGCCAAGGCCAAATGTTTCAAAGAAGATGCACAAGGCACCTTATGTTTCGGAAACAGGCTGGTGGTGCCGTTCAGTCAGGCCTTGAGAGAGCTAATTGTCAAAGAGGCTCATGACTCTAAGTTCTCTATTCACCCAGGAAGTACCAAGATGTACCAAGATTTGAAGAAACGTCTTTGGTGGAGCCAAATGAAGCGGCAGATCGCTCAATATGTTGCCAGGTGTGATGTATGCCAAAGAGTCAAGGTTGAGCATTTGAAGCCAGCAGGTACTCTACAACCCCTACCCATTCCCAAGTGGAGATGGGAAGAAGTTGGCATGGATTTTATCACCGGCCTTCCAAGGACTCAAGCCGGATCCGATTCCATATAGGTAATTGTCGATCGTCTAACGAAGGTTGCTCACTTCATTCCTGTCAAAACCACTTACGATGGAGTCAAACTAGCAGAGTTGTACATCTCCAGAATTGTTTGTCTCCATGGTGTACCGAAAGTGATCGTGTCAGATAGGGGCCCTCAGTTCACATCCCACTTCTGGGGATGCTTACATAAAGGAATGGGGACCAATCTATCGTTCAGCTCCGCTTACCACCCGCAAACGGATGGGAAAACTGAAAGGGTGAATCAAATTTTAGAAGACCTTCTCCGAGCATATGTGTTGTCCTATAGCATGAATTGGGAGAAGTGCTTACCATTTGCGGAGTTCTCCTACAACAATAGTTTCCAATCGAGTATACAAATGTTACCCTTCGAGGCATTATACGGGAGAGCTTGTAGGACACCCTTGAACTGGTCTGAAGCCGGGGAAAGACCATTTTATGGTCCAACCTTGGTAGAGGATGCAGAAGAACAAGTGCGTGTCATCCGTGAGCGACTTCGGACGGCTGAATCTCGACAGAAGTCTTATGCCGACCGTCATCGTCGTGAGTTAAATTTTAAGGTGGATGATCACGTCTATCTTAAGGTCTCTCCGATGAAAGGGATACATCGCTTCCAAGTCAAAGGCAAATTGGCAAATCACTATGTCGGACCGTTCCGAATTCTGGCAAGGTTGGGATCCGTGGCTTATCGATTGGAATTTTCTCCAT
Source organism: Hsuehochloa calcarea (assembly GCA_036346395.1). Classification (NCBI taxonomy): domain Eukaryota; kingdom Viridiplantae; phylum Streptophyta; class Magnoliopsida; order Poales; family Poaceae; genus Hsuehochloa; species Hsuehochloa calcarea. Next base: position 40,465,188 of record CM070601.1, read on the forward strand.
CACTTGCAGATGTACATTATGTGTTCCACGTATCATAATTGAAAAAGTGTCTTCGTATTCCAACCGAAGCTGCCAAGTTGAAATAACTCGACTTGCAACCATATCTTTCTTATCGGGAACACCCGGTCCGCATCCTTGAAGAAGCGGAGCGCAATATTAGAAATCGTAACATCAAATTCATCAAAGTTCAATGGAGTAACCACACCGAAGATGAAGCAACTTGGGAAAGAGAAGACCAAATGCGAACCGAAATCCCGATCTATTTCCTTCCGCTTGAAGTGCCTTCGTATCAAGAAAGGAAAGGTTAAACAAAGGAATGGAAAGAAAACGGTAGATAGCCATTCCTTGTAACCTTGATAGGATGCTTTAGCACTGTCGTTAAAGGGAATCTAGATGTGAGGACCCCGGATTATTAAGCTTGTACTGCTTAATCACCAATTGACCCTAGCATCACAAACAGAATAACCCGTGTCTTCGAGACATGTATACTTCCCAGAATTGCAGTATACACACCCCTTTACAAAATTCATGCATCAATTCCATTCATTCACATAGAACCGAAGCACAGCAACAAACCAGAAATTAAAATAATTTAAGGATAGTTATTACAAAAGAGTGGCCGACCGGCCAAATACATAAAAATACAAAAATAAAAAGCGGAAGCAAAAGTGTCATAAGATGGCCATAAACAAAAGAGCCAATCAGTGTGCCTTTAACCCACAAGGCAACCGACCGGGCCGCCAAGCTAGTCGTCGAACCCGCAGCACATTTCACGAAAGTGAGGCCCTTGGGGCTCACCCTCCTCCTCTGCAACAAATAGTTAAGCAAAGCAAATGAGTACAAAAATTATACTCCGCAAGACTTACGTGTAGAATAACAGACCTACACATATGCTACATGCAAGCTTATTTAAGTGGAAGCTGTATGTTTCATTTTCGGCACAAAGCAATCTTTATTTGTAATAATGTAGTACCTTTAAAAGCAAGTTGATAAATCTATTTTTAATGTTCAAATAACAGTAAAGGACAACAATAATAACAATAGATAGAGGCCAACAACAATCCTGGAAGTGACTAAACCCATAGTCACCACAACAATAGCATGAATTACCCGTTCATGCCAACCATGTCAAATTTTAATAAAAAAGGTTGTAGTCTAGTTCTTGCACGACCTTACCAAGCATGTCCATAACCTAGGACGAGGCTATTCGAATAGTTTTATCCCTGCAGGAGTGTACCAATGTACCCACACGCCAGACCGCCTTTTTGCCAAGCTATTAAGCACACTTCCTTAGGTATGCCGGCACGGCTAAGTCCTACGAGACATTTCCAATATTGTGTATTAACTATGAGTCGCCCGTATGGATAGAAACCCATAAGTTGTGTCGGAGTCATCGTAAAGCCTCGGTCAACTACCCATCGCAGGTAAAGCCTTGGACAACTATGATGCCCCTCGAGGTGGAGAGCCTACCCGGAATCTCCACCACCGCACACCTAACACAAGAACACATATCCTTTTTCAAACAACACACACAACCCCCTCCTGCGACTCGGAGATAACACGCGCCAAAGTACTTAGTCAAGAGAGGTCCCATATCCCTCTTGCGTGGTTAGCACGCAAGAGCGCTTGGCCTAGTGACACAAGTAACTCGGTCCTTGATGACCTAGGCACCATTCCCTTCACACCAACATACCATTGTGCCCAAGTCTAAAATAATTTTATTTTCAGTTTTTGACTTTACAAAGTAACAAAGCACAAGTGCTGGACATAATGAAATAATAATTAGATGTGTGATCAAGATCATCGACTAAAATCGATGATCGCCCATTTCTACCGAAACTAAGCATTTCTAAGCAATTTCGATTCGCAATCTGCTAAGTGAGGAAAAGCTCATCCATCAAACTCAAATCACAGCTAATAACCTAGGCTCATGGTAGTAGAGGATAATCAATTCCTACAGATTATGCAACTATAGGATACTAACCATAATTTGACAACAAAATAGCAATGCATACATACAAGTTGAAATCAATATATTAGACTTGAAAAATACTGGGATTAATATGATCAAACTGCTTGCCTAGTTGCTGCTGTTCAAGATGTTGCGGAGGATCACTTAGGTGATCAATGTGCTCTTCGGAACCTAACGAGAAAGCTAAAAAGAACTCATTAGAACGAAGAAAACAAAAAGACTCAACAACAAACTTTCTGCAAATGTTTTGAAAATTTTACAGAAGCAAGAACATGATTTATAAGGAATTTAGCAACAAGAACCAATTGATTTGGATTCTTAATGCAAAAGATATGAGCAAAACAAATCTGCTCAGCCTTATAAATCACAAATGCTACTATTCATTGCAACTAACATCTTAGCAAAAATTTCTGGAGCTAAAATGAGGTTAGAAATATTTTTAGATAAAAGTTCAGTTAAAAACATAGTCAACAAAATTTGAATCAACCGAAAAGAAATTAAAACGAAATAGTTATGTATTTTACAAGTTAATTGTATTTTTCAGTTAACAAATAATCCTCTTGGGAAAAATCTGAGATTAAAACGACGTGGACGAATTTGGACTGTTGATCTTGAATCCAACGGTCCAAGTCCACGGGTCAGCGCACACACCAGCGGCTCACAAACCCCACCGTTGGATTTAGATACAACGGTCTACGTGGATGGAGACGTTCGGACGGTCCGAACGTTCAAATAGATGTGGGCCGTTGATCTAGAGATGGACGGCTCACAACGGCGAACCTTCGACGGTCCGAACGCTCACGCGAACTGGCGGAGATCTGAAATCCAATGGCCCACGCGCGCAGAGCACAGCGCGCGCGCGGCTCATACGTTCACCGTTGGATTTAGATCCAACGGTCCATGTGAATCGAGACGTTCGGATGGTCCGAACGTTCACTCGAATCTGAGCCGTTGATCTAAAATCCTACAGTACACATGGATCACCGCGTTCGGATGGTCCGAACGTTCACGCGATTGTGGTCCGTTGATCCAATGATCGACGGTCCACAGCGAACCGCGTTCAAAATATTCGCGCCCAGTTCAACCGACAAAACTCAACGGCGAAAGAGGGCTCACCGCCGGCGACTCCGGTCACGGCGGCGCGAGAAAAGGCCCAAAATGGGTCCGCAATTACTTTGCGCACACCCTGGGACCAATTTCTACGGCTGCGGCGGATTAGAACACTGGGAAGCCGGAGTTTACAGAGGTGACAAAAATGGCCGAAACACGAAAAATGCAAAGAAGCTCCGCTGCGGTCCAAGTAAGCGTGTGCGAAGCAACTAGGGACTAATGTGGAGTTACCTGAGCACGGGAAAGACACAGAGAAGGTTGGATCTGCTCTGGTGATGAAAAAGGTTGCTTTCGGCCGAAAATAGGGATTCTCCAATTCAGCCAAGCCCTGAGGAAGATAAATGAAATTGAGTGAGGGTTAAGCTCAAGAGAAACAAGAAGGAGAAGAGGGAGTAAGAATTGGAAACTGAGAGAGCCACTGCTGTACCGCCTTCACCGTAACCTCGAAGCTAAACAATGGCGGCAGAAGTGCTTTCGGATGAATGCAGCTCAAACAACCACTGAAGTGCTAGCTAGAATTGCGGAGATACTAAAGGAAGCCAAAGGGGAATCAATGGAGCTTAAATAGAGGAAATGGCAGAGAGCAACAACAATATTTCTCCTTGGGTCAACACTGCCATGGGAGCACTTGAGAGCGACGGGAGAAGTTGAGCAATGGACTTTTGAGGGCGGTGCACGATGGGCAATTAATGCGAGCAGAGAGACCCGTTTAAAGGTGGTCATCGAGGTGACACTACGCTGCGCCCTTCTCCTCTGCCTATGCCATAGCTTGACTCAACGCACGCTCAAACTCGAGGAAGGAGACGACTCGATGGACGGGACGATTAGAACGGTCCGATCGTTCACTTCAATCCAGGCCGTTATCTCCAAATTGGACGGTTCAGATGAATTGGACGATCGGTCGGTCCGAACGTTCACCTCAATCCAGACCGTTGATCTAAGATCCAACGACTCTCGTTGATCGAAACGTTCGGATGGTCCGAACGTTCACACGCGTATGAGTCGTTGATCTCAGATCCAACGATCCACGATACTCACGCCCGAGCGACCGCGCCGGTGCAGTTAGTTGATTGAACCCAGTCAAGTGGCTCGAGACCGAGTCTGACTCGAACCCAAAGAACTGTGAAAACCAGCTAGGATTTGAATTAACAACTGATTTTTGGAGGATTTGCTTAAGGTAGGAAATAAGCTCCAAAAATCATGAGATTTCAACTGGAGGTTGCTGACTGTAGGATAAACCTCACATGAAATTTCAAGAGACTTTTATGCATTGCATTTTCCTCCAGAAATTCCAGAAGGTGTGAATTAGGGTTGGTACAAGGTTTGACTTGGTTTGACTTGCCTCCAAAATTATCAAATAATTTCTAAAAATCATGAAATAATTCAGAGGTGTTACCAAGCCTCCCTATAACTCAGAAAAATGTTTACATGGGTTTGGCACAAGATCTTTGCCAAGGAGGTTTTTGATTGGAGTAAATTCAGGATTTTGATTTTGATTTCCATAATTCCTTTACAAGAATTACAGAAATGTCCAAAGACTTCAAGATGCAAGAAAAGTTTTAATTTCTTCTCATTTTATTATATTTTAAACACAAATCCACATTTGGGATGTTACACTAGACATCAGATGTTGTACGTTCTTTAGAATCTTACGTGTTTAAATTCTGTTCTACCCAGATCTCGGGGTCGAGATTTTTTGTAAGGGGAGGAGGTTTTGTCACATCCCCAATTTAATAAAGAGGTTTTCGATGCATCTCATTAGCATGCATCATATTTTCAAGCATTTACATTATACATTGCACTAGGAAAATCTTATCTTAGTGTATAAACCCACACTTACGAAAACAAACACTAAAGAACACAGTCACATAAAAATATGAACATCCTCTGGAATAATTTTTCAAATAATATATTAATTATCTTGTGTAAATATAATTTTTCCCAGATTTTTGGGATGGGAGTAAACCCTAAGAAAATTCAAACACATTTTTAAGGCCTACTATAAGTTTGAATTTAAATCATACAAGTTATAACATGAACAGTCATGTTCAATAATTTTTATGGATGCTAGACCTTCCCAGGATCCCTTTTGATTTATTTCACATTTTTAGGAAAATTAATTCTATTTTTAGCACCTTGGTCAAAGTGGAGAAAATATTTTAATTCTCAGTCAAACCACTAAACCAAACCGGCAGCACTATTCCTTGGGCCCGAGTCCGTCCTGGCGAACCGACTCGACCGAACCACCTAAGTGTTCCGCGTGGGAGCCATCCGATCAGAAATAAACGACCCAGATTACGTAACCCTTCGGCCAGTCCGAACGATCTCGCTCAATGCTGATGATTCGATCCAGATCCAACGGTCCGCGTGAACTCACTTAACGCGGGCTCTCGCGTGCGCTTGAGAAGCTGACAAAGGGGGCCCACTCGTCAGATCCATCTCCTACCTCTCGCTGACGCTCGCGCAGGAATCCCACGCCACGCGGCCGGGCGATTCCTTCCGCGCTCCGTCGACGCCTTCAATCCACCGCGTCCGTTGGCCACTCCTGGAGCTTCTCTATCTAACGCCGCCTCCACTCTGTCTTCTCCATGAGAATAATACCCCCTCTACCCCCTTAGAATCAGCTCACTTCTCCTCTGTTGACCGAGGAGAGGGAGGCTGGCTTGAGCTCTCTACTCGGGTAAGCTTCCTCCACATGGTTCTTCTCGCTTCTGTGGTTGATGCCCTTCCCATTATGGCTAACCTCGGCTCGCGCAATTGCTTGTAGATCTCGGTGCATCTTCGAGCTCTGCTGCGGTCCGTCGGGCCGCACCGAGTGGCACCGCTGAGCCAACACCATCTCCGGTGAGTATTATGCTCTCTTTAGCGCGTCACCTTACGTGCTTTAGACCACCGATCATAATCCCTCAACTTATTTTGTCAATGCACGACAGGACTTTGTTGATTTGAAGAAAGTATTGTTTTCGGCCGAGGAACTGCCCCTTCGTCTCCCACCTTGATCCGGTAAGGCTTGTGTCGATTCATTGCTCTTGTAGCATTGAAATATAATGATGAAGCTACTCTGACTATTCTTTTGTCACCATTCTGCTCCAGTTGTACTCTCCACGTGGAGGTTGTCGCCGCCGTGGACACCTCCGGCGTCGAGCTACGTCCAGCCACTACCACCTCTCTCCAGCACTCAGGTAGCTCTCTCTTAGCCCCTAGATGCTCAGGCACCTGCTTACTTGAACGCTACGGAGCTCGTTTAGCTGGTTGCATGTTGGCATTGTTGTGCTACCGCTTAGCTCCGGCTAGCCGACGTTTTGGACCACCTCTGGTGTCGCCAACACCACCCCTAGAAGCGCATTGATATTGCACATCTGTCCCAACCCTTGGCCGGCTCCGCCATGGTGCATAGCGCCGGCGAGCCGCCGTGCAATCCCACGGGCGCGTTGTCGGACACGTCCGACACTGTAGCAACGCCATTAAGGCTAATCAACTTCTTTAACTTCTAATAATTGAATTAAGTATTTAATGGGTGTCTTAAAGAATAAATGAGTCTATTACATGTGGGTCTCATGCATAGAAATCAGAATGGTTAAACTGCGGCTGACAAGTGGGCCTGGCCAGTTAAACGCACGTTCACTGTGTTGTGAGCCGGTCGTGGACTCGTGGTCCACGCACTGTGCAGTGGACCTCGTCACTGACAGCAGGGCCCCACTTGTCAGTCAGAAAATTAAAACACCCTGGGTAAATAAGAAATAGCACCGTGACTGGCCCAACCGGTCAGTGGTAGGGTCTAGGTAAGCCTCAGCAAGAAAAGTATAAATCCATTTAAAGAAAATCAGAATGTATTTGTTTATAAACTGAAAAATATGATTAACTTCAAAAATGCATTAAGTCCAAATTTGATGAAACCAGTGCTGATAATTTTCATTTTCGATGAACTTTATTTCAAAATAAGTTACGCATTGTTCTCTGTAGCAGAGAATATAGTTTTGGAAAATGAGTATTTAATTGATTATCTTTACAATAGAAAAATTGTTATAACTTTAGAAATTCATAACTAAATCAGGAAAACTCCAATTGATGAAAACTCAACTATTTTAGCCTTGTATTAATATTCTCTATTTATCCATATAATCCTTTGTTCCACTACTGCTCTACAAATTTTGACCAAATAATTAAATTATTTAAAGGAGGATATATTGAAATCTGAAATTCAAACCTTCATAACTCTCCCATATTAAGTCCGAATGGAATAATTCTTTCACCTAAATTCATCTAAAATCATGGCTTAGCTACTGTAGAAAAATCATGCATTTTTGAATATTTTGGATTTTGAGGCATTTCTCGATGTTTATTCGGTATTGTATTTCTATAGATCCCGAGCATATCGATATTGACCTATATGCTACTGAGGGAGAAAAACTGAGTTTCCAGCAAGGCAAGCATCATTTGAAATTTCTTTTGCATCATATTTGATCCCAGTTTTGCTAAGTTAGTGCAATGATAGTTGCTTGCATGATATTTTGATAATGTTGCTATTTTTGTGATGTGTAGATTAGTTATCTCAAATTATTTGAGGTTACCCTTGAATTATTCCAGTACTACATACTTGAGTTAGGATGGTTGAAATATATTGTTCGGGTTTGCTTAGCCATGCAAGTTTAGAACCAGTAGTTGATTGTCGGGAATAACCCGACAATTATGGGATAAACACAACTACCTTTATATGCTTTTATTTCAGTTCTTCGTATCTATTTTATGAGTTAAATTTTGTCATTTTAAATGAGCTTTTTTGTCTGGACAAGTGATGGTTAGTGATGGTGTCTTTGTGCACGAGATTGGGTAAGTGTTTGACTTGTCTGGACAATTAAGGACCGAACTTTGGTAACATCTTTGATTCAAGTAAAACTCGTGCTGCCACACGCAGTGTATGGGCACTGCTTGGTTAAGTAAGGGGTTTGTATTGTTGAGTTGATGACTGGTGGTGTGAGGACGTATATGTGTTCCATCGTAGGGTGCCGATTGCAATCTTTTATTGTGTGGATAACACTATTTAAGCTTTATCAATTGGGTCGTTGTTCCCGGCACAACTTGCGTGCCCATTTGGTTGGTGGGTGGTGTAACCTACCCTAAGTGGGATCATGTCGCGCATGGGCGATTCAACTCAATAATGTCAACTTCATCAAAATACCGAGTCTTGGTTTACCTTACCGCATACCTTAGGAAGTATGCTATTTTTGGAGGCATCTGGAGGCATACGGGCTAATGAAGTCATGTGGGTAAAGTAGTACACCCCTGCAGGGTATAAATCTATTCGAATAGCCGTGTCCACGGTTATGGACGACCACTTGAGTTACATGGTTGCTATTGTTAGTCTTTGAATTAAAATCTTGTGGTTATAACTTGGTATTCGTCATGAATGGGATGTTCATGTATTTTGTTGTATCAAAGTGGACAGCTACTTTGTTATTTGTATGATTCATTTGTTATTAAATTTACTACTTATTCACATGCTTTACTTCTACTTCAAAACTGATTTTGAAATGGCACTTGAAAAATTAGTATGGGTAGGTTATAAATTGTTGTGTCTCTTTTGCAAAACTAAGCCAATATGAGCTATCCTTTGGAGCAACCTCTCGCATAATTAATTTTTTTTGTTTAAGACTTGCAAGTACCTTTGTACTCAACCCGGTTGCTGCAATTTTAGGTGAGGAAGGGTATGAGCACGTTGAGCTTGTTAGCGCCGATTTTGGCTACGCTGACGAGCAATGCTTTCATTTAACTCCCAGTCGGTTGCCGATAGGATATGGGCACACCACTGCTGGTCGTTTGGTTTATTTAGTTGTTTCCGCTGCTACTTAATACTCTTATTTGAATTTGGCCGGTCGGCCATTTGTAATCGTTGTAGACCGTAACTACTATGTCATATGTCTTTTGGACTATTAATGTATGATTGTTGTATGGATGTAATCAACGTTGCATGAGAGTATGAGCATATTGGTCGCTGATCTTGGGAGCCAATATGAGTTCATGCTCACTGTTTGTGGCTTCCCATTCAACACACTAAGTGGAGTGCTTGGCTTATTGGAGAACCGACAATCATGTTGCGCTCGGAGTGGAGCGGCGCGTATGATCGTTGGGGCTCTAGTTTGAAGTTGAGTCTCTCGCTTGGATGGAGTTAAGTTGGAATCCATTTACTGGAGGTCCAGAGTTATGTCCCTTAGACCATGCTTAGTCTCGGTCTTTAGGAGATAACCCGGGGGTCCTCACAATAGAAAAAGTTATGAAGGTTTTAATACTGTTGTCCAGTATAACTTTGTGTTAGACTATCGTTTAATTTGAGCAGAACTAATGTATAAACATTGGGTTTTGGTAAAACGAGTTAAAGTGATGTGAGTAGTGTCTTCTTATCACATCATTATTATTTAAGTAATTTAATTATGTAGGAGGAGAGACTTCGGAATTAGTGGTATCATCCTTGCCTCCTAACGCATCGCAACCCAAAATGGAAGTACAATTGATTTGTCTTGATTACAATTTGTTCCACATGATTGATGAATGTCAAATGCATAATTCTGGTATTACTTATTTCCCTTCATGATTGTTATACCTTGGTTCTTCGGTAATGTGTTTATGTTCAACATGTTCATTCATTCATTCACTGTTTATGTTTCACCTACGAGAGTGGGATGTAAAGACCCATCATTCCAAAATAGGCACGTAAGACCCACCATTTCAATATGGGCAAAGTGGATCCCCATTTTGAAACATTGTTCAAACGGGCCTTGGATCCCCGCATTTTGGATAATGCAGGCATGATTGAACACCAACGGGTGTTCACTAGCTATACCGGTACAAGCAAAAGAGGAGGTCATACATTTCAATCATTCATATTCTGTATTACGACTGTCAAGTTCTTATCGTTGTTGTTCATTTTATTCTGTTGTACTTGTTGAGTCATGGACTCATTCTTGCCGTGTTTATTTGTTTATGTAAACAATGAGGACGACATGCTTGGGTGCTATTAGTCACGGATCACTTCAATCACTTCACATTATTCACTTTTTAATTCGATGAACTTGTTATTACCTTTCATTTCATAAATATTTGATTGTAATAAATGGAGTTTGATTGTTGATGTTATCCTTCATTATGATATGGTTGAATCAGTAATCGCCTTAGGATCTTCGTATAGACTAATAATAGACTTATCCTAAATGATTTGATATGATTAGATAATTAGAGTTTTGAAATAGTATTGAGTTCTGATTTAATTCATATATTCATTCTAATAGCTGTTGTTCTTTTTATGTCATTACTGGAAAGGTTCTTGAAATTAATTCAAGGCATTGCTTGGAGTTAGACTTTACGTAATATCTTGGCTTCTGCATAGCCAGGGTGTTACACGAGATACATTCATTTTTAGCACGAAAGCCCTATTGAGATAAGTCCCCCTTATGAGTTGTCCCATACTTAGTACAAGCTACGGATAACGCTTGCTAAGCGGGCTCACAAGTTGTATTAGAAAATACTGGCGCAATGTAAATAACAAAAAATGGTGCTCCCATGCACAATATAGAAAATTACATCGGCTCCTACGGACAAATATCAAACACAAGTGTCCTCACACCACCTTGGGACTTAACACAATAAAATATTCCCCTTATTTAACTGTACAGTACCAATATCACGCATTTGATAGCACGCTCGGTACTTGGAATGAAAGCCAATGGCTCGGTCCTTAACGGTCTGAACAAGATAACCACAAACCCGAGTCTTGTGCATAACAGCACTCACACTACAACCACTTGTCCATACCAAAAAACATTTAACAATAACAAGTTTTTTTACTCAACAACCAGATATAATAATCTAGATAAAATGAAAAATAAGAATTATTATGTGTCTCCCACAATTGACGATCTAATCCCGTTAATTGACCTATTGCGTTTTCTAGACCTGCAATGGCTAAGCATTCAACACATAACCTTCACATCATCACAAGCATCTATATTAAGCATAATTATAAGAGAATTATGAAGAATAACTTGCAAATGTTGGACATAAGCTACTCACAACATAATGATATGCCGGAAATAGCATGCAAGCAATATCATTGCATTTCAAACACTAGTGTATTAAAACTGGGATTAATATTGTTGGACCGTAAAGGCGACTAGAGGGGGGGGGGGGTGAATAGGAGCACGCTCACTTTTTCACAAATTATGAACTCAATACACTTTCACTCCAGTAGCTATTAGAAAGCTATGAAGATCAATATACCAGTACAGCGGAAGACTAGTATTGAATCCAATAAAAACCCCTAAGCAATGCGACAATAATCAGCAAGAATCAAAGTAATACAAGTACTGGCGGTCTGACCGCTGTAGTGAACCGGTCGGACCGATTGCCGGGCTGTCGGACCGCTGTTATGCTGGCGGTCGGACCGCTCTGAAATCGGTCGGACCGGTGGTGACGGCGGTCGACCGGCAGATCTGTAACCGATCCAAAGCAGAAAAACAGCCCGATGTGAAGGTTGCAATTAGGTCTAACTTTTGATTCTCAACTCCAAACTTCACGAAACTTTGCACACACCTTCTCTATGCTATTGAGGACCTATTCCAATCGAATATTATGATAATTCTTGGAACGATCTTGAGCAATTGCCAATTGATTAACAGAAGGTCTAAAACCGGGCAAGAACGAAAACTTGATCCTAAAGCTTGTTCGTGAGAGATTGATGATCAAGATGATGCTAGATAGATTCACACATATCACAGCAAGCTAATTCACGTGAAAGAATCAATCACAAACTCGCGGATCAAAGAAAGCCCTAAAAACACGAAATTGAAAGCAAGAACGAAAAGAGACTTATCTCAAGCAAACCTTGCATAGATTGATTTCGTGATTGTTGCTGGATTACATCCACACCATCATGGATCAGTGGACAATCAAGGATCACGAAATTCACCACAAACCATCAAGAGCCCTTGCCTCCACCTCAACTCCCCTAAAGACAATTAGGGTTTTGAAACATAAAAAGGCGAGAGAGAGAGAGGTGCAGCCACCATCTCCTCCTATTTATAGTGGAGGCCTAAAACTCTTAGGGTTTGACTTAATTGGGCTCCCGTTAAGGCCCACTAACAAACGGGTCACACACGCGCTTAAGCGCGTCGTTTTTAACTTTTGACCTAAACCGCTTCACCATGCGTCATGGATTTGCCAATAGGTCACCATTGTCCATCTTGTGTCACGCTTGAGTCGTTGACCTCACCCGCATCGTCGATCGCTCGACCTCAACTCTTCAAGTCTAGTCCCGATTCTCCTCGCCGCTGACCATCGCTGACCACCAAGCTACCCGCACAACCACGCACAAGAAAACACGATTCGGGAACAAGTTCTTCACAACTTGACCCATGTTAGTCAAAACATGCATCATGCAAATCATATGCCATGAAACCAATGACTTTGACCTAACAAATCAACATCGCCACGGTTGGCCGACGCTCAAGTAGAAACCGGTCCGACCGCCCAGTGAGCGGTCGGACCGCTTTTGGCCGGTCGGACCGCTCCTCGTGAGCCGGCCGGACCGCCTTTGGGACTTAGCCAAATTCAAGCTCCCAAAATCCAAACCTTCGGAAACTTTAAACCAATAGAACTTTTTATCGAGTCTCCAAAATCATGAGACCAAGTGCATTGGGATCCTCACTTGCCTACAACACCTATTTTTGGCTCACTCATTTTGACCACTTTGGTCACGGCCGTCCGACCGCCCTACATGGCCGGTCCGACCGATTTGGGACCGGTCGGATCATTGCAGGCAAGGACCGGTCGAACCGCCTAACTGAAAAACTCGTAGCTTTGTCGAAAACGCGTGAAACGACAAACCGTAAACGCCATTGCCAATTGTCACATCATCCTAAGATCTGGAGCATATCCCCATGAAATCCACAAATATGATGCAAAAAAGTTTAAATGATGTTTGCCTTGCTGGAAGTTCAATTGTTCACTCTCGGTGGCTTAAGACAGTACATTGATCACTTCGGGCTTTATAGAATAAAAATAGCGAGAAACACCGAGAAATACCACAAAAATAAAAGTGCTCATAAAATGCATGATTTTTATACAGTGGCTAGTTCATGATTTTAGAGGAATTTAGGTGAAATAATTATTCCATTTGGATTTCGTATGTGAGAGTTACAGTAGTTTGAATTCAGACTTCTAGAAAATGTAATTTGTCACTCTTCATCCAAGTTAATTGTTTGCTCAAAATTTGCAGAGCAGAGGGGGAGACAAAGGATTACATAGGTAAAAATAGGATAATATTATAAGCCCAAATTAACTTCTTATTTGCAGTTTTTATGAGAATTAGTTATGATTTTTAAAAGTTATCAGCATTTTTCTATTGTAAATATAATAGAGTTATGGATCAATTTCCAAACTATATTCTCCGCTACAGAGACAAGTTTGAAACCAATTTTATAGTAAAGTTCATTAAAAATAAAATATTCAGAATTGGTTCCACTGTTTTTGTAGTTAAAATGAATTAGTTATGCATTTTCAAAGTTAATAGAATTTTTTGAGTGTGTAAATAATTCATTTTTGGATTTTATAAATGCATTAAGACTTTTCTTACCGAGGCTTACCTAGCCACAGTCACTAACCGGTGGGGTCCTAAGAATAGTGCATTTTTCATTTTAATTTATATTTTAATTTGCGCTGACAGGTGGGGCCCTCCGGTCATGGAGACGGTCGAGAGCATAGTGCATGAACCGCGAGTCCACGGGCCGGTCCAAGGGTCCATGGCTGTGCACTTAAGCCCGTGGGACCACATGTCAATCTCTCGCTCAAACTGTTATTTAGCGTTGATTTCTGTTCACTAGGCCCACACGTCATGGACTCATTACCTACTTAAGACATCATTTATTTTCGTAAACAATCATTAGTATTTAATGATCCGAATTTACATCCTAATGACGTTGCAACAGTATTGTCAGTAATCCAACAATATTGAGTTGCGCTTGTCGGTAGCTTGCTGGCGATTCCAGCCATGGCGGCGTAGGCCAAGGCCAGTTCCAGGGATGGGTGCGCAATAACATTGCGCACCTGTGGGTGGTGCTCTCAAATTCGCTGGCACCGTAGCAACGCGCGCGCCAGAGACAAGCGGCGGTGTGAACACGGCACATAGGCATAACACAATAAAGCTCTACATTGTCCAATCCAAAGGTGCTCGAGCTACTAGGGACTATCAGAGGCTACCCGAGCACAAGAGAGAAGTGGAGAAGCTTCGGTCGATGGATCAACGGTGAGGTCCACGGCGACAGTTGTAGTTCACGTGGAGACGTCGCTCTGGGGATGGAGAAGAGCAAGTAGTTGTTGGATATGCTTAAATGGGGTGTGGAGATGGTGTGGACGGGTCAATCGTGGAATGCCTTACCGGCCGGAGCTGGAGACGAAGAGCAATGTCGGCGGCAGGCAAAAGTGAGACAAGACAAAAGTAAACATAAAAACTTTGATTTCCAGAAAAGGGTCATAATTCTCACATAAGGTCCATATAAAAGAACAATTGTTCAATTGACCTATGATCATTGTGAGTATAAAAGAATGCAATTCAAGTTCAGAATATTCAATAAGACAATAAGAATGCAACTCAAGAACTCCCCCTCACTATGATCCTCAATTTTTTAAATTTTCAGTTTCTCCCCTTTGTATAAACTTCTCCCCCAATAAAGAAATATAAAGAAATATCTATCTTCTCTTCTCATTTAACACATCTTCTCCCCCTTTGACAATGGATTCATCAAGGAATCACACCTTCCTCTCATCCAGAGATAATAAATATAGAATAAAGGAAGAAGCAGAAACAAAAGAAGCATAAAGAGGAATATGCATGAAGTGCAATGGAGTGGCTTCAATTTTTGTATTTTTCAATTTTTGATTACAAGAAGCTTTGGAGATTACCCAAAAGAACAAACTAGTATCTCTAGAATTGCACAAACAGCATATCAAGCCTGACAGCGCTAGCAAGATCATGGTAAGACATATATATCAAAGCTAAGCACAAAGGCTCAAAAGTAAAGCAGTAGATTTGATCAATTTAAGCAACGCTCAAATTCAAAGAAGTTCATCAACAGGATCCTAAAGTGAAATTGGCCATGTCAAATGTCAAAGTGAGATCAAAAATCTAACAAAGACCACATTAGAGTCAATCAAGTCCCGTATTGAATCATTTTGCTCAATATTTTGTAAACGCCCATTTGTCAACATTTTCTCATTTGCATTGAATATTGAAGTTGACTAATGATCTAACTTAGTGACAAGATCCTGGACTAGGAGCCATCCACAAACTCATCCTAAGCTTCGACCAAAAGTTGTTTAAAGGTATATCTTAGTAAAGAAGATCTTGGACTAGGAGCCATCCACAAACTCTTTCTAAGCTTCTACCGGGGCGACAAATCTTGAGGTTCATGTCATTTCTGACAAGCAGTCCCCATGAGATCGTCGGATCATCAAACTATCTCCAAGTTCATGTCATTTGACAAGCGCCTCGTAAGAATAGTTTGGCACAATTTAAGCATAAGACAATCTTGATTTTCATTTTTCATATCAGTCCTTTTAGAATCTCAAGAACACAAAAGCTCAAGTAATGGTCAATTCTAGATCAAAGAGCTAACAAAGCAATTCTGACAGGGCCAATGTCACAAGAGGAGCACTAATTACGCAACTCGCTAAAACATCCACAAATTGTAATTTCTTAGTTTGAGTTGTTTAAAAGGTTCTAGCACATATAGCAAAGACTTAGCTACACATGTAAAAGCATGATAATTCTAGCAAGTCAAAGAACTAGACATGACATTGAGCAAGAATTGAAATACAAAAGCTCTAAAGGGTAATAGGCAAAGCTTCATCAAATTTAAAAGATAAGCTGAAAATCTTATATTACAATGCATCTTTTTGGATTTTTCATACCACTAGTTGTAACCACTTGTTGTATTTTTCGTATGAATGCAATATGACACAATGAGATGCAATTAAAAAACCTAAAACACCTAAAAAGTTCGAAAAGATCACTAAGTTCAGAAAAAAAAAACAATAAAAGATCAAAAGAACAAGGAAAGATAAGAAAAAGATCAAACTCCCCCTCAAACCAACCCATAAGGATAAATTACCCCTAACTCGCTTCTTAAGTTGGAAAATCTGGTTTGATCTAAAGGCTTGGTAAGAATATCTGCCAATTGAGCTTCGGACTCTACGAAGTGCATCACAATATCACCTTTTTCAACATGATCTTTAAGGAAGTGAAAGCGAATGTCTATGTGCTTAGTCCTAGAATGTTGCACTGGGTTTTTAGCAATATTAATAGCGTATGTTATCACGTAAAAGAGGAACACTAGCAAAGTTTAACCCATAAT
Source organism: Hsuehochloa calcarea (assembly GCA_036346395.1). Classification (NCBI taxonomy): domain Eukaryota; kingdom Viridiplantae; phylum Streptophyta; class Magnoliopsida; order Poales; family Poaceae; genus Hsuehochloa; species Hsuehochloa calcarea. The sequence goes on from CM070601.1 coordinate 40,481,670, forward strand.
CTTTCAAAGTGGACGCCATCCACAAAATCAGCTCAAAGAACTAGCAAAGAACTACATACTCCGCCTCAAAGAAGGATTGTGCAATGTAAGACTGCTTCCTAGAAGACCAAGATACAAGAGAAGTGCCTAGGAAGTGACAGGTGCCTGAGGTACTCTTCCTATCTAACCGACAACCCGCAAAATCAGAATCTGAAAAACCTCTAATGGACAAAGCTGAAGAGCAGGAATACCAAATGCCATATAAGAGGGTAGAGTGTAAATACCTGAATATGCGCTTAACGGCTTGGCGATGGGAAGTTCTCGAGACGCTCAAATCTTGCACAAAGGCATACCGTGAAGTGAATGTCCGGTCTCGAGGCCACAAATACGTAGGAGCCGATCATGTCATGCGGTACTCGCGTTGATCCACGACTTCTCCTTCCTCATCTGGATCCAAAACAGTCGAAGTTGCCATGGGAGTGGAAATTGGCTTGCAGTCACCCATGTTGAAGCGTTTGAGTAGATCTTTAGTGTACTTCGTCTGATGGATGAAAGTTCCTTCCTTGCATTGCTTGATTTGAAGTCCCAAAAGTAATTAAGCTCTCCCATCATACTCATCTCAAATTCCTGGACATAGTGTCGTAAAAGTCGAAACAAGAGCATTAGAGGAACCACCAAAGATAATATCATCCACATAAATTTGAGCAAGGTGAAGTCATTGTCACGCCTAAGAATGAATAGGGTTTTATCCACTTTACCCATCTCAAAATTATTTTTAAGCAAGAAGGTCTTAAGTCTATCATACCGTGCTCTAGGGGCTTGTTTAAGACCATACAACGCTTTAGATAGCTTGAAAACACGATTTGGATATTTAGGATCCTCAAAACCAGGGGTTGCTTAACATACACTTCCTCATCTATGAAACCATTTAAAATGCACTTTTAACATCCATCCGATATAATTTAAAACCTTTTGATGCAAAGAAATGCAAGGTAATGCGAATGGCTTCTAGTCTAGCAACAGAGCAAATGTCTCATCAAAATCTAACCCCTCAACTTGGTCAAACCCCGAGCTACCAATCTGCCTTATTTCTAACCACGTAACCATCCTCACCTTGTTTATTCTTAAACACCCAACGAGTTTCTATAACATTATGACCACTAGGAGGTTCTACTAGGTTCCAAACTTTGTTTCTTTCAAAATTCTCTAACTCCTCATGCATGGCATTTACCCACTAGAATCGATAAAGCATGTGATATATCGCGGGGTTCAAAAGAAGCAACAAAAGCTGAATGAGAGTAGAGATTTGGATCATTATACCTGGAGCGAGTGACTCGCTCATGTAGATTACCTATTATCTGTTCCGGAGGATGCTGTCTCTGAATGCGAAGTGGAGCGCCCGGGTGAGATACTGCTTTCTTCGACCTCCGCAGTATCGCGATGATGAAGATGCAGCAGGAGCCTCAACTGAAGGTGAAGTAGACGTAGCAGGTTCTTGTATCAGTATGGGCGCTTCAGTAGCAGCAGATGAAGGAATGATATTAGCTTCGTCCTCATCTTCCTCCACAAAAATACTCTCACCAGAATCATCTCAGAGCAATAGATCTAGCTCGTGGCTAGTCTCATCAAAAGTGACATTACAAGTCTCTGAATAATGTTAGTCTCAGATTAAAAACCCGAAAACCCTCGAATGAGCAGATAACCTGAAATATCCCATCAAAAGTTCTTGATTCAAATTTATCTAAATTGCCTATCTTAAGAATAAAACATTTTGATCCAAAACTCAAAATGTGAAACAGAGGGTTTTCTACCAAAACGAAGCTCATAAGGAGTCTTGCCTAAAGAAGGTCTCAAAAGACACGATTTGCAATATGGCAAGCAAGAGCAATAGCTTCGCCCAAAATCTCCTGTGTTATACTCATCTAGCATCGCCCTAGCCATTTCGACCAAGGTCCTATTCTTCCTTTCCACCACGCCATTTTGTTGAGGGACATGTGGAGAGGAGAACGATGCTCAATACCACGCCAAAGACAAAAAGAAGCAAAAGAAGCATTTTTGAACTCCGTGCCATTATCACTACGAATCGCTCTCAAAGCACCAGGAAGCTCAGAAGCCAAACGAAGAACAAGATCATGAAAATAACCAAAAGCTTCATCTTTTGAAGTAAGAAAGAACACCCAAGTATATCTAGAAAGATCATCAACTATGACAAGAATATACCATTTTCCACCGATCGACGGACTCTAGCAGACCAACAAGATCCATATGAAGCAACCGTCCCGGTCCGTCTACCATAACCATAGTCACAGTATGGGTGTGAGGCGGCAACTTGTTTGCCATGCCCGCAAGGCACATACAAAGATCTTTGATGACTTTGAGCTTAGGCAAACCTCTCATGAGATCAAGGTTGCTAACTCGCGTCAAATGATCAAAACCAATGTGCCCCAAACGTCGATGCCAAAGCCAAAATCAAGAAGATGTAAGCAAACATTTAAGAGATCCAAAGAAGAGATTCTCAAAAGTCACCCAAAAATTCTACCAACTCTAGAGATTCCAAACACAAGCTCACCAAGAGAATCAAGCACACGACAAGCATTTTTCTTAAAAACCGCCTCATAGCCATCATCAAGAAGTCGAGAAACGTAAAGGAGATTATACCTAAGCTTGTCCACAAGAGCGACATCTTTTAGAATGAATTTGTTGTTTACCCTAATTGATCCTGTTCCTTCAATTCGCCCTTGTGTATCATCTCCAAAGGTGATGAAGTCATCACCGTTGCTCGCGTGAAAGAGGTGAACCATTTTGAGTTCCCAAATCATGTGGCGTGAACATCCGAGTCAACGAACCACGTGTTCTTTCCCTTTCCGCGGTAATCCTCAAAATCAAGGAGCAAAGAACGATGTGTCTCAATCACGGGATTAGATAAACAAGATTTAGGAATCCAAGATCGAGACACACGCGTCGCAAGGAGTATACAAACCGTAAGTACTATCCTTGATTTCATTTAACATTCTGTTATGAGCAATGTTCAAATTAAAATGAGACTTGAATCGTCCATGGACGGTCTCGATCGCTTTGTCTCGGGCGGTCGACCGGTGACCAAAACGGTCGACCGGTGACCACCAAATGTCGACCGCCACCGATACACATTAGAATTAGGATTTCTAGAAACATAATGATTTGCATGAGATAAAAATCCTAATCCAGGTTTATTCTTTTCAGTGTTACCATGTCTCATAGAAGCTCTAGGTTGCATGAATGAAATTCTATCAAAATTTTTCCTATTATTTTTCAACCTACGCCAACAGTATTCAATCAAATGTCCACCCTTTTTGCAATAAGTGCAATGGTACTTGGTACCACTAGAAGACGCACCATTTGAATTAATGCAAGGTTGGGCAAAACCTGCAGATTTAAAAGATGTTTTTGCAGGTTGGGTTTTGAATTCAATTAAACCTTTTTCCAAGACTTGAATGACTTTTGGGTTTGAATTGTCTTGAAAAGAATTGAATCCTAAACCTTGCTTCTTATACGGAGTTTTAGACTTGTCAAGAATCATGTTTAATTGTTTCTTACCTTTAGAAAATTTCTCTAATGTATCATGAAGGTAAGCATTTTCTTTTCTCAAGTTAACACAAGCATCACAAGTTTTATTCATAGATTTCTCCTTATACGAAGCAATTTCAAGCTTAAAAGCGGAACATGAAGCACAAGTAGTATTTTCAATATTGTCCTTAAGCTTAGCATATTTGACTCTAGCAGCTTCTAAGATATCTTTGATTTCACGTTCCTTTTCTAAACATGAAGTGCAAGGGCTAGAATCAAACACATCAAAAGCAATCAATTTACTAGATTCTAAACATTTTTCACAAGGAGCACTTTTAATTTCATTTAGTTCAGATCTAGCATTCTCAAGTTGTTGTACAGAAATATTATGAGCAGTTTGTAACTTAGTAATTTCTGAGTGCATAGCATGACAAGATAAACATTCATCAGGTTCAAGAGTCTTAGCATTTTTAAGCTCTACTTTCAGTTTGTTAATCTTTGACTCTAATTTCTTATTTTTTGTCATAACAAATTCTAGCGCTTCATCTTGACTAAGCAATTGCTCAACTATAGAATCATATTTAGCAGAAAGCTCATCATAAGAAAAAGATACCTCATCATCATCAATGTTGTCGGTGTCAGCCATGAAGCACATGCCGAAGTCTTTGGCCTTCCTTTCTTTTGCCTTGAGGATCTCCTCCTCCTTGTCCTCCTCACTCCCAGTTCCACATCGCTCAAGGATTGATCCTCAAAAGCGGCAAGGACCCGGTGAGCAGCCTTCACAAGCTTATTAGCCTCATACCTTGATTTGTTGAAAGGAGGCTTCTTCCAAGCTGGCTTTCCTTCCTTATGATTGCTCTTACCTTTCAGCTTGGGGCAATTTGCCCTGATATGATTGAGCTCACCACATTCATAGCATGTCACCGGACCACCTCTCTTTTTGTTTCTCACATTATTGTAGGCCCGTGTGAATTTTTTAGCAAGAAGAGCTAACTCGCTTTCAGAATACTTTCAAGCTCCTCTTCATGAATAGCGATAAACAAGCAAATGAAAATCCGTAAGAAGATTCAAAAGAGTCATCAAAAGCCTTTTGAGAGGATCTCGCTACCAAAGCTAAATTATCTTTCTTGGGATGATCAACTCTTTTAATTTCATGAGTCTTGAGTTTACTATAAAGCAATTCTAAAGTAAGACTTGAAAGATCAACATTTTCCTCTATAGCAGTAGCTTTCATCTCCCACTCCTTGGTGTTGATTGCAGCCAAGAGATGGGTGGCATTTTCAGATTGAGAATATTCAATATCAACAGCTTTCATTTGATTAATTACTTTATTAAAGCGATCGAAATGTCATCGATGCTCTCTCCAGACGCATCTCGAATTTATTGTATTCACGCTTGTAAACTGCTTACGACCTTTTTGATTTGGGACGAACCTCATGATATGTTTCGAGAGTGTTCCAAATTTCATACGCAGCTTGAAAGGTTGCAAATTCTATCATATTCTTGTCTACCAAGTGCACCATATAAAAGATTCTTAGCCTTATTGTTGTTAGCCAAAAGAATTACGTATGCGAGTGTAGCAATTTCAGAATAACCAATGGGCTCTAACAACATCCCAAATAGCTTGTCCTCGCTCTCAAGAAAGACGCGATACGATTCTTCCAATAGGCATAGTCGTGCCCATCGAAGATATGCGGTTTAGTAGAAAACTTATCCATCGCCAAAGTTCAAAGTGACCGGTTAAGATCAAGATTGAACTAACCGGCTCGATACCACTTGTTGGACCGTAAAGGCGACTAGAGGGGGTGAATAGGAGCACGCCACTTTTTCACAAATTATGAACTCAATACACTTTCACCCAAAGAGCTATTAGAAAGCTATGAAGATCAATATACCAAGACAAATGGAAGACTAGTATTGAATCCAATAAAACCCCTAAGCAATGCGATAATAATCAAGAAGAATCAAAGTAATACAAGCATCGGGCGTCCGATCATCAGAGTGAACCGGTCGGACCGATTGCCGGGCGGTCGGACCGCTGTTATGCTGGCGGTCGGACCGCTCTGAAATCGGTCGGACCGGTGGTGACGGGCGGTCGGACCGGCATCTACGAACCGATCCAAACAAGAAAATAGCCCGATGACGGTTGCAATTAGGTCTAACTTTTGATTCTCAACTCCAAACTTCACGAAACTTTGCACACACCTTCTCTATGCTATTGAGGACCTATTCCAATCGAATATTATGATAATTCTTGGAACGATCTTGAGCAATTGCCAATTGATTAACAGAAGGTCTAAAACCGGCAAGAACGAAAACTTGATCCTAAAGCTTGTTCGTGAGAGATTGATGATCAAGATGATGCTAGATAGATTCACACATATCACAGCAAGCTAATTCACGGAAAGAATCAATCACAAACTCATGGATCAAAGAAAGCCCTAAAACACGTAAATTGAAAGCAAGAACGAAAAGAGACTTATCTCAAGCAAACCTTGCATAGATTGATTTCGTGATTGTTGCCGGATTACATCCACACCATCATGGATCGGTGGACAATCAAGGATCACGAATTCACCACAAACCATCAAGAGCCCTTGCCTCCACCTCAACTCCCTAAAGACAATTAGGTTTTGAAACATAAAAGGCGAGAGAGAGAGAGGTGCAGCCACCATCTCCTCCTATTTATAGTGGAGGCCTAAAACTCTTAGGGTTTGACTTAATTGGGCTCCCGTTAAGGCCCACTAACAAACGGGTCACACACGCACGCTTCGCGAAGCGCCGTTTTTAACTTTTGACCTAAACCGCTTCACCATGCGCCATGGATTTGCCAATAGGTCACCATTGTCCATCTTGTGTCACGCTTGAGTCGTTGACTCACCCGCATCGCCGATCGCTCGACCTCAACTCTTCAAGTCTAGTCCCGATTCTCCTCGCCGCTGACCATCGCTGACCACCAAGCTACCGCACAACCACGCATAAGAAAACACGATTCGGGAACAAGTTCTTCACAACTTGACCCATGTTAGTCAAAACATGCATCATGCAAATCATATGCCATGAAACCAATGACTTTGACCTAACAAATCAACATCGCCACGGTTGGCCGACGCTCAAGTAGAAACCGGCCCGACCGCCCAGTGAGCGGCCGGATCGCTTCTGGCGGCCGGACCGCTCCTCGTGAGCTCGGCCGGACCGCCTTGGGACTTAGCCAAATTCAAGCTCCCAAAATCCAAACCTTCGAAACTTTAAACCAATAGAACTTTTATCGAGTCTCCAAAATCATGAGACCAAGTGCATTGGGATCCTCACTTGCCTACAACACCTATTTTTGGCTCACTCATTTTGACCACTTTGGTCACGACCGTCCGATCAGCCCTACATGGCCGGTCCGACCGATTTGGGACCGGCGGATCATTGCAAGGACCGGTCGAACCGCCCCTAACCGTAAAAACAGTAGCTTTGTCGAAACGCGTGAAACGACAAACCGTAAACGCCATTGCCAATTGTCACATCATCCTAAGATCCGAGCATATCCCCATGAAATCCACAAATATGATGCAAAAAGTTTAAATGATGTTTGCCTTGTCGGAAGTTCAATTGTTCACTCTCGGTGGCTTAAGACAGTACATTGATCACTTCGTGCTTTATAGAATAAAAATAGCGAGAAACACCGAGAAATACCACAAAAATAAAAGTGCTCATAAAATGCATGATTTTTATACAGTGGCTAGTTCATGATTTTAGAGGAATTTAGGTGAAATAATTATTCCATTTGGATTTCGTATGTGAGAGTTACAGTAGTTTGAATTCAGACTTCTAGAAAATGTAATTTGTCACTCTTCATCCAAGTTAATTGTTTGCTCAAAATTTGCAGAGTAGAGGGGGAGACAAAGGATTACATAGGTAAAAATAGGATAATATTATAAGCCCAAATTAACTTCTTATTTGCAGTTTTTATGAGAATTAGTTATGATTTTTAAAAGTTATCAGCATTTTTCTATTGTAAATATAATAGAGTTATGGATCATTTTCCAAACTATATTCTCCGCTACAGAGACAAGTTTGAAACCAATTTTATAGTAAAGTTCATTAAAAATGAAAATATTCAGAATTGGTTCCACTGTTTTTGTAGTTAAAATGAATTAGTTATGCATTTTCAAAGTTAATAGAATTTTTTGAGTGTGTAAATAATTCATTTTTGGATTTTATAAATGCATTAAGACTTTTCTTACCGAGGCTTACCTAGCCACACTACTAACCTGGGGTCCTAAGAATAGTGCATTTTTCATTTTAATTTATATTTTAATTTGCGCTGACAGGTGGGGCCCTCCGGTCATGGAGACGGTCGAGAGCATAGTGCATGAACCGCGAGTCCACGGGCCGGTCCAAGGGTCCATGGCTGTGCACTTAAGCCCGTGGGACCACATGTCAATCTCTCGCTCAAACTGTTATTTAGCGTTGATTTCTGTTCACTAGGCCCACACGTCATGGACTCATTACCTACTTAAGACATCATTTATTTTCGTAAACAATCATTAGTATTTAATGATCCGAATTTACATCCTAATGACGTTGCAACAGTATTGTCAGTAATCCAACAATATTGAGTTGCGCTTGTCGGTAGCTTGCTGGCGATTCCAGCCATGGCGGCGTAGGCCAAGGCCAGGGATGGGTGCGCAATAACATTGCGCACCTGTGGGTGGTGCTCTCAAATTCAGCGGCAGCCGGTAGCAGCGGCGCGCCAGAGACAAGCGACGGTGTGAACACGGCACATAGGCATAACACAATAAAGCTCTACATTGTCCAATCCAGCGTGTGCTCGAGCTACTAGGGACTATCAGGAGGCTACCTGAGCACAAGAGAGAAGTGGAGAAGCTCGGTGCTGATGGATCAACGGTGAGGTCCACGGCGACAGTTGTAGTTCACGTGGAGACGTCGCTCTGGGGATGGAGAAGAGCAAGTAGTTGTTGGATATGCTTAAATGGGGTGTGGAGATGGTGTGGACGGGTCAATCGTGGAATGCCTTACCGGCCGGAGCTGGAGACGAAGAGCAATGTCGGCGGCAGGCAAAAGTGAGCTTCTCAATTCCGACAACCCCTAAAGTGCATTGTCCAAATTAGTTTGGAGCAAAACTTAATCATGCTCAAAGGCACAAGATGAAGTGCGAAGGCGAGGACAAGCTCACCCGGAAGCACTGGAATGCGCTGGGTGACGGCGGTGCGTGCTCTGGATGTGAACTGGAGCCGAGGAGGATACACGGGCGTTCTAGGAGCTACAAGGCAAGGTAAGAGCTGGCATTAGCCAAAATGGAACCGGCACCGAGGTAGAGAAGGGGGGACGCCATGGCTGGAAGCTTACTAGAGCAATGGACACAAGCGGGCTTCTCTTTGCTCACACCCGAGAGGAAAGATGAGAGGAATGGAGGCGAGGGAGGGGGTTTTATCCTTTTGGATGATGAAGTGGAGGCAACGTCACCTGAAGAGGCTCTAGGAGTGGTCGGCAGAGGCGGTGCGGTCACGGCGGCGACTGTGCACGAGCAGAGCTCGGCAGGTGCTCTTCTCGGAGCGGCGCGGTGCGGGGCAAGTTGGCTAGACCGAGTCCAGTGGCTTGGTCAGAGTACTATGTGGGTTGGACCCGAGGAACATCAACATGCTCGAGCCAAATGAACAGTACAGGTTTGACTCAATTTGAATTTTATTGATTCAAGTTTGACAGAGCTTCAAAATATAGTAAAAATACAAAAATCTAAAATAAAACAGAGAGGTTCCTATGGTGACCTAGTATCCATATAAAATTTTAAAGCTCACTATTCATGTTCTAATTTGTATAATTTAAATTCAAACTTAGGGTAGGTCATTGATTGTGTTTGAATTTTCTGTGGTTTGAATTCAGTTCCAAAAATTGGCAAAAATTATATCAATTCATTATAGTTAATATAGAATTTTAATAAATTATTTCCAGATGATGTTAGTATGTTTTTATTACCGATTTATTTTGGGAGTTCAATTGGAAGTGTGTGTATAACAATTGTTTGAGATTTTTCAAGTGCAATACTTTATGCAAATATTTCAAAGCATGATGAATGCTAATGAGATGCATTCTAATTATCATTAATTAATTTGAGGATGTAGAAGGGAAGATCGGGCGCCTTACCTACGATATCCTAAGTGTGTTGTTTGTCAGCTTTCTATGCAATCGTCTCTACTACAAAACAAGTTATACTAGACGCCTCATCACAGACTGTTCCTCTGAAACCGTCTGTGTTGTAGCTATCAAGAACCGTCTGTGATACGGAATTATCACAAACGGTTCTTAGGAAGAACCGTTTGTGACAAGTATCTCATCACAGATGGATTGTATTAAGAACTGTCTGTGATTTTTACCATAGCAGCCAATCCTTTGCCGCAGTAGGATTTGGGCACACAATCCTTGGCCATGGCACACAATCCTCTGTCGCGGTACACAATCCTCTGCCATGGGAGCCAATTGTCTGCTGTGGTACACAATCCTCTACCGCGGCACACAATCCGCAGCCATGACACACAATCCTCTGCCGCGGCACACAATTCACGGCCATGGCAGCCAATCCTCTGCCGTGGCACACAATCCTCTACCGTGGTAGACAATCTTAGGATTGTCTACCACGTAGAGGATTGTGTACCACTGCAGAGGATTATGTGCCATGGTCGAGGATTTTCTGCCCAAATCCTACTGCAGTAGAGGATTAGCTGCACAAATCCTACCACGATAGATGATTGGCTGCCATGGTAAAATCAAAGAGTTTCAAGCCATCGTAAAATCACAGATGGTTCTTAATACAAACCGTCTGTGACAAGTATCTTATCACAGACAGTTTGTATTAAGAACAGTTTGTGATGTGTCATCACAGACGGTTTTTGTATGAAATGGTATGTGATTCACGGCACGGGAGTTCAAAAATTTTGAACGTGTGCGCGGGAGGAAATATTATGGCGCTGTCCTTATAATTAATAGCCGAGTCGCGGCGGGGATGTGCTTGAGAGGGTGTCGAACCTGCGGGACGCCGACGTGCTGCTGGACTTCGTCTCCGTCGATGTGCTCTGGTCCAAGTTCGCCGCCGCATGCCTCGGCAACAAGGACCTCGTCCTCCTCAACTGTAAGCAAACATACCCCATCTTCCTCAATAACTCGATCGATCATGGTAACTAACCTATGGGTGCACGTACGTAAATGGTAAATGTGTGCAGTGGCTCACATCCGCAATGGCTTCGCCATCATCGCCTCCGACGCTATGCTCTACAACGACATCTCCACCGCCGATGTCATTGACTCCTACTCGGGCCTCCTCAGCACTAATGAGGACATCCCTACCATGGATATAACCGTGCCTACACACACAACTCAATCACAACCAGTACAAGGACCTCTTACCCGAGCTCGTGCTCGCCAACTTAATTATCAGGTGAATTCGTTCCTAGGATTATATACTACTGAGAATAGACCGCTACCTAATGCAAGTGATTTAATTGTGCTTAGGAATATGGAAAAGGACCATGGAGAGGCATGCGGAGTCGTAGAGATGTATGGAAGGCATAATGGAGATCATCACGTCACTTTGGGTCCAAGACAAGCAAGAGTTCGAGTTGGGCCTGCTCGAGTCGATTCGACTACGGCGTCGACTAACTTTAAACTGGCGTAACTTCTTCATACAGACTCCGTTTTGGGCGTTTTTGGACTTCGTGGAAGGCTTATCAAGTCTACTTTCTAACGGATCCATCCTCATCATCAAATTCTATCCGAACCGACCAAAATTATCAAAGGAGTCCGTATCCGTATCAGAGTCCGAGTCGAAGGGTGTTGCGCCACCTCTACTTTGGCCCACGAGCCTTGTAACCCTAGGGCGCAAGGCCCACCTCGCTGGCCGCCACCGGTCTCTTCCCTATATAGGAGCCGCCTCCTCGCTTGAACTCGGATTTCGTTGAGTTTAGGTTTAGCCATTGTGCAAACTTTGTTCTTCAGTTGTGTCGAACGACCACCAGTCAAGACAGCTTCGGGATCCCATCTTTGCTTTTCGCAATACAATTTATGCTTCCTTCATATTCACAATATCAGATTGCCTATGTCTTATTCTTGCTAGTTCTTCGATTGCTCGCAGGGATTGAACTTCGTGTTCAGGTTGATCGCGCCTCCAGCGAGGTCAATAACACTTCGAAGTTGGTTCAGCGATTCCTAAGGCGCAAGCGTCGTCGTACGGTTGTAGTCGGATCGTGAGAGTCACCGCCACCAAAATCGATAGTTATCAATCTCATCGAAAGATCGGACACCTCGTTTCCATCAAGCACCCCCTTCGTCGACACCATGGTTAAGATAGGCAGCATCGGGGGTACTCACAGGCCGCAAGGGGGAGGTCAGGAAGGTTTTTTGTATGGGAGTGATGCCTTTTTTATGTATTTTCAAGAGTCTCTGGTGATGGAAAGCTCAAATATCCTATGATGATACCAACTATGAAACATTCAAAATCCGATTTTTTTTTGCAATAGAAAAAACTATCACAGACGGTTCTGTCACTGACGGTTTTAAAGAAGAACCATCTGTGATACCTTTTTTCACAGACGGTTTGAAAACCGTATGTGATCAAACCATCTGTTATCACAGACACATAAATCCAGATGGTTTAGAATCGTCTGTGACAAGATTTTGTGTAGTAGTGCGTTTTAATAAAACTAGATAATTGCTGATATTTTTTTACATATTCGTTGTATGTTTATCTGGTATAGGGATAGCAACAATGGAAGTGAGTACTAGTCTACCAGAGGTAGTGTCTTGTGCTGAGATGTCCAGTCAGGCGAGATTTTATAGTTATGATGGCATAGTTATGATGTGTTCACAGCCACCCTTATTGCAAGAGAGACCCATAAGATGGTACACTGGTTTGGATATGTGATATCCAATTATTAGCCAAGTGTACAACATAGTAAGGATACAACATAGTTATGAAATTTATTAGCCAAGGATACAACGTAGTTATGATGGCATCAATGCCAACCTTATTGCAAGAAAGAAAGAAAAAGATACACATAAGATGGCACACTGGTTTGGATGTGATATCCAATTATTGAAGTCGAAACAACATCATGGCCTTGGCTTCCATGTGAAGTCCCTATGCATGCACTTTCTTAAGCAACAACCGTGGGAATGTCAACATCCTTAGAGCAGAAACGGTAGCATACATTGTTACAACGTTCCACGGCATCATTCACTTCCTCGCTGCCAACAACTGACACGAAAATAATTTGCATTAGAGCCAAAACCTTTGTTAAGAGCAAGTTGTAAGAAGCTAGCAAACGGTAGAAATTTTGTCTTACAAGCGTTTATGTTGTTGCACACGGAGGACGTACATCCCAACTTGCAAAAGTCAATGACATCTGCTTCATCTGCCAAAACATCTTCTATTAAAATGGAATTTATTTATTGTGAAAAGATAATAAAAGGAATGAGTTCATTTTACCAGAGTGCGGGAAAAGGGTGAGGTGAATATAAGGCGGCGTGCATTTCCCTTTTCGAATTTGGCAACCAGAGAGTTTTGCACAGACTGGCCTACTGCCACCCCCAAAACGACAGGTGTTATATATATTTCTTGTTGCTGTGGATGGGCAGCAGCTCTTAGCATCTACTTGGATATTGTCAAGAACTAGACCCAGTATGAGTACACTGATCAGCACACTCTTAAAACCTTTGCCTTCCATACTCTTCTTGTAGGATCTTCCTCACGGAACAGGGATAAATGACTGTTATTCAAGTTACGAACCGAGACCTACAAGGCATCTATTTATATAGCCTGTTGCGTGCTACAAGTGAACCACACGTTTCATCTCCTTGGTAGAACCAATCCGGTGACACATGTGAACGGTACTGACCATTACTAATGTGAACAGTATAGACCATTACTAAATATCTTCTGGCCCGAAAGATCATCTCCAATATGTTGTTTTAGCCGGTTCAAAGAAGAAAGAGAAGAGATTGAATCGATTGAATACATTAGAGTGGTCGATTGGAACAAAAAAAATTCCTACAACCGGACTATACGTATAAATCGATTCAAATCATTAAACAACTCATGTGAGCCATTTACAAGAGAGGGAGAGTGCGGTTGAGACATGATATTGTTTTTTTTGTGGTTTTTTAATATAACGTGGATCCCAATTATTAGTAGGAATTAGATTAATACAATGTGACATGTAGATTATATAACCATGACACGTGTACAATATCTTACAATTAATTAGGGATGCATTTCCGTTAATTAGCACCGCATGATACTAAGAAGCAAGCTTCTTCCAGATCCATTAGAGATCTCTAAAAATTCATCGTGCTGCCACTTAGATTAGTTGGATGTAAATTTTTTAATAACTTCGTTGCAAAATAAACTCCCCGTTTCAAAATACCAGTCATTTAACACTACTACAAAAAAACTCATTACAGACGGTCCGTAACAGTCATCACAGACGGTTTTTGAACCGTCTGAAATTTTATGTCTGTGAAAACATGTTGTTATCACAGACGGTTCGTAGTATCACAGACGGTTCCAACCACAAACCATCTGTGATAATGTAGTATCACTGACGGTTCGTGGTTGGAATCGTCTGTGATAAGTCTTTAGACCTAATTAATTTTTATCGTATTTTTAGCTAGCCTCAGGAATTGCTAGCCATGCCCTCTAAAAACTAGCAAGCAGAAACATATCACAGATAATTGTTGACAACTCAAAGTGATCATTTAACTCAAAATCAATTACAAAAGAATGTTTCAAGTATATATTGTCGCTAGAGTTACAAATTGAATTACAACTAGTCAAAGTGAATTACAATATTGAATCAATTGTTTCAAGGTCGTTCATCGGTGTCGACGGCGTGAAACTCTTCGGTGGTGTTAACTATGTCTGCCTTGATGAAGCCGCAGAGCTCCCCTCGAACGTGCGTGGCCTGGTCCATCTCGAGTGCATTTAACTCTATGTTCAAGCCCTGTCGCTAGCATTTAGAATGGAATGGAACGTCAATAAAAAAATATTGTTTCATTAGAACTGCCATGTACTGCATTATTTTTACCATATAGAGTCTATACAAAACTGAAAAAAGTAGAGTCTACTATTGCTACCTAAACAGTCAATTCCAATTCCAAAGCTAAAACAGTCAATGAGATGTCTTTCTAGTATTTTTCAAGTAGGAAAAAGATAGATTTCCCAACACAAAGAACGCCATCAGAATACATTAATGCAAGTATACATGCATGTCTAATTGTGCAAATACACACACATCTTATTGTGTAAACAAACAAAATATAGATCTCTGTACAAATCTATTTGTGCAAATATAACTTACATGTACATCTAGTAGTAAATTTAACCCTACCTCCCATTTCTAATTGTGCAAATACACAGGCATCTTATTTGTGCAAAATGCCACATAAACCACTAAAACAACATACTTTTCTACAACAATTCGAACAGCTGGCAGCAACCCCTGAAGAATCCACCAAGGAATTTTTCAAAAGTAAAAGTAACATCACCGAGTGGTCGGCAGGGGCGGGTGCGGCACAGAGGGAAACCCTCGGCTCTCACGGCAGAGAAGGGGGGCAGCGCGCACAGGCATTGGGGCGGCGCGGGGAAACTCACCGGGTGGTCGGTAGGGGCGGGGGAGGCACCGAGGGAAACCCTCGGCTCTCACGGCAGAGAAGGGGGGAAGCGCGCACAGGCA
The DNA here is from genome assembly GCA_036346395.1 of Hsuehochloa calcarea. Taxonomy (NCBI): domain Eukaryota; kingdom Viridiplantae; phylum Streptophyta; class Magnoliopsida; order Poales; family Poaceae; genus Hsuehochloa; species Hsuehochloa calcarea. The sequence continues at coordinate 40,496,930 of CM070601.1, forward strand.
TTGGGGCGGCGCGGGGAAACTCACTGGGTGGTCGGCAGGGGCGGAGTCAGCACTGGACGGAGGCAGGGATGAAGGGAGGCGGCACTGGACGGACGCAGGGACGAAGGGAGGCAGCGCTGGTCGGAGGTGGCGTCAGTGGAGGAGACCGAGGGCAGCGCCGGGCTGGTGAAAAAATACTAAGGCAGAAGAGTGCACAACCGTTCGAGTCGGGCACTTATATAACTGGATATCATAGACGGTTCTATCATAGAACCGTTTGTGATAATACATCACAGACGGTTCCATAAACAAACCGTCTGTGATGTTAACTATCACAGACGGTTCTGTTATGAAACCGTCTGTGATGACTTAACAGAGAAACCTTAATTTTAATATCACAGACGGTTATGTAACTGAACCGTCTGTGATATGTTGATATCACAGACGGTTCATTACTAGAACCGTCTGTGATGTGAACAGACACACACATATGTAATGCATATCACTAATATGCTGACAAACACACACATATATATATAATTAATGCATATCACTGATATGCTGACAAACACATATATATAATTAATGCATATCACAGATGATATGACTCCAAAACATTAATTGAACCGTCTGTGATTTGCACAAATGAACCGCCAACTAATGGCCGGTCTGACCGCCGCCAAATTAGTCAGACCGCCAAGGGTGGCCGGTCCGACCGACCGAGGCAAATTGACCCACACCAAAAATGTGCTTCTCTGGAATAAACGTTTCGCAAGAACTTCAGAACTTTTGCACACCGGTAGTTCCGTTTATCAACGGTGGAACTACGGCATAGAGAATCATTTAAAAGGGAAATCGGTCGAACCGCCCAACACATGGCAGTCTGACCGATTTAGCACTGGTCCATAACACGTGACGCGTTTCCATGTTAACATCAAATTACAATGGAATACATGCTTTATTGAAATATAGTCCTTCATCATGATTGACACACATATAGCTAGCGTCCTCACTGGGTTCTTCCTCCAGTCTGATGCCGTCTCCGAAAGGAGGCAACTCGTCAAATTGATTGTACTCTTCCTCATCCACGACATTCTCAACTCTGACAATCCTTCTTTTCCCATGAAGAACTACGTGGCGGTTCTTATTTGCTGGGTCCGTTACATAAAAAATTTGAACAACTTGCTTAGCGAGTATGAATGGTTCGTCCTTGTATCTGACACGTTTGAGGTCCACGTAGTGACGCCGTACTTGTCGACCTTCATGCCCTGCGGAAGTTTAACCCAATGACATCGAAACAGGGGGATCTTGAAAAGTACATAGTCGAGCTCTCAAATTTCCTCTACGAACCTATAGTATGAGTTCAACCCGCGTGCCCCCGCGGTATTGAACCCCTCGTGAAATGCATCTATGGGGACACCGCTGTTCTGGACTGTGCTCTTCCTATCCTGAGCTGTCGTATAAAATGTGTACCCATTTATGTCGTATTCTTGCCATGTCACAATTGTAAATTTTGGTCCTTTGGCCAACCATAGCAGCGTTTCATCACTTGATGACCTCCAAGTGAATCGCATCTTTAACCATTCGTTGAACCGACGGTTGTGCTCTCTCGTTATCCAAACCTCCGACCGTCCGGATTCTCATTGCACCATGTCTTTGTGCTCGCCGATGTACGGAAAACTTGGGTCATGTGTTGCAAGACCGTGAAATGGGCTCGCGTATGTATCTAGATCGGGAGTGATTGCTTTCCTCCCGATGGTCCCGATACCCTCCAGTCTTCCCTCGTGACAAGATAGAGGCACACCTATCGGTTCCACCTGAGCCATGTAGTCGACGCAGAACTCAATGACCTCTTCGGTTGCTTCTGTGTCATCAGCACATGACAATCATGAGACTTCATACCAATTAATTTCATATATTTCATGGAAACAAGTTTCTTAATATTGGCAGTGTAATACCCTGAAAATAATATTAATTTTAATAAAAACGTCTTAAGGGTCGTAGTGTAATTAAATTAATTTAGTTAAAGAATTAAGGGCTCGTGCGTAATTAAAGGATTTAGTATCCATGGAAAATAGTATTTTCGGAATTTTTAGAGCTATATAAATAGTTTTGGGTTTTTCTAGAAACCCTAACAGCCATTTAGTTTTCCACCGCGCCTCCACTTTGTTTTCCCCTGCCGCCGCCAATTCTTTTTCCTTGGGATCTGGCGCTGTGCTGCTGCCGTGTCTCCCAGCCGAGGCCGCTGCTGCCAAGTCCTGTGCGCTGCTGCATCCGGTTTGGTGCGTTGCCGCTAGCCGCTGCTGCCGTTGGATTTCTTCACCAAGCCGCTGCGCGTGTCCGTGCCGCTCTGCCGCCTGGCGGTCGTTACCGCTACTCGCTGCCGAGTTGCGCCTGCAGCCCTTCCGCGTGGAACCGAGCCCACGGCCGACGCCAATATCGCTGCGCGCCGCGGCGGCTTGGCGTGTCTTCGAGAGCCAATCTGCCGAGAGCACCTGCCGCTGCTGCGTTGCGCTGCGCGATCTGACCGCTGCTTTGCCGTTTTCTCGGCATTGCCGCAATCGTTGCCGCGCGGGAAACAGCGACCGGCATTTGATTTTTCCTGGCCACTTGATAGCACCGGCCGATTGATTAGGTAAGTGAATTGGGTGTTAAGTTTTGCTTAACTGCCATGACTAATAAAGTGAATTAGTAGTAGTTTGGCTTCAAGCCGAATCAGCGCTTGATTAATTTTTAGTATCTTGGTTTGCTGCTAGGAGTATTAACTGGATTAACACTTTTTGTGCACTGCTAGACTAGCTAAGTAATTGGAGATATCGATTAATAAGATTTGTTTAACCTGAATTTTGGAAACATCATCTACTAGTTAAATATAGATAATTTCGATATCTTTCTATAGCTTATTGAATCACGTCAATCGGACAAGTATAATTTGAGTTATGATTTCCGGAAGACCGCTGTTTTTAGGGTTGTCGTCTTTAGGCGCTGTTTTGGTAGACTGTAAACTAAAAATAGTAAATAGCCTAATTAGAGTTTTTGATCTACATGAAAGTTGTAGATAATTGTCCAATGGTTCTTTAGGATCTGAGAACACGCATTTTGGTTGGATAAAACAAAAGTTATGAATTTAGTAAGACTGCTGTCCCGAAGCGGACAGATCGGCTTTCGGAGCTAAATACGGAGGGTTAGATGATTTAATTAGAAGTCTTCGTAATCTAAGAAAATGTGGATAATTTTATAAAGAATCCAGAATGGGTTCGTTTGTGGTGATCGGACTTTCGAGTCAAAAGTTACGTTCGTTTTAGTACTAAGACCGCAATGGGTAACTTTTCGGTACCGGCGTAACGTGGTATATTTGGGGACGTGTAGGAGCGATGTCGATTGATTGTTGTTCTTATGATGCTGTAGCTTGTATTGAGATGTGTGTATTTAATGTAGGAGAAGCGTCGTACTTGTTGCCATCTGCTAGCCAAATTGTGCGTCGCAACTAGTACAGGCAAGTGCATGGTAAACAGCGATCAATGATTGATCACTGTGATTCTTTATCTTTCAGTACCATTATTGTTGTGCTTTTATTTTGTTTAATTGCAAGCAATGGAATGGTATAGATTTATATTGTTAATGGACATGATGAAAAGTTGGATATGATGTTTATGATGGAGTTTGCATGTTTGCATTCATAAGCATCTTTGCATAAGAGAAGGTGATCATGATTGATCACAACTCCACGGGAGTGGAGGAGGTCCCCGATCCTTATGGAGGAACGGGCTTGAGAGTGAATGTTGTCGCGAGCATTCACTCACGCTATACCGGTATACGCGAAAGAAGTGCATGTGGACATATAGATTAGAGTTGCATTGATATTTGAGATTGATGAATGAGAATGTTAATTGAAGTGCATATGATGATAATGAAGTTATTGAATGCTGTTGATTTATTATTGTTCGTTGTTTATGGATGTGTTTGCTGAGTCGTGGACTCACCCTTGCTCTACTGTTGTTTTTAGGTGATCTTCGAGGATGCCGTAATTGAGAGCGAGTAGAGCACATGGGCATCACATGATCATTCGCCATGATAATCATTCATTCAGTATTGGTTTACACATGGACATGTTAGTTATTGAATAAAGTTTAGGACATCATTTGGACTAGACTATTCGCTTTATTAATTTGGATTCATTGGTTGCTACTACTTTGGATTATTTACCTGGTTTTGTTCCCCTTGCTTATTGATTATCGTTTGATCCATATTTATACATGCTAGTTGGTGATCCTTGGATATGATTATTGTTGTTCTCTTGCTGAAATTTTATAGTGTGTCAATGATTATTAGTTTCGAGGGTAGTTTAGTGGCATTCCAGGCTCAGTGTTGGGCTGGGGTGTTACAGTTGGTTATCGAGCGGGCTTTAGGTCCGTGGTGAATAGATTAACAACATAGGCAAACTAAAATTGTTAAAATTTGCTTTAGTTTAGTAAATCAACTAAAATTTGCTAATGGTTAACTAACCTAAAATTTGACACACTAGCGCACAGTAGGTTAGAGAGAGGTACGAGCATAGTTTTTACGCTTCCGTTATGTTGTTTATTGATGTATGACTTGATTTTGACCTTTGAACTTATTATATAATGTTGATTGTGATTGATAGCTATGTCGAGGGATAGATGACGTGGTCGTGGTGGCCACGGTCGTGGAGGTCGGGGCCGCGGGCGTGGTTCGTGGGGCCCCTCCCGAGGCGCTTGAGATCGTGGTTGTGGCCCCGGTTTTACTCAGTTACACCACCATTCGTGGTATGGGAATAGAGAGGTAGCTACTTTGATTACAGTAGTTATAGGTATTGTGTGTAAGTTTCTTTATAAAAGTTGATCTCTTCCTTGAGCTTGAATTTTGGGCAATTCTGGTTATAGTTGCGGTTGATGAATTTTCCTTGAGATAGTGTTTACAATACAGCGGGTGATATTTCATTGGTCTCCTTTGGTTCCATAAAGCCATTACTTGTTCTCATGATCATTGATCTATTGTTGCTTTGTGTGAACATCGGTTAACAAAGAAGATTGATCTTTTCGTGGGAGTTCCGCCCTTCCTATTGGAAAATATGACTTATTTATTCACTTGGTATCCTGGATACTGAAAGTTCTCTATTGCAAGTTCTTTAACATGTGAAAACTTTGGCTTTATGTATTTCTTTTGGATTATTTCGAGTGCTGAAGTTTAATGCCTATTTTTTTCTGAAAAGAGTTAAAATCCTTTTGTGTTGACTTGTTATGTTTAAGCTAGAGGTGGTAAACATAGAAGTTCATTGATAAGGTATGAGTATCAGGTCGGAACCTGGAGCGTGATGCATGATTGGTCTTAACCCAAATCCTTAGAATTGAACTTGATTAATTTGATATTGTCATAGAGTAATTACGAGTTGAGTAGTGACTAAGAGTATGTCCATACCTAATTGGAGTCATAAGAGTTATTAAGAAGTATGGAACGTTGATGAACTGGCTTGGACATTAAAATTGATTAGTTTGTTGAATTTATTGGATTTGGTACCAATGGATTAATCTAATTGTGTGTAAAGGGAAACTTGAGGAGATGCTAGGTTATTGCCTTAATAGATATTATTTGTGGTGTTATCTTTACTGCAGACACTTGGTGATCATATTTGGTTGATAGCTTTACATATACCTTAGTATGATTGATTATTGGAATTGTGTACAAAAGGTTGAAGGGATGGAATACCAGTGGATCTAAAATGTACAGGAGGAGTTCTGGATAGTTCTTCTTTATAGAATGACACGATGAATTTGATTATAGTGTTGTCGAGATTTTTGATCGAGAGAAGATTTTGACTTTTGAAGTTTTAGGGTGATTTTGTTGAAAACTAAATGTGAGGAGGAACAACTGAATATGTGTTGGTAATTATTCAAGTGATTCGCAAATGAAAATAGGTAGCAGCTAGACATCATAAGAAAGCTAGTTGATAACAACAATGGTTGGAGTGCAATTGCTGAGTGTTAAAGTTTGGTGTTGAGCATCACTAAGAGTTGAGCTGGTGTGATTTAATAGGTGGCTTATACCTAGACAATTGTGGAATAGTCAGTCAATAGCATATCCGTGATGAAAGGGTTTTGATAAAACCTTTTAATTTGTGTAGTGGATCCCTTCTAATATAAAGTAGTTGTTGTAGTGAGGTTGTATGGTTTTGGTATAATCTCATTTTGAAGGTGTGATGGAAAAGTAGTATGGAACAATTTGGTGAACTTTTCGGGGCTTATTAATGGAAGAGTTGACGATATTGAATCATGTGAAGAGTGTATTATTCTTAATGTTAGTAAGATTGTCCATAAGGGATTGTGGCTTCGTGTGGTGATGATTCTTTAGAAAGAATGTAATTTGATCGCTTAAGTAATATCGCTTAAATGAAAAGTTTGAGTTTTGGATTCATGAACTTTTGGAGTTCATGATTTATTTGGTAGATGAAATTGGTTTGAGCAAGTGACGAGTCGGAAAGCTTTATTGGTTCTTAAGTGATTAATGTTATTTGGTCTTTAAAAAAAAAAATTCTTTTTATTTGTCTCTTCTTTTGAGAAAGGAATAGTCGATTTGTTTTACAAAACCTTAAAGAGTGTATATTGGGAACTGGTTAATAGTGGTCAAGTATATGATGTTGTGAGACCCTGGGTTGCAAGTTAATTGAGGAACATTAGAGGATGAATTCATTTCATGATATAAATCTCATAGAGAATTGGATCTAAAAGGAATTATGGTCGTTGGGACAAAAATGATTATATTGTTACAATTGGTAGAACCTATAGTGAATAGCGATCCAAGAATATTTGTTCATGATGGTGAAGTATTGGGATTATCGAATAGTGGGGATATTGTGATGGTATACTTTGCAAGGTTATGTAGGTGAAATTGAATGGTGTGGTTTATTGAGGGTCCAAGATTAGTAAAGTAAATCGCTTTGGGCGACCAATTGATTAGTGATGATGGTTGATATTAATGATTGAGGATATTGTTTGGATTGTGGGAATTCTAGACAATGAATATGCGATTTCTATCAAGTATACCGTAAGTCACTTTAGGAGTCCCGGTGTTGAAATTGAGCATGTGTTTTATGCTAGAACCTTGGTTGCCCAATGATCATGTGTAGAAGTAGTAGAACAAAAGTGGATTCCAAATAGTATGATGATCATTGATAGAATCCTTTGGTTTTAAATCGGTGTGTGTGTAGAGAATTTCAAGTTGATTATCCTTAAAAGATTGAGGTGATGTGATTGTGGGTGTAGATTTTATTTGAGGTGTTGGGAATCATTTGTCAAAATAGTTTCTTTGGTAGAGGAGGGACTATAGTATCTTTTATGGGTTAGTAGAGTCTCTAAATGGGCGCGTTGTTGCTCTCAAAGTTGAGCATCGCTTGAGATTACCAGCTAAGAGGAATGAGTTAGTGTGATGATTTGAAATCCTATGATTTGAGAGAGAGTTTATTCCTAAAAGAAAAATTGAGAAAAAAAAATTGATTCCTCGGGTAGTGAAATGCCCTCTTGATTCTTGTTTGAGCCGTGTGTTTATGACAGAGGTCATTTACAATTTGAGTTGGCTTTACGTTGGCATGTGATTCTTTCTAATTTAGGGAAAAAAGTGATTGATTTTGGCATTCGAATGTTTTCTTTTTGGCTTACGTGGTGTTTATTTGCAAACAGCCTATTTGGAAAATGGAAAGGTTTTGTGATGAATCTTTGATTTTGGATTTGACTATTCTGATGGGGAGTTGGTAACGCGTGATTGCGATGAGAATCCTTTGTTTTCAGTTGGGTTCTATTTATAAAAGAGTTTGTTTGAAACTAGTTTGGTTGTGCGTTCCTGGTTAAAGGAGGTACTCCTTGCAAATGTGAAGTGGTTGATTGGGAGACAGACAGAGTTCAAAGTGTGTTATGTACATATTGTGTGGTTTGGTACCAAAACGGAGTTTGGCCCAAGTTACATTAGTTTGTTTCGGAAGTTGTAGAGATTTTTGGAAGAAAGTGTATCGTTAGGACCGCCTCGTGTCCATGCGCAGGCACACAACAGCTTGTATAACCCGATGTCAAGGTAGTATTTGAGAGATCGGGATTACAAGGTTTTCTTAGAGCCGCTGACCACCAAGTAAGACCGCACCTTCGACTTCCGCCGCTTGAGTGTACCAAAAAATGACTAGTTGAGTGCCGAGGCACAAGACGTTGGTATACGCCAAGGTGCTTTGTGGACGATCACCGAGAGAGAGGCGACTTGGGAGTTGGAGTCTCGCATGCGCGAGCAAGATCCGAGTTGTTCACGCGGCACGTGCTATTTTGTTGTTTAATTTCACCGTGCGCTTTTATTTGAGTAGAACGGCGATTAGAATTCGGGTCGAATTCGTTAAGGGGGTAGAATGTAATACCACGAAAATAATATTAATTTTAATAAAACGCCTTAAGGGTCGAGTGTAATTAAATTAATTTAGTTAAAGAATTAAGTGCTCGTATGTAATTAAAGGATTTAGTACCCATGGAAAATAGTATTTTCGAATTTTTAGAGCTATATAAATAGTTTTGGGTTTTTCTAGAAACCCTAATACCATTTAGTTTTCCACCGCTCCACTTTGTTTTCCCTACCGCCAATTCTTTTCCTTGGGATCTGCGCCGTGCCGCTGCGTGTCTCCCACCGAGGCCGGCCGCTAAGTCCTGTCTTATTCTTGATCCGGTTTGCGCGTTGCCGCTTAGCCGCCGCCGCCGTGGATTTCTTCACCGGCCGCGGCGCTGCGTGTCCGTGCCGCTCGCCGCCAAAGCGCGCGCCGCTACCTTTGCCGAAGTTGCGCCGCAGCCCTTCCGCGTGGAACCGAGCCCACGGCCGACGCCAGCGCCTGATCGCCTGCGTGCCGTGCGGCTTGGCGTGTGCTGCCGAGCCAATCGCCGAGCACACTCGCTGGCGCTGCTGTTGCGTTGCCGCACGCACCGCCTGCTGGCGCTGCTTTTTTTCGGCATTGCCGCGCAATCGTTGCTGCGTGGAAACAAAGCATCGCATTTGATTTTTCCTGGCCACTTGATAGCACCGGCCGATTGATTAGGTAAGTGAATTGGGTGTTAAGTTTTGCTTAACTGCCATGACTAATAAAGTGAATTAGTAGTAGTTTGGCTTCAAGCCGAATCAGCGCTTGATTAATTTTTAGTATCTTGGTTTGCTGCTAGGAGTATTAACTGGATTAACACTTTTTGTGCACTGCTAGACTAGCTAAGTAATGGGAGATATCGATTAATAAGATTTGTTTAACCTGAATTTTGGAAACATCATCTACTAGTTAAATATAGATAATTTCGATATCTTTCTATAGCTTATTGAATCACGTCAATCGGACAAGTATAATTTGAGTTATGATTTCCGGAAGACCGCTGTTTTTAGGGTTGTCGTCTTTAGGCGCTGTTTTGGTAGACTGTAAACTAAAAATAGTAAATAGCCTAATTAGAGTTTTTGATCTACATGAACGTTGTAGATAATTGTCCAATGGTTCTGTAGGATCTGAGAACACGCATTTTGGTTGGATAAAACAAAAGTTATGAATTTTGTAAGACTGCTGTCCCGAAGCGGACAGATCGGCTTTCGGAGCTAAATACGGAGGGTTAGATGATTTAATTAGAAGTCTTCGTAATCTAAGAAAATGTGGATAATTTTATAAAGAATCCAGAATGGGTTGGTTTGTGGTGATCGGACTTTCGAGTCAAAAGTTACGTTCGTTTTAGTACTAAGACCGCAATGGGTAACTTTTCGGTACCGGCGTAACGTGGTATATTTGGGGACGTGTAGGAGCGATGTCGATTGATTGTTGTTCTTATGATGCTGTAGCTTGTATTGAGATGTGTGTATTTAATGTAGGAGAAGCGTCGTACTTGTTGCCATCTGCTAGCCAAATTGTGCGTCGCAACTAGTACAGGCAAGTGCATGGTAAACAGCGATCAATGATTGATCACTGTGATTCTTTATCTTTCAGTACCATTATTGTTGTGCTTTTATTTTGTTTAATTGCAAGCAATGGAATGGTATAGATTTATATTGTTAATGGACATGATGAAAAGTTGGATATGATGTTTATGATGGAGTTTGCATGTTTGCATTCATAAGCATCTTTGCATAAGAGAAGGTGATCATGATTGATCACAACTCCACGAGTGGAGGAGGTCCCGATCCTTATGGAGGAACGGGCTTGAGAGTGAATGTTGTCGCGAGCATTCACTCACGCTATACCGGTATACGCGAAAGAAGTGCATGTGGACATATAGATTAGAGTTGCATTGATATTTGAGATTGATGAATGAGAATGTTAATTGAAGTGCATATGATGATAATGAAGTTATTGAATGTCGTTGATTTATTATTGTTCGTTGTTTATGGATGTGTTTGTTTGAGTCGTGGACTCACCCTTGCTCTCATCGTTGTTTTTAGGTGATCTTCGAGGATGCCGTAATTGAGAGCGAGTAGAGCACATGGGCATCACATGATCATTCGCCATGATAATCATTCATTCAGTATTGGTTTACACATGGACATGTTAGTTATTGAATAAAGTTTAGGACATCATTTGGACTAGACTATTCGCTTTATTAATTTGGATTCATTGGTTGCTACTACTTTGGATTATTTACCTGGTTTTATTCCCCTTGCTTATTGATTATCGTTTGATCCATATTTATACATGCTAGTTGGTGATCCTTGGATATGATTATTGTTGTTCTCTTGCTGAAATTTTATAGTGTGTCAATGATTATTAGTTTCGAGGGTAGTTTAGTGGCATTCCAGGCTCAGTGTTGGGCTGGGGTGTTACAGGCAGAGTAACCGGACGGAACTTTCACACCATGCAAGCTTTGACACAGTTCATTTCTCTCGGCCTTGGACAAAGTGTAGCAAGCTGGGGAAGGTACGTTCGTCCTTTATCGGTCTCTTTCGGTGCTAACTCGGTTCTTATGTTCATATCAACCAAGTCACGCCGTGCGTTAACACCGTCTTTTGTTTTGCCACTAATGTTCAGTGAGAGACCAATCAAGCTATCACATACATTCTTCTCCCCGTGCATGACGTCGATGCAGTGGCGAACTTCTAATTGCTCCCAATAAGGCAAGTACTAAAAAATTGACCACTTCTTCCAGATGTTTTTCTGAGGGGTTCTTAATTTACGTCCCTTTCCAAGTACAACATCGATATGCTTAACCATATCATAGACCTCTTTCCCTCTAAAAGCTCTTGGAGCTGAACTGTCCTCCTTATTTCTGTCGAATTGTTTCTTCATCTTGCGGTATGGGTGAATCATGGGAAGGAACCTACGGTGACGCATATACTCAGTTTTGCACGAGTTGTTCAGCCATACACTCTCGGTACCATCTAAGTAGTGCGGACAGGCTTTGGCTCCTTTTGTACTGAACCCCGACAGGTTACCAAGAGCAAGAAAATCATTGATGGTGCAGAATAACATGGTGCGTAAAGTGAAGTTCTCTCGTTTGTACGCATCCCATACTTGTACCCCTTCGTTCCAAAGTGTCACAAGATCTTCCAGCAATGGTGCTAGGTACACATCAATATCGTTCCCAGGTTGCTTCGGCCCTTGGATAATTAGTGACATCAAAATGTATTTCCGCTTCATACACAGCCAAGGAGGAAGGTTGTACATACATAGATTCACGGGCCAAGTGCTATGTCGGCTGCTCATGTTACCGAAAGGATTCATTCCGTCCGTACTCAACACTAACCTTATGTTCCTCGGTTTGGCACCGAACTCTTCGAAGCTCTGATTGAAGTTTCTCTACTGGGAAGAATCAGTAGGGTGTCTGAGTTTCCCATCTTTCTTACGCTCCTCCGAGTGCCAACGCATCAATCTTGCCTCCTTTCGGTTCGCAAATAAACGCTTCAAATATGGGATCATAGGCAGATACCACAACATCTAAGCAGGAGGTCCTTGCTTCGCCTTAGCAGTATTCTTACGCTTGTATCGGGATGCTTTGTACACGGGACATACATGCATGTCTGCATACTCTTTACAGTAGAGGATACAATCGTTCGGACATGCATGTATTCTTTCCACTTCCATTCCCAATTGACAAAGAACCTTCTTAGCTTGGTAGGTCGTGCTAGGCAACACGTTTCCCTCCGAAAGGATGTCAGCTAAGAGACCTAACAACACCGTAAAACTCTTGTCGGGCCAACCATTGCTTGCCTTCAATTTCAGCAGTTCAAGCACGGTTGACAACCTTGTGTATTCTGGCTTGCAACCAGGGAACAAAGGTTTTCCCGAGTCCTCCATTAAGCCCTCGAATTTAGAAAACTCTCTCTCACTGTAGTTCCCTTCTCCATCGCGTAGCATCTGATACAGATTGTCATCATACGACCTATCCTCATTAAAAGCACATTCCATACCCTGCATATGGTTGACTTCCTCGGCGATGTCGTCATTACTGACTTCTGGTATAATCTGCTCTTCACCGTGACTACTCCAACATGTATATCCTTTTTTGAAACCCCTTCGTATTAAGTGAGCTTCGATCTGCGCCGGGTTGTTAAACATTTTCAGATACGCAATCAATGCATGGACAGTACATAAATTTTATCCCCTTCTTAAACATATACAGCTCGGCGGCTCTTCTAAAAGCAAACACGCCATTAATATACTCTTCACTCACACGGTTCTCAATGTACATCCAGTTTCGGTCCATCTACACGTATACGCGCGTAACAAATTAATTAGTGTTGAATTATATTAATAAACCACAAGTACCCTTCATAATGACCAACCACATTAGTGATTAGTCTAGAGCAAATATAAAGGGCTACAGATCGTTACACATTAGTGATTAGTCTAGAGTAATAAAGGGTTACAGATCGTTACCCTTCTCTCCAAGGTGGCGCAATGTGGGAGGAGGCAGCAGAGGTGCCGCAATGGGGGGAGGAGGAGGCAGGGGTAATAGCTCAAAACGGGGGAGGAGGTAGCAGCAGCAGCAGGGTGACGGCGCCTCAAATAGAATGGAAAGGGGGTCTGTCGGGAGCATCTACTTATAGTGCTTGTATATCACAGACGGTTCTTAATGGTTCTTTACAAGAACCGTCTGTGATAGACTTGTATCACAGACGGTTCTTGTAAAGAACCGTCTGTGATAAATAAGTATCACAGACGGTTCGTATAAAGAACCGTCTGTGATAACATATAGAATCACAGACGGTTCTTTATACGAACCGTCTGTGATGTGTACTATTATTATACAAACCGTCTGTGATACTTATTTATCACAGATGGTTAATGAAGAACCGTCTGTGATAATTTTATCACAGACGGTTCTTAGTATAATATGTTTTGTAGTAGTGTAAATTATCACAGACGGTTCTTAGTATAATATGTTTTGTAGTAGTGTAATCTTTGTACCTTTTGACCTTATTAATCTTTCATCTCTTGCATTTATTAGTAAACCTTGACACAAACCTTTCCCTCTCTTATTCCCAATGCATTAATGGTTATTTCTGTTGGAATTTTAGGCTTGAACTATTTAATATTCTAATTAAATTATAGAAAAATCCGAAAGGCCTGCTCATACATTGTGAAAGGTAATAAGTTTGGTCTGCCTCGTCACGCCACGCTATGCCTGGCTACGTCTGCCAGTGTGCGACGTGCACATGATAGGTATGACAATTTTATATCCGATTGGCTGTGGAGCCGAGCCACATGTATCTTATCTTCGATAGAACCAATCCCGTCACACATGTAGACGGCACTGACCATTACTAAATGTCTTCTAGTTCGTACTGACCAAAATTGTTGTGCCATGTAGATGATGTCACCATGCCACCAACCATAATACGTTCACAACATCTTGCAGTTAATTAGGGATGCATTGTCGTTAATTAGCACCACATGGCACTAAGAAGCAAGCTTTTTCTGGAGCCATTAGAGATATCTAAAAATTCAACGTGCTACCACCTACATTGGTTGGATGTAATTTTTTTAATAACTTTGATACAAAATAAACTCCACGTTTCAAAATACAAGCCATTTAATCTTGGGATCTTTTGATCTTATTAATCTTCCACCGCTTGCATTTATTAGTAAACCTTGACACAAACTATTACTCTCTTATTCCCAATGCATTAATGGTCTGTTCGAGTTTTGGATATGGCCTATTCAATATTCTAATTAAATCATAGAAAAATTCTAAAAGTCCACTCATGAATTGTGGAAGGTGGAAAGTTAAATACTATATTAGTAGTTTAGGTGGGACAAGACTAACATAGAAGGTGGAGATGGTCTTACATTCCCCCATCTTATTTTAGCCGATTCACAACAGAGGAGATCAATCACGTCTGCCACCTTCTTCACCTCCACCGGCGCTGTCGCTAGGCTGTCTCGGCCGCCTCTCCGGTCACCCGACCCACCCAACACGTTCCCCATGGCCGCATCATGCTCGTGCGCGGGCCACTTCCCCCACTGCGCAGATGAGCTGCCAGCGACGACGCGTGCCCGTGCACCCGTGCATCAGTGGAATGCCTTGAGGTTGGACACCTTTGATGGGCTAGGCACGCCGGTGGATGCTGCTAACCGGCTGCGACACATAGAGAGGCATCTGGGAGCGTTGGGTTTGACTTCAGAGCTGAGGGTTCGGGCCGTGGCCTTTCGCTTGAAGGGCAAGCGGATCTCTCGTGGGAAGGAGTTCTCGGCTAGAACCACGCCCATGGACCAAGAACTTGGGAACTTTTTGTGGAGCGATTCAGAGGAGGTTTTATCTCGCCTCATTTGTGGAGAGGATGGAGGTGTCCTTGAATAGTTTCAAGCAGGGTAAGATGTCGGTGACAGAGTACGAAGTGGGTTTCAACAACTTAATCCGTTTCGTTCCAGCTGTGGCTACCAATGAGGCGTAGAAGGCTAAGAGGTTTCGTAGAGGGCTCCGGCAAGAATTTCGTCAAGTGTTGGGGGCTTTGGAGCTGCGTGATTTTAGCACCCTGGTAGAGCAAGCCAGGGGCATGGAGCTAGAGATGCAGCTTGGGGAAGAGTTCCAAGGTATAGGAGGTAACATGGTTTCTGAGGGTACTGGTGGCAGTCAGAGGAAGAATTTCGGAGGAGGAAGTGGTTCATCACTGAAGTCAGTTTCCAAGAAGTTCAAGGGCCCGCAGAATTCCTTCAAGTCCAGGGTCTCAAAGCCACAGTCAACCTCCACTTTTCGACCGTCATCGAGTACTCCTCGGATGCGTCAGGTCCTAGGACAAGGTATGAAGTGTTTCAAGTGTGGCAATGATCATCGTGCTTGAGTGTACCGGTCGGGTTCTTGTCGCCACTTGTGGTCGGGATGGTCACAAGTCGCTGGTTTGTAGGCGAATCCTACCAAGATATCAAGTGGGAGCCAATTCAAGATTCACTCCAAGCACCGCTTCTTCTAGAGGGTCGGTGCAGATGCTTACAGCTACTCCTACTCAGTCTTGGATGCAGCCTCAGCCCTACTACCCTACTCCTGGAGGGATTCCACCACTGTAGATTTTACGCCTTCCCGCGGCAATGTTCCTTTGTGGCGCTTTAGCACCTCCAAGCACTATTGCACCACCATACCGTGGTGTTAGGGCTTGGCCGCCCAAAGATCGCCTCCTACGCCATGCGTTGTTGCTGAGTCAGTGGGTCGTCCTGATGTGGTGACAGGTACGCTTCTGGTAGATTCAGTTGAGGCTTATGTCTTGTTTGATTCCGGGGCTACTTTCTGTTTTTCATCATTAGAGTTTGCTAGCTGGGCAAATTTGAGTATGCATCATATAGCTCAGTCTGTTCTAGTCAATTCGCCTGGGGGAATTCTTTCTAGTTCCACAGTCTGTCCCGGTTATGTGATTTCGTTAGATGGAGAAGACTTTATTGCTAATCTAATGGTTATGAAGGTGGAACCATTTGACGTTATTTTGGGTATGGATTGGTTGCATAGTTACCGTGCTGTCATGTCATGCTTTTGGAGGATAGTAACTCTACAAGCTCCGTCGGGGCAGGAGATAGTTTTTCAGGGTGGTGCCCCCTCCTATTCACTCAGTGTGATGGCTAGTTTGTATCTTGGTAGTAGAGCAGCAAAGAGTGGATTTCTCTTGTCATTAGTAGAGACGCCGAGTTCGCATTTGATTGCAGGAAGTATCCCGGTGGTTTTTAAATTCTTGGACGTATTTCCGGCAGAGTTGCCTGGTATGCCTCCACCACGCCTAGTGGAGTTCAGGATTGATTTAGTGCCGGGCGCTCGACCGGTTTCGTGACCCGCATCGTCCCGCACGCCCTTTTCGTGAGGAATTAAAGAAGCAGTTGGACTATCTAAAGGCGAAAGATCTTATTCGTCCCAGTGTGTCTCCGTGGGGAGCTCCTGTGCTATTTACCAAGAAGAAGGCTGGTAGTTGGCGCATGTGTATTGATTATCGTGCTCTCAACCAGCTGACCATTAAAAATAAATATCCTTTGCCACGTATTGAAGATTTATTTGATCAGTTGAGAGGGGCAAAAGTATTTTCAAAGATTGATCTCCAGTTGGGATACAATCAGATTACTGTCCGAAAGCAGGATATTTAGAAAACGGCGTTCTCCAGAAGGTATGGGCATTTTGAATTTAAAGTTATGTCTTTTGGACTAACGAACGCCCCTGCTGCTTTCATGGAGACTATGAATATGATGCTGCATGAGTATTTGGATGACTTTTTAGTCGTCTTTATTGACGATAATTTGATCTACTCAAAGATTGAAGCAGATCATGGGCATCATCTGAGGCTTGTATTGGAGACGCTAAGGGAGCATAAGTTTTATGCTAAGTTGAAAAAGTGCGAGTTCTGGACATCTCAGGTGGGATTCTTGGGGCATGTCATCAATGAAAAGGGAATATTAGTTGATCTAAGTAAAGTTTCCACAGTGGTAGAATGGGGAAGGCCGACCAATGTCAAAGAGGTGAGAAGCTTCCTTGGAATGGCAGGATATTATCGGAGATTTGGACAGGATTTATCCATCGTTGCCAAGCCTTTATCTAGGCTCACTCAGAAGGATGTGAAGTTTCGGTGGGATGATGATTGTGAACGCAGTTTTCAGACCTTGAAAGAAAAGTTTGTGACCGCTCCTGTTCTCACGGTTCCCGAGCCCGGGAAGCATTTCACGGTTTTCTCCGATGCTTCTCGAGTTGGGTTGGGTTGCGTCCTAATGCAAGATGGTAAGGTTTTAGCTTATGCATCGAGGCAACTGAAGAAACATGAGCAGAATTACCCAACCCATGATTTAGAGTTGGCTGCTGTGGTGTTTGCATTGAAGCTTTGGAGACACTACTTGTATGGTGAGACTTGTGATGTATTAACAGATCACAAAAGTCTTAAGCATATCTTTACGTATGATCTGAACTGAGGCGTATGAGATGGTTGGAGCCGATCAAGGATTACGATCTTACAATTTGCACCACCTGTGCAAGGCCAATGTGGTAGCTGATGCTCTTAGTCGCAAGGCGACGCCTGCTACTCTGGATTGCTTTATTGCTGATTTTGACCGCATGGGAATATCCTATTGCCATGCGGGCACAGCACGTGTGGGGACACAGTTGATCTTAGAGTCAGTCATCCCAAAGCATGTGCGGGAAGCACAACAGTATGTTCAGTTATTTCAGAGGGTCAGAAAGCGTATGGATATGGGCAAGGAAGGGATTTCAGTTTGATGGGTCCGGTGCTTTGCGGTTTAAGGGTCGCCTTTGTGTGCCATGCATAGGCGGAGGTTAAAATGACATCTTGAGGAAGCACATCGCACCCCATATTCTGTTCATCCGGGTGAGACGAAGATGTACCGTGATTTGAAGCAAAACTTCTGGTGGAAAAGAATGAAAGTGGATATAGCTAACTATGTGTCGGACCCCGGGGATTCACACAACCCCGAGACCCTCTGTGCATACCAAGCTAGTCCCATGATCAGTAGCTAGCTTGCACAGTAGCAACAATGATGCATTCATAACCATTCAACGACGAACTAATGAAGCAGACAAAGTAATATTAATTAAAACAGAAGACCTTATGGTCAAGGTTCTTACAAAAGTCGCCTCACGGGGCTTAGCAACAACAGAGTATCCGCAATGAAATCTCAAAAAGACGTGGAGACCAATCGACATGCCCACAGGCAATCGAGTGGAGGACGTGACCTAGATCGCGAAGTCTTCAAAGTAGCCTTCTTCGTAGAACTCAACATTTCCTGGTTCTTCTGCTGGGACTGATCAACAAAGGGCATAAAGCCGTGAGTACATAAAGTACTCAGCAAGTCGTAGAGAAATGTATGCACATAGTATTCATGCCAGGCTTAAACAAGGATGGCTTTATGGTTAATTTGCAGAAAGCAAGTTTAACAGTAAATACAATAATTAGATGACAAAGCAGGATTGCAAAAGAATACTACATAGATAACCAAGTTCTTTTGAATCAAACAGTGAACATCCCGTTCACTTCCCAACCATTCCAACCAAACGTATCCATCGAACCAAACCACATTTTTGAAAATACTACCCCTTGCGCGAAATCACCAGGCATGTCCGTAACCGGGGACACGGCTATTCGAATAGATTTTTGACACTCTGCAGAGGTTGTACAGCTTTACCCACAAGACACGAATTCTCTAGTTTGTTTGGCATCCGTCGATACCACCGCTCACTTCCTTTGGTGAGTAGTCTAGAGCACGTGACAAGGCTTTTACAAAGTTCCATTTTGCCTCGGTTACGCGCTAAGGTTTCGCCATCACGACCCCTCTTGCGCCAATAAATGTACCACAACAGAACCGACTCAAAACTTTCCTAATTAATTGGCGAGTCCGTCCCATACCGGACTTATGGTTGCACGAGGTGACCGGATCAATGACTTGCAAAGTTAAGTCCTTAGTTGACTGCTCAGACAAGTCTACCACAACCCAATGTGCATTACGCACCCACTCTAGCTCCCTACCTCAAGCCCGAGCATAAATCATTTTTGTTCATTCCCGACCAAATGGCAATCCCTGCCATGGCACAACATCTTTTAATAAAAGTGGCCTCACACCACAATTCCATAGTTCCATTAGTCAAATTTCAATAATCAATGAACATGTGCTCGAAGGTCTCATGTAACTAAAGCATGTCTAAGCAATATCGCTCCCAAGTTGGTAATACAATTATGTCCAACTAGAAATAACCATCCTATGGTGTTCAAGGATATATGTCATTCAAGGAGACATTTCATTTTCAATTTATCA
Source organism: Hsuehochloa calcarea (assembly GCA_036346395.1). Taxonomy (NCBI): domain Eukaryota; kingdom Viridiplantae; phylum Streptophyta; class Magnoliopsida; order Poales; family Poaceae; genus Hsuehochloa; species Hsuehochloa calcarea. The sequence goes on from CM070601.1 coordinate 40,516,137, forward strand.
AGGAGGCATAATGGCAGTTTGGTAATTATCTACTCCCAAAACCATTTTTAATAAAACTAGCCATGCAGGATAATTTAAAGCAATATACATTTGTAAAATGGGTTCAACATGGTCAAAGGCCTACGACTTGCCTTCGTTGACGAGGAGAGGGTCTTGATCGTCGAATCTGTCAAGAAATCTTCCAAACGCAGGAATCTACACGCATGAGAATAGCAACAAATAAATAAAACAGCACCAAATGAACTCCAAAAATTACAAAACCAGTACCAAATGAAAGAGGGTGAATTTATATAAATTTAGAAATTTGGATCACCCAAATCGGAGTTCGGATGTGAAAGTTATAGCAAAAAGAAGTTTCAAAATCACATAAAATGATGAAATTAGGGTTTTCGGATTTTCCGGATTTATTTTTCATCGAAATTCCGACTTTGACGTCGGCGCTGACACGCAATCGCACACGTGGCGCCACGCGGTCGAAGGGGTCGACGCGTCGCCGACGTGGCGCCACGTGGCGCCACGCGGGCTCGGGCCACTGGTCGAGAGAGAGAGGAGAGAGAGAGACGGAGAGAGAGAGACGCGGGGGCGGCCGCGCGGCGCCGAGCTGGGAGACGACGGCGCCGGGCGCGAGAGAAGGCGGAGACGCCGGGCGACGGCGGCGCGGGGCGCCGGAGGCGGGAAGAAGAAGGGAGGCGCGGCGAGCGCAACCGAGAGAGAGAGAGAAAGAAGAGAGGAAGAGGCGCGCGCGGTTTTAAAGCGAGAGAGAGGCACGCGGCGTGGCGGATGCGGCGAGGCGCGAGAAGCGGCGAGCCGCGCGCGTTGCGGCGTGGCGAGACGGGACGCCTTGGCGAGATTCGCGCGCGGCGGCGCGGCGGCGTGGGAGAGAGCGCGGCGACGCGACGAGACGACGATCGGGAGCCGTCCGATTCCGACGGACGTGCGAGCGAGGAGGCGCGGAGAGCGAGCCGTCCGATTTCAATCGGACGGTGGGAGATGAACGGCGCGGCGACGCGAGATGAAGTGGCGCCGTCCGATTTCAATCGGACGGTTGGAAGAGGGAGGCGCGCGCGCGCGGAGGGCGTCGGATCGCGATCCAACGGCGGAGAAGAGAGGTGAGCCTTGCGAGACGAGGCGCTTGATGAAGATCCGGGCGGAGGCGAGGCGCCATGTGAGCGGGCAGCGAGCGGCCGCATGGAAAACAGGAGATGGGCCGGGAGAGATTCGGCCCAAAACCGAAAAGGGATTTTTAAATAGCCTTTTATTTACAGAAATTCAAATAAAACAAAAGGCAAATTAGAAAATAGCAAATAGACTCCAAAAATTCTAGAAAAATTCACAGAAATTCCTTGAATTGTTCTAGACTTAATAAAAATACTTTTAACTTTAAATTTCCTTTTTATTTTGCAAATAAATTAATTTTTAATTTCGGATAAAACAAAAATCAATTTCTAAAATCCAATAAATCCAAGAAAATTCTTAAAATAATAATTTTGATTTTAAATTCCAGAAAACTCAATCAAACCAACTTGAATTTAATTGAAGTTTGATTAACTCATATTAATCATGCAACTGAATTCTGAAATTTCAAAATTAAACTTTGGGCAAACAGGAGCAAATGGTTCTCTTTTAAAATTTTCAAAAACTCCGAAAAACGGGACGCTACAAACCTACCCCTCTTAAAGGGAATCTCGACCCCGAGATTCAGGCTGACTAGGGAATAGGTGGGGAAACTCAGCCTTCAGGTCATCTTCTCGTTCCCAAGTTGCTTCTTCTTCGGTGTGGTTGCTCCACTGGACTTTGCAGAAACGGATGATCTTGCTTCTTGTCACTCGCTCTGCTACTTCCAAGATCTTGATGGGATGCTCCTTGTAGGTGAGGTCTTCTTGCAGGACAATTGCTTCCACTGGCATCTGCTCTTCGGGCACACGCAAACACTTCTTCAACTGCGACACGTGAAAGACATTATGCACATCTGACAGCTGAGGCGGGAGCTCCAACTGGTAAGCGACTTCTCCTCTTCGGGCTAGAACTGGGAAAGGTCCGATGTACCTTGGTGCAAGCTTTCCACTTACTCTGAAACGACGCATCCCTTTGAGAGGCGACACCTTCAGGTACACAAGATCACCAGGTGCAAAAGCTAGATCTCGGCGACGGTTATCAGCATAACTCTTCTGCCTGGTCTGTGCTGTTTTCAGCCTTTCTCTGATTGATCGAACTTGCTCTTCGGCTTTTTCCAAAATATCTGGCCCAAACACTTGTCTCTCACCTACTTCATTCCAATACAAGGGTGTTCTGCATTTTCTTCCATAAAGAGCTTCAAATGGAGACATCTGGAGGCTTGACTGGTAGCTGTTGTTATGGGAAAACTCTGCATAAGGTAGCATTTGATCCCAACTAGTCTGATTTGCTAAGGCACAAGCCCTTAACATATCTTCTAGGATTTGATTTACTCTTTACATCATCCATCCGTCTGGGATGATAAGTCATCTTGAAATTTAGATTAGTACCCAAAACACTGTGCAACTTCTGCCAAAATCTGGGGTGAAACGGGGTCCTTGGACCGGCCAGGACTTCTTGGCGCTCCCCGCTCTGGCACACTATCTTTGCCATGTACATTCTCGCGATCATCACGAGTAAGTAGTCTTGATCGGGAGAAAGTGAGCAACTTTGGTTAGACGATCCACAATTACCCGATAGAATCATATCCCGACCTTGTCCTTGGCAAACCAAAGATAAAATCCATGCCAATTTCTTCCCACTTCCATTCAGCACTTTCAAGGGTTGCGAGGAGTCCAAAGAGTCTTTGATGCTCGGCTTTTACTCACGACAGACATCACACTGAGCTACATACTCAGCAATCTCACGCTTCATGCTAGGCCACCAATACATTTCTTTAAGGTCTTGATACATCTTTGTGCTTCCAGGGTGAATGGAATACAAAGTTTCATGGGCTTCCTTGAGTATCAGCTGCTTAAGCTCTTTCTGATCTGGAACACAGATTCGCTTGTCAAACCAAATGGTGCCTTGCTCATCTTCTGAGAATCTCAGGGCTTTACCTTTCTTCATGTTGCTCTTGATTTCCTTAATATTGGCATCTTCAATTTGAGCTTCCTTGATCTGATTCCGCAAAGTGGGTTGAACTTCTAGGGCAGCTAGGTAACCTTCCTCAACCAAATCTAACTTGAGCTTCAGGAACTCTTCATGAAGGGCTGGCTGATTTTCCTTGATCGACAGGGTATTGCAGTAGACTTTTCTGCTCAAGGCATCTGCCACAACATTAGCTTTGCCTGGGTGGTAATGGATTCCAATATCATAATCCTTGATTAACTCTAACCACCTTCTTTGCCTCATATTAAGATCAGCCTGAGTGAAAATGTACTTCAAACTCTTATGGTCCGTGTAGACTTCACAAATGATTACCAATAAGGTAATGACGCCATATCTTTAAAGCATGCACTACGACTAACTCCAAGTCATGGTCCAGCGGCATTCCGTAGGTCATCGGGAAAGACATCGAAAACTCTCGACTCACGGCACTTCTTCCAAAGATACAACAGCGCACTGCGGACCAAAGATCCAAATAGCTTCTCCGGGAGGCTTCAAACTTTACCTTGGTTCCATCCGGATCGACCAAAGTGATGCTTCTACCACCACAATCCAAGAGGGCTTGGTGATTGGCAAGCCAATCCATTCCCAAAATCACATCAAGAGACTTGGTGTCTATGATGATGAGATTAGCAAGGAATTCTACCCCTTCTATGGTCACTTGAACCTTAGGGCAACCTTGGTTCGTACTCAATTCCGAACCGGGAGATTGAACCAACAAAACACTTTTAAGAGGCAAAACTTCCAACTGGTGCCTTTCAGCAAAACTCCGAGAAACAAACGAATGCGAAGCTCCGAATCAAACAAAACGATGGCGGTCTTGAATTGACAAGAAACTTACCCGGCCACGACGTCCGGGCCTGCGGCTTCCTCCACGATGGTGTGGTTCACACGACCTCTTCCAAACGGCCGAGGAGACTTGATAGTGCGGATGGAGTCCGAGGGCTCCACGTGCGACTCTGGAGTGGGGTCTGGTCGGAGTGGCTCCCATGTTGAAACGAGCAGAGAAGGGCCTTGCCTCTGCGGGCGTATTGGCGAAGTGCCCACCGATGACACTTAAAGCGTGTGATCCGGCCGCAGGTTGCCACTTCTTGGCTCTTTGTTCTTTGGAGCTGCGAAGCCGGGTCACCGGGCTATTGGCGAGGTGTCTTTGCTCTGAGAGCCCCGAATGTGACAGTGGAGCAACACGGCGGGAGGCGGCACACTCATTACGGCTCTCTGGGAGTGAGACCGATGGGCACCGTCTGCATCATCTTTCTCTTGCGGGATTCTTCAAGTTCACGGCGGATTCTCGATGAGCATGGCCTTGTTTACCAAGTCTTTGGAAATCTGAATAGTCATTCCCAATGACTTGCACCTTCAAACCGGGTTGAGTCCTCTCTTGAAGCGCTTCGCGGGCATCATCTGTGGCAACGTCCTGCAGGGCATAACGGGATAGGCGAGTGAATCATTAAGATATTCACTCACCGACGTGTTGCCTTCTTTGCACTCACGGAACTCATTCTTCTTCATTTCCACCTTTCCATCGTGGATATGGGAGTGGCGAAAGCTCCGAAAACTCAGCCCAAGTGATACTCTCATGGTTTCCATGGGCGGCACAATAGTTCTCCCACCATTCTCGCAATACCTTCGAGTGGTGAGTGGCATCTGAGAACCTTCTCGCGATCATCACAACGGGTGATAGCGAGCTTCTTTCCATGGGCGTAACCGGTCATTCAAGGCCCAATGGCTCCGAGGAGCCGAGAAAGTGGGCGGATGGGTCCTCAAAAACTCGCCACCTAGACGAGGAAACAGGGGGGAGCGGCGTTGGCGTGGCGGTACCGCTGACTGCTACGATTCATCATTGCGGCGAGGGCGTGATGCAGTTCTGGCGATTCATCATCTCGAGTCATATTCGCATCAAAGAGCTCATCACCGCGTCAGGCTGCCATGAATCGACTCAAACCGGATCGCACCGCGGCTCGGGAAGACGGGCACGGCGCTTGAGTCTCATCACGGCTTGCGGAGTTGCGGGTCTGAACCATCTGCGACAAAGCTTCACTGGTTTAATAGACGAGAAGAAGAAAGCAATTTAGATGCGAGGGAAAGCATTTAGATGAGCGAGAAACAAGGGAGATAGATGGATCAACCTAATGCGGACAAAATTGGTTTTACCCAACGAACGGATAGCCGAAAAGCTATCAAGAAGCAAACCAAAAGGGACACTTAAGCACAAAAGCACTATTACGCAGACTAAACGATACTAAAACTAGGGAGGCAGCTACCAATCTAATCTTTACGGAGAGTCAACTTGGAACAGACTGCGGATCTTGAACTTCCAAAACTTCCATTGCTTGATCTTGAAGGGCTCTATCCTAGGGATAATCCAGAGATGAGGGAGTCAATTTAAATTTGAAAACCAAGTTCCAGAAAAGATAAGATGAAAGAACTCAAGAATGATATAAGAGGGTAAGATGATAAGATAAGAATAGAATAAGATAAGAAGGTACGGAATAAGATAAGAGAAGAATATCTAGTCAGGTTAATTGCTTGGTTTGATTTAGAAAATATATTTTGAATTTTTGACTAAGACGACCAATCTAACTAAAGGTTACGTCCTACAGTCGATATGGCTCTGATACCATCTCTTGTCGGACCCCGGGGATTCACACAACCCCGAGACCCTCTGTGCATACCAAGCTAGTCCCATGATCAGTAGCTAGCTTGCACAGTAGCAACAATGATGCATTCATAACCATTCAACGACGAACTAATGAAGCAGACAAAGTAATATTAATTAAAACAGCAAGACCTTATGGTCAAGGTTCTTACAAAAGTCGCCTCACAGGGCTTAGCAACAACAGAGTATCCGCAATGAAATCTCAAAAGGCGTGGAGACCAATCGACATGCCCACGTGCAATCGAGTGGAGGACGTGACCTAGATCGCGAAGTCTTCAAAGTAGCCTTCTTCGTAGAACTCAACATTTCCTGGTTCTTCTGTTGACCGATCAACAAAGGGCATAAAGCCGTGAGTACATAAAGTACTCGAGAAGTCGAGAAAATGTATGCACATAGTATTCATGCCAGCTTAAACAAGGATGGCTTTATGGTTAATTTGCGAAAGCAAGTTTAACAAGAAATACAATAATTAGATGACAAAGCGTGATTGCAAAGAATACTACATAGATAACCAAGTTCTTTTGAATCAAGCGGTGAACATCCGCTCACTTCCCAACCATTCCAACCAAACGTATCCATCGAACCAAACCACATTTTTGAAAATACTACCCTTGCGCGAAATCACTGTGCATGTCCGTAATCGGGACACGGCTATTCGAATAGATTTTGACACTCTGCAGAGGTTGTACGGCTTTACCCACAAGACACGAATTCTCTAGTTTGTTTGGCATCCGTCGATACCACCGCCACTTCCTTTGGTGAGTAGTCTAGAGCACGTGACAAGGCTTTTACAAAGTTCCATTTTGCCTCGGTTACGCGCTAAGGTTTCGCCATCACCCCTCTTGCGCCAATAAACGACCACAACAGAACCGACTCAAAACTTTCCTAATTAATTGGCGGTCCGTCCCATACGGACTTATGGTTGCACGAGGTGACCGGATCAATGACTTGCAAAGTTAAGTCCTTAGTTGATTGCTCGGACAAGTCTACCACAACCCAATGTGCATTACGCACCCACTCTAGCTCCTACCTCAAGCCCGAGCATAAATCATTTTTGTTCATTCCGACCAAATGGCAATCCTCGCCATGGCACAACATCTTTTAATAAAAGTGGCCTCACACCACAATTCCATAGTTCCATTAGTCAAATTTCAATAATCAATGAACATGTGCTCGAAGGTCTCGGGTAACTAAAGCATGTCTAAGCAATATCGCTCCCAAGTTGGTAATACAATTATGTCCAACTAGAAATAACCATCCTATGGTGTTCAAGGATATATGTCATTCAAGGAGACATTTCATTTTCAATTTATCAAGGAGGCATAATGGCAGTTTGGTAATTATCTACTCCCAAAACCATTTTTAATAAAACTAGCCATGCAGATAATTTAAAGCAATATACATTTGTAAAATGGGTTCAACATGGTCAAAGGCCTACGACTTGCCTTCGTTGACGAGGAGAGGTCTTGATCGTCGGGTCGAAGAAATCTTAAACGCCTAATCTACGTGCGAGAATAGCAACAAATAAATAAAACAGCACCAAATGAACTCCAAAAATTACAAAACCAGTACCAAATGAAAGAGGGTGAATTTATATAAATTTAGAAATTTGGATCACCCAAATCGGAGTTCGGATGTGAAAGTTATAGCAAAAAGAAGTTTCAAAATCACATAAAATGATGAAATTAGGGTTTTCGGATTTTCGGATTTATTTTTCTCTGAAATTCCGACTTTGGCGTCAGCAAGACACGCAATCGCTGCGTGGCGCCACGCGGTCGAAAGGGTGACGCGTCGTGACGTGGCGCCACGTGGCGCCACGTGGGCTCGGCCCACGGGTTAGAGAGAGAGAGAGAGAGAGAGACGCGAGAGAGAGACGCCGGGGTGGCGCGGCGGCGCCGAGTCGGGAGACGACGGCAGCAGCGGCGCGGAGAAGGCGGAGACGCCGGGCGAGCGGCAGCGGCGGCGGAGGCGGGAAGAAGAAGGAAGGGCGGCGCGAGCGCAACCGAGAGAGAGAGAGAAAGAAGAGAGGAAGAGGCGCGGCGCGGGTTTTAAAGGCGAGAGAGGCACGCGCGGCGTGGCGGATCTGTGAGCGCGCGAGAGGCGAGGCAGACGCGCGACGTTGCGGCGTGGCGAGACAGGGCAGCCTTGGCGAGATTCAAGCGCGGCGGCGCGGCGGCGTGGGAGAGAGCGCGCGACGCGACGGAGACGACGATCGAGCCGTCCGATTCCGTCGGACGGTGCGGAGCGAGGAGGCGCGGAGAAGCGAGCCGTCCGATTTCAATCGGACGGTGGGAGATGAACGAAGCGCGGCGACGAGATGAAGTGGCGCCGTCCGATTTCAATCGGACGGTTGGAAGAGGGAGGCGCGGCGCGCGAGGGCGTCGGATCGCGATCCAACGGCGGAAAGAGAGGTGGCCTTGAGACGAGGCGCTTCGGATGAAGATCCGACGGCGGAGGCGAGGGCTGCCATGAGCGGCCGCGAAGCGGGCGCGCGGGAAAAACAGGAGATGGGCGAGAGATTCGCCCAAAACCGAAAAGGATTTTAAATAGCCTTTTATTTACGAAATTCAAATAAAACAAAAGGCAAATTAGAAAATAGCAAATAGACTCCAAAAATTCTAGAAAAATTCACGAAAATTCCTTGAATTGTTCTAGACTTAATAAAAATACTTTTAACTTTAAATTTCCTTTTTATTTTGCAAATAAATTAATTTTTAATTTCGGATAAAACAAAAATCAATTTCTAAAATCCAATAAATCCAAGAAAATTCTTAAAATAATAATTTTGATTTTAAATTCCAGAAAACTCAATCAAACCAACTTGAATTTAATTGAAGTTTGATTAACTCATATTAATCATGCAACTGAATTCTGAAATTTCAAAATTAAACTTTGGGCAAACAGGAGCAAATGGTTCTCTTTTAAAATTTTCAAAAACTCCGAAAAACGGGACGCTACACTATGTAGCCTCTTGTGGTGTTTGTCAACAAGTGAAGGCAGAACATAAACGACCTGCAGGGTTATTGCAGCCATTAGAGGTCCCTCAATGGCCTTGGGATGATATATCTCTATGGATTTTGTGGTCGCATTACCTCGATCGCCATGACGAAAGGATGCAATTTGGGTGATAGTGGATCGATTCAGTAAGTCGGCGCACTTTGTTCCCATCCGCACGACCAATTCAGCAAGTGATTTGGCTCCTATCTATGTGCGGAAAATAGTGAGACTGCATGGGGTGCCCAAGACCATTATCTCGGACAGAGATGCCAAGTTCGTGTCCAAGTTTTGGGAGAGTCTGCAGAGTGCCTTGGGCACACTGCTTCGTCTTAGTACAACGTTCTACCCCCAGACAGATGGACAGTCAGAGCGTACAATTCAGACGTTGGAAGACATGTTGTGTGCTTGTGTTTTGTCGTGGAGCGGCAGTTGGGAGGACCAATTGCCACTTGCAGAGTTTGCCTACAACAACAGCTACCATTCCAGTATTAGAGCTACACCGTTTGAAGCTCTACATGGGCAGAAATGCCGATCGCCCCTTTCTTTGGGATAAGATGGGAGAAGGCGATCTTAGAACCGGACCGATTCGAAGACGATCGGCGTGTGGCCATGGTGAGACGAGAATCATTAGCGGCCTGAGCGGCGCGTAAAAGTTATGCAGATGTGAGGAGACGTGACTTGGAGTTTGCGGTGGGAGACCAGGTGCTTTTGAGAGTGTCCCCCACCAAAGGCATTGTCCGATTCGGTACTAAAGGGAAGCTTAGTCCGAGGTACATTGGACCTTTCCCAATTATTGCAAGAATTGGGAAGTTAGCCTACCGCTTGGACCTTCCAGAGTCCATGCGGGGTGTTCATAATGTGTTTCACGTCTCGATGCTCAGGAAGTTTTTGAAGGACCCAGAGCATAAGATTTCATTGGAGCCACTGACGATTAAGCAAGACCTCACAGTTGAATCTCGACCAGTGCGTATCTTGGAAAGGTCAGAGCGAGTGCTGAGGCACAAGACGTTGGTATACGTCAAAGTATTGTGGACCCACCAATCAGGGAGGGAAGCCACTTGGGAGTTGGAATCTCGCATGCGCGAGCAATTTCCAGAATTATTTACCACAGGTACGTGATACTTTGGTTATAGTAGCTTCTACTTTGGCGTGTTAACCTTGGAAGAATTCGGGGTCGAATTCTATTTAAGGGGGTAGAATGTAATATCCCTGTTTCGGTTCGGTAAATTGAAGAACTAGTCGGGAGGAGAAAGATGGCTTAAAAGGAATAGCAAAACCTGGATAGAAGAGGGGGTTTTTCGCATTTGTTCGACAACCTGGGCCGCGGGCTGCGGCCCAGGAGAGGCCCCTCTTGTGGCCGGCCAAGGGGGGGGGCGGGGTTCCCACCCCCCCCCCCAAAACCCTAATGCCCCACCCCTCCCCCTTTTTCCCCCTAGTGGCCGCCACCTCTCCCTGCTGTGCGCCGTTGCTCGTCAGATTTGGGTATGTTGCGTTCATTTTCTGACCTGATCACCTCTTAGAAAGTTGTAGATCTCGTCTTTATCTTCATTTTGGCACCGAGATCATCTGATTTTGATTCAGGGGGAGTTATTCTTGGTTATTCCATAATCTTAATTTTGTCATAACTCAACCTGAATTAAAAGATGCATCTCATTCTGAAGGGAATCTGGATTTTTGTGCATATCATCCTGCATTGCATTATAATCAAATGGAGTCTTGTTTATTATCCCTTATGATATGTTTTCACTGTCTTACATCTTGCCATGATTTATGCTAAACTGCTAGATCTATCATGACTTTTTATGTGTAGTTGAGTCTTTGCCATGCTAAGGTAATTAAAAATGCTAAACTGGAATTAAAATCTTGTCATAATAGCTATTGAGACTAGTCTGGTTGAAGCTATCCTTTTATGATTTTCGCCATGTCAAGTAGGCTGAGTTGAGTCCTGAATCTCTTTTGAACTTTTGAGTAAGCTATGTCAGTTTGTTAAGAAAACATGACTTATCTCTAATCGCTGGTCTAAAAACTTCAAAAGCAAAAATGATCTCTTTTGTGCGAAAAAACTGATCTCACCAAATCTTTCTCATGAGACGGCTTGCCATTGCACTAGGCACGAACTCAGGGGGAGCCTTGGATGACCTAAGATCACCTCCTTAAGTCTGTTGCTTGGAGTGATCGCATAAGGCTTGGGATCTAGCACATGGCTAATAAAAAAAAATGGTTGAAGCTCAGGAGGCAGTTGTGGATGGCACCTAGTCCAGAGCTTGCTTTACTGAGATAAAACCATAAAAAGTCTTCAGAAAAAGAAAAATGTGCTAAAATTGCTTATCATCAAAGAGACCAAGTTCTGGATAAAATGAGTCCTTCTTCAACTGGTAGCACTCTAAACTGTTCAGTATGAGTCTTCTTGGTTCAACTTAGATTATTTGACATGGCTTGCATCATCCTTGGATATCTTTAGCTAGATTTCAATCTTGACTTATTTGACCTGCTAAAGAATTGGATCATTAATCAGATTATGGATTTTCTGTCTTAGCTATTCTCTACATCAATTGTCATGATCTTGATAGCATTCTTCTGGGTTATGGCTTGGTGTAATTCTCTAATAATCATTTTGGATAATCTACATGGCTCCTAATGCTTAAAATGAACATCATATAGTCTTTTCCTCCCTTTTCTACATATTGATGATTTTATTGCCAAAGGGGGAGAATTTTTGTGAGAAAAAGCCTTCTGGAGAAAAGTCTTGAGTTTTGTGCGAAAATTGCTCTTTCATCTCATCTCAAGTCTTTCTCTTTTGTCAACTTGGTCTTGAGCTTAACTACTCTTGTTTAGACCTTGGTTGACTGTAATCTCAAACTCATCTTATGCTTTTTCGGTAATTGTCAATATACTCATCAAGGGGAGATTGAGAGACCATGTGAGAGGTCCTCCACTCTGAGTGATGAGTATTTGACAAGTGTGTTGATTAGATTGAGAGTTGAGTTTTTCGGTTTGACTGTTTCTGGGCTGAGTCAGGGAAATCGGAACTACCGCTGTGTATGGAGCGGAAGTTCCGATAAATCGAACTCTACCGGTGTTGGAAATAGGAACTTCCGATTTTCCCGGTTTTGAGTTCGGTGAAGGAAATCGGAACTTCCGCACAAGGGTAGCGGAGTGTCCGATATCTTGACATTGAGTGTTTTCTGAGGTACCAAATCGGAATCAAATATCTGGAAAGTCGGTTGTTACGGATATCGAAGTACCGCAGTGTTGAGTGCGGAACTTCCGATAATCCCGACGAAGCGCGGATGTTCGAAATCGGAACTTCATTGTAGTAAGTGCGGAACTTCCGATTGTGTCCAGAACTGTGCAGAGAAGAATATTTTGTGTTTTTGATTTTGTATGAGTTTGAGTCTTATACATATGTTGATGCTATGATATTGTGCAATGCTATGTGATGTGTTTTTGTCTGTGTTGACTGCAGGGCATCAAGATGGAGTCGTGGCGAGACACGTGGACCGGACTAGGCGCAGGAGGCGTTGAGGTCAGAACGGTCGGGATGTGTTGAAGACGGCGTGAATCTTGAAGCGGTTGCGAGTCGTACACAAGAAGGAAGACGGAACCATCCAAGAAGGTGCGCAAGGGGCGAAAGGGTCTTTTCGCAAAGCGGCACAAGTGGAGGCGGTTCTGTTTGGGTCTAGTGGGCTTAATGGGTTGGAGGCCCATTAGCAAAGGCTATAAATAGAGGTGAACCCCTGGTGTTAGGGTTAGACCTTGAGAGAGAAAATTAGGGTTAGCTCTAGAAAATGATTTGTTTTGCTTTTTGAGAGCTTGTTGAGATGGAGAGTATGAACTGAAATCTTTTGTAATCATTCCTCTTTGCGTTACCTCTATAATCCATGTTTCAATCCAATGAAATCTGAGGTTTCGATTATTTGATTTTGCAACTCTCTCTCTCTCTGTTCATGTTGAATATCTAGGGTTTTGGAATATCTTTTGATTCGTTTTATGAAATAGCATGAAACTTCATATCTAGAATCATTTTGGTATTGCTATTACTTCCTCAAAGTTTCATGCTCTAAGAATCTGAGAATCTCGCTTATCATTGGTTTTGGTCTTTCTTGCCCCTTCTTCAAGAAATCCGTTTTTGGTTCGATTATTGAATCTTTGGTTGCGATTCTTCTCCATAAGGTCAAGATGGTGTTTAGGATGATGTCCTGTAAAACTTGACCTGAGAAGAGCATTCAAGATTAAGTAGTTTGGATTTTTGGGCAAAAACCCGAGCGTTACATTCTTGGTCGGGATAATCAGACTTAGATTTTATGCGTGAAGTACCGCAAGCGGAACTTCCGCGATTGTGAGGACCCCGGAATATTGGAGGTTTATACCAAATTAATAATCATACCAAAAGTATAATTTTTAATCAAGAACAATCAAGTCTTAATTAAAAATAATACTAGAAGTATAATCATTAACAAGGTACAATTCCAATATTCAGGTTCCCGGATATGCCTCTCATGTTAGCTCCCAGGATGAGCTGCTAACATAGACATATCCTTACAACATTATATCACAAGCATACGATTGGAATACAATAATAATAAAAATTTACAATGAAACATTAAGTAAACCAGAAATGAAAACATAAATAATAAAATACAATCTCCAGTGGAGCGCCACAACCCAAGGGCAACTTGACTGGGATTAAAGCCGTAGTTTCCCCGTAATCGCTTCAATTTGGAATATTTCTAGGGCGTTCTTTACCTGCAACAAGTGGATAATTCCACTGAGTACGGAAGGTACTCAGCAAGACTTACACAAACTATTTAAAATAAAGTGTCTGAGAGGTCTTATACAAAGGATTAGAATTTATAGATGCATAAGGTTAACAACAGGAAGGTTATAATGGTTAAATTTTGCAGAAAGCAATACATCTTAACCTACACTTGCTAGGTTTTAGTAAAGCAATTTAATAAATCAATTTGGATTAAAACAGTAATTAAATAAAAGTATGATCATAATTAGTATCAAAATCAAGTGGCTACAACCACTAACAATAAATTGCATGTCTCACTATCATGCCGAAACAAATCAAGTGGCTACAACCACTAACAATAAATTGCATGACTCACTATCATGCCGAAACAATTTCCATTTAAAATTTCATTTTTAAAATCTATACAAAGCACTATTCAAATTCAAGCGTTGTCCGTAACCGTGGACACGGCTATTCGAATAGTTTTAATCCCTGCAGGGGTGTACATCTTTACCCACACGACTTAGTTAGCCCGTAAGCCTCCTAATAATAGCACACGCCTTTGGTATGCCTACGGTAAACTAAGATTTGGTATTTTCAACAAGTTGACACTATTGAGTTGGATGACCCATGTGAAACCAGTCCCGCTTAAACAACGATCGATAGCATATATTCAACCGAGGCTCACATGTTGTGCAGGAATGCCGACCCAGTCAATTAAATGCAAACTCGTGTTAGCCACACATATTACACATGATCGGGGCCACGAAGGTGCGTACATGCGATGTAACACATCTACGCCCTTACCCTTCTAAGAACATCTGATATCGATATAAGCTCCACATGGCATACGACACGGCCCGAAGACTTAAGCATCTATGCCATATGAAATCAATACACATGTCCTTACTCTCCTGTATCCAACTCAATAATATTAACCCTTTACTTAACCAAACAGCGCCCATACACTGCGTGTGGAAGTACGTTGGTGCTTGAATCATCTAGTCAATGTTCAGTCCTTAATCAATCCAGACAAGACAACCACATTTCCCAATCTCGTGCACTAAGGCACCATCACTAGCATCCACTTGTCCGGATTAAAATCAGTGTGAATAAACAAAATTTGCTTTCATTTCAAATTTAAATAAACTGAACAAAGAATCAAAATAAATGAAATTCATTTAATGTTTCCAAGTTTGGTAAAATAAAATTGACACACTACAGACTGCATGGCTAAGCAATTACTGGAATAAATATCTTGATATTAAAAACACTACCTTAAGGTTGAGTGTATGATCAGATTTAAGGTAAGCCACAAGTATTCGGTTATAACTACCTATTGACAGATCACAATTTAATTTTTAGAAACTAGCATGCAACAGTGTCACTGTGTTTTGTAAATCTACAGTTCAAAAATTAGGATCAACATGGTGCAGAGAGGATGCTTGCCTTGGTAGAAGTCCACTTGTTCACTATTGTAGGCATTATTGTTCACGTCGCGCAATTCGTAATCTAAAGAGAAAATACAAATGCGAATAAATACCAATAAAATCGAGAAATCCAAAGTGCTCAAAAATGCATGATAATTATATATTAATGAGGTTATGATTCTAGATGCACTTAGGTATAGATTGTAGTTTAATAAAAATTCAATTTCTTATGGACTGGTTAAAGTTAATTCAATTTCTGGTGTAATTATAATGACTGACGATACCTAGAGTTTAGGCGATGTTGTTTTCCTTAACACCTAGTACTCACAAACACTCTCTACTTATTCTTAATTCTACAAAATTTTTCTACTCCAATTCACCTAATCAACTAAACACTTAACTACAAAATACATTATTTCCCTAATTACCTACTCTAATCAGTCTTCCCCTCCTATCTCTACCCCTAGCTCCCGGCCGATGCTCCCATCTCCCCCCTTATCTCTTCCTCCCCTTACTCATTCGGCCGGCCGACACTCTGACTCTCTATCTCTCTCGGTCTCTCTCTCGATCCTTCTCCACTGCGCCGCCTCCTCCGGCTCCAGCACTGGCCGCTCAGGTTCCTCAAGCCCGCCTGCCATCCCCGGCTCCGTCACCCCGCTCAGTGCTCTCTCGCCTCGGCGCCCTGCGCCTCGGTCCCCTACACCTCCTCCTCCTCCCGTGGCGGAGGCCAAGCCGCCTCTGGTTCCTCTGTTGCTTCTCCCGGGTGGCTTGGTGCTTAGCGCGACCATCGACTCGGCTCGCGTTCGCCGACTCGCCCTACTCCAGTGCCCGCTTGGCGGCTCGGCCTCCCGCCGCCGGCGCCTTGGCTCCTCGAGAACCGGCCTCGGCTACTCGGCCTCGTTCTCGGCTTGGCACGCTCTCGACTCGATTTCCCCTTCCATTTGATTTCAGCTAAGATGATTTTGATTTGGGTTGTTTTCGATGTTGCTTATGGTTGATGCATGCATATGATCTTTGGGAGGTGGGCTTGCTCTTGGTGGCGGGGTTAGGTTGAAGCCTACCCCGATGGTGCCTTGGGGTGGTGCCGGTGGTGGTGTCCTCGGTAGTGTTCTTTGGGGTGGTTTGCCTTGACGTAAGACTACCCTTTTCCTTACTCCCTATCTCTACTCCCTACCCCACTATGCTCTGTGATGAAGATGAACGAGAGCTATTTGATGCTCTTGAGATCCGGGATTGATTCTATTAAGATCCGTGATTTGTGAGAATGATTTGGATGAGTGCAATGCATACCGAGGTGCAGTGATTGATGATGTGCAAGTGATATGCTTGCCGATGGGTCTGGGGTTACCTCTTCATGGGACTTGGGTTTGGGAAGTAGAGGGTAGCAAGGTTTGGTGTCTTTGGTGCTCCCCTCTGGTGCCCTTCTGCTTGTGCTCCCTCACGGTTCTGGCTTCCTTGGCTTCCTTCCTCCTCTTGCTCCCGGCTTCCTTCCTCCTCTTGCTCTGTCTGCTGCTGCTTCTTGCTTTCTTGGTGGTTGCAGCATCAGATTGATGATGGTGATGCTGGCTTGGCTTGGCTTGGCTTGGCTTGATGATTTGCTCCTGGACTTGGCTTTGGTTGTCCTGCTCTTGATTGCCTTCGGTTCTTGCTTCTGAGAAGAGATGGAAATGGGGTTCGGCTGAGGAGAATTGGGAAGGGGAAATGGCTGCTGGGGAGGAAATGGGTTGCTTGCTCCTGCTAATTTTGCAGGGGTTGGGAATTCTCTGGAAGGGGGCTGTGCTGTCCCTCGGTGCTTTGCTGGCTCTGCTCCTCTCTTGCTTGCCTTCGGTGGCTCTCTGGCTGGTGCTGGCGGTGGTGCTTGGTTGGAGAGGCAAATGAGCTGTCATTGCAAATTGCTAATGATGCTCATGCATTTGTGCTTATCCAGATGGCTCCTAAGATATTTTTGGGCTGGGCATTTTTGGTCTATTGGTTAGCAATTCATTATGCAATGGTTTTGTGACAGTTGAGGCAATTCAGTATACGTAGGTTTTGGATTTCCCTAAATGCCGAATGATGAGAACCTACGGAAATAAGACGGTGCCGATTTACTTAGGTTAGTCTGGGTATCTTGGGTATCCTGGTGCCGACTAATCTGGGTTAGCCTAGGTGACTTAAAAAGCCAAGATGTCGGTTAACCCAGGTTGGTGTGGGTAGTCGCGATACTCAAGGTGCCGACTAATCTAAGTAGACCTGGGAACCGCAATGATTCCTATGGTATACTGACGGCACTTTATTTTATTCTAACTCTATTATACTGCTTTTTGAATAACTAATGGTCTTTTGATTGGTTGGCGGACTATGGAGCTGCGAATGGTGTTTCGGATTGGGTCGAGGAAGATGATTTGTCTGAACAACGATGGACAGGCAAGATTTCAAGGAAGGCTTTAGACGACATGCAATGCAAGTTTTATTTTAACATTTTGTAAATTACTCAAAGTTGTAAAACATAATCTGATCTGATGTAAATAAATTCTTGTGTTACTTGTATTGAGAAGATTGTTATTTATGATAAACATTGTAAGGTTCTTAATTAAATTATTTCCCAGAGAATTTCATAAGTATTTATTGTTGTCTCTCTTTGGAGTTGATTGGAGTTACCTATTAGACTTGATTAGGATATTTACAAATGCAAAAATTTTGCAAATGCTTCAGAAATAACAAATATAATATAAAATGCATATAATTCTTGTTTATTAAAATTGGGGCAGTTACAAACCTACCCCCCTTAAACAGAATCTCGTCCCTGAGATTCCGGTGGTTCGGAAATTGGGACAAAAGGCTATGGCGATCTAGCTAGGTTTGGGCCTAGAAACACACTTCGGATTTTAATCACAACCCGGACTCAAATCCGAATCATGTGAGGTTATCCTTCAGTTTTAGGTACAAAACAGGAATGCTATGTGGAAGGATGATCCTTCTTTCGGGTTTTTCCTAGGTGGTTGCTCCAACTCTAGATGAAATGTACTATCTACCGTCTTGACTTCCTTCAGTGATAAAGCCGAGATATCTTGATGAAGTAACACGACGTTGCTGACATAATTTTCCCTTTTTATTGCTTTGTTTAACCTTTCCTTTCTTGATTCGAAGGTACTTCAAACATGTCGAGCTTCACCTCTTCTTCTGGTAGGATGAAAATCCACCAACTATCTACGAGAGAAGAGGTTACCTAAAGAAAAGGTTCATATCTGAAATCAATGAGGTTCTTTAACAATTTTAGGTTCTAGGCAGGAGGAAGACACGACTACAGTCAGTCGACCGAAAGAGGCATCGATCGATAAAATAGGAGGATTGACTAACTAATAAACTAGTGTCAAAACTATGAATTTGTGCATAGAGGAGAGGTTAAAGTAGGGTTTAAGTTAGTCTCACTTAACCCATATTTTGCTAATTCTAATTGCCCGATTTGGAGAAAAATGTATTAGATGAATGCATGCAGGGATGCAAAAATGCAATCAATTTCTGGAAAAATTAGAGTTATATAATGAATGCAAGGATTCACATGCCTGCTTACATGATTCTACCAAACTATAACCAACCAATTTTATAGAGATTGGGTGAGCATAAAATTTAACAATAATATGAATGAACACTACCATGATCTGGTCCTTAACAACCAAAACAATTAATTTCACCGCTTGTTTTTAACTGCTACTGGTGAACAAATAGGGCTCGGAAAAATTACCAAATTAGCTAGGTAAATTCTATTAAAAAAAAATCAGGAGTATTGTTAGGATTCTAACATTGTCAGAAGAATTTATTCTACACATCAGGTTCAGATTTTGGTCGGTATATCAATTCAAACACAAAACAAGTCCTAGGGCTCAAACACTAATGAAATTAAGTTCAAAAATTCCAGAAAACTTATGGCAGGTTAGTTAGGTGATACTAAACACTAGAAAACTGGGTACTAGCAGTTTAAACCTTCCTATTAATTCTAGATTTCAAAAATGGCTAAAACAGTCTTGCAAGGTATTTGAATTAATTCCTAGACAAAACAAATTCATAAATCTTTTAGGAAAAAATTATATTTGGGAAATACATGTGCTCAAATGAATTTCTCAAGATTATAGATTACTTAAGGACACTAGAGTACAGTTCCAGCTATCTAGGTCAAAATTACTCAATAACAAGCAATGACATTTTACTATGACAAAGAGTATAGAATTACCGGTATAACCTACTCTGTCTTAATTACTTTTAATTGAATATCAATGAAAATAAACTATCCTCCGCTCATGTTATGACATCTGCACTCATTAACAATTTAAAAGATAGACATGTTGTTTAATTTAACACAATCTAACATATCAAACTAAACATCGATGACTTTCAAATTTTTAAGTTCAAACAAGAAATCTATATAAGCATGGCAAGTTGTTAAATTCTAATTTAGTTAACAATCTTAAGCTAAAGCAAATTTCAATTTAATAAGCTATAAACTAGTCATTTTCATGCTTCTAATCTTCAATATAAAATACTATTCATACATCTTAATTTATATGAATCCTTTTTAGTTATAAATCTTGCTAACAACCTGAATAATAAGATATGCTTAAATTAACATACCACTATATGCATGATCAAAGTGTAGGAATTATGGTGCCTAACACATATCTCGGGGTATTCTCTACCCCCCTTAAACATGATGATGCAT
The DNA here is from genome assembly GCA_036346395.1 of Hsuehochloa calcarea. Taxonomy (NCBI): domain Eukaryota; kingdom Viridiplantae; phylum Streptophyta; class Magnoliopsida; order Poales; family Poaceae; genus Hsuehochloa; species Hsuehochloa calcarea. The sequence continues at coordinate 40,535,759 of CM070601.1, forward strand.
AAGAAATTAAATGAGGAAAGAATGAGCATAAGATAAGTAAGCGGGCAACCCTGAGACAATAATTCCTATTATGAATGCAAAATCCCAAAACCTTGCAACTCAAGATCCAAATGGGTGTACTAAGGCTCAAGGCCAGTACAAGATTCAATTGAACCACAATTACTTTCCGATATAGTTGACATACATGCTGCCTATAGGCAATGTACAACTATTTGAAAACAAAAGAGAACAAATGATCATATTCCAAAATTCAGCGTCTACAATATAATTAGGGTGTATATAATCTAACAATAATCCCTAAATTAATCCTAATCTTGCGAGAAAACAACATCTTCTCGGCTTGCCACCATTGCCCTCACCAGTTGACTACTTAGCGTGTCTACTGTTGGAGAAAAGAGACGAACACCGGAGAAAATTTGCTTTGCACAAATCAAATGAATTGTGAGATAAGAATTAGATGCTAGGTTGGGTAAGAAAGAAAAGAATCATTTTACTTACATTTTTTTGCCCAAATTTTTGCTAGTTTTGAAAATACTTTTTGCAAACCAAATTCCTAACATCGTCCATTGCTACGGCTTAAACCTCATATCCAACACATTTCTCGATACTAACGCTGAGGACCCCGGAATATTGGAGGTTTATACCAAATTAATAATCATACCAAAAGTATAATTTTTAATCAAGAACAATCAAGTCTTAATTAAAAATAATACTAGAAGTATAATCATTAACAAGGTACAATTCCAATATTCAGGTTCCCGGATATGCCTCTCATGTTAGCTCCCAGGATGAGCTGCTAACATAGACATATCCTTACAACATTATATCACAAGCATACACGATTGGAATACAATAATAATAAAAATTTACAGCGGAAACATTAAGTAAACCAGAAATGAAAACATAAATAATAAAATACAATCTCCAGTGGAGCGCCACAACCCAAGGGCAACTTGACTGGGATTAAAGCCGTAGTTTCCCCGTAATCGCTTCAATTTGGAATATTTCTAGGGCGTTCTTTACCTGCAACAAGTGGATAATTCCACTGAGTACGGAAGGTACTCAGCAAGACTTACACAAACTATTTAAAATAAAGTGTCTGAGAGGTCCTATACAAAGGATTAGAATTTATAGATGCATAAGGTTAACAACAGGAAGGTTATAATGGTTAAATTTTGCAGAAAGCAATACATCTTAACCTACACTTGCTAGGTTTTAGTAAAGCAATTTAATAAATCAATTTGGATTAAAACAGTAATTAAATAAAAGTATGATCATAATTAGTATCAAAATCAAGTGGCTACAACCACTAACAATAAATTGCATGTCTCACTATCATGCCGAAACAAATCAAGTGGCTACAACCACTAACAATAAATTGCATGACTCACTATCATGCCGAAACAATTTCCTTACAAAATTTCATTTTTAAAATCTATACAAAGCACTATTCAAATTCAAGCGTTGTCCGTAACCGTGGACACGGCTATTCGAATAGTTTTAATCCCTGCAGGGGTGTACATCTTTACCCACACGACTTAGTTAGCCCGTAAGCCTCCGGAATAATAGCACACTGCCTTTGGTATGCCGGCCGGGTAAACTAAGATTTGGTATTTTTCAACAAGTTGACACTATTGAGTTGGATGACCCATGTGAAACTGATCCCGCTTAAACAACGACTGATAGCATATATTCAACCGAGGCTCACATGTTGTACAGGGAATGCCGACCCAGTCAATTAAATGCAAACTCGTGTTAGCCACACATATTACACCGCAGTCGGGGCCCTGAATGTAACACCCCAGCCCAACATTGAGCCTGGAATGCCACTAAACTACTATAACCATCTAATTTACATCAACTTACTATAAAATTTCAGCAAGCATAACAACATTAAAACCCATCCACGAGTCGCATTAACACAAGCATAACACTATGACAATCATAGATAAATTAGACCTAGGAGCATAGCAAAATAATTAACCAAGATTAACATAAACCAAGCATCTATGGTTATTCAATACCATCATGTCCTAGACATAAATATTCATGTTATTCTAAAAGTTTCTCATGTCCAATGAATCAAATAATTGGGTGAAGTGCATGATTCCAAGTGTGCTAGCCCTTCCCGAGTAAAACATCATCACTGGTCACCTAAAAACAACAATAGAGCAAGAATGAGTCCAAGACTCAGCAAATACATAATAAAGTCATAAACAATAGTTTATTAACCATAATTAAAGTTATCATCATCATCCATTTAGTTAATGCCATTATCATTCTCAAACAAACAAGCCATATTCCATATAGGTAAAGTTGCACAATTTAACAATTTACTTAGATATGCGAATGCACCAACATGCTCATGCTCATATGCATCTCATCACCGATACTGGGTATAGCGGAGTGTTCACCGTCGATGACACACTCTATCCTTCACTCCCGTGAAGTCCCCACCAAAGTAGGATTTTATCTAGAGCTCTCCGGACTAGTCATGTATCTTTCTCACCGACCTCACCGGAATAGTTACATGACTTTCTCACCGACCTGGCTTATGCAACCCATGTCATGATGAATGTAAATGATGCAACATCTTTATTTATTCATCAACATAGTCCATCTCATTAACTCAATATCTCCTCCTCATTATCTCAATATCATAATCTCATTCACTCAAGGTCATCAATATCATGTATAAGAACAAGTTGAACGAAAGCATAATAAATAGCATGATAAGTAACAACAAGGATCATGGTGAACAACTCATTGTTCACCACTCTACCATGTACTTGCCTTCCTATGTGTGTGGCGAGTTAGGAGGCAACGACGAATTTCTCCACTCCACCCCACCGCCTACACAAATATTTATTCAAATAAGAATAACAAGACATGATGTGGCTACAAGCGTCTTACCATAACCCTCTATCTAATCAACATAACCAAAAACTCAAAATGACGAATTAACTAATCAGCCAATATCGGCCATTCGATCGTGAAGACGAGAAAAATCGTAATTAAATATCTATAACTCCGAATGACTTGAAACCAGTGCTCAAATACTTGGAATTGCTCAGTTACTCACTTAACACTCGAGCACACTAAACGATGCGTACTTCGCATAAGGACCCGAGACGGTCAACACGATATGCCAACTTCCAAATTTCTGAAATTTTCGGAAACCAAGATAATCCAACTGGAACTAGAGAGTCATCATCGCATCCACGCAATGCTAACTCTCCACCAAAAAGGTTAAATCCTAAAATTTGACATTTCAACACGAAAACAAATCCATTTTCTAAATAGGCGGTTCTGAATGAACACCACGACGACCAAAGAAGAAACCACTCGAATGCCCAAATCAAATACTTCTTTTGGTTTGTTTGAATTAAAATGAATCGGACATGCCAACACAACGCCAACTCAGTTATGGAAAACAACGATCAACAACACATAACTCAAACGAAATCGGAAAACGCTTCACTAACCGAGAAACATCCTTTTCCTCGCTTTCTCTTTAGGAGTAAAACTTCTCTCGAACCTTGGAATTCAAATTCATCGCATATCACATGTGCTTAAACCTTTTAATTGAACATCCTCAAATTATGCTCAAACTGAAATATATCATTAACACCATTGTGAAGAGGCTCCATTGAATCCTCCAATTAGTCTAGGCATCTCATTCTACTAATCAACATTAATTTGATTGAAGGCACCCAAAGCGCCACAAAATAGATCCCACACAATCACATTACCTCTAATTTTCAAGAACTACTCGTAATCCTCAAGACACATGCTCATGTACTACATCGAAAGGTTCTATCAATGATCATTCCACCGTCAGAAACTCTATTATTCCACTTTCTTTACACACACTCATTGTGTGACCAAGGTCTAACATAAAAATGTAAAGCCCAGATTCAACCTCTAAGACTCTTACAATGAACTTCTGGTATACTTGATAGGGAATTCTTTGATCGGATAACTAAAATTCCTAGAATCCAAACAATATCCTCAATCATTAATATCAATATTCCTCACTAATCAAGTAACTACCTAATGTGATTAGCTTCACCAAACTTGAACCCACTAAACCACACTATTCCATTTCACCCACACGACCGCAACATACACATTCGCAAGACTTTAACTAATTGACCAAGTTTCAAACTTTTGAATATTTCAATATTCCACCGACATGAACAAGGGTTCTTGAATTACAATTCACTATTGGTTTTACTAGTTGTAACAACATAATCAGTTTTACCTCAACGACGATCATTCCTTTTGGATCCAATTCTCTACAAGATTTATATCACAAAATCAATTCTTCCTCCAATGCTCTTGAAATAACTTACAACATCAGGTCTCACCTCAACATATACTTGACCACTACTAACCGGATGTCACTCTATACCCCATAAGGTTTTGTAAAACAAATTGATGAAGTGGCAAATAAAATGTTTTTTTCAAAGGAAAAAAATATTTTCTTTTCATAACAATCATAAGACCGGAGAAATAGACAAATAACAAGGATCTCAGAAAAGCAAAAGCGGAGACCACAATTGAGGGCACAAGTCCCACAAAAAGAGAATATAAAATCTCAAATAAAACAAAGCACCACTTTTGAAAATCGAGAAACTCCTATGTGGCAAAAATAGAAAGTTTAGTCACACTTCAAGTAAATCGTGAGTTACAAAACTTGACTTGATCTCGAATACTTCTACTTCACTCTTTCTTTAACAAAGAAAGTAATTCTTTTTTTTTTATTATAACGTCACGTTGCCCACTCAAACAAGAAAAGTTGTAAGACCAAATCACATGAATCACTTAAGAACCAATAAAGCTTTCCAACAAGTCACTTGCTCAATCCAATCCCAGCTACTACATAAACCATGAACTACAAAAGATCACGGATGCAAAACTTGAAAATTTTCATTTGAGCGATACCACGAGTGACGATCAAATTACCTTCTTTCTATAAGAATCGACAACACACTACCAATCTATTGCTGATAATCTTACTAACATCCAGAATAATACACTGTTAACGAAAATTCATCATAGTCTACCCTTCCATTGTGCGACTCTCTAAAACTCACCAAATTGTTTCATACTACTTTATCATCTCGTCCTCAAATCGAGAGTCCACCAAAAGCTTACAAACTACTACAACAACAACTTTATTTTAGCAGAGATCTACTACACAAATCAAAATGTTATACCAAAACACTTTCATTATGGACATGCTATCGTCTGACAATTCCACTATCATGAAAGCATAGACCACCAATTAATCCCACAGTTCACCTCTTATAGATGCTCAACACCAAACGTCAACACACAATTGTTGCACTCCAACCATCATTGCTATCAATGGCTTTATCAAGAAATCTAGATGCTACCTACTTTCCTTTTCAAATCACATGAACAATCACAAATACATGTTCAACTGTCCATCCTCATATTTATATTTCGGTGCAAAATCCCGACAAAACTTCCAAAATCATAGCCTCCCATCGATCAAAAAGTCTCAACAACTCTGCAACCAAATTCGTCCAATTATTCTAGTTAAAATAACTATCTAGAAACTCCTTCCATAATATAAAATCATCTACTATCTACAGATAAGATAACTCCAATACTAATATCCACTATGGTAATAATCTAGCATCTCCCCAACTTTTCCTTCCCACACAGTAAGATTAATCCACTGAGACCAACTAATCCAACAAGTTTAGCAAAACTAAATAATTTTAATGATCATACCAGTCATCAATGTTCTACAATTCTTAATAACTCCTTTTTAATCCAATTAGGTATAGCCATACTATTAATCATAGTTCATCAAGAACTACCACATGACACCATCAAGTTAATCAACTTTCCTTCCAAGGTTCTTGGTTAAGATTGATTATACACCACACTACAGACCCAACTTGATAACACATACCATATCTATTAATTTATTTAATTACAACCTTTAACTTAACCACAACAAGACATCGCTAAAGGGTTTTAATATTTTCTTTTATTACAGAGAAGCATTCAACTTCAATACTCAAAATACCCAAAAGAAATACATTGGGTCAAAGCTTCCACATGTTAAAGGACTTGAAAAAGAAAACTTTCGTTATCAAAAATACCAAGCTAACAAATGAGTTATTTTTTCCCAACAAGAAAGGCATATCTCTCGTGAAAAGATCAACCTTGCAAATTAACGACGTTCACAAGAAACAACAACAGATCAACGAATGAGAACAAATAATAACTTAATATAACCAACAAAGACCAATAAAAATACATCAATCGCATTGTAAATACTAACCCAAGAAAATTCATCAACCGCAACTATAACAGAATAATCAAATTCAAACTCAAGGAAGAAAACAACTTTTCTAAAGAAATATATCCTCAACACACAGTAACTAAGTTACCCGATGTAAACACTTCACCACTATCATACAACAAGCGGTGATATAACTTGGCCATGCATATGGCCACAACCACAATCTCTACCTCTCGACTATCATGACCCATAGCAATCACATAATCAAATCATAAGTAGTCAGAACCAATTCATAACATAAAACATCAATACAACATAACGGAAGCGTAAATGCGATACTCATCCCATTCCCATCCTACTGTGCACCAGTGTGTCAAAATTTTAAGTTAATTAACCATTATCAAATTTTGGTATATTTTACAAGTCCTAAAACAAGTTTTAGCAATTTTAGGTTAACTAAGTTATTAATCTATTCACCACGGACTCAAGCCCGCTCGATACTAATCGTAACACCCTTGACCCAACATTGAGCACGGAATGCCACTAAACTACTATAACCATCTAATTTACATCAACTTACTATAAAATTTCAGCAAGCATAACAACATTAAAACCCATCCACGAGTCGCATTAACACAAGCATAACACTATGACAATCATAGATAAATTAGACCTAGGAGCATAGCAAAATAATTAACCAAGATTAACATAAACCAAGCATCTATGGTTATTCAATACCATCATGTCCTAGACATAAATATTCATGTTATTCTAAAAGTTTCTCATGTCCAATGAATCAAATAATTGGGTGAAGTGCATGATTCCAAGTGTGCTAGCCCTTCCCGAGTAAAACATCATCCTTTGGTCACCTAAAAACAACAATAGAGCAAGAATGAGTCCAAGACTCAGCAAATACATAATAAAGTCATAAACAATAGTTTATTAACCATAATTAAAGTTATCATCATCATCCATTTAGTTAATGCCATTATCATTCTCAAACAAACAAGCCATATTCCATATAGGTAAAGTTGCACAATTTAACAATTTACTTAGATATGCGAATGCACCAACATGCTCATGCTCATATGCATCTCATCACCGATACCGTATAGCGAGTGTTCACCGTCGATGACACACTCTATCCTTCACTCCCGTGAAGTCCCCACCAAAGTAGGATTTTATCTAGAGCTCTCCGGACTAGTCATGTATCTTTCTCACCGACCTCACCGGAATAGTTACATGACTTTCTCACCGACCTGGCTTATGCAACCCATGTCATGATGAATGTAAATGATGCAACATCTTTATTTATTCATCAACATAGTCCATCTCATTAACTCAATATCTCCTCCTCATTATCTCAATATCATAATCTCATTCACTCAAGGTCATCAATATCATGTATAAGAACAAGCTGAACGAAAGCATAATAAATAGCATGATAAGTAACAACAAGGATCATGGTGAACAACTCATTGTTCACTACTCTACCATGTACTTGCCTTCCGCGCTGTGACGAGTTAGGAGGCAACGACGGAATTTCTCCACTCCCTGCCCCACCGCCTACACAAATATTTATTCGAAATAAGAATAACAAGACATGATGTGGCTACAAACGTCTTACCATAACCCTCTATCTAATCAACATAACCAAAAACTCAAAATGACGAATTAACTAATCAGCCAATATCGGCCATTCTGATCAGCAGTACGAGAAAAATCGTAATTAAATATCTATAACTCCGAATGACTTGAAACCAGTGCTCAAATACTTTCAACGTAACAGGCTACGAAACTCTAGTTGGTGGAATCCTTTGATTCGGCCAAAACAGTGGCCTAAACAACAGTTGAAAACACTAACAGATATCTGCCCAGATTTCAGAACAGTGGTACAGAAAATGGCATAACTTTTAATATACAGATCCAATTGAGATGATCTTTATCAACTCGGAAAGATAATTTGAAGGGCTACAAAAACCTAGTTGGGTGGAAGTTCTGAATCGGACTCTAACTAGATCAAAACCGAGGGGCAAACCGATAGTTCCAAATTCTCAGGCAGACAGGACAGCGCACGATTAAAAAATTCATATCTCCTAAACCGTAAGGTGGAATCAAGTGATCTCAGTGCCAAAAGAAAGATACCGCCATCAGGAACAAAACTCTAGAAGACGAAAATACCAGATTCGGCCTCTAAGTAAATCATAATGGCCCGACAAGAAAATCTGCCAAATCACGTCAGCTCTCCTGGACAGTCGCGGTAAAACTACCATATCTCCTAAACCGTAACTCCAAATCAAATGATCTCGGTGCCAAAAGAAAGCTAAGACCAAGGGCTACAACTTTCTAAGAGGTGATAAGATCAGAAAACGTACGGAACTTACCCAAATCTGACGAACAAAAGCGCTGTACTGCAGGGACGAGGGTGGCGGCCGGTTGGAGAGGGGAGGAGGGGTGGCGGCAGGGAGGGAAAAGGGAAGGGGAAGGGGTTTTAGGGTTTAGGGGAGAGATACCCCTTGGCCAGCCCCTCATGGGCCACCCTGGCTGAGGCCCGAGTCCAGTTGCTAAAAACACGAAAACCCCTCAAGAAAAAAACGATTCAGATTCTCCCATTAGCTCCTTCTTCTGAAACTTCTTCTAGTACGCCGATTTACTTTTGGGGTATTACACTGAAGGTACGTACATGCGATGTAACACATCTACGCCCTTACCCTTCTAAGAACATCTGATATCGATATAAGCTCCACATGGCATACGACACGGCCCGAAGACTTAAGCATCTATGCCATATGAAATCAATACACATGTCCTTACTCTCCTGTATCCAACTCAATAATATTAACCCTTTACTTAACCAAACAGCGCCTATACACTGCGTGTGGAAGTACGTTGGTGCTTGAATCATCTAGTCAATGTTCAGTCCTTAATCAATCCAGACAAGACAACCACATTTCCCAATCTCGTGCACTAAGGCACCATCACTAGCATCCACTTGTCCGGATTAAAATCAGTGTGAATAAACAAAATTTGCTTTCATTTCAAATTTAAATAAACTGAACAAAGAATCAAAATAAATGAAATTCATTTAATGTTTCCAAGTTTGGTAAAATAAAATTGACACACTACAGACTGCATGGCTAAGCAATTACTGGAATAAATATCTTGATATTAAAAACACTACCTTAAGGTTGAGTGTATGATCAGATTTAAGGTAAGCCACAAGTATTCGGTTATAACTACCTATTGACAGATCACAATTTAATTTTTAGAAACTAGCATGCAACAGTGTCACTGTGTTTTGTAAATCTACAGTTCAAAAATTAGGATCAACATGGTGCAGAGAGGATGCTTGCCTTGGTAGAAGTCCACTTGTTCACTATTGTAGGCATTATCGTTCACGTCGCGCAATTCGTAATCTAAAGAGAAAATACAAATGCGAATAAATACCAATAAAATCGAGAAATCCAAAGTGCTCAAAAATGCATGATAATTATATATTAATGAGGTTATGATTCTAGATGCACTTAGGTATAGATTGTAGTTTAATAAAAATTCAATTTCTTATGGGTGGTTAAAGTTAATTCAATTTACGTGTAATTATAATGGTAGATGATACCTAGAGTTTAGGCGATGTTGTTTTCCTTAACACCTAGTACTCACAAACACTCTCTACTTATTCTTAATTCTACAAAATTTTTCTACTCCAATTCACCTAATCAACTAAACACTTAACTACAAAATACATTATTTCCCTAATTACCTACTCTAATCAGTCTTCCCCTCCTATCTCTACCCCTAGCTCCCGGCCGATGCTCCCATCTCCCCCCTTATCTCTTCCTCCCCTTACTCATTCGGCCGGCCGACACTCTGACTCTCTATCTCTCTCGGTCTCTCTCTCGATCCTTCTCCACTGCGCCGCCTCCTCCGGCTCCCGCTGCAGCCGCTCCGGTTCCCTGCGCCGCCGCTTCTCTCCGCTCCGCTGCGCTGCCCGCTACCATCCCAGGCTCCGTCACCCCGGCTCCGGCTGCTCTCTCGCCTCGGCGCCCTGCGCCTCGGTCCCCTACACTCCTCCTCCTCGGCGGCCGAGGCTGCTGCCGCCTCTGGTTCCTCTGCTGTTGCTTCTCCCATGGTGGCTTGGTGCTTGGCGCGACCGCGACTCCGGCTCGCGTTCGCCGACTCGCCCTACTCCGGTGCCCGGCTTGGCGGCTCGGCCTCCGGCCGCCGGCCGCCTTGCTCCTCGAGCCGGCCTCGGCTACTCGGCCTCGTTCTCGGCTTGGCACTCTCATCGACTCGATTTTCCCCGTTCCATTTGATTTCAGCTAAGATGATTTTGATTTGGGTTGTTTTCGATGTTGCTTATGGTTGATGCATGCATATGATCTTTGGGAGGTGGGCTTGCTCTTGGTGAGCGGGGGTTAGGTTGAAGCCTACCCACGATGGTGCTTTGGGGTGGTGCCCGGTGGTGGTGTCCTCGGTAGTGTTCTTGGGGTGGTGACCGACGTAAGACTACCCCTTTTCCTTACTCCCTATCTCTACTCCCTACCCCACTATGCTCTGTGATGAAGATGAACGAGAGCTATTTGATGCTCTTGAGATCCGGGATTGATTCTATTAAGATCCGTGATTTGTGAGAATGATTTGGATGAGTGCAATGCATACAGAGGTCCGTGATTGATGATGTGCAAGTGATATGCTTGCCGATGGGTCTTGGGTTACCTCTTCTTGGGACTTGGGTTTGGGAAGTAGAGGGTAGCGATCTTTGTGTCTTTGGTGCTCCCCTCTGGTGCCCTTCTCGCCGTGCTCCCTCCGGTTCCCGGCTTCCTTGGCTTCCTTCCTCCTCTTGCTCTGGCTTCCTTCCTCCTCTTGCTCTGGTCTGCTGCTGCTTTGCTTGCCTTGCCTTGGTGGTTGCGACATCAGTTGATGATGGTGATCTTGGCTTGGCTTGGCTTGGCTTGGCTTGATGATTTGCTCTGGACTTGGCTTTGGTTGTCCTGCTCTTGATTGCCTTCGGTTCTTGCTTATGAGAATAGATGGAAATGGGGTTCGGCTGAGGAGAATTGGGAAGGGGAAATGGCTGCTGGGGAGGAAATGGGTTGCTTGCTCCTGCTGATTTTGCAGGGGTTGGGAATTCTCCGAAGGGGGTCTTTGTCCTCGGTGCTTTCTTCGGCTCTGCTCCTCTCTTGCTTGCCTTGGTGGCTCTCTGGTCAGTCTTGGCGGTGGTGCTTGGTTGGAGAGGCAAATGAGTCATCATTGCAAATTGCTAATGATGTTCATGCATTTGTGCTTATCGAGATGGCTCCTAAGATATTTTTGGGCTGGGCATTTTTGGTCTATTGGTTAGCAATTCATTATGCAATGGTTTTGTGACAGTTGAGGCAATTCAGTATACGTAGGTTTTGGATTTCCCTAAATGCGAATGATGAGAACCTACGGAAATAAGGCGGTGCCGATTTACTTAGGTTAGTCCGGGTATCTTGGGTATCCTCAGTGCCGACTAATGCAGGTTAGCCTAGGTGACTTAAAAGCCAAGATGTCGGTTAACCCGAGTTGGTGTGGGTAGTCGCGATACTCAAGGTGCCGACTAATCTAAGTAGACACAGGAACATAATGATTCCTATGGTATCTTGACGGCACTTTATTTTATTCTAACTCTATTATCCTGCTTTTTGAATAACTAATGGTCTTTTGATTGGTTGGCGGACTATGGAGCTGCGAATGGTGTTTCGGATTGGGTCGAGGAAGATGATTTGTCTGAACAACGATGGACAGGCAAGATTTCAAGGAAGGCTTTAGACGACATGCAATGCAAGTTTTATTTTAACATTTTGTAAATTACTCAAAGTTGTAAAACATAATCTGATCTGATGTAAATAAATTCTTGTGTTACTTGTATTGAGAAGATTGTTATTTATGATAAACATTGTAAGGTTCTTAATTAAATTATTTCCCAGAGAATTTCATAAGTATTTATTGTTGTCTCTCTTTGGAGTTGATTGGAGTTACCTATTAGACTTGATTAGGATATTTACAAATGCAAAAATTTTGCAAATGCTTCAGAAATAACAAATATAATATAAAATGCATATAATTACTGTTTATTAAAATTGGGGCTATTACTGATATACATCATGGAACTACATAGCGGAACTTCCATAATCTCTTGCCGAACTTCCGATTTCGGAAAAACGACTGAAACTTGCTTTTGTTATTTGATCTTGCTTCATTTACTTTCTTTAGATCTTCAGAGATCTTTGTAGGCTGGTTTTAAATACAGTGAAGGGGAGTATTAATTTTTAGGCACCATTCACCCCCCCCCTCTGTTGCTATTTCGGTCCTTCAATTGGTATCAGAGCCGGTTAGCTCTTCTTTATAGATCTTAACCGGTCGGTTGAGCCATGGCAACGGACAAGTATTCCACCAAGCCTCCAGTTTTTGATGGTCTGGATTACCCCTTCTGGAAGAGCCGAATGGAAACTTACATCCAGGCTCGGGGGTATGCCATCTGGAGAAAGGTGAAGGTTAGATTTGCTGTTCCTGCCGATGAAAACATCAATGTGGGAAAAATGCCCGATGTTGAGGCAAATGCTAAGGCAAGGAACATAATCATTCAGGGTTTGAGCAGAAGTGAGTTTGATCGCATTTCTCATTTGATTTCTGCTTACGACATATGGGTGACCCTCGATGCATACCATGAGGGCACCACCCAGATTAAGACGGTTCGACAAGACCAGTTCAAGCGTGAATACAGTAAATTTGAGATGCTTGCTGGTGAATCTCTTGACGAGTGCTTTTCGCGTTTTCACAAGATTTTGAGCAATCTCCGAGCGGTCGGTCTTACATACCCCGACTCGGATAACGCTCGACAGATGCTTTCTGCACTTGATCTTCGTGTTTGGGAGATGAAAGTGACTACCATCAAAGATAGCACGGACCTCTCGACCCTGACTCTTGATGCGCTTTACTCGCGTCTCAAGACTCACGAGATTGACATTGTCTCTCGAAGGTCGAAGTCACAGTCGATGGCTTTAGTCACTGATCCCACTTCTGGATCTTCTTCTGAGTCGATACGTGGGTTCTCCTTAGCTGCGCTCTGTGACATAACTGATGATCAGTTAGAGCAGCTTGAGGATGAACAACTAGCCCTCCTAGCTCGGAAGTTTTCCCATGCTCACAAGAGGAGGAGGGATGGAAAAAGAGGAGGTGATGTGATTTGTTTCGAGTGTGGTGGCCCCAACCACATTCGAGCAAACTGTCCCAAGCTTGGGAAGGGCAAAGGTGACTATGGCGGTCCAAGCAAGAACGACTACATCGACAAGAACCGCAACACGAAGCCCTCAGCACCTGATCAAGGCAAGAAGAAGTTCCGCAACTTTGGGAAGGCAAAGAAGGCATTCCATCGCGTCCTCACCGCCTCGATTTAACCGGACACCAATGAGGTGGAGGGGTGGAGTAACGATGATGGGAAGGGACGATCATGATCCCAAGGACGCGGCAACTTCTCGGCATGTGCTTCATGGCCCTCGGGCGAATCGAGCAACAATGAGTGTACTCGACTCGACGAGGTTAGTCCCACTTACGACCAGCTTAATGATGCTTTTCTTAAGCTAGGTAGATTTCATGCTAAGTCTAGGGCTAAGTGTTCTGTGTTGGAGAAGGAAGTAGCTAGACTATCACGGGAGTTTACCTTACTTACATCTGCTCCCTGCCGTGATGATTGTGACACTTGCTGTGCTTTGCTTGATGACATGGAAAAACTAAGGACCTTGCATGATAGTGTGTCCTCTGAACTTGACATGATTAAGGTAGAGAACATTAGCCTTCTTGCTGAATTAGAGATGAGTAGGGTAGCACCTCCTTCATCCACTACTACTGAGGCTACTGCTTGCACCTCATGTGAGGTTAAGGACAATTCGTTTAGAGGTCTTTATACCATGTTGCTTGATCTGCCTGAAACTTGTGAAAATTGTAATAATCTCAAGATGAACCTAAAACGGGCAGATCACAAAATTGCTGAATTCCAAGCTGCGCTACTAGAGCCTATTGTTTCTTGTTTAAACTGTCCTAAGTTAACTGCTGAACTAGAATCAGATCTAGCGGTTTCAAGAAATGATTGATCACGAGAACAAATTGGCTCAAGTATGCTTCTAAGGATCTTGTTAGCTCACCATGCAAGCAATGTAATAAACTAAAATGTGATTTGATTGCTTTGGATGAAAAATGTGTGAAGCTAACTAAGGACCTTCTAGAGACACAATCATCTACTTGTATTGTGTGTGCTGGGAAGAAGTCTAAGGGTTTGGTAGAGACGCCTAGCAACGTGAACCAATCATTAGCGATGGGATCGTTCCCTAAAGTCGGCTGTGCGTGCACAAGCCAATCTTTCCTCGGTTGTTGGTTCTTCTTCTGCTCCCTTACCTTCTGCTGTCCCTTCTTCCCCCTGCTCTTCTTGCACCTCTCTCTTTCGGGAGTGTCAGTATCTTATGAACACTCTCGAGAGGTTTGTAGGAGGCAAGAAGAAGCTCAATCTCATTCTAGACAAATCTAAAATTTGCAGATTTAATCAGGGTCTAGGATATGATATCCAAGAGGATATGAGGAAGCATCCACCTGTCGTGCTCAAAACCATAGCACCAGGTGTGATCAAAACTAAGCCCAGGACTGAGAAAGTCAATTTTAAGTCAGCGGGTTTTGTTCAAAGGATTTCTGACAGCAAGGTGATTCCACCTGCAGCTTTGGCCCTCGTATAGGCGTATCATTGCACCTTCATCGTAAAGATGGACATTTAGTTGATCATTACTTGAGCGCGCCAAGATCGCGTAGAGATCGTGTTGAGTCTCTTAGGCACATTCGTGGTCACCCCGGATCTTGAGTGCACCTAAGACCAACACGAGGTCTAGATTTGTTCCATCTGATGATTTTGGGCAGCATCGAGGACTTGGTTTTTCTGAGTTTTCTGATTTTCATCCTCATGCTCCCTTTGGTCGTAACTTCCGCCGTCCTGAGGGTAGATCTCGTTTTTCCTTTCGAGATAGCTACCTGCGGCAAGATCGATATATTCGCGCACTTCGACTCGCTCTCCCATAGCGATCGGATCCAAAGAACAGTGAGATCTTTGACTTGTTGAGTGACGAGAGCGTAGGGTAGATAGAGGTCGGTCTTGCTTGACTACTTCATCACATTCGCGTGTTACTCGGTATTGGGTGCCAAAATCACCGTTGATTCACCCGATCTTCGAGACTTTACTATCTGTTTGACTCGTGGTCGCGGCCGGAAGGAAAGGTCTGGATTGTAGACTCCGGTTGTTCACGTCATATGACTGGAGATTCTCGTTGGTTTTCTTCCCTAGCCCGTGCTCCAGGTGATGAGACGATCACCTTCGGAGATGCTTCATTTGGGCGCGTCATCGCTAAAGGTACTGTGAGCATTAATGATTCTTTCATTTTAAAAGATGTTGCCTTAGTAAGTAAGCTGCGGTATAATCGCTTTGGCCTCTCGACTTCTGATGACGGTTTCGAGGTGAGCTTTAAGAAAAACAATTGCAAAATTCTTGATTCTTCGGGTAGTCTAGTTTGCGGGATTTCTCGATATGGGAGGATCTTTCGTGCTGATTTTTCCGGATCTTCTGGTGATCCTCTCCGATGTTTAATTGCTTCAATCCGTGATTTGACTTTCGGCATAGAAGACTTGGTCATATAGGATTTGATCATCTGACCCGAGTTAGCGGCCACGATCTCATTCGTGGCTTGCCAAAACTCAAAATGGTCAAGGATCTTGTTTGTGCTCCTTGCCGGCACGGCAAAATGGTTGCCGCTTCACATCCTCCGATTCTGATGACTATGACGGATGCACCACGTCAATCGCTCCATATGGACACGAGGGACCAACTAGAGTGCGATCGAGGGAGGAAGTGGTGCGTACTTGTCGTGGTCGATGACTTCTCGAGGTATTCTTGGGTATTTTTCTTAGCCTCGAAGGATGAGACGTTTACTCTTTTCGTGGTCTTTTAGTAGGCTTTCTGTTGAGCTCCCGGTGCATTACAAGCAATTCGACCGATAATGGCACCGAGTTCAAAATTCCTACTTTGAGAGTTTTGTGGTGAGGCAGTGTAGAGCACCGTTCTCATCTCCATCGTCCCCCAACAAAATGGCGTTGTGGAGAGGAAGAACCGTACCTTGGTCGAGATGGCGGGACGATGCTTGATGAGTACTCTACACCTAGGAAGTTTTGGTGAGGCAATTGCTCTTGCTTGTCATGTTTCTAACAGAGTCTTTCTTGGGCACTCTTGCATCGCACTTCTTATGAGTTGAGATATGGGCGAAAACCGGCGTCTCGCATTTTCGTGTGTTTGGTTGCAAGTGTTTTATTATGAAGTCCGGGAACCTAGATAAGTTCGAGTCACGATCTTGTGATGGGATCTTTACGGGTTACTCGACTTCTTCTCGTGCCTATAGAGTGCAGGCTGCGAGTCTAGTAAATTGTTAGAATCTGTGAGGTGACCTTCGATGAGGCCACCCGAGGACTAGGCACGATATTTCGAGTTCCTTAGAGATGCCGAGTCCATCTTTGTGGGCGATGAGGAGGATGGAGATGAGGTTGCTTACCCGATCCAGTTCCTTCTCCTCCTCTTGAGGTGCCTTCTTCCACCGCACCTCGAGGAGATCGACCCTTACCTTCGCTTCTTCCGAAGCTAGTGGCTCTGTCCTATCTCGTGCGCTAATGAGGTAGAGGCCACTTCTTCATCTCACCTGGACCTCCAAGACACATTCAAAGGACCATCCTTGAGAGCGGATAATTGGAGATCTCTTTGAGCGAGTCACTCGTTCAAAAGCGGCATGTCTCTATTCATCTCCATTACGCCTTTGTTGCCTCGTTTGAGCCCAAAGACGTTTGTCATGCTCTTTACGATGAGTCATGGACTAACGCCATGCACGAGGAATTGGAAAACTTTGAAAGGAACAAGGTCGGTCCTTGTTGAGCCCCTCAAGGTCACAATATCATTGGGACCAAATGGGTGTTCAAGAACAAGCAAAGTGAAGATGGGTTAGTCATTGAAACAAGGCTAGGCCGGTAGCTCGGGGTACTCTCAAGTTGAGGTCTAGATTTTGAAGAGACTTTTGCCCTCAGTAGCTAGACTTGAAGCCATTAGAATCTCGCTTGCCTTTGCAGCTTCTAAGGGTTTCAAGCTTTACCAGATGGATGTCAAGAGTGCCTTCCTCAATGGCCTTATTGAGGAAGAAGTCTATGTGAGACAGCCTCCTGGTTTCGAGAACCCCAAATACCCTAACCATGTCTACAGGCTTTCCAAAGCTTTGTATGGACTCAAGCAGGCTCCCAAAGCTTGGTATGAAAGGCTTAAGTCCTATCTGCTGAGCCATGGTTTTGAGATGGGTAAAATTGACAAAACCTTGTTCATCCGCCGTCTTGGCACCGATCTTACGCTCGTCGGATCTACGTGGATGACATTATCTATGGCGGCTCCTCGCATGCTCTCGTTTCCCAGTTTTCCGATGT
Organism: Hsuehochloa calcarea; assembly: GCA_036346395.1. Classification (NCBI taxonomy): domain Eukaryota; kingdom Viridiplantae; phylum Streptophyta; class Magnoliopsida; order Poales; family Poaceae; genus Hsuehochloa; species Hsuehochloa calcarea. The sequence goes on from CM070601.1 coordinate 40,553,556, forward strand.
CATGAGCTCGGAGTTTGAAATGAGCATGATGGGCGAGTTGAGCTTCTTTCTTGGCTTCCAAATCAAACAGTCTCGGGAGGGTACCTTTCTTCATCAAGGCAAATACACTCGAGACCTCCTGAGCGTTCGACATGAATGATGGAAAGCCAAGATCAACTCCAATGGCATCTACAAACCGCTCTGGATCCGGATGAAGACGGCGAACTGTTGACCAAAAGGATTTGAGAGCATGATTGGCTCTCTCTTGTACCTCACGGCCTCGAGACCGGACATACACTTTTACGTGTGTCTTTGTGCTCGGTTTGAGCTTCTCCTCGCGTATCTCACCGTCAGGCGGTGAAGCGCATCTTTCGGTACCTTCGAGCTACCATTGACTATGGTATCCGGTACTCCTCCTCCTCTTGTCTATCTCTTAGAGCCTTCTCCGATCAGATTTATTGGGTCAGTAGGATAGATAGGAAGAGCACTTCGGCACTTGCCAATTCATTGGCACTTCTCTCTCTCGGTCGTCGAGGAAGCAATCCGGTGTTCGCGATCCCACTGCAGAGGCCGAGCACGCGTTCTTTGCGACCGATTCTTTGTAGCCAAGTGCTTTGGATGGTCTTGACCTGCGGGATTTCGGTTATCTATCATTGCGTTCCACTCTTCTCGTGATAACACGTCTGCGATTTGCATTGCCAAGAACCCAGTGCAACATTCTCGGACCAAGCATATTGATATCAGATATCACTTTCTTCGAGACCATGTAGAGAAGGGTGACATTGTGCTCCAGTTTGTGGAGAGTGAGCACCAGTTGGCAGATATCTTCACTAAGCCTCCGGATAGTTCTCGGTTTTCAGCTCTGCGGGGAGAGCTTGGGGTGGTTTGTCCTTACGGACTGCTGTGAGGGGGAGCTATGGGCTACTACTGTTTATATTATATTATATTATACTATTACTCCTTTCTGGTTACATTTCTTTTAATGTTTTGGGTCGAAGTCCTTCCAGCATAGGCTAGAATGGTTCTCTTGCCAAATTGCTTTGACTGCTATTTCTTATCTTGTGTTTCTAGGATGCTGCTTATTAGCTGTCTCTTCCTTCTCTAAGTAGAGCTTACTCACTTCTTATAGGTTCTAGCAGGGGTCGGGCCACCCTTGGGTAGACAGGGACAGTGTTTGCTCCTTAGTGTATGTGTAGATCAGCTGATAGTCCTAGAATCATATGGGGTAGATAAGAACCTGTCTGAGCGATAGTTTCCTCTATATCTTTTCTATGCTCTAAAGGACTGCCTTTTCTGTTTTACTTATCAGATTCTCGTTTTTGTTCCTTTGGTTCAGGGGGAGTTATTCTTGGTTATTCCATAATCTTAATTTTGTCATAACTCAACCTGAATTAAAAGATGCATCTCATTCTGAAGGGAATCTGGATTTTTGTGCATATCATCCTGCATTGCATTATAATCAAATGGAGTCTTGTTTATTATCCCTTATGATATGTTTTCACTGTCTTACATCTTGCCATGATTTATGCTAAACTGCTAGATCTATCATGACTTTTTATGTGTAGTTGAGTCTTTGCCATGCTAAGGTAATTAAAAATGCTAAACTGGAATTAAAATCTTGTCATAATAGCTCTTGAGACTAGTCTGGTTGAAGCTATCCTTTTATGATTTTCGCCATGTCAAGTAGGCTGAGTTGAGTCCTGAATCTCTTTTGAACTTTTGAGTAAGCTATGTCAGTTTGTTAAGAAAACATGACTTATCTCTAATCGCTGGTCTAAAAACTTCAAAAGCAAAAATGATCTCTTTTGTGCGAAAAAACTGATCTCACCAAATCTTTCTCATGAGACGGCTTGCCATTGCACTAGGCACGAACTCAGGGGGAGCCTTGGATGACCTAAGATCACCTCCTTAAGTCTGTTGCTTGGAGTGATCGCATAAGGCTTGGGATCTAGCACATGGCTAATAAAAAAAAATGGTTGAAGCTCAGGAGGCGCTTGTGGATGGCACCTAGTCGAGCTTGCTTTATGAGATAAAACCATAAAAAGTCTTCAGAAAAAGAAAAATGTGCTAAAATTGCTTATCATCAAAGAGACCAAGTTCTGGATAAAATGAGTCCTTCTTCAACTGGTAGCACTCTAAATTGTTCAGTATGAGTCTTCTTGGTTCAACTTAGATTATTTGACATGGCTTGCATCATCCTTGGATATCTTTAGCTAGATTTCAATCTTGACTTATTTGACCTGCTAAAGAATTGGATCATTAATCAGATTATGGATTTTCTGTCTTAGCTATTCTCTACATCAATTGTCATGATCTTGATAGCATTCTTCTGGGTTATGGCTTGGTGTAATTCTCTAATAATCATTTTGGATAATCTACATGGCTCCTAATGCTTAAAATGAACATCATATAGTCTTTTCCTCCCTTTTCTACATATTGATGATTTTATTGCCAAAGGGGGAGAATTTTTGTGATAAAAAGCCTTCTGGAGAAAAGTCTTGAGTTTTGTGCGAAAATTGCTCTTTCATCTCATCTCAAGTCTTTCTCTTTTGTCAACTTGGTCTTGAGCTTAACTACTCTTGTTTAGACCTTGGTTGTTGTAATCTCAAACTCATCTTATGCTTTTTGGTAATTGTCAATATACTCATCAAGGGGAGATTGAGAGACCATGTGAGAGGTCCTCCACTCGAGTGATGAGTATTTGACAAGTGTGTTGATTAGATTGAGAGTTGAGTTTTTCGGTTTGGGTGCTTTACGGGTGAGTCGGGAAATCGGAACTACCGTGTGTATGGAGCGGAAGTTCGATAAATCGAACTACCGTGTTGGAAATAGGAACTTCCGATTTTCCCGGTTTTGAGTTGGTGAAGGAAATCGGAACTTCCGCACAAGGGTAGCGAGTGTCCGATATCTGACATTGAGTGTTTTACGAGGTACCAAATCGGAATCAAATATCCGAAAGTCGGTTGTTCGGATATCGGAAGTACCGCAGTGTTGAGTGCGGAACTTCCGATAATCTGACGAGCTTGGATGTTCGGAAATCGGAACTTCATTGTAGTAAGTCTTGGAACTTCCGATTGTGTCGAAATCGTGCGAGAGAAGAATATTTTGTGTTTTGATTTTGTATGAGTTTGAGTCTTATACATATGTTGATGCTATGATATTGTGCAATGCTATGTGATGTGTTTTATGCTGTGTTGATCGCAGGCATCAAGATGGAGTCGTGGCGAGACACGTGGACCGGACTAGGCGCAGGAGGCGTTGAGGTCAGAACGGTCGGGATGTGTTGAAGACGGCGTGAATCTTGAAGCGGTTGCGAGTCGTACACAAGAAGGAAGACGGAACCTTCCAAGAAGGTGCGCAAGGGGCGAAAGGGTCTTTTCGCAAAGCGGCACAAGTGGAGGCGGTTCTGTTTGGGTCTAGTGGGCTTAATGGGTTGGAGGCCCATTAGCAAAGGCTATAAATAGAGGTGAACCCCTCGTGTTAGGGTTAGACCTTGAGAGAGAAAATTAGGGTTAGCTCTAGAAAAGGATTTGTTTTGCTTTTTGAGAGCTTGTTGAGATGGAGAGTATGAACTGAAATCTTTTGTAATCATTCCTCTTTGCGTTACCTCTGTAATCCATGTTTCAATCCAATGAAATCTGAGGTTTCGATTATTTGATTTTGCAACTCTCTCTCTCTCTGTTCATGTTGAATATCTAGGGTTTTGGCATATCTTTTGATTCGTTTTATGAAATAGCATGAAACTTCATATCTAGAATCGTTTTGGTATTGCTATTACTTCCTCAAAGTTTCATGCTCTAAGAATCGAGAATCTAAACTTATCATTGGTTTTGGTCTTTCTTGCCCCTTCTTCAAGAAATCCATTTTGGTTCGATTATTGAATCTTTGGTTGCGATTCTTCTCCATAAGGTCAAGATAGTGTTTAGGATGATGTCTGTAAAACTTGACTGAGAAGAGCATTCAAGATTAAGTAGTTTGGATTTTTGGGCAAAAACCGGCGTTACATTCTTGATCGGGATAATCGGACTTCGATTTTATGCGTGGAAGTACATAAGCGGAACTTCCGCGATATACATCGGAACTACATAGCGGAACTTCCGCAATCTCGCCGAATTTCCGATTTCGGAAAACGACTGAAACTTGCTTTTGTTATTTGATCTTGCTTCATTTACTTTCTTTAGATCTTCAGAGATCTTTGTAGGCTGGTTTTAAATACAGTGAAGGGGAGTATTAATTTTTAGGCACCATTCACCCCCCCTCTGTTGCCATTTCGGTCCTTCAGATTTGGACGTACGGTTTAGGAGTTATGGTAGTGTTACGGCGACTGTCCATGAGGGTTGACGTGATTTGGCAGATTGTCTTGTCTAGCCAATTTAAATTTTTTAGAAGCCGAATCAGAAATGCCTCCCAAAATGAATGTTGTAGATAATTCTGCAAGATTTTCAATTTGATAAAGAACATTTTTTTAGTGTTTCCAATAAAAAGTTATGCAAGTTTTACCATCTCTATTTTCTGTCTGTCAGATTGTTAGGACAGAGATCTTCACCTGACCATTAGGACTAGTAGGAGGCCGAATTAGTGGACTTGCCCAACTAGACTATTGTAGCTGGTTTTGTCGTGATTCCATAGAGTCCAATATCACACTGTTCCGGGTTGCGTACCAAAATTTATGGTTGTTTTGGTGCTCTGTCCAGAGAACCCGACGTAAAAATTGATATTCTATAGGTTGGCTTGGTAGGGATAGTTTATGGCAGAATCAGAATGACTCCCCAACTAAGTTTATTTAGGTAATTTAATTACCTTTCCAGAAAGTCTGAGAACACGTAATTTGGATCCCGGTAGTGAAAGTTATGAATTTTATAAGTTGACTGTCCACTGAGGGGACAGATCGACGTTTAGGATTTGGGGTTGGAATCGAGTTAGACCCTTTCGCGAGTTCGAGTAGGTTGTTATATATATTTTTTGCTTTGGCCAGTTACTATCACCTTAGTGTGCGTTAACTATTTATTCAGGTGGTGGACGGGTCCCGGGGGCAGCGCCTTCCGCACGTCCCACGTTCTCTCGCGGTTAAGGCAAGTGTGATTATGGTTATATTAGATATTATCGAATGACTTGACCGATCCATTCTATAGTTATTTATATTGTTCATGATTGATTTGGTCATATGTCTGGTAAGGAGCATGGACTCTATTGTTACGAGTTACGTGTTTATCATGGTTGCATTGAAAGTTGGAAGGACTATATTTGTGAGTTTTGTAGTATGAGTAGGATATTCATATGCAATGTTGTTATGGATGTATATTGTTGTCAAATGGAGAATTCATACATATGCATCATGTAGTTTATAGAAGTCTTGGTCATGTGTTGATCAAGCCAGAGATGGGTCCCGTCATGTTGGTGACGGGCAATAGGTCTCCATGCTTGAAGAGCATGGGCCAGGGTCCTCATACTTGCAAAGTATGGGCAAAGGTCCCTGTGCCAGATGGCACAGGCATGGGTGTGCATCGACGGATGCACACTTTGCATTACCGGTAAAATACAAAAAGACAAAGATAAAGACAAAGAGCATAAAGAGCATATGAGCAGGTTGCATGTCATGTGTATGTCGTTTATTCGGTGAATAGATTTGTGATGTATAATTGATGGGTTTCTTTCTTATACTGTTGTTACCAATTTTTATGCTTGCTGAGTCTTTGGACTCACCCCTTGTTGTTTGTTGTGTTTTAGGTACCTCTATGAGATCGGCATGCATGGGAGAAAGGAAGGGCTAGGGTAGTTGCACGCTCTCACTATATACACACATGAGAATAAAAGGGAAATTAATTCAGTAGATGGATGAATTACCTAAAATTCTGCTTACGATCATTACTTGATTGGATTAGACTGTAATAAAGGAGTTTAAAAATTGGATACTTATGATCTACTTTCAGGTGTCTATTTGATAAAGATGAATAGCCTATGTGGGTTATGTTTGTATCATTTTTTTTACTAGACTACCTCTTGTTATATTTGCTTGTGGGAACCTCCAGTATAGTAACTATACAAAGGAGGTTCTGCCGGAATTTGGTAAAGAGCTTTAGTTAATTATGTTTAACTTGTTATTTTAGTAGCATTCCAAGCTCATGTTGGGCTGGGGTGTTACAGTGAACGCCGAAGCAACCACACACCCTAATCAGGGACACGTGCAAGGGCAACGGCGTGGTCACCCCCCAGCTTAGAAGGTGGCTCAACCATTCCAGAAGGCTGCCCATGGTCGAGTCAACCATATCTTGACCGAGGAAGCGCAGAGGCACTTGACGTTGTGTTGGGTACGCTTCTTGTGAACTCTTATCCTTCTACCGATTTATTCAATTCTAGAACTTCTCATTCCTTTATATCAAAGTTTTTTGCTGCATTTAGTGATATTTATATTGTTCCTATGCATGCTCCATGATTATTCACTCTCCGGGGTCGAAGATGAGAGCTGAAAGCGAGTGTCGCGATGTATCTATTGCAATCGTAGGAATGGGATTCTTGGCAAATCTTATCCTCCTCACTTCAGTGAGTTTGGATGTGATATTTAGCATGGATTGGCTGTCCCAACACTTGGGACAAATCAATTGTGACAAGAAATTTGTCTTCCTCACAAGTCCCTCCGGCGTGCAAGTCGGAGTTGCGCCGAAACAACTTCAACCGCATCTTTTCGCGCTTGAAGTAAAGTCGGCTTTGGAAATTCATGAAGTCCCAGTGGTGTATGACTTCGTTGATATTTTCCCTGAATAATTTCCTAGGATGCCTCCAGTCCGAAACATCGAGTTTGTTATCGAGTTGCTGCACGGTACCGCCCCGATTTCGAAGAGGCCATATTGGATGCCTCCGAATGAATTGGAGTAGTTGAAGAAGAAACTTGGTGAACTTCAAGAGAAGAGTTTCATATGCCCAAGCTCATCACATTGGGGCTGTCCTGTGATCTTTGTGAAGAAGAAGGACAAGACTCTACGGATGTACGTCGATTATCGTCCGTTGAATGTAGTGACGGTGAAGAACAAGTATCCGTTTGTGGATTTCATGGGGATATGTTCCAGATCTTAGGATAATGTGACAATTGGCAATGGCGTTTACGGTTTGTCGTTTCACGTGTTTTCGACAAAGCTACAGGCTTACTGGACATGGGCGGTCCGACCGGTCCTTGCACGGCGGTCCGACCGGTCTCAAATCGGTCGGACCAGCCATGTGGGGCGGTCGGACCGGCGGTGACCAAAGTGGTCAAAACGAGCTGGGCCAAAAATAGGTGTTGTAGGCAAGTGAGGGGATCCCAATGCACTTGGTCTCATGATTTTTGTAGTCTCCAGTAAGAAGTTCTATTGGTTTAAAGTTTCCAGAGGTTTTGATTTTCGGGGTTGAAATTGGCTAAGTCCCAAGGGCGGTCCGACCGCCACGAGGGTCCGACCGCCAGAGGCGGTCCGACCGCTCACTGGAGCGGTCAGACCGGTATTGACTTGAACGTCGGCCAACTTCGTGGCGATGTTGATTGGTTAGGTCAAAGTCATTGGTATCGTGGCATATGGTTTGCATGATGCATGTTTTGACTAACATGGGTCAAGTTGTGAAGAACTTGTTCCCGAATTCGTGTTTGCTTGTCTGTGGTTGTGCATGTTGCTTGGTGGTCAACGACGGTCAACGACGAGGAGGATCGGGACTAGACTTGGAGAGTTGAGGTCCAGAACGATCGACGATGTCGGGTGAGGTTAATGACTCAAGCGTGACACAAGATGGACAAGGGTGACCTATTGGCAAATCCATGACGCATGGTGAAGCGGTTTAGGTCAAAAGGTTAAAGACGGCGCTTTGCGAAGCGTGCGTGTGTGACCCGTTTGTTAGTGGGCCTTAACGGGAGCCCAATTAAGTCAAACCCAAGGAGTTCTAGGCCTCCACTATAAATAGGAGGAGGTGGTGGCTGCACCCCTCCCTCTCGCTGTTTTTCATCTCTTTTGTTGCTTGCAAAACCCTAATTGGCTTAGGGAGAGTTGAGGTGGAGGCTAGGGCTTTTCATGGTTTGAGGAGAATTTCGTGATCTTGGATTGACCACTGATCCATGATGGCGTGGGTGTAATCCAGCGACGATCACGTTATTAATCTATGCAAGGTTTGCTTGAGATAAGTCTCTTTCCGTTCTTGCTTTCGATTTCGTGATTTTAGGGCTTTCTTTGATCCGCGAGTTTGTGATTGATTCTTTCACGTGAATTAGCTTGCTGTGATATGTGTGAATCTATCTAGCATCATCTTGATCATCAATCTCTCACGAACAAGCTTTAGGATCAAGTTTTCGTTCTTGCCCGGTTTTAGACCTTCTGTTAATCAATTGGCAATTGCTCAAGATCGTTCCAAGAATTATCATAATATTCAATTGGAATAGGTCCTCAATAGCATATAGAAGGTGTGTGCAAAGTTTCATAAAGATTGGAGTTGAGAATCAAAGTTTCACCTAATTGCAACTTCGTCATCGGTGATTTTCTTGCTGCGGATCGGTTACGAGTCGGCCGATCGGATCGCCCGTCATCACCGGTCGGACCGATTTTGGAGCGGTCCGACCGCCAGCACAACGCCGGTCAGACCGCCCGGCAATCGGTCCGACCGGTTGGGTCCAGTGGTCGACCGCCGTCTTTGTGAGTTTGAAATCTTAGTTGATTTTGTTATTTTGCTTAGGGGATTTAATTGGATTCAATACTAGTCTTCCATTTGTCTTGGTATATTGATCTTCATAGCTTCATCATAGCTATTGGAGTGAAATTGTGTTGAATTCATTATTTGGGAAAAAGTGAGCATGCTCCTATTCACCCCCCCCCCTCTAGTCGCCTTTTCGGTCCAACAAGTGGTATCAGAGCCCAGTTAGCTCAATCTTGATCTTAACCGGTCACTGAACTTTGGCGATGGATAGATTCTCTACAAAACCGCATATGTTCAATGGACAAGACTATGCCTATTGGAAGAATCGTATGCGAGTATTCCTTGAGAGTGAGGGACAAGCTATGTGGGACGTTGTTCGATCCCCGCTCATTATTCCTGAGGTTGAAACTCCTGCTTCTGTGGTTCTTTTGGCTAACAACAACAAGGCCAAGAATCTTTTATATGGTGCGCTTGGTAGACAAGAATATGATAGGATTTGCAATTTTGTGACTGCGCATGAGATTTGGAACACTCTCGAAACATATCATGAGGGTTCGTCCCAAATTAAGAAAGTGCGCCAAACAATCTATAAGCGTGATTATAACAAATTTGAGATGCGTCTTGGAGAGAGCATCGATGACATTTTCAGTCGTTTTAATAAAGTGATTAATCAAATGAAAGCTGTTGATATTGAATATTCTCAATCTGAAAATGCCACCCACCTCTTGGCTGCAATCAACACCAAGGAGTGGGAGATGAAGGCTACTGCTATAGAAGAGAATGTTGATCTTTCAAGTCTTACTTTAGAATTGCTTTATAGTAAACTCAAGACTCATGAAATTAAAAGAGTTGATCATCCCAAGAAAGATAATTTAGCTTTGGTAGCGATCCTCTCAAAAGGCTTTTGATGACTCTTTTGAATCTTCTTACGGATTTTCATTTGCTTGTTTATCTGCTATTCATGAAGAGGAGCTTGAGAATATCCCTGAGGTTGAGTTAGCCCTTTTAGCTAAAAAATTCACACGGGCTTACAACAATGTGAGAAATAAAAAGAGAGGTGGTCCTGTTACTTGCTATGAGTGTGGAGAGCTTTACCACATCCGGGCCAATTGCCCCAAGCTAAAAGGTAAGGGTAAGCACAGGAGGAGAAAGCTTGGAAGAAGCCTCATGAGAACAACTCGAGTATGATCTTTGTCAAGCTCATAAAGGCCGCCACCGGTCCTTGCCGCTTTTGGAGAGCAATCCGTTAGTGATGTGGACTCGGGGCGAAGAGGAAAAGAAAGGAAGGCCAAGGACTTTCTTGGCATGTGCTTCATGGTGACAAGCGACATTGATAATGATGAGGTATCTTTTTCTTACGATGAGCTTTCTGCTAAATATGATTCTATAGTTGAGCAAGTGCTTAGTCAAGATGAAGCGCTAGAATTTGTCATGACTAAAAATAAGAAACTAGAGTCAAAAATTGGTAAACTAAAACTAGAACTTGCAAATGTTAAGACTCTTGAACCTGATGAATGTTTATCTTGTCATGACATGCACTCAGAATTGGCTAAACTGCAATCTGCTCACAATATTGCTTTGCAACAACTTGAAAATGCTAGAAACGAGCTAATTGAAATTAAATCTGCTCCTTGTGAAAAATGTTTAGAGTCTAGCAAGTTGATTGCTTTTGATGTATTTGATTCTAGCCCTTTCACTTCATGCTTAGAAAAAGAACGTGAAATCAAAGATATCTTAGAAGCTGCTAGAGTCAAATATGCTAAGCTTAAGGACAATATTGAAAATACTACTTGTGCTTCTTGTTCCACTCTTAAGCTTGAAATTGCTTTATATAAGGAGAAATCTATGGATAAAACTTGTGATGCTTGTGTTAGTTTAAGAAAAGAAAATGCTTACCTTCATGATACATTAGAGAAATTTTCTAAAGGTAAGAAACAATTAAACATGATTCTTGACAAGTCTAAAACTCCTTATAAGAAGCAAGGTTTAAGATTCAATTCTTTTCAAGACAATTCAAACCCAAAAGTCATTCAAGTTTTGGAAAAAGGTTTAATTGAATTCAAAACCCAACCTGCAATAACATCTTTTAAATCTGCAGGTTTTGCCCAACCTTGTATTACTTCAAATGGTGCTTCTTCTAGTGGTACCAAGTACCATTGCACTTATTGCAAGAAAAGTGGGCATTTGATTGAATTCTGTTGGCGTAGGTTGAAAAATAATAGGAAAAATCTTGATAGAATCTCATTCAGGCAACCTAGAGCTTTTATGAGACATGGTAACACTGAAAGGAATAAACACGGATTAGGATTTTCTCACATGCTAATCATCATGCTTCTACATATCCTAATTCTCATGTTCTTGAGTGCCGATCCGATCATTGGTGGTCACCGGTCGACCGATTTGGTCACCGGTCGACCGACTCACAAAGACAACGGACCGATCCCTGGACATTTTAATTCCCATGTTAACTTAAACATTGCTCATAACAGAATTTTAGATGAAATCAAGGATAACACTTCTGCTTTGCATACTACTCGCAGACGTGTGTCTCAAAGATCTTTGGGTTCCCAAGTCTTGTTTAACTAACTTGATGTCGAGACACATCGTTCTTCCATGCCTTGATTTTTCGAGATTGCCGCGGAAAGAGGAAGGGCACGTGCTTTGTCGACTCCGACTGTTCACATCATATTGCCGGAGACTCAAGATGGTTCACCTCCTTCACGCGGTCGACGGGTTTCAAGCATCTCCGAGAACTTCCCATCGCTAGGCCGTTAAGCTCTTATTCAGGTACTTACACTCTACTCTCTTTGTATGGCATTTGATATTCCTGTTCTTTATCCTTGTCCATTCGGGGGTTTTTCTTATCCTAATTGTGCGGGCTGTCAGCTAGATAGGAAGAGTTCCTCAGGCGCTTGTCACCCACTAGATTCTTCTCTTGTATCTTGTTTTTATCCTCACCAAATCTTTAGACCCAACTAGGTTTGCCACCTTGAGAAGCGAGTTAGGGGTTATTTATCCTTATGGGTTGGTTTGAGGGGGAGTTTGATCTTTTCTGATCTTTCCTTGTTCTTTTGATCTTTTATTGTTCTTTTTCTGAACTTAGTGATCTATTTGAACTTTTTAAGTTTTTAGGCTTTTTATTTGCATCTCATTGTATCATATTGCATTCATATGAAAAATCCAACAAGTGGTAACAACAAGTGGTTACAGCAAGTGGTATGAAAAATCCAAAAAGATGCATTGTAATATAAGATTTTACCTTATCTTTTAAAATTGATGAAGCTTTGCCTATTACCCTTTGGAGCTTTTGTATTTCAATTCTTGCTCAATGTCATGTCTAGTTCTTTGACTTGCTAGAATTATCATGCTTTTACATGTGTAGCTAAGTCTTTGCTATATGAGCTAGAACTTTTTAAACAACTCAAATTAAGAAATTGCAATTTGTGGATGTTTTAGCGAGTTGCGCAATTAGTGCTCCTCTTGTGACATTGGCCCTGTCAGAATTGCTTTGTTAGCTCTTTGATCTAAAATTGACCATTACTTGAGCTTTTGTGTTCTTGAGATTCTAAAACTGCTCATGTGAAAAATGAAAATCAAGATTGTCTTATGCTTAAATTGTGCCAAACTATTCTTACGAGACTGCTTGTCAAATGACATGAACTTGGAGATAGTTTGATGAACCAAACGATCTCATGGGGACTGCTTGTCAAAAATGACATGAACCTCAAGATTTGTCGCCTTGTAGAAGCTTAGAAAGAGTTTGTGGATGGCTCCTAGTCCGGGATCTTCTTTACTAAGATATACCTTTAATCAACTTTTGGTCGAAGCTTAGGATGAGTTTGTGGATGGCTCCTAGTCCAGGATCTTGTCACTAAGTTAGATCATTAGTCAACTTCAATATTCAATGCAAATGAGAAAAATGTTGACAAATGGGCGTTTACAAAATATTGAGCAAAATGATTCAATACGGGACTTGATTGACTCTTAATGTGGTCTTTGTTAGATTTTTGATCTCACTTTGACATTTTGACATGGCCAATTTCACTTTAGGATCCTGTTGATGAACTTGTTTGAATTTGAGCGTTGCTTAAATTGATCAAATCTACTGCTTTACTTTTGAGCCTTTGTGCTTAGCTTTGATATATATGTCTTACCATGATCTTGCTAGCGCTGTCAGGCTTGATATGTTGTTTGTGCAATATTAAAGATACTAGCCTGCTCTTTTGGGTAATCTCCAAAGCTTCTTGTAATCAAAAATTGAAAAATACAAAAAAAATGAAGACACTCCTTTGCACTTCATGCATATTCCTCTTTATGCTTCTTTTGTTTCTGCTTCTTTCTTTATTCTATATTTGTTATCTCTGGATGAGAGGAAGGCGTGATTCCTTGATGAATCCATTGTCAAAGGGGGAGAAGATGTGTTAAATGAGAAGAGAAGATGTGTTAATGAGAATATATTTCTTTGTTGGGGGAGAAGTTTGTACAAAGGGGAGAAACTGAAATTTTGAAAATTGAGGATCATAGTGAGGGGGAGTTCTTGAGTTGCATTCTTATTGTCTTATTGAATATTCTGAACTTGAATTGCATTCTTTTATCCTCGTCTCACATGCCTATACTATTCTAGAAATCAAAGTTTTTATGCTTACTTTTGCCTTGTCTCACATGCCTATACTATTCTGATGCCAGCTTGGTCATTTACATTGCTTTTTCTTGCTTATGGACCAAGTTGTGCCTTTGTGCGAAAACTACGAGTAAACTCGTTTTCAAACCTCTTACTTACATTTTCTGGATAATTGCCAATGTGTTCATCAAGGGGGAGATTGTGGATTTCATGGGGATATGTTCCAGATCTTAGGATGATGTGACAATTGGCAATGGCGTTTACGGTTTGTCGTTTCACGTGTTTTTGACAAAGCTACAGGCTTACTGGACAGGGGCGGTCCGATCGGTGCTTGCACGGCGGTCCGACCGGTCTCAAATCGGTCGGACCGGCCATGTGGGGCGGTCGGACCGGCGGTGACCAAAGTGGTCAAAACGAGCTGGGCCAAAAATAGGTGTTGTAGGCAAGTGAGGGGATCCCAATGCACTTGGTCTCATGATTTTTGGAGTCTCTAGTAAGAAGTTCTATTGGTTTAAAGTTTCCGAGGGTTTGGATTTTCGGGGTTGAAATTCGCTAAGTCCCAAGGGTGGTCCGACCGCTCACCGGAGCGGTCGACCGGTGATTGACTTGTACGTCGGCCAACTTCGTGGCGATGTTGATTGGTTAGGTCAAAGTCATTGGTATCGTGGCATATGGTTTGCATGATGCATGTTTTGACTAACATGGGTCAAGTTGTGAAGAACTTGTTCCCGAATTCGTGTTTACTTGTCTGTGGTTGTGCAGGTTGCTTGGTGGTCAACGACGGTCAACGGCGAGGAGGATCGGGACTAGACTTGGAGAGTTGAGGTCGAGCGATCGGCGATGCGGGTGAGGTTAATGACTCAAGCGTGACACAAGATGGACAAGGGTGACCTATTGGCAAATCCATGACGCATGGTGAAGCGGTTTAGGTCAAAAGGTTAAAGACGGCGCTTTGCGAAGCGTGCGTGTGTGACCCGTTTGTTAGTGGGCCTTAACGGGAGCCCAATTAAGTCAAACCCTAGGAGTTCTAGGCCTCCACTATAAATAGGAGGAGGTGGAGGCTGCACCCCTCCCTCTCGCTGTTTTTCATCTCTTTTGTTGCTTGCAAAACCCTAATTGGCTTAGGGAGAGTTGAGGTGGAGGCTAGGGCTTTTCATGGTTTGAGGAGAATTTCGTGATCTTGGATTGACCACTGATCCATGATGGCGTGGGTGTAATCCAGCGACGATCACGTTATTAATCTATGCAAGGTTTGCTTGAGATAAGTCTCTTTCCGTTCTTGCTTTCGATTTCGTGATTTTTGGGCTTTCTTTGATCCGCGAGTTTGTGATTGATTCTTTCACGTGAATTAGCTTGCTGTGATATGTGTGAATCTATCTAGCATCATCTTGATCATCAATCTCTCACGAACAAGCTTTAGGATCAAGTTTTCGTTCTTGCTCGGTTTTAGACCTTCTGTTAATCAATTGGCAATTGCTCAAGATCGTTCCAAGAATTATCATAATATTCGATTGGAATAGGTCCTCAATAGCATATAGAAGGTGTGTGCAAAGTTTCATAAAGATTGGAGTTGAGAATCAAAAGTTTCACCTAATTGCAACTTCGTCATCGGGCTGATTTTACTGTTGCAGATCGGTTCTGGAGTCGGCCGATCAAACCGCCCGTCATCACCGGTCAGACCGATTTTGGAGCGGTCCGACTGCCAGCACAACGCCGGTCAGACCGCGCGGCAATCGGTCCGACCGGTTGGGTCCAGCGGTCAGACCGCCCGTGCTGTGAGTTTGCAATCTTAGTTGATGTTGTTATTTTGCTTAGGGGATTTAATTGGATTCAATACTAGTATTCCGCTGTACTGGTATATTGATCTTCATAGCTTCATCATAGCTATTGGAGTGAAATTGTGTTGAATTCATTATTTGGGAAAAAGTGAGCGTGCTCCTATTCACCCCCCCCTCTAGTCGCCTTTTCGGTCCAACACCGTTGCCCTGGATTTAGGACCTTTTCCATCAATTGACCGGAGCTCGTGTATTCTCCAGGATTAATTTGAGATTGGGCTATCACCAAGTCTGAATCAGATCTGAAGATGTTCCAAAGATGGCTTTCTCTACTCGTTACAGACTGTACGAGTGCACCGTTATGTCTTTTGGCTTGACGAATGCTCCTTCCCTGTTCATAAATCTTATGAATATTGTATTCATAGAGTATTTGGACAAGTTAATGGTGGTCTTCGTTGTTGATATCCTCATCTACTCGAAGAATGATGAAGAGCATGCTGAACATCTAAAGCTAGTGTTAGGGATGTTGCGTGAGCACTAGCTTTATGTGAAGTTCAGCAAGTGCGAGTTCTGGTTCGAATAAGTGGCATCTTGGGCCATGTTATTTCAGCAGGAGGCATAGCCATGGATCCTAGCAAGGTCAGCGATGTGCTCTCATGGGATCAACCAAAGTCGGTAACCGACGTGAGGAGTTTTCTCAGTTTAGCAGGCTACTATCGTTACTTTATCGAGAACTTCTTCAAGATCGCGAAGCCAAGACGGAGTTGCTCAAGGAGGATAAAGAAGTATGTGATGTCCGCTGCTTGTGAGGAAAGTTTCCAACAACTCAAGGAAAGGATGATCACAACTCCTGTTCTCGTCCTTCCCGATGTCCACCGAAGCTTCAATTCTTCTGCGATGCTTCTCGTCAAGGACTCGGATGCATTCTTATGCAAGAAGGCAAAGTCGTGGCCTATGCATCAAGGCAATTGAGATCTCATGAGCTCAGTTATCCAACCCAGGACTTGGAACTAGCTGCAGTGGTCCAAGCACTAAAATTTGGCAACATTATCTCATCGGTAATCGTTGCGAAGTGTATTCGGACCACAAGAGTTTGAAATATTTTTTCACCCAACCGGATCTGAACCTTAGGCAAAGAAGGTGGATGGAGTTGATCAAATATTATGATATGGGTCTCCATTATCATTCGGACAAAGCAAATATTGTTGCTGACGCACTTAGTCGAAATATTTATTGCAATACCTTGATGCTCAAGGAGCAATAGCCTGCCCTTCATGAAGAGTTTTAGGGGCTCAACCTGGGAGTTATTGAGCATGGTTTTCTCGCTGCCATGGAGGTGTGATCCATCTTGGAAGATCATATCAGGGCCGCTCAACAATCAGACAAAGGAGTAGACCGAATCAAGCATAATGTCATGAACGGGACAACCAAGTGCTTCTCGGAAGATGATCTTGGTGTGGTACGGTTCAGACATCGCCTGGTGGTTCCAAAGGACATGGAATTGTAGAAGTTAATCCTCCGTGAAGCCCATCCTTTGTCCAATCACCCTACAGCCACAAAGATGTATCAAGAACTCCATCAGAGATTCTGGTGGACCCGGATGAAGCGATATATCGCAAGGTTCGTTGCCGAGCGTGACATATGTCATGGTGTAAAGGCTGAACATCAACTTCCAATGGGTTTGCTACAACCTTTGCCAGTGCCTGAGAGGAAGTGTGATTCGGTCAATATGGATTTTAGCCCTAGTCTGCCTTGAACTTCAAAGGGAAATAATGCCATTTGGGTTGTCATTGATCGACTGAGTAAAGTGGCGCACTTTCTACCTGTCAAGACAAAGTTTCATGCGAGTCGCTTAGCTGATCTCTATGTCTCAAGGATCGTGAGTTTGCATGGTGTGCCCAAGATGATTGTTTCTTTTAACATCCCAAATATGGATTTGTGTTTCAAATGTATAAAAATGAGGAGAAATTAAAACTTTTCTCACATCTGGATGTTTTTAATCAGTTCCATGATTCTTGTACATGGATTGTGGAAGAATCAAAATCAAAATCCTCAATTGACTCCAATCAAAAACCTCCTTGGCAAAAATCTTATGCCAAACCTCTGTGAATATTTTTCCTGAGTTCTAGGGAGGCTTGGTAACACCTTTGAATTATTACATGATTTTTAGAAATTATTTGATAATTTTGGAGACAAGTCAAACCAAGTCAAAGCTTGGTCAAACCCTAACTCCAAACTTCTGGAATTTCTGGAGAAGAATGCAGTGCATGAAAATGTCTGGAAATTTTATGTAAGGTTAATTCTTAAGTCAGCAACATCCAATTAAAATTTCATAATTTTTGTAGCTGGTTTTCTACCTTAACCAAATCCTCCAAAAATCAGCGGTTAATTCAAACCCTAGCTTGTTTTCACTGTTCCTTAGGTTCGAGTCAGACTCGGGCTCGAGCCACATGACTTGGTTCAATCAACTAACTGCACTACCACGGTCGATCGAGCACGAGCGCTGTCAGCCGTCGGATCGTCATCGAAGCGTTACCGATGCGATCACAGGAGAGCCATTCGATTGGAAAAGCACGGCCTGGATTGGAGTGAACGTTCGGACCGGCCGATCGCCCAATTCATTTGAACCATCCGATTTGGAGATAATGGCCTGGCTTGAGTGAACGTTCGGACCGGCCGATCGTCCCTTTCATTTGAACCGTTCGATTTAGATCCAACGGTGGACACGTCGTCTCCTTCATCACGTCCAAGCGAACGATGCATTTGAGTGAGGCCATGGCGTAAGCAGAGGAGAAGGGCACAGCGTTGGGTCACCTCGGTGGCCAACTTTAAACGACTCCTTCTGCTAGCATTAATTGCCCGTCGTGCACCGCCCCCAAATGTCCATAGCTCAACTGCTCCCATCGCTCTCAAGTGCTCCCATGGCAGGTTTGACCCGAGGAGAAAATGTTGTCGTTGCTCTCTGCCTTCTCAGCTATTTAAGCTCCATTGCTTCCCCTTTGACTTCCTTTAGCATTTCTGCAACTCTAGCTAGCACCTCAGGGCTGGTTTGAGCTTGTTTCACCCGAAATCATTTTGGCCGCCATTGCCGAGTTTCAAGCTCACGGTGAAGGTGGTACCACAGTGGCTCTCCCTCTCCATTTCTTGCTCCCTCTTTAATCACTTGAGCTTAACCCTCGCTCAATTTCACTTATCTTCCTCAGGGCTTGGCTGAATTGGAGATTCCCCATTTTCGGCCGAAAGCACCATTTTTCATCGTCGGAGCAGCTCCAACCTTCTCTGTGCCTCTCTAGTGCTAAGGTAGCTCCACTTTAGTCCCTAGTTGCTTGGCACTCGCGTACTTGGACCGCAGCGGAGTTTCTTTGCATTTTTCATTTTCGACCGTTTTTGGTCACCTCTGTCAACTCCGGCTTGCCAGCGTTCTAAACCGCCGCAGCCACATTTTATGATCCCAGTGTGTGCGTAAAGCTATTGCAGACCCATTTTAGACCTCAGGTCGCGCCGCTGTGACCAGAGTCGCCGGCGGTGAGCCTCCCTTCGCCGTCGAGTTTGTCAGACAAATTGTGCGCGAGCGTTTAGAACGTAGTTCTCTATGGACCATCGATCTTTATATCAACGGCCCTAGATCGCGTGAATGTTCGGACCATCCGAGCGCGGCCATCCATGTGTACCGTAGGATTTTAGATCAACGGCTCAGATTCGAGTGAACGTTCGGACCGTCCGAACGTTTCGATCAACGTGGATCGTTGGATCCAAGATCAACGGCACATGTGCGTGTGAACATTCGGACCATCCGAACGTCTCGATCCACATGGACCGTTGGATCAAAATCCAACGGTGAACGTAAGAGCCACGCGCGTGCTGTGCTCTACGCGCGTGGGCCATCGGATTTCAGATCTACGGCTTAGGTTCGAGTGAACGTTTGGACCGGTCGAAGGTTCCTTCGTTGTGAGCCGTCCATCTCTAGATCAATGGCCCATATCTATTTGAACGTTCGGACCGTCCGAACGTTTCCATCCGCGTGGACCGTTGGATCTAAATCCAACGGTGGGGTTTGTGAGCCGCTTGAGTGCGCGCTGTCCCGTGGACTTGGGCCGTTGGATCCAAGATCAATAGTCCAAGTTCGTCCACGTCGATTTAATTTCGGATTTTCCCGAGAGGGATTATTTGTTAACTGAAAAAAATGCAATTAACTTGTAAAATGCATAACTATTTTATTTTAATTCCTTTTCAGTTGATTCAAATTTTGCTTGTTATGTTTTTAACTAAACTTTAATCTAAAAATGGTTCTAACCTCATTATAGCTCCAGCAATTTTTGCGAAGATTTTAGTTGCAATGAATAGTAGCATTTGGGATTTATAAGGCTGAGCAGAATTGTTCCGCTCATATCTTTTGCATTAAGAATCTAAATCAATTGGTTCTTGTTGCTAAATTCCATATAAATCAGGCTCTTGCTGCTGTAAAATTTTCAAGGCATTTGGAAAAAGTTTGCTGTTAAGTCTTTGTGTTTTTTTCGCTCTTATCGGTTCTTTTTCGCTTTCTCGTTACGTTCCAAAGAGCACATTGATCACCTAAGTGATCCTCCGCATCATCTTGAACAGAAGCAACCAGGCAAGAAGTTTGATCATAAATTTCTCATTACTTGCAAGTCTAATATCTTGTTTACAAATCATATGTATGCATGCTTTTGTGTCAAATTAATTTTCCCAATTATATGTAGTTACTCCTATTGCATTGTTGCCCTCAAATTGTTATCCCCTGCCACAAACATAAGTTACTAATATCGCTGGTGAATTAGAGCCCGGTGATGTAATTATGCTCTTTTATTGTCTTTTCGAGGTCATGCTTAGCAATGCTTAGCTACCGGTAGAATTGACCTTGATCACACAAATCATGTTATTACTCTTTGTTCAACACCTTGTGCTAATTTGTTTTAAAAGCAAAAAGTGCAAATGAAATGATTTAGACTTGGGCAAGTGGTTGAATGGTGGGTTATTGGGTTTGTAGATGTCTTGCCAGGGTCAACAAGGACCGAACATCTTGTTACACTAAACCAAGCATTTTTGCATGCTAACCACGCGAGAAGCATATGAGACCTCTCTTGACTTAGTACTTTGGCGTGTGTTAACTCGGAGTCGCAGGAGGGCGTTGTTTGTGTGTGTTGTGTGAAAGAGGATCCGTGTTTTTGTGTTGGGTGTGCGGTGGTGAAGATTCTGGGTAGGTTCTCCACCTCGAGGGGCATCGTAGTTGTCCAAGGCTTTGCCCGTGAGGGCAGTTGACCGAGGCTTTACGATGACTCCGACACAACGTACGGGTTTCTATCCATACGGGCGGCTCGCAGTTAATGCATAAAATTGGAAATATCTCGTAGGACTTAGCCGTGTCGGCGTACCCAAGGAAGTGTGCTTAATAGCTTGGCAAAAAGGTGGTCTGACGTGTGGGCACATTGGTACACCCCTGCAGGGTTCAAACTATACGAATAGCCTCGTCCTACGTTATGGACACACTTGGGGAGGTCTCCCAAGACTTAGACTACAACCTTTTAATTAAAATTTGACATGGTTGGTATGAATGGGTAATACATGCTATTGTTGTGGTGACTATGGGTTTAGTCACTTCCAGGATTGTTGTTGTCATCTATCTATTGTTGTTATAGTTTTCAAATCGTTATTTGAACATTAAAAATAGATTTCTCAACTTGCTTTCAAATGTACTATCTTATTGCAAATAAAGATTGCTTTATGCCGAAAATAAAACATACAGCCTCCACTCAAATAAGCTTGCATGTAGCATATGTATAGGTCTGTTACTCTACACGTAATTCTTGCGGAGTACAATTTTTGTACTCATTTGCTTTGTTTAACTATTTGTTACAGAGGAGGAAGGTGAGCCCCAAGGGCCTCACTTTTGTGAGATGTGTTGCGGGTTTGACGACTAGCTTGGCGGTCCAGTCGGTTGCCTTTTGGGTTAAAGGCACACTGATTGGCTCTTTTGTCTGTGGCCCTCTTATGGCACTTTTTCTTTCGCTGTTTAATTTATTTGTATGACTTTGGGCCGGTCGGCCTCTCTGTTGTAATAACTTTACTACGTATGTCTTGTTCTGCTTCGGTTCTATGTGAATGAATGGAATTGATGCAAGACTTTTTGTAAAGAGGTGTGTATACTGTATTTCTGGGAAGTATACATGTCTCGAGTCTCGGTTTATTTGATTTGTGATGCTTGGACCGAGTGGATGGTTAAGCATTACAAGCCTGATAAACTGGGGTCTCATAAGAGTTGGTATCAGAGCCATACTGACCGTAGTAACCCAAGCTTGGTCGTCATTAGGATATTTTGGAAAACCTTATTTTCAAAGTATCAAATGATTTATGAAAGCTTAAGTAATTCTCAGATTTTACTCCTTACCTATCTTTGCTTTCTCTTCTCATCTTACTCCAATTTGAGTTTTAAAGATGGTTTACCTCTCCTTCCTTCAAAGATAGTTGTTATCGTTTAATTGGGTTTTGGGAACTAATGAGTTTGGCAAATTGAAGTTTTGGCTGCCCTATACAAGGTTTTGAAGTTTCTGGAATAGATAATTTCGACTAGAAGCTTGGATGCAAAACCTGGACAGCGATATTTCAATTTCCGGACAGCAAGCTCAAAGGTTCTAAATCGGGTAGAAAATGAGAAGTTAATCAACTAAAACTTGTGGGAATAGAAGGGTAAGATGTGATACTAGTTAGCTATGTATCTAACACTATTTTCGCTGATTTAACCTTGCTCTTTAGTGGTATTAGATCTTACGTTATATTCTGATTTTTATCTTTTCAATCAATTACTCGTTCATTCAATACGGGTTAGTTGCATTGGGAAGTGGAGCTTTGGTTTGGTGATTCCTTGCTGTTCTTGGAGTCTTTTTAGAATCTTTTAAAGTTTATATACTTGTTGTTTTTGGCTTTCGTTTAGGGTGATATTCCATTCCCCTAGTCGTTATCTTTTTGAAGGACCGAAATGGCAACAGAGGGGGGGGGGTGAATGGTGCTTGAAAATTAATAACTCCCCTTTGCTGTAATTAAATAAGACCTACAAAGTCCTCTGGATATCTCAAGAAGAGTGAAGCAAAATCAGAGAACGAAAACAGAAATTTCAGACTGTTCTGTAGAAATCGGAAGTTCCGATTTTACCCGGCGGTAGTTCCGCACTCCGGAAGTTCCGGGGTTCAGTGCGGAAGTTCCGCCTGCGGTAGTTCCGCCGTGGACAATCGGAAGTTCCGATTGTCCTGGACGAAGAACAGTGCGCTCGGGTTTTTCGCAAAAATCCGAAATCCTAAATCTTGAATGCTCTTCTCAGGTCAAGTTTCTCAGGACATCATCCTAAACAACATCTTGACCTCATGGAGAAGAATCGCAAACAAAGATTTAAAGATCAATCCAAAAACGGATTTCTTGAAGAAGGGGCAAGAAAGACCAAAACTCACAATAAGAGAGATTCTCAGATTCTTAGCTCATGAGACTTTGAGGATGCATTAGTAATAGCAAAACGACTCTAGATATCAAGTTTCATGCTGTTTCATAAGACGAGTCAAAAGATACATCAAAACCCTAAACATTCAACATGAACGAGAAAGAGAATAGAGAAAGGCATAAGCAAGTAATCAAAACCTCAGAGATTCATTGATAGAAATCCAAAGATTACAAATGAAATACAGAGGAATGATTACAAGATTTTCAGTTCATTCTCTCTCAACTCAACAAACTCTCAAAAAGCAAAACAAACCCTTTTGCTAGAGCTAACCCTAATTTTCACTCTCCAAGTCTAACCCTAACCCCAGGGTTCTCCCCTATTTATAGCCTTGGTTAATGGGCCTCCAACCCATTAAGCCCGCTACACCCGAACGGAACCGCCTCCACTTTTGCCGCTTTGCGAAAATACCCTTTCGCCCCTTGCGCATCTTCTGGAAGCCTCCCGTACACTTTGTTGTGCACGACTCGCAACCGCTTCAAGATTCACGCCGTCTTCGACACATCCCGACCGTTCTGACCTCAACGCCTCCTGCGCCTAGTCCGGTCCACGTGTCTCGCCACGACTCCATCTTGATGCCCTGCAGTCAACACAGACAAAAAACACATCACATAGCATTGCACAAAAACATAGCATCAACATTTGTATAAGACTCAAACTCATACAAGATCAAAATCCACAAAATAATCTTCTCTGCACAGTTCTGGACACAATCGGAAGTTCCGCAATTACCACAGCGGAAGTTCCGATTTCGAACATCCGAGATTTGTCGGAATATCGGAAGTTCGCGCTTAACAACTGCGGTACTTCCGATATCCGGAACAACCGACTTCCCAGATATATAATTCCGATTTGATATCTCAGAGAACCCTTAATGTCAGGATTATCGGACACTCCGCTACCCCTTGTGCGGAAGTTCCGATTTCCTTCAGCCGAAACCAAAACCCAGGAAAATCGGAAGTTCCTTTTTCCAACACCGGTAGTTCCGATTAATCGGAACTTCCGCTCCATACACAGCGGTAGTTCCGATTTCCCTGACTCAGCCCAGAAATAGTTCAAACCAAAAACCTCAACTCTCAATCTAATTAACACACTTGTCAAATACTCATCACTCAGAGTGGAGGACCTCTCACATGGTCTCTCAATCTCCCCCTTGATGAGTATATTGACAATTACCGAAAAAGCATAAGATGAGTTTAAGATTACAGTCAACCAAGGTCTAAACAAGAGAAATAAGCTCAAGACCAAGTTGACAAAAAGAGAAAGACTTGAGATGAGATGAAAACGCAATTTTCGCACAAAACTCAAGGCTTTTCTTCAGAAGGCTTTTTCTCACACACATTCTCCCCCTTTGGCAATAAAATCATCAATATGTAGAAAAGGGAGGAAAAGACTATATGATGTTCATTTTAAGCATTAGGAGCCATGTAGATTATCCAAAATGACCATTAGAGAATTACACCAAGCCATAACACAGAAGAATGCTATCAAGATCATGACAATCAATGTATAGAAGAGCTAAGACAGAAAGTCCATAATCTGATCAATGATCCAGTTCTTTAGCAGGTCAAATAAGTCAAGATTGAAGTCTAGCTAAAGATATCCAAGGATGATGCAAGCCATGTCAAATAATCTAAGTTGAACCAAGAAGACTCATACTGAACAGTTTAGAGTGCTACCAGTTGAAGAAGGACTCATTTTATCCAGAACTCAGTCTCTTTGAAGATAAGCAATTTTAGCACATTTTTCTTTTTCTGAAGACTTTTATGGTTTTATCTCAGTAAAGCAAGCTCTGGACTAGGTGCCATCCACAACTGCCTCCTGAGCTTCAACCATTTTTTTATAGCCATGTGCTAGATCCCAAGCCTTATGCGACCACTCCAAGCAACAGACTTAAGGAGGTGATCTTAGGTCATCCAAGGCTCCCCCTGAGTTCATGCCTAGTGCAATGGCAAGCCGTCTCATGAGAAAGATTTGGTGAGATCAGTTTTTCGCACAAAAGAGATCATTCTTGCTTTTGAAGTTTTAGACCAAAGATTAGAGATAAGTCATGTTTCTTAACAAACCGACATAGCTTACTCAAAAGTTCAAAAGAGATTCAGACTCAACTCGACCTACTTGACATGGCGAAAATCATAAAAGGATAGTTTTAACGGACTAGTCTCAAGAGCTTATCATGACAAGATTTTAATTCAAGTTTAGCATTTTAAATACCTTAGCATGGCAAAGACTAAACTACACATAAAAAGACATGATAGATCTAGCGGTTTAGCATAAATCATGGCAAGATGTAAAAGTGAAAGCAGATCATAAGGGATAATAAACAAGGCTCCATTTGATTATTATGCAATGCTTGATGAAAAACACAAAAATCGATTCCCTTGAAATGAGATGCATCTTTTAATTCGGTTGAGTTATGACACAATTAAGAATATGGAATAACCAAGAATAACTCCCCAAACCAAAGGAACAAAAGCGAGAATCGATAAGTAAAGCAGAAAAAGGCACCTTTAGAGCATAGAAAAGATATAGAAAACTATCGCTCGACGGGTTCTTATCTACCCCATATGATTCTAGGACTATCAGCTGATCAACTCTTACACTAAGGAGCAAACACTGTCCCTGTCTACCCAAGGGTGGCCCGACCCCTGCTAGAACCTATAAGAAGTGAGTAAGCTCTACTTAGAGAAGGAAGAACCAGCTAATAAGCAGCATCCTAGAAGCACAAGACAAGAAGTAGCAGTCAAAGCAATGTGGCAAGAGAAACACTCTAACCTATGCTGGAAGGACTTCGACCCGAAATATTAAAAGAAATGAAACCAGAAAGGAGTAAGCGTATAATATAATATAATATAATATAATACCGTAGTAGCACAACGCTCCCCCTCACAGCAGTCCATAAGGACAAACCACCCCAAGCTCTCCAAAGAAGAGTGGCGAGAGTCGCCCGGAGGCTTAGTGAAGATATCTGCCAACTGGTGCTCACTCTCCACAAACTGGAGCACAATGTCACCCTTCTCTACATGGTCTCGAAGAAAGTGATATCTGATATCAATATGCTTGGTCCGAGAATGTTGCACTGGGTTCTTGGCAATGCAAATCGCAGACGTGTTATCACAGAAGAGTGGAACGCAGTCGATAGATAGCCCGAAATCCTGCAGGGTCGAGACCATCCAAAGCACTTGACTACAGCAACTGGCTGCAGCAACGTACTCGGCCTCTGCAGTGGACTGCGCAACACCGGATTGCTTCCTCGAAGACCAGGAGACGAGAGAAGTGCCAATGAATTGGCAAGTGCCAGAAGTGCTCTTCCTATCTATCCTACAGCCAGCAAAGTCTGCATCGGAGAAGGCTCTAAGAGATAGACAAGAAGAGGAAGAGTACCAGATGCCATAGTCAATGGTAGCTCGAAGGTACCGAAAGATGCGCTTCACCGCCTGACGGTGAGATACGCGAGGAGAAGCCTGAAACCTAGCACAAAGACACACAGAGAAATGTATGTCTGGTCTCGAGGCTGTGAGGTACAAAAGAGAGCCAATCATGCTCCTGAACTCCTTTTGATCAACAGGTTCGCCGTCTTCATCTGGATCCAGAGCAGCTGTAGATGCCATTGGAGTTGATACTGGCTTTCCATCATTCATGTCGAAACGCTTCAGGAGGTCTCGAGTGTATTTGCCTTGATGAAGAAAGGTACCCTCCCGAGTCTGTTTGATTTGGAAGCCAAGGAAGAAGCTCAACTCGCCCATCATGCTCATTTCAAACTCCGAGCTCATGACATCGGAAAACTGGGAAACGAGAGCATGTGAGGAGCCGCCAAAGATAATGTCATCCACATAGATCCGACGAAAGCGTAAGATCGGTGCCAAGGCGGCGGATGAACAAGGTTTTGTCAATTTTACCCATCTCAAAACCATGGCTCGTGAGATAGGACTTAAGCCTTTCATACCAAGCTCGGGAGCTCGCTTGAGTCCATACAATGCTTTGGAAAGCTTGTAGACATGGTTAGGGTATTTGGGGTTCTCGAAACCAGAGGTCAGTCGACATAGACTTCTTCCTCAATAAGGCCATTGAGAAAGGCACTCTTGACATCCATCTGGTAAAGCTTGAAACCCTTAGAAGTCGCAAAGGCAAGCGAATTCTAATGGCTTCAAGTCTAGCTACAGGGCAAAGGTCTCTTGAAATCTAGACCCTCAACTTGAGAGTACCCACGAGCTACCACCTAGCCTTGTTTGAATGACTAACCCATCTTCACTTTGCTTGTTCTTGAACACCCATTTGGTCCCAATGATATTGTGACCTTGAGGGGCTCAACAAGGGACCGGACCTTGTTTCTTTCAAAGTTTTCCAACTCCTCATGCATAGCGTTTGTCCAAGACTCGTCGGATAGAGCATGACAAGCGTCTTTGGGCTCAAATGAGGCGACGAAGGCGAATGGAGACAGAGAGAGACAAACCGACCTTAGAACGTGTGACACGCTCAAAGAGGTCTCCAATGATCCGCTCAAAGGATGGTCCTTTTGAATGTGTCTAGGAGGTCGAGGGTGAGATGAAGAAGTGGCCTCTACCTCATTAGCGATGAGATAGGAACAGAGCCACTAGCTTCGAAGAAGCGAAGGTAAGGGCTGATCTCCTCGAGTGCGGTGGAAGAGGGCACCTCAAGAGGAAGAGAAGGAACTGGATCGGGTAAACAACCCTCATCTCCATCCTCCTCATCGTCCACAAAAATGGACTCGCATCGCTCTAAGGAACTCGAGATATCGTGCCTTGTCCTGGACTGGCCTCATCGAAGGTCACCTCCTGAGTTTCTAACAATTTACTAGACTCGCAGCCTGCACTCTATAGGCACGAGAAGAAGTCGAGTAACCCGTAAAGATCCCATCACAAGATCGTGACTCGAACTTATCTAGGTTCCCGGACTTGAGAATAAAACACTTGCAACCAAACACACGAAAATGCGAGACGCTGGTTTTCGCCCATATCTCAACTCATAAGAAGTGCGATGCAAGAGTGCCCAAGAAAAACTCATTAGAAACATGACAAGCGGTAGCAATTCCCTCACCCAAAACTTCCTAGGTGTAGAGTACTCATCAAGCATCGTCTGCCATCTCGACCAAGGTGCGGTTCTTCCTCTCGACAACGCCATTTTGTTGAGGGACGTATGGAGACGAACGGTGCTCTACACTGCCTCACTACAAAACTCTCAAAGTAGGAATTCTTGAACTCGGTGCCATTATCGGTCGAATTGCTCGTAATGCACCGGGAGCTCAACGAAAGCCTACTAAAAGACCACGAAAAGAGTAAACGTCTCATCCTTCGAGGCTAAGAAAAACACCCAAGAATACCTCGAGAAGTCATCGACCACGACAAGTACGTACCACTTCCCTCCTTCATCGATCGCACTCTAGCCGGTCCTCTCGGTCCATATGGGCGCTTGACACAGTGCATCTGTCATAGTCACTATAACTGGAGGATGTGAAGCGGCAACCATTTTGCCGTGCCGGCAAGGAGCACAAACAAGATCCTTGACCATTTTGAGTTTCGGCAAACCACGAATGAGATCGTGGCCACTAACTCGGTCGATGATCAAATCCTATATGACCAAGTCTCCTATGCGAGAAAAGACAGATCACGGGATTCGAAGCAATTAAACATCGGAGAGGATCACGGAAGATCCGGAAAAATCAGCACGAAAAATCCTCCCATAACGAAATCCATAAACTAGACTACCCGAAGAATCAAGAATTTTGCAATTGTTTTTCTTAAAGCTCACCTCGAAACCGTCATCGGTAAGATGAGAGACCGAAAGCAGATTATACTGCAGCTTACTTACTAAGGCAACATCTTTTAAAATAAAAGAATCATTAATGCTCACAGTACCTTTAGCGATGACGCCCAAATGAAGCATCTCAAAGGTGATCGTCTCATCACCGGAGCACGGGCTAGGGAAGAAAACCAACGAGAATCTCCAATCATATGGCGTGAACAACCGAGTCTACAATCCGGACCTTTCCTTCCCACCCGCGACCACGAGTCAAGCAGAGTAAAGTCTCGATCGGGGTGAATCAACGATGATTTTGGCACCCAATCTTGAGTAACACGGCGAATGATGAAGTAGTCAAGCAAGACTGACCTCTATCTACCCTACGCTCTCTGTCACTCAACAAGTCAAAAGATCTCAGCCTGTTGCTGGATCCGACTGCTATGGAAGAGCGAGTCGAAGTGCCAGTAACATGCTGATCTCGCCGCGAGTAGCTATCTCGAAAGGAAAAACGAGATCTACCCTCAGGACGACGGAAGTTACGACCAAAGGGAGCATGAGGACGAAACTCAGAAAACTCAGAAAAACCAAGTCCTCGATGCCGCCCAAAATCATCAGATGGAACAAACCTAGACCTCGTGTTGGTCTTAGGTGCACTCAAGATCTGGGGCTGACCCTGAATGTGCCTAAGAGACTCAACACGGTCTCTACGCGATCTTGGCGCTACTGAAGCAATGATCAACTAAATGTCCATCTTTACGACGAAGGTGCAATGATACTTCGCCTCGAGAGGCGAAGCTGCAGTGGAATCACCTTCTTGTCGAAATCCTTTGAACAAAACCCACGACTTAAAATTTACTTTCTCGATCCACGGCTTAGTTTTGATCACACACGTGCTATGGTTTTGAGCACGACGGTGGATGCTTCCTCATATCCTCCCGGATATCATATCCTAGACCACGATTAAATCTGCAAATTTTGGATTTGTCTAGAATGAGATTGAGCTTCTTCTTGCCTCCTACAAACCTCTCGAGAGTGTTCATAAGATACCGACACTCCGAAAGAGAGAGGTGCAAGAAGAGCAGGGGAAGAAGGGACAAGCAGAAGGTAAGGGAGCGGAAGAAGAACCAACAACAGAGGAAAGATTTGCTTGTGCACGCACACCACTGGGAAAGCAGTCCCATCAAGCTAGCGATTGGTTCACGTTACTAGGCGTCTCTACCAAACCCTTAGGCTTCTTCCCAAAGACACATAATACAAGCGGATGATTGTGTCTCTAGAAGGTCCTTAGTTAGCTTCAGACATTTTTCATCCAAAGCAATCAAATCACATTTTAGTTTATTACATTGCTTGCATGGTGAGCTAACAAGATCCTTAGAAGCATCTTGAGCCAATTTGTTATCGTGATCAATCATTTCTTGAAACCGCTTGAATCTGATTCTAGTTCAAGAGCTAACTTAGGACAGCTTTAAACAAGAAACAATAGGCTCTAGTAGCGCAGACTTGAATTCAACAATTTTGTGATCCGCCTGCTTTAGGTTCATCTTGAGATTATTACAATTTTCACAAGTTTGAGAGCAGATCAAGCAACATGGTATAAAGACCTCTAAATGAATTGTCCTTAACCTCACATGAGGTGCAAGCGAGAGCCTCAACAAAGTGGATGAAGGAGGTGCTACCCTACTCATCTCTAATTCAAGAAGAAGGCTAATGTTCTCTACCTTAATCATGTCAAGTTCGGAGGACACACTATCATGTAAGGTCCTTAGTTTATCCATATCATCAATCAAAGCACAAACAAGTGTCACAATCATCACGGAGGGAGCGGATGTAAGTAAAGTAAGCTCCCGTGATAGTCTAGCTACTTCCTTCTCCAACACGTAACACTTAGCCCTAGACTTAGCATGAAATCTACCTAGCTTAAGAAAAGCATCATTAAGCTGGTCGTAAGTGGGACTAACCTCGTCGGAGTCGGAGTACAGCTCGCTGTCGCTCAGTTCGCCCCCGAGGGCCATGAAGCACATGCCGGAGAAGTTGCCGTCGTCCTTGGGATCATGATCGCCCTTCCCATCATCATCACTCCACCCTCCACCTCGCCGGTGTCCATCTCGCCGAGGGCGGTGAGGACGCGATGAAACAGCTTCTTGGCCTTCCCAAAGTTGCGGAACTTCTTCTTGCCTTGGTCAGGTGCTGAGAGCTTCATGTTGCGGTTTTTGTCGATGTAGTCGTTCTTGCCAGAACCGCCATAATCACCTTTGCCCTTCCCAAGCTTGGGACAGTTTGCTCGGATGTGGTTGGGGCCACCACACTCAAACAAATCACAGACCTCCTCTTTTCCATCCCTCCTCCTCTTGTAAGCATGGGAAAACTTCCGAGCTAGGAGGGCTAGCTGCTTCATCCTCAAGTCGCTCTAACGATCATCGCTATGTCACGAGAGCGACTAGGAGAACCCGTATATCGACTCAGAAGAAGATCCAGAGGTGGGATCAGTGACTAAGGCCATCGACTGTGACTTCGACCTTCGAGAGACAATGTCAATCTCGTGAGTCTTGAGACGCGAGTAAAGCGCATCAAGAGTCAGGGTCGAGAGGTCCGTGCTATCCTTGATGGTAGTCACTTTCATCTCCCAAACACGAAGATCGAGTGCAGAAAGCATCTGTCGAGCGTTATCCGAGTCGGGGTATGTAAGACCGACCGCTCGGAGGTTGCTCAAAATCTTATGAAAATGCGAAAAGCACTCGTCAAGAGATTCACCAGCAAGCATCTCAAATTTACTATATTCTCGCTTGAACTGGTCTTGTCGAACCGTCTTAATCTGAGTGGTGCCCTCATGGTATGCATCGAGGGTCACCCAGATGTCATAAGCAGAAATCAAATGAGAAATACGATCAAACTCACTACGCCAAACCACGAATGATAATGTTCCTTGCCTTAGCATTTGCCTCAACATCGACCATATTTCCCACATTGATGTTCTCATCGGCAGAACAAAGAAACGACTTTCACCTTTCTCCGGATGGCATACCCCGAGCACGGATATACGCTTTCCATTCGGCTCTTCCGAAGGGGTAATCCAGACCATCAAAGACTGGAGGCTTGGTGGAATACTTGTCCGTTGCCATGGCTCTGCAGACCGGTTAAGATCTATAAGGAAGAGCTAACCGGCTCTGATGCCAATTGAAGGACCGAAATGGCAACAGAGGGGGGGGTGAATGGTGCTTGAAAATTAATAACTCCCCTTTGCTGTAATTAAATAAGACCTACAAAGTCCTCTGGATATCTCAAGAAGAGTGAAGCAAAATCGAGAACGAAAATGAAATTTCAGATCGCTCAGAAATCGGAAGTTCGATTTTACGTGATAGTTCCGCACCGAAGTTCCGGTTCGATCATGGAAGTTCCGCTGCGGAAATTCGCCGTGGACAATCGGAAGTTTCGATTGTCCTGGACGAAGAACAGTGCGCTCGGGTTTTTCCCAAAAATCCGAAATCCTAAATCTTGAATGCTCTTCTCAGGTCAAGTTTCTCAGGACATCATCCTAAACAACATCTTGACCTCATGGAGAAGAATCGCAAACAAAGATTTAAAGATCAATCCAAAAACGGATTTCTTGAAGAAGGGGCAAGAAAGACCAAAACTCACAATAAGAGAGATTCTCAGATTCTTAGCTCATGAGACTTTGAGGATGCATTAGTAATAGCAAAACGACTCTAGATATCAAGTTCCATGCTGTTTCATAAGACGAGTCAAAAGATACATCAAAACCCTAAACATTCAACATGAACGAGAAAGAGAATAGAGAAAGGCATAAGCAAGTAATCAAAACCTCAGAGATTCATTGATAGAAATCCAAAGATTACAAATGAAATACAGAGGAATGATTACAAGATTTTCAGTTCATTCTCTCTCAACTCAACAAACTCTCAAAAAGCAAAACAAACCCTTTTGCTAGAGCTAACCCTAATTTTCACTCTCCAAGTCTAACCCTAACCCCAGGGTTCTCCCCTATTTATAGCCTTGGTTAATGGGCCTCCAACCCATTAAGCCCGCTACACCCGAACGGAACCGCCTCCACTTTTGCCGCTTTTGAAAATACCCTTTCGCCCCTTGCGCATCTTCTCGAAGCCTCCCGTACACTTTGTTGTGCACGACTCGCAACCGCTTCAAGATTCACGCCGTCTTCGACACATCCCGACCGTTCTGACCTCAACGCCTCCTGCGCCTAGTCCGGTCCACGTGTCTCGCCACGACTCCATCTTGATGCCCTGCAGTCAACACAGACAAAAAACACATCACATAGCATTGCACAAAAACATAGCATCAACATTTGTATAAGACTCAAACTCATACAAGATCAAAATCCACAAAATAATCTTCTCTGCACAGTTCTGGACACAATCGGAAGTTCCGCAATTACCACAGCGGAAGTTCCGATTTCCGGAACATCCGCACTTGTCAGGAATATCGGAAGTTCCGCGCTTAACACTGCGGTACTTCCGATATCCGGAACAACCGACTTCCCAGATATATAATTCCGATTTGATATCTCAGAGAACCCTTAATGTCAGGATTATCGGACACTCCGCTACCCCTTGT
Organism: Hsuehochloa calcarea; assembly: GCA_036346395.1. NCBI lineage: Eukaryota > Viridiplantae > Streptophyta > Magnoliopsida > Poales > Poaceae > Hsuehochloa > Hsuehochloa calcarea. The sequence continues at coordinate 40,586,431 of CM070601.1, forward strand.
GCGGAAGTTCCGATTTCCTTCAGCCGAAACCAAAACCCAGGAAAATCGGAAGTTCCTTTTTCCAACACCGGTAGTTCCGATTAATCGGAACTTCCGCTCCATACACAGCGGTAGTTCCGATTTCCCTGACTCAGCCCAGAAATAGTTCAAACCAAAAACCTCAACTCTCAATCTAATTAACACACTTGTCAAATACTCATCACTCAGAGTGGAGGACCTCTCACATGGTCTCTCACTTTTTGTTTTCTCTTTTGCTGCTATTAGTGAGCTCCTTTTTACTCCATTGTTGGTCTCGCTAGTCATTCGCTCTCCCGGATCGGAGTTGAGAGCTGAATCCGAGTGTAGGGACGTTCCTATTAAGATCGAGGGAGTAGGATTCTTAGAAATCTTATCCTCCTCCATTCAGCAAGTCTAGATGTAATTCTTGGCATGGATTGGTTGTCTCAGCACAAGGAACAAATCGATTGCTCCAAGAAGTGTATCTCTCTATCTAGTCCTTCCGGCGAGCAGGTTCGCTTTTCGCCGAAGCTGCTAGGTCCACATCTCTTCGCGCTTGAAGCGAAGCCCGCTCTAGATATTAGTGAAGTCCCGACGGTGTGTGACTTCATTGATGTCTTTCCTGAAGATCTTCCAGGGATGCCACCAGTTCGGGATCTGGAGTTTGTTATTGAATTGGTTCCTGGTACCGCCTCGATTTCAAAGAGGCCTTATCGGATGCCAACAAACCAGTTGGTGGAGTTGAAGAAGCAACTTAATGAGCTACAAGAGAAGGGTTTCATCCGCCCTAGCTCATCTCCATGGGGTTGTCCTGCAATCTTCGTAAAGAAGAAGGACCATACTTTGCGCATGTGTGTTGATTACCGCCCGCTTAATGAGGTAACGGTAAAGAACAAGTATCCATTGCCCCGCATCGACAATCTCTTTGATCAATTAAATGGAGCTCAAGTTTTCTCCAAAATTGATTTGAGAGTGGGATATCATCAAGTTCGGATACGACCTGAGGATATTCCAAATACGGCTTTCTCTACTCGCTACGGCTTGAATGAGTATACCGTCATGTCGTTCGGCTTAACCAATGCTCCTGCCTTGTTCATGAACCTCATGAATTCGGTATTGATGGAGTATTTGGATGAGTTTATCGTGGTCTTTATCGATGATATTCTTATCTACTCCAAGAATGATGAGGAACACAATGAGCATCTCAGGCTTGTACTAGGCAAGCTTCGTGAGCACCAGCTGTATGCGAAGTTCAGCAAGTGCGTTGTAACATCCCAAATGTGGATTTGTGTTTCAAATGTAAGAAAATGAGAAGAAATTAAAACTTTTCTTGCATCTTGAAGTCCTTGATCATTTCTGTAATTCTTGTAAAGTTGTTATGGAAATCAAAAATCAAAATCCTCAAGTGACTCCAATCAAAAACCTCCTTGGCAAAGATCTTGTGCCAAACCCATGTAAACATTTTCCCTAAGGTCTAGGGAGGCTTGGTAAAACCTCTAAATTATCTCATGATTTTTATAAATTATTTGATAATTTTGGAGGCAAGTCAAACCAAGTCAAAGCTTGGTCAAAGCCTAATTCACACATTCTGGAATTTCTTGAGAAAAATGCAGTGCATAAAACTCTCTGGAAATTTTATGTGAGGTTTATTCAGTAGTCAGTAACCTCCAATTAAAATCTCATGATTTTTGGAGCTTTTTACCACCTTAACCAAATTCTCCAAAAATCAGATATTAATTCAAACCCTTGTTGGTTTTCACTGTTCTTTGGGTTCGAGTCATACTCGGGCTCGAGCCACTTGACTTGGTGCGATCAACTAACTGCACCACCTCGGTCGCTCGAGCGCGAGCATTGTGGTTCGTTTGATCGGCATCAAACGGCCTACGATCGCGTGAACGTTCGGACCATCCGAGCGTGCCGATCCATGTGAACCGTAGGATTCTAAATCAAGGGCTCGGATTCGCGTGAACGTTCGGACCATCCGAACGCCTTGCACAACGAGAACCGTAGGATCCAAATCCATGGCCCAGGTTAAAGTGAGCGTTCGAACCGTTCTAATCGCCCCGTTTCTTTTGAACCGTTCGATTTCAATCCAACGATGGATGAGTCGTCTCCTTCCTCGGGTCGAGCGCGCGTCTGAGTCAAGCAATGGCATGAGCAGAGGTGAAGAGCGCAGCGTTGAGCCACCTCGGTGGTCACCTTTAAACGGCTCTCTCTGCTCGCATTAAATGCACCGCCCTTAGAACTAGATGGTTCAACTGCTCCCGTCGCTCTCAAGTGCTCTCATGGCAGTATTGACCCGAGGAGAAATATCGCCATTGCTCTCTACCATTCTCAGCTATTTAAGCTCCATTGCTCTACTCTTGGCTTCCTTTAGCACTTCCGCAACTCTAGCTAGCACCCACGGCCTTTTTTGAGCTGCAATCACTCGAAATCGTTTCGGCCGCCATTGCCGAGCTTCAAGCTTACGGTGAAGGCGGTACCACAGTGGCTCTCTGTTGCCAATTCTTGCTCCCTCTTTACTCTCTTGAGCTTAACCCTCGCCCAATCTTGTTCATCTTGCTCAGGGCTTGACTGAATTGGAGTTTTCCCCTTTTCGGCCGAAAGCCCCATTTTTCATCACCGGAGTAGACCCAACCTTCTCTGTATCCTCCCCGTGCTCAGGTAACTCCACATTAGTCCCTAGTTGCTTGGCACACGCTTACCTCGATCGCAGCAGAGCTCATTTACATTTGTCGTTTTTCGGCCGTTTTGGTCATCTCTGTCAACTCCGGCTTGCCGGCATTCTAGACCGTCACAGCTTTAATTGTTGGTCCCATTTGGGTGCGCAAAACTATTGAGAACCCATTTTGGGCATTTGCTCGCACCGCCGTGATCAGAGTCGCCGGCGGTGAGCCTCCTTTCGCCGTCGTTTTTGTCGGATGAAATCGGGCGCGAGCTTTTGAATGTGGTTCGCTGTGGACCGTCGATCTTTAGATCTACGTCCCAGGATCGAACGAACGCTTGGATCTGTAGACCGTTGGATCCAAGATCAACGGCTCCTGTGCGTGTGATCGTTCGGACCGCCCGAACGCTCTGGTCCACGTGAACCGTTGGATCCAAATCCAACGGTGAGCGTATGGGGTCGTGAGCCGCGCGTGCGCGCGTTATCCCGTGGACTTGGACCGTTGGATCCAAGATTAACTATCCAAGTTCATCCACGTCGTTTTAATTTTGGATTTTCCCGAAAGGATTAAAGGTTAACTGAAAAATGTAATTAACTTGTAAAATGCATAACTTTTTCATTTTAATTCCTTTTCGGTTGGTTCAAATTTTGTTAGTTATATTTTTAACTAAACTTTAAACTAAAAATGCTTCTAACCTCATTATATCTCCAGAAAATTGTGCTAAAATGTTAGTGCAATGAATATTAGTATTTATGATTTATAATGCTGAGCAAAATTGTTTTGCTCATATCTTTTGCATTAAGAATCCCAATCAATTGGTTCTCGTTGATAAATTCCATATAAATCATGCTCTTGCTGCTGTAAAATTTTCAGAATATTTGGAGAAAGTTTGATGTTGAGTCTTTATATTTTCTTCGTTCTTATCGGTTCTTTTTCGCTTTCTCGTTAGGTTCCGAAGAGCACATTGATAACATAAGTGATCCTCCGCAACATCTTGAACAACAGCAACCAGGCAAGCAGTTTGATCATGTTAATCCCATTATTTTTCAAGTCTAATATATTGATTTCAACTTGTATGTATGCATTGGTATGTTGTTATTAAATTATGGTTAGTATCCTATAGTTGCATAATCTGTAGGAATTGAATATCCTCTACTACCAGGAGCCTAGGTTATTTGCTGTGATGTGAGTTCGATGGATGAGCTTTTGTCACTTAGTAGATTAAGAATTGAAATTGCTTATAAATGCTTAGTTTCGGTAGTAATGGGCGATCATCGATTTAGTCGATGATCTTGATCACACATCTAATTATTACTCCTTTATGTCCAGCACTTATGCTTTGTTATTTTGTAAAGTAAAAATCTAAAAATGAAAAAAATTGATTTGGACTTGGGCAAGTGGTTGGATGGTAGGTTATTGGGTTTGTGGATGTCTTGCCTAACTCAACAAGGACCGAACATCTTGTGTCACACTCTCCAAGCATTTTTGCGTGCTAACCACGCGAGAGGGATATGGGACCTCTCTTAACTAAGTACTTTGGCGCGTGTTATCTCCGAGTCGCAGGAGGGGGTTGTGTGTGTTGTGTGAAAAAGGATATGTGTTTTTGTGTTGGTTGTGCGGTGGTGGATATTCCGGGTAGGCTCTCCACCTCGAGGGGCGTCGTAGTTGTCCAAGGCTTTACCCGTGATGGGTAGTTGACCGAGGCTTTACGATGACTCCGACACAACGTATGGGTTTCTATCCATACGGGCGGCTCGTAGTTAATACACAATATTGGAAATGTCTCGTAGGACTTAGCCGTGCCGGCATACCTAAGGAAGTGTGCTTAATAGCTTGGCAAAAAGGCGGTCTGGCGTGTGGGTACATTGGTACACCCCTGCAGGGATAAAACTATTCGAATAGCCTCGTACTAGGTTATGGACACGCTTGGTTAGGTTTTCCTAGAGTTAGACTGCAACCTTTTTATTAAAATTTGACATGGTTAGTATGAATGGGTAATTCATACTATTGTTGTGGTGACTAATGGTTTAGTCACTTCCAGGACTGTTGTTGGCATCTATCTACTGTTATTATCGTTGCCAGTTACTGTTATTTGAACATTAAAAACAGATTTGTCAACTTGCTTTTAAATGTACTACATTATTGCAAATAAAGATTGCTTTGTGCTGAAAATGAAACATACAGCCTCCACTTAAATAAGCTTGCATGTAGCATATGTATAGGTCTTTTATCCTACACGTAAGTCTTGCGGAGTACAATTTTTGTACTCATGTGCTTTGCTTAACTATTTGTGCAGAGGAGGAAGGTGAGCCCCAACGGCCTCACTTTTGTGAAATGTGTTGCGGGTTCGACGACTAGCTTGGCGGTCCGGTCGGTTGCCTTGTGGGGTAAAGGCAAGCTGCTTGGCTCTTTTGTTTATGGCCATCTTATGGCACTTTTGCTTCTGCTGTTCAATTCATGTATTTATATGTAAATTGGCCGGTTGGTCTCTCTTTTGTAATAGCTATCCTCTAATTATTTTTACTTCTGATTTGTTGCTGTGATTCGGTTCTATGTGAATGAATGGAATTGATGCATGAATTTTGTGAAGGGGTGTGTATACTGCATTTCTGGGAAGTATACATGTCTCGAAGACATGGGTTATTTTGTTTGTGATGCTAGGGTCAATTGGTGACTAAGCATTACAAGCCCAATAATTCAGGGTCCTCACATGCGTATTCTGGTTGAAGGAAGTGGCTTTCTTGGGCCATGTTCTCTTAGCAGGAGGCATAGCCGTTGATCCTAGCAAGGTCAGCGATGTTCTTTCATGGAGTCTGCCTACTTCGGTAACCGAGGTGCGGAGTTTTCTTGGTTTAGCGGGATACTATCGTCGCTTTATCGAGAACTTCTCCAAGATCGCGAAGCCGATGATGGAGTTGCTAAAAAAAGACAAGAAGTTTTTACGGTCCGATGCGTGTAAGGAAAGTTTCCAAGTACTCAACAAGCGTTTGACCACCTCTCCCATCATCGTTCTTCCAGATATTCATCGAAGCTTCGATATCTTTTGCGATGCTTCTCGTTGAGGACTCGGTTGCGTCCTTATGCAAGAAGACAAGGTAGTGGCCTATGCATCAAGGCAATTGAGACCTCACGAACTCAACTATCCTACCCATGACTTGGAGTTAGCTGCTGTGATTCATGCACTTAAGATTTGGCGACATTACCTAATCGGTAATTGTTGTGAAGTGTATTCGGATCACAAAAGCTTAAAGTATTTGTTCACCCAACCAGATCTGAACCTCAGGGAGAGGAGATGGTTGGAGTTGATCAAAGACTATGATATGGGTATTTACTACCATCCGGACAAGGCTAATATCGTTGCCGATGCGCTTAGTCGCAAGCGTATTGCAATGCCTTGTTGCTCAAGGAGCTTCAACCCACCTTTCTGGAGGAGTTCCAGCATCTCAACTTGGGTTTAGTTGAGCATGGTTTCCTCGCTGCCTTGGTTGTGCATCCAACCTTGGTGGATCGGATTAAGATCGCTCAGCAATCAGATGTTGGAGTGAGCCGCATCAAGGAAAATATCAAGAACGGAACAGCCAAGTGCTTTTCTGAGGATGAGCATGGTGTTGTGAGGTTCGGGCAACGCCTTGTGGTTCCAAAGGACATGGAATTGTGGAATTTGATCCTCCACGAAGCCCATGATTCGCCTTTGTCTATTCATCCCGGGGCCACGAAGATGTATCAAGATCTCCGCCAGAGATTTTGGTGAACCCGAATGAAGAGGGAAACTGCGAAATTCGTTGCCGAGTGCGACGTGTGTCGTCGTGTTAAGGTCGAGCATCAGCGTCCAGCAGGCCTGCTGCAGCCTTTGCCAGTGCCTGAGTGGAAATGGGATTCGATTAGTATGGATTTTATCACCGGTCTACCCAGGTCCCCCAAGGGAAATGATGCCATTTGGGTTGTCATCGATCGATTGACTAAAGTGGCTCATTTCATTCCTGTCAAGACTCAGCTTCGCGTGGGTCTCCTAGCCGAGCTCTATGTCTCCAGAATTGTAAGTTTGCATGGGATACCGAAGACGATCATTTATGATTGGGGTTCTCTGTTCACTTCTCGATTTTGGCACAGTTTGCAAGAGGCTATGGGAACCCGTCTTACCTTTAGCACAGCATATCACCCCCAAACTGATGGTCAGACCGAAAGGGTCAACCAAGTGTTGGAGGACATGCTCCGTGCTTGTGTTCTTTCCTATGGAAAGAATTGGGAGAAGTGCTTGTCATTTGCCGAATTCTCCTACAACAACAGCTTTCAGGCCAGTCTCGGCATGGCACATTTCGAGGCTTTATACTAAAGAAAGTGTAGAACCCCGTTGAACTGGTCTAAGACCGGTGAAAGACCTTTATATGGCCCGGATTCGAGCAATGAGGCCGAGAGCCAAGTCCAGCTTATTCGTGATCGTTTGCGCACAACTCAATCCGGACAAAAGAGCTATACGGATCACCGTCGTCGTGAGTTGAGCTTTGAACCTAATGACTTTGTTTATCTCAAAGTCTCTCCTTTGAAGGGCCATCAGCGTTTCGGCGTCAAGGGTAAGTTAGCTCCTCGATATGTCGGTCCCTACCGTATTATCGAGAAGAAGGGAGCTGTTGCCTATAAATTGGAGTTGCCAGCTGCACTTGAGGGGGTACATAATATTTTCCATGTGTCCCAGCTAAAGAAGTGCCTCCGTCTTTCAACAGAGGAAGCTCCGTTGGAAACTCTCGATGTTTAGGAGGATTTGACCTATCGCGACCATCCTGTTCGCATACTCGATGAGGCTGAACGGAGAACAAGGAATAGAGCCATCAGATTCCTTAAAGTTCAGTGGTCGAACCATTCTGAGGATGAGGCTACTTGGGAAACGGAAGATCGTCTCCGTGCAGACTATCCATCTTTCTTTACAGAGTGAGCCAAATCTCGAGACGAGATTTTTGTAAGGGGGGAGGTTTGTAACATCCCAAATGTGGATTTGTGTTTCAAATATAAAAAAATGAGGAGAAATTAAAACTTTTCTCACATCTGGATGTTTTTGATCAGTTCCATGATTCTTGTACATGGATTGTGGAAAAATCAAAATCCTCAATTGACTCCAATGGAAAACCTCCTTGGCAAAAATCTTGTGCCAAACCTCTGTGAATATTTTTTCTGAGTTCTAGGGAGGCTTGGTAACACCTCTGCATTATTTCATGATTTTTAGAAATTATTTGATAATTTTGGAGGCAAGTCAAACCAAGTCAAAGCTTGGTCAAACCCTAACTCCATCCTTCTGGAATTTCTGGAGAAGAATGTACTGCATAAAAATCTCTAGAAATTTTATGTAAGGTTAATCCTTAAGTCAGAAACCTCCAGTTAAAATTTCATAATTTGTGGAGCTGGTTTGCTACTTTAAGCAAATCCTATAAAAATCAGCTGTTAATTCAAACCCTAGCAGCTTTTCACTGTTCCTTGGGTTCGAGTCAAACTCGGGCTCGAGCCACTTGACTTGGTTCAATCAACTAAGTGCACCGCCGCGGTCGATCGAGCGCGAGCGCTGTCAGCCGTCGGATCTTCATCGGCGCTACCGGCGCGATCACGGAGAGTCGCTCGATTGGAAAAGCACGGCTGGATTGGAGTGAACGCTCGACCGCCGACGCCCAATTCATTTCAACCGTCCGATTTGGAGATAACGGCCTGGATCGAGTGAACGTTCGGACCGGCCGATCGTCCCTTTCATTTGAACCGTTCGATTTAGATCCAACTGTGGACGCGTCGTCTCCTTCCTCGCGTCTGAGCGAACGATGCGTTTGAGTCAGGCCATGGCGTAAGCAGAGGAGAAGGGCGCAGCGTTGGGTCACCTCGGTGGCGACCTTTAAACGGCTCCTTCTGCTAGCACTAATTGCCCGTCGTGCACCGCCCTCAAATATCCATAGCTCAACTGCTCCCATCGCTCTCAAGTGCTCCCATGGCAGGTTTGACCCGAGGAGAAAATGTTGTCGTTGCTCTCTGCCTTCTCAGCTATTTAAGCTCCATTGCTTCCCCTTTGGCTTCCTTTAGCATTTCTGCAACTCTAGCTAGCACCTCAGGGCTAGTTTGAGCTTGTTTCACCCGAAATCATTTTGGCCGCCATTGCCGAGTTTCAAGCTCACGGTGAAGGCGGTACCATAGTGGCTCTCGCTCTCCATTTCTTGCTCCCTCTTTAATCACTTGAGCTTAACCCTCGCTCAATTGGAGATTCTCCATTTTTGGCCGAAAGGACCATTTTTCGTCGCCGGAGCAGCTCCAACCTTCTCTGTGCCTCTCAAGTGCTAAGGTAGCTCCACTTTAGTCACTAGTTGCTTGGCACTCGCTTACTTGGACCGCAGCGGAGCTTCTTTGCATTTTTTGTTTTCGACCGTTTTTGGTCACCTCTTTCAACTCTGGCTTGCCGGCGTTCTAGACCGCGGCAGCCGCAGTTTATGGTCCCTGTGTGTGCGCAAAGCTATTGCGGACCCCTTTTGGACCTAAGCTCGTGCCGCCGTGACCAGAGTCAGCGGCGGTGAGCCTCCCTTCGTCGTCTGGTTTGTCGGACATACTGTGCGCGAACATTTAGAACGTAGTTCTCTGTGGATCGTCGATCTGTATATCAACAGCCCAGGATCGCGTGAACGTTCGCATTATCCGAACGCGGCGATCCATGTGTACCGTAGGATTTTAGATCAATGGCTCAGATTCGAGTGAACGTTCGGACCGTCCGAACGTTTCGATCAACGTGGATCGTGGGATCCAAGATCAACGGCTCATGTGCGTGTTAACGTTCGGACCATCCGAACGTCTCAATCCACATGGTCCGTTGGATCTAAATCCAACGGTGAACGTAAGAGCCGCACGCGCGCTGTGCTCTGCGCGCGTGGGCCATCGGATTTCAGATCTACGGCTCAGGTTTGAGTGAACGTTCGGACCGGTCGAAGGTTCCTTCGTTGTGAGCCGTCCATCTCTAGATCAACGGCCCGCATCTATTTGAACATTCGGACCGTCCGAACGTTTCCATCAACGTGGACCGTTGGATCTAAATCTAACGGTGGGGTTTGTGAGCCGCTTGAGCGCGCGCTGTACCGTGGACTTGGGCCGTTGTATCCAAGATCAACAGAAAATATGCAATTAACTTGTAAAACGCATAACTATTTCATTTCGGATTTTCCCGAGAGGGATTATTTGTTAACTGAAAAAATGCAATTAACTTGTAAAACGTATAACTATTTTATTTTAATTCCTTTTCGGTTGATTCAAATTTTGTTTGTTATGTTTTTAACTAAACTTTAATCTAAAAATGGTTCTAACCTCATTATAGCTCCAGAAATTTTTGCGAAGATTTTAGTTGTAATGAATAGTAGCATTTGGGATTTATAAGGGTGAGCAGAATTGTTCCGCTCATATCTTTTGCATTAAGAATCCAAATCAATTGGTTCTTATTGTTAAATTCCTTATAAATCATGCTCTTGCTGCTGTAAAATTTTCAAGGCATTTGGAAAAAGTTTGCTGTTAAGTCTTTGTGTTTTCTTCGTTCTTTTCGGTCCTTTTTCGCTTTCTCGTTAGGTTCCGAAGAGCACATTCATCACCTAAGTGATCCTCCGCAACATCTTGAACAGCAGCAACCAGCCAAGAAGTTGGATCATAAATTTCCCATTACTTGCAAGTCTAATATCTTGTTTACAAATCATATGTATGCATGCTTTTGTGTCAAATTAATTTTTCCGATTAGAGGTAGTTACTCCTATTGCATTGTTGGCCTCAAATTGTTATCCCCTGCCACAAACATAAGTTACTAATATCGCTGGTGAATTAGAGCCCGGTGATTTAATTATGCTCTTTTATTGTCTTTTCGAGGTCATGCTTAGCAATGCTTAGCTACCGGTAGAATTGGGCGGTTATCGACTTAGTCGATAACCTTGATCACACAAATCATGTTATTACTCTTTGTTCAACACCTTGTGCTAATTTGTTTTAAAAACAAAAAGTGTAAATGAAATGATTTAGACTTGGGCAAGTGGTTGGATGGTGGGTTATTGGGTTTGTGGATGTCTTGCCAGGGTCAACAAGGACCGAACATCTTGTTACACTAAACCAAGCATTTTTGCGTGCTAACCACGCGAGAGGGATATGGGACCTCTCTTGACTGAGTACTTTGGCGTGTGTTAACTCGGAGTCGCAGGAGGGGGTTGTCTGTGTTGTGTGAAAAAGGATCTGTGTTTTTCTGTTGGGTGTGCGGTGGTGGAGATTCCGGGTAGGTTCTCCACCTCGAGGGGCATCGTAGTTGTCCAAGGCTTTGCCCGTGAGGGGCAGTTGAATGAGGCTTTACGATGACTCCGACACAACGTATGGGCTTCTATCCATACGGGTTGCTTGCTGTTAATGCAAAATATTGGAAATGTCTCGCAGGACTTAGCCGTGCCGGCATACCCAAGGAAGTGTGCTTAATAGCTTGGCAAAAAGGCGGTCTGACATGTGGGTACATTGGTACACCCCTGCAGGGTTCAAACTATTCGAATAGCCTCGTCCTAGGTTATGGACACGCTTGGGGAGGTCTTCCAAGAGTTAGACTACAACCTTTTAATTAGATTTTTACATGGTTGGCATGAATGGGTAATTCATGCTATTGTTGTGGTGACTATGGGTTTAGTCACTTCCAGGATTGTTGTTGTCATCTATCTATTGTTATTATTGTTGTCAAATTGTTATTTGAACATTAAAATAGATTTGCCAACTTGCTTTTAAATGTACTATCTTATTGCAAATAAAGATTGCTTTATGCCAAAAATGAAACATACAGCCTCCACTCAAATAAGCTTGCATGTAGCATATGTATAGGTATGTTACTCTACACGTAAGTCCTGCGGAGTACAATTTTTTTACTCATTTGCTTTGCTTAACTATTTGTTGCAGAGGAGGAAGGTGAGCCACAAGGGCCTCATTTTTGTGAGATGTGCTCCGAGTTTGACGACTAGCTTGGCGGTCCAGTCGGTTGCCTTTTGGGTTAAAGCCACACTGATTGGCTCTTTTGTTTATGGCCCTCTTATGGAACTTTTGCTTCCGCTGTTTAATTTATTTGTATGACTTTGGGCCGGTCGGCCTCTCTGTTGTAATAACTTTACTATGTATGTCTTTGGATCTGTCTTGTTCTGCTTCGGTTCTGTGTGAATGAATGGAATTGATGCATGACTTTTTGTAAAGAGGTGTGTATACTGCATTTCTGGGAAGTATACATGTCTCGAGTCTCGGTTTATTTGATTTGTGATGCTAGGACCGAGTGGATGGTTAAGCATTACAAGCCTGATAAACCGAGGTCTCACATTTCTAATCGTGGTTCACTCTTCACCTCACGGTTTTGGCATAGTTTGCAAAAGGCTATGGAACTGATCTTTCCTTCAGCGCCGTGTACCTGCCACAAACCGATGGATAAATGGAGAGAGTCCATCAAATCCTTGAGGACATGCCCCGTGCTTGTATTCTTTCCTATGGGAAGAATTGGGAGAAATGCTTACCGTCGCCGAGTTCTCCTACAACAACAGCTTTCAAGCTAGTCTCGGTATCGTACCATTTGAGGCCTTATACGAGGAAGGTGTAGAACCCCGTTGAGTTGGTCGGAAACTGGTGAAAGACCATTCTTTGGCTCGGATTCGATCAATGGGGACGAAAGTTAAGTTAGGTTGATTCAAGACCGATTAAGCACAACTCAATCAAGGCAAAAGATCTATGCGGATCACCGTCATCGCAAGTTGAGCTTCGATCCTGATGACTTTGTTTATCTCAAAGTCTCTCCTTTAAAGGGACATCAATGTTTTGGTGTCAAGGACAAGTTAGCTACTCGATATGTCGGACCTTACCACATTATCGAGAAGAAAGTAGAGGTTGCCTACAAGTTGGAATTGCTTGCTGCACTTTGGAATGTACACGATGTTTACCATGTGTCCCAGTTAAAGAAGTGCCTTCGTATCCAGCCGAGGAAGCTCCATTGTAAGGTCTTGATGTTCAAGAAGATCTAACCTATCGAGAGCATCCGTTTTGCATCCTCAAAGAAGCTGAACGGAGGACAAGGAATCGTGCCATCAAATTCCTTAAGGTTCAGTGGACAAAATATACCGAGGATGAAGCAACTTGGGAACGGGAGGATCCCTGCATGCAGACTACCGTTCCTTCTTTTCCATGTGACGAAATCTCGGGACAAGATTCTTGTAAGTGGGAGATCTGTAACATCCCAAAACCTGATTTGTGTTTCAAATGTATGAAAATAAGAATAAATTAAAACTTTTGATGTATATTGTGTTATCTAAAATTTTCTGGATTTTATTTATAAGGTTTTGTTCATTTCAAAAACTTAATGATTTAATTGAGTAGAAGCTTAACCCTTTTGAACTTTTTAACTGAATCTTGTGATCATCCTCTGGAATTATTTTTTACTAGCTTCTAGATCATCCTAGAGACTCCTCTGAAAAATTTCATAATTTTTAAATTTTATTTCCTATTTTAAAAGGGCTAGTCAAACCAGTTGGTCCCATAGTCAATCCTCTAGGGTAACAAATTGTGATTTTTTCTGGAGAGAAATGCAGTGTGTGAAAAATTCTGGAAACATAACACAAGCTTTTTCTTAGATCTAGTAACCTTCCATAAGGATTTTATAATTTTTAGAGTTAAACATGTACCTCTAAAAATTCCCAAACCATCTTTGTCTGTTTTCCAAATCTCAGTCAAAACATTGTTCTCCCGGTCCGCATGAAACCCGACCCGACCGCGCCACCCTTGTCATCTTGACTCAACCACATTGCCTAACTGGACCCAAGCCAACCGACTTCGTCGCTTGCTCCTTCCGCTGACTGGTCGGGGCCCTCTGCCTGTTCTTCGTCTCCGTGTCGCAGCCATGCCCTCGCCAGCTCGCCATGGCTTCTCTATCACCCGCCTCCACGCCCAAGGGCCGCGCCCCCGGTTTTTGACTATGTGCATATGGTTTGGTTGCGTCTCCCGCTCCCACCCATGCTCCTGTCACCTCGCCATCGCTTCGCTGTTGCTCGTAGTCGTCCATGTACCGAGCTCATCTCCATCGGCTTCTCATCGCTCTCTTTGTCAACTCTGGCTATAAAAGCCCTTGGAGCTTCTCCATTTTTTCTTTTTGAAACTCTGAGACACTACCTAGCTCTCTCCCACCTTTCTCTCCCGTCAACCGAGCCCGAACGCTTCTCGAGTTCAAGCTCTAGAGCTCGGTCAAGACGACCCTAATCGCTGTCGGCGACGCAGGGGTTCCTTTCCATTTCTTTTCGTGTCACTTTGTGCCTCCCATCACCATCATCATTTCCACTAACCCCAATTTTGGTTTGCATTCATAGTAATTATCGAAAATTGGTTTTTCTTATATTTCGGTCAAAAGTGCTTCCCTTCTTCCCCGACTCTGGTACGGTGAGACATTTGTCAACTGCTCGCGATACTGTTGTCTACTAACATCGCTTGTGTGTATCCTACTACTATTTCCCTCCCCGTTGCTCAGGCCGAGCTCTCCTCGTTGACTTCATAGACGCCGCTTCGGTTCCTCGCCGTCGTCACACCTCCGACTTTCTCCGACCACTCTTGTGCTTCCAGTGACGTCACTAAACCTAGCTAGTGCCCATGCGCGCATTGGATGGCTCAATGCGTTGCCGCATTGTCATTGCCGGTTTTGGCTGTAAACTCTCCTCCGCTCCACCTCATCGTGCCACCGCGCCATCTCATCTCCGGCGATGTTCTGGCCACCGTCAGGTGCACAATAGTGTTAGGAGTCCGTTTTAGCCTTTGGCCGGCACCGCTGTGGCCTAGGTTGGCGGTGAGCCACCAAGCAAGCTTGCGGCCGAGAGCATTGTGTTGTCGGAAAATCAATAACACTGTAGCACCATCATTTATTAGCTTAATCTTTGTAATTATGTTAATATATCATTAGCCCTAGGTAATTATTCCTTGGGTTTCACTGACGTGTGGGCCCGATGTTTCTCTGATGCGTGGGCCCGAGGCCACTTAGCGCTCAGTAAGTCCCAACGGGTCCATGCACCAGCGAACCAGGCTGTGGACTTCGGTCCACATGCACTGTGTCATAGACCGTGTCAATGATATGTAGGTCCCACCTGTGAGGTTTTAGAAAGTACGCCTACGGATATGAGGAAAATACGCTTTCCATATTCGGAAAACGTAAATCTCAACAAGATATAAGATGATACACTTTCCATATCTGGAAAGCGTAAGCCTCTTAGGAACAGTAGGAGAATACACTTTCTTAGTTAGGAGGCGTATTTCTCACTTTAATTTAAATTTATAAACCGAACAAAAAAGAATCTTTAATAACTTTTGCTTGGAAACTCCAAATTTGATGATTAAAATTTTGTTACCTTCCTTTTTAAATGTAATTTAAGGTAAAAATGGTTTGGACCATTTTTCTATCCCAGAAAATACTTTAGGTTTAGTATTTGTGAAAACCCGGGGTATTTAACTTGTAATACTTAACCATTAAGATTATTCAAGCATTCCAAATCAAATATCACGGCTCTCGGCGTATATGTACTTCCCAGAAGTGCAGTACACATACCCCATATAAAAATTATGCATCAATTCCATTCAACACATAGAATCCAAAGCACAACTAAACAATTCAAAAGACATACATAATAGAGAGTTATTACAAAAGGGGCAGACCGGCCAATGACAACTAAAGAGTCTTAAATAATAGCAGAAGCAAGGTGCTATAAGATGGCGATAAACAAAATTCAATTAGCGTGCCTTGAACCCACAAGGCAACCAACCGGGCCACCAATCTAGTCGTCGAAACCACCGCACAACTCGCAAAAGTGGAACCCTTGGGGTTCAACTTCCTCCTTTGCAACAATTTATTAAGCAAAGCAAATGAGTACAAAAATATACTCGCAAGACTTACGTGTAGAGTAACAGACCTATACATAGCTACATGCAAGCTTATTTAAGTGGAGGAGGCTCTAGACTCATTTTCAGCATAAAGCATGTTTTCATTTGCAATAATGTAATAGATTTAAAGCAATTTTACAATATGTTTTTATTTGAAAAAAATAGCGATATATAAGTAACAGTAACAACAAGACATCCTGGAGGTAGCTAACCCAATAGCCACCACAACGATAGCATGAATTCCCCATTCATACCACCCACATCAAGTTTTAGTTAAATGTTGTAGTCTAGTTCTCACAGCGCGTATCCAAGCGTGTCCATAACCTAGGACGAGGCTATTCGAATAGTTTGAACCCTACAGGGGTGTACCAATGTACCCACATGTCAGACTGCTCCTTAATGCCACGCGATAAAGCACACTTCCTTGGTATGCCGGCAGAGCTAAATCCTACGAGACGTTTCTAATATTATGCATTAACTACGAGTCGCCCATATGGGAGGAAGCCCCATACGTTGATGCGGAGTCATCAAATATGCTCACCTCCTTATAAAGGACGATGCTCCTTGCAGTGGGTAACCACCACTACTGCTCACCCAAATACACACAAGTTTCTTTTTCAACACAATGCACACAAACACCATGCGACCCGGAGCTAACACACGCCAAAATACTAAGTCAAGAGAGGTCACATATCCCTCTTATGTGGTTAGTACGCAAATTGCTCAGTACGGTGGCGCAAGTAACTCGGTCCTTGATTGACTTGGGGACCATTCCATCACACCCTAAGATCACACCATCAACCATTGTGCCCAAGTCTCAAACATTTTATTTTTATTTTCAGTTTTTGACTTTATAAGGTTTTTCTTGCTATCGTGAGGATATGTGCACGATCTCAGGATGATGAGTCAATTGGCAATGGCTTTGTTGGTTTGCAAAATCTCGCGTTTTCGGGTTTGCTCCAAAATCGCTCGGACCACAAAGCGATCGGACCGGTTGTGTGGGGCGGTCAGACCGCCCGTGGAGAGGTCGGACCGGCCGTGGTTGCCGGTCGGACCGGCCTGACATAAAAGTGGTTTTTGGGGCTGAGCCAAAAATAGGTTGTGTAGGCAAGTGAGGGGAGTCTCCTGGATGTGGTCACATCATTTTTGGAGCTCCCAGTCAAAAGTTCTATTCAGTTGAAATTTCGAGAAGGTTTCGGAATTTCGAGCTGAAAATTTGGCTAAGTCTTTTCGGGCGGTCCGACCGCCGTTGTGGAATCGGTCCGACCGGCCCAAAATCGGTCGGACCGGCCTTGTGGGGCGGTCAGACCGCCGATGACTTGAAGGTGAGCCTTCTTTCCATTGTTGTGTATTGATTGTTTTTATTGTAAGAACTTCAATGTTTTATTGTTGCATATTGCATTGCGGAACTAACGTGGGTCAAGTTGTGAAGAACTTGTTCCCGGAAACGATTTGTTTGTCTATTGCTGTGCAGGTGTCTTGCAGGTCAACGACGTCAACGGTGAGGTGGATCGGGACTACGCTTGGAGAGCTGAGGTCCAGAACGATCATGGATGCCGGGTGAGGTCGTGTGACTCAAGCATGGTGCAGAATGGGCAATATGGATCGAACGGGTAGTTCGGTACAGCTGGTTGGATCAGGTGGTGCGAAAGTCGGTGCGAGTCTCTGGGAGGTTCCGATGGGATTCGGACATGAGAGACTTGGCGATGTGATGAGAGCCGCTGGTCAACCTACACGTGGTGAAGCAGGCGATTGCTTAAACAGTTGTATGTGTGTGGGTCCCATGTGTGTATGGGTCCCAAATGTGAAACCCTAGGCCTCTCCTATAAATAGAAAGTAAGCACTCCAAGCATTCATTTGGCCCCCTTCTTCCTTTTTCTAGGGTTAGGAGGAGAGGAGAGGAGAAGGTAGGGTTTGGAGAGATTGTGAGTGTGCTCCTTGTTGAGCTCTTGTCCTCCTTGTTGGAGTGGCTTTGTAAGCATCTTGTGAGATCAATCAATCTTGTGATGCTTGCTTGAGAGATCATTTGTCTCCCTTTGTGTTCTTCTCTCTTTTGGATTAATTTGGTGCTTTCTTGATTCAAGTGGTTAAGCTTGGTCTCTTGACCTTTTTCCTCTTGCTTTGTTGTGTGGGAATACTCCTAGAATCATCTAGACCATCAACCCCCACAAGCAAGTCTTGAATCAAAGTTTTTTATATTTCTAGGGTTTGTGCACTTCTTTGGTAAAACCTTGAGAGATCGTTTCTAGGAAGTGGATCTGAAGGATCGTTGCTAGAAATAGGTCTCTAATATCCTCAGGGAGGTGTGCTCGAAATTTGGTCAAGTTTCATTGGTTGAATCAAAAGTTGGATCAAATTTCGTTTTGGATTTGGGCTTAGCTTTTCAGTACTGGACTGAATCGGTCTGACCGGTTTTACAACGGCAGTCCGACCGCCCGCTTTTCATACCGCTCAGTACTGCCGGGTTGAACCGATATCCAACGGTCCGACCGCCAGTTAGTAGCCGGTCCGACCGCTCATTAAACGTCGGTCTGACCGCCTGTCTCCAGCCGGTTTGACCGCCAGTACCCAGTCCAGAATAGTGAGTTCAATTCTCCACTTTTGTGTCGTGTGGTTGAGGGGGTTATCGAATTCAGCACAAGGCTTCCTCTGTGCACTTACTGATCTTCTTAGCTTTCATAGCTAAAGGAGTAAAGTTCGTGTTGAATTTGATTAAGGCGAGAAAGTTGAGAAAGCGCTTATTCACCCCCCCCCCTAGTCGCCTTTGCGGTCCTACAGTAACAAAGCACAAAGTGCTGAGCATAATGATAATAATAATTTTGTGTGACCAAGGTTATCGACTAAGTCGATAACCGCCCAAATCTACCGGTAGCTAAGCATTTCTAAGCATGACACCGAAAGACGATAAAAGAGCATAATTAAACCACCGGGCTCTAATTCACCAGTGATATTAATAACTTATGTTTTGTGGAAGGATAAAAGAGCATTTCAAGGGCATCCATCCAATAGGAATATCTACCTCTAATCGGAAAATTACTTTGACACAAAAGCATGCATATATACGATTTGTAAACAAAGTATTAGACTTGAAAGTAATGGGACATTTTTGATCAAACTGCTTACCTTGCTGGGATAACCTTCTTGCTGCAGAGGGTCACTCGCGCAATCAATAATTTCGTTGGAACCTCGCGAAAGAGGTCGAAAACACAATAAGAACGAATAACACCGAAAAGACCCAAAAATTCAAAGTCATCCAAATATCATGAAATATTCACAGAGGGTATACAATCATGAAAAATTCACAGAGGGAAATAATAATCAATTTATTTGGATGTTCTATGCAAAAGTTATGACAGTTTGAATATCAGTTTTCCAGAAATTCCAAATAAATTGCTACCGGTTACTGTTCATCCGAATTAATTATTTTGGTGAAAATTTCTAGAGTAGTTATGCACTTGAAATTATTATGGTAGGCTTAGCACCTCATGAGATGAACAATGGAATTTGATTCATCTCATTTCAAGCTAAGATGAATTTTCTATGATTTTTCAAAGTTATGAAAGTAGTACACAAGTTACATGCAAAATAATATTTTCAGTAATAGTATCATGCTCACAACCTATTTTAAAATAAACTACACTAATAGAGGATTATAACAAAATTGAGTTTACTCTTTTTGGAGTTAGAGAGAAATACTTATGTATTTTTGAAGTTAAATAATTTTTAGTTCAACAATAATACTAAACCTAGAGTAATTTTGCCAAAAGTGATTTATGGAATAGTAACATGATTCAACCCATTTTTATATTAAAGTACATTTAAAAGGGAAACTAACAAAATTTGAATCATCAATTTTGGAGCTAAAATGAATTACTTATGCAATTTTGAAGTTTAACCAATTTTTTAATTCACAAATAAAGCATTACGGAGATTATATAAACATACAATACTTTTTATACCCAGGCTGCTCTAGCTACAACCGATGACAGGAGGGGCCTATAGTACAGTGCCATATTCCATTTAACCAAAGGATTAACCGAACTGACAGGTGGGACCCGCCTATCATAGACTTGTTCCAAATGCATAGTGCATAGACCGAGAATCTATGAGCCCAGTATACGGTCCATGGTCCAACTACTGCACACTTAAAGTCTCGGACCCACATGTAAGCCAGATAATAAATCTGCTAATCAATGGATTTCCGACAAAGATTTGGTTTTAAATGCTAATTGTTACACTTAACCTTAATGACCTACTACAGTTCCTGTCGGAACGCACCACGCGCTCGGGGGTGTGCGATCATGAGTGTCCCCGGTGGCACGGGTGAATGGTCAAAATAGAAAGCCTGCTACCTCGCGCACCCGATGGCACCAGCGGCGAGGCCGGAGGAGGTCCGACGAGGCGGCGCTACGATGGTGAGCGGAGGCGACGCTACGACTAACATGGTAAAACGCGGAAAAGAGAAGCCCATGGCAAAATAGCGCGCACGGGCAACAGGGGGGTTCCAGAAACTCACCACGATGACCCGGAGGGGGGTTCTGAGGAATAGTGATTTTCAGGTTTTGTTTTAAAAGGCTGAGAAGATAGGGAATTTTTTGGAGGTAGCTCCGAAGCTCCAAAAATTCTAAAATTGTTATGGAAGCTTTTTGGTTTAGAGAACAACCTTGTGTAATTTTGCTAGGAATTTTCATGTAGTGCATTATTCTCCAGAAAATTCACAAGAGGCTGTCCCAGGGGTTTGACCAGAATTCAAACTGGTTTGACTAGCTCTTTTGAAATAGTAAATAAAATCTAAAAATTAATAGATTTTTCAAAGAGGTTACTGGTATGGCCTAGATGATAGGAAAAATATTTCCAGAGGATGATCACAAGATTAGATTTGCAAGTTTTCAAGGATTAAGCTTCCACCAAATGAAACATTGACCTTAGAAAATAGGAAACACTAAGGGAAATTTCTAGAAAATTTCAAATGACGTCATGAGGCATCAAAAGTTTTAATTTATCCTCATTTTATTACATCTGAAACACACACCATTATTTGGGATGTTACAAAACCTCCCCCCCTTACAAGAATCTCGTCCCGAGATTCTGATCACTTGGAAAAGGTCTAGCATGCATAGTTACTTTCAATCTATCCCATTTATCAGGTGTTAAACCAGAATTAACTACTTGATTCCACCAAATGATAGAAAAATCTTTAAATTCACTAGTAGCTTGTCTGACCCTATGCACTTCTGGAACTAGATGGGCATTAAATTTTTGTTCAATTATCATCTCCCAATCTAGATAAATTTCAGCATCATAAACTCCCGCAAAAGATGGTGTGGTGAACTTAACCTTAGCAAATGGGTCATCATTAGCACGAGCATTGTGGTGCTGAAAATTATTACCTCCCATACCATGACGGTTGTGATGTAGGCGGTGTCGTTGATGTGCATCTTGGTCGGCAAACACGGCACCGGTATCATTATTTCTCCTCTCATTATCATCTCCCTCCTCAAGATCTTGGACTGCATCGTGATCATACCCAAGTCCAATGTGTAACACCCTGGCTATTCGGAAGCCAAAATGTTACCTAAAGAATCTACATACAACCACAATGCGGAAGAATTTAATCTGAACTTCTATAATCAATCGAAGAGTTCAATGGTAATACTATCATAACAGGAACAAAGAACGAATCCATCAGCATATAAACAGTGAGAACTTCAAAGAAGCCACTAACAGCAATTACCAGAACTAAATAACAGGTAGTCTTAACTTTTTTTATTACAGTTCCTCATTTGACAACTGAAAGACATAATCGAACTTAACAAGGAAGATGAATAATGGTGAACTGAGTGAAATGTGCTTGACTAATCCCTTCCCACAAGGCCATCATCAACGTTCACCTAAATGAATACATAAAGCAAGAATGAGTCGAAACTCAGCAAGTACCATACAAGATAAATCAAGCATAGAGTGGACAAGCCAACTCAACTGAAGTTTGAACAATTCTTGGAACACATACATGAATGAATGGAATGAATACATGAATGAATGGAATGAAATGATGCATTGAAGGAATGGACTGCTCGACAGCTTATACCGGTATAGCGAGTGACACACCCGTCGGTGCTCACTTAAACCCGTACTTAACAAAGTTCGGGGATCCAATCACCCTATGAAGAATGTTTCATACGGGTGTCCGAAATTGCCTACATTGGAGTGGTGGGTCCTACGTTCCCATACTGGAATTGATGGGACTTACAATTTTTCACTTCCGTGGTCAACATGAAACAAATGCGTGAACGGAATGAACTTCATGCAATTAACTCTTATCACATCATAATGAAGAAATATACATGGCATACGAACATGAATAGCAAGACTAACAATTCATCCACACACAATCATCACCATTCATTATGATAAGACAAGGTACTTGCCTTCCGGGCTATGACGTGTTAGGAGGCAACGAAGGTGCCCCTCCACTCACTGCTTCACCGCCTACACAAATATTTATTTGAAATAAGGATAATAAGGTAAGACAAAGTACAAGTGTCCTACCATATCCCTCTAACTATCGAACACAATCAACGGGTTTAAACTGACAATCTAACTAATCAGCCAGATTACAGCCCTACTGGGCAGCGGTACAATAAAATCCATAATTAAATATATGTAACTCGGAATGACTTGAAACCAGTGTTCAATGAATCATAACTAACCAGGCTATGAAACACTAGTTGACGGGGTTCTCTAATTCAGCCAAAACAGTTGGCTAAACAACCGTTGAAAACAACTGACAGACATTTGTCCAGATTACAGAACATCAATAGATAAAATGGCATAACTTTCCTTCTACTGATCCAATGGAGGTGATCTTTATCAAACTGGAATCATGTTGAAATTATCTTCAAAAACCGTTTGGTGTGGCCGTCCTGGATCTGACTCTAACTAGATCAAAACCGAGGAACAAACCGACAGTCCCCAATTCTCAGACAGACAGAACAGCGCGCGGTTAAAATTCCATAACGTTTGATTGCCAACTTTAAAAATTGTGTTCTTTATCAACTTGGAAATCTTACTGAATTCTCTACAACATTCATTTTGGGGTTCCATTCTGATTCGGCTTCTAAATAATTCATAATGGCCAGACAAGAAAACTGCCAATTCCCATCAGCTCTCCTGAACAGTCACACGAAAATGGCCATATCTCCTAAACCGTAACTCCAAATCAGATCATCTCAGTGCCTAAAGAAAGCTAAGACCAAGGGATACAACTTTCTAACAGGTGGACAGATCATAAAAAGTACGAAACTTACCCAAATCTGACGAACAAATATGACGTAGGGGGAAGGAGAAAGTGGCGCACGGTAGGGAGGATGGTGGCGGCTCCAAGTGGGGGAAAGGAGGGAGGGGGAAGGGGGTTTAGGGCTTTTGGGGGAAGCTCATCCCCCCTTTGGCTAACCCCCTCTTGGGCCACATGGGCCGTGGCCCAAAGCCCAGGTTGTCGGGAATTCGCGGAAACCCCCTTGAGATCACTGAAAATTGTAATCCCTGTCTAACTCTTTCTCCCGAATACTCTCCTATTCACCTGAATAAATTTTGGGGTATTACACAATGTTTGGTGGTCGGTTCACCATTCTTTCAAGGCGTATAGTGAGCGCTGCAATGCTATCGTTGATTGAGAGCTGCAATGTGATCTTGGTAGCTTGAAACTTACTGTCGATGTCCTCATTAATGGTAGTGCGTTGTTCATCCAAGAGCGTCATGAGCTCTCCCTTTATAACACACTCTTTCTCATCAGACGCCTCACCTGACATGGTTAGCAGAAAACAAAAGATTACACAAAGGTATTATCCCTATCAACTATTAGGTGATGGAAGGTGGAAACACACGCTCTCAAGCGTCTTACCACACTCTTACAAGTGTTCTTACCAATGCAGCAGGTGGTACGATCGGTGGCTGGTTCGTGATACCTTGTCGAGAGTAGGTATGATTGCAAGAGGTGACCTGTTCTAGTTAAGAGTAGGTGGAGCTCGGAAGGCACAATATGTAGCAAGGATTAGCAAAAACCGTAACCTGATTAACAAAGTTGAATAATGGTCCAAAGTACCTGTCACGGTTGCTGGCCTAAGAAGTGTCCCTAGCCCTAGCACACACTGATCGATAACAAGGACTGGATACAAGGATTCAAAGGATGCAAGGCGGGGAGTGGTCGTAGACCAGCTGAGGGTGGTCGATTTTCTTCTTCTTCACTGGGGGTGGTCGGTTTGCTTCTTCTTCCACTCTCTCTTCTTTTTTTTGACTGCCGAAACCCAACATAGTGTTCCTTTCTTCTTCTTCTTTTTCTCTTTCTTCTTTTTGATTGCCGAAACCCAACCAAGGGTTCCCTTTTTTTTGCGAATGTGACATTGACTCAAAACTCTTCAAAACCCTCTTCTGGGTCTATGGATATATATGGGTCACAAACTTTTTGTAGAAGGCAGGGGTATCTAGGTAATTAAAAGATACTCTCTCTCTCTCTGAACTTTGGCTATGAAAATTCTTCTTGGACTTTGTGTGGCAGGCACGATATGATGAGTGCGTGGGGTGTCCGAGAGTAACAAGAAACAATAGGGTGGTCGGGGCGGAAACGAGTAGGTGGTCGAACCCGAGTAGGTGGTCGACTCCGACTAGGTGGTCGAACGCGAGGAGGTGGTCGAAAAAGGGGGTGACGCGACCAGGATGGATGGTGGCACGGCAGGCGACGGTGTTGACTAGTGACCAAAAACACGACTCTAAACCAGCAACACGACTTAGACAACGAACACTAATTCAACAACGCAAAACAAAGAACAGAAATTGCAAAGGCACAATGGGTGATGGGACAGCAGAAGAACATGATGAACAAAAATATGTTGTGGGCAATTTTCTAGAGTTTTAGGACGATGGAAAACAACTAAACTAACAGGGGAAAAATTATGATTACCTAATGGGCAACTTTTGCTTTGATACCAACTGATGAATCTATGGCCCGATCTTCCAAAAGGTACTGATAAGTCAATTGTGGAGAACTCGACGTTGATGATCCGGAGGCTCCGACCAGAACAGATCAATCCTCCTGCAATCACTACACCACTACTCCGATGGTTATCAACCGTGCCAAACACGGTTAACCTCGCCAAGAAGGCTATCTCCTGCATGTGAATCGAGAATACAAGCAAGAAAGTAGAAGATACAATCTGATATTGTACTACGAATATAGATGAAGTACACAATGTGGGGTTCCTCAACCGAACGTGCATCGAGACTGCTAAGCAGAATAATCTCAAAGAAAAACCCACGTTAAACTATGACGACTACTGTATATATATAGGGGGACATGGGGAGGTCGACCTAGGGTTGTGCGGCCGCGGGAAGAGGTGTACACAACCTGGACTCCGACCTCGACACGCTTACAAGACCATATTAGGCCAAAACGGTGACGCGGCACCTTATTCGCTATTCAGTTCACGTATCTCTGGTCGAAGACTTGGTCGTAGGACTGGTCCTGGGGTGGTCTTGAGGTGTCCATGTTATCTCTGGTCGTAAGCCTTCTTGAAGTGGTCGTAGACCCTGCAGAACTGGTCGTAGATTTTCTTGCACTGGTCGTAGTCCTAGATTCCTAAGTACAAGTAAATCACTCCGTTAGGCAGCATCATAGAGTTCTCAAATAATACACTCAGCCCTAGAAACGAATTTACCTGATAAATAAGTTAACGAGCACGTGCTCGAGTAATTGGACCTTGCACATGAGGAGTGTTCGTATCAGTGGAAGTGATGTCCTCATCATTTCTGGTAACTAAAATTATTTTAAATAAAATGGTGTATGGAGATATCCTATTGTTTCTTAAGAGTTTCTTGTGATTTAGTCCTAAAGGCTCCTTGGTTTGAGTTCGCAAAGAGAGGTGCAATCAAAGGAAATTTTTGTTGATTTCTTCAAGAGGAAATTAATCCGTTTGTTTTCTGTGAAATCCTGTAAATGCAAATGTTCCGAACAAATTTGGCCTGTTGAAGAATTTTATTGGTTCTTAAGTAGTTCTGTGGATTGGACTAAAGAACTTACCTTGTTCGATGTGGCAAGGTGTTATTAGTTCAAGAACTAAATGCTATGTTAAAACAAGGAGTGCTGTAGAAGTATTTGAGAATTTGAGTCAAGTTTTGTGACTTATGGTTATTTGAATCTTGCCTAGACTTTCTGCCCTTCCCGCTCAAGAGATGTCGAGTTTCAATCGTAATGTCTTTTTCCTTATTAGTTATTACTTGTTAATCCCTTTTTGAGGGAAGTGTGCCCTCAGCTGTGAACTCAACTTTTGTTTCTTTTAAGGTCCTCCTTACTGGATTCTTTCTTTTGGTTTCGTGCTCGCTGTGAGGAGCGACGTTTTTCTGTGTGACGAAACTTGTCCTTATTCGCCTCTTCCTTTTGAGAAAGAACCAACAGTTTTATGTTGCAAAATTTTTTAAAGCATTTTGGCAACTGTTTGGTGGTGGTTAAGTAATGGTAATATTAAGATTTTGCTCCAAAGCTATTGGAGGAGTAGTAGAAGCTGAATTGGTTTTGATATGTACCTCTTGGAGGAAATTTGATTCACATGGAATGTTTGGCTTCGCAGTAAATCTAAATAGTGATACGACTGAGTAGAACCTATGGTATAGTGAAATTCCAGAACTTCAGTTCATGATGAAAGGTCAGGGATTATCGAAGGTAGGGAAACCTTGATTAATTTTATAGAGTAAAGCAATTGGATCGTATTGCGAGATGCTAGGGGTGATTTTCGATGATGTCAATGAGTGAGTATGATAGAGTTGCGGGAATCTTAGAGATTTAGTCCGATGAATTCACTATTTGTTATAAGAGAAATTTTTTGTAGAGATCTTGGAAGTTAAATCTGGGTTTTGCATTTCTATGCTAGATCATTGGTCACACAATGTTTGTGTATAGAGAAAAGTGGAATAATGGAGTTTCCTGAGCAGTGGAGTGATCAGTAATAGAATCTTTCTGATGTAGTACATGAACGTGTGTGCTAAGGATTTTGAGTTGTTGTTCTTGGAAATTAGAGCTACTGTGATTGCGTGGGATCTATTTTATGGTGCTTTGGGTGCCTTCTATCACATTAATGTTGATTAGTAGGATGAGTTGCTTAGGGTATTCGGTGGATTAAATAGAGCCTCTCCACAATGGTGTGGATGATGAATTTCAGTTTGAGCGTAATTGGAGCATGTTTAATTAAGAGGTTTAAGCTCATGTGATATGCGATGAATTCGAATTCTAAGGTTCGAAAGAAGTTTTATTCCTAAAATAGAAACTGAGAAAAAGAATGTTTCCTCGAATAGTGAAGCGTTTTCTTGATTCTCGTTTGAGATTTGTGTTGTTGACTGGTGTCTTTCGAAATTTGAGTTGGCGCTGTGTTGGCATATTTGATTCTTTCCAATTTAGACAAACCAAAAGAAGTATTTGGTTTGGGGCATTCGGCTGATTTCTCCTTTGGCCGTCGTGGTGTTCATTCGTAAACTGCCTAATTCGAAAACAAAAAAAAAATCGATTTGTTTTCGTGATAAATTGTCAAATTTGGAATTTAACCATTTTGGGTGGAGAGTTAATATTGCGTGGATGCGATGAGGGCTCTCTATTTTCAGTTGGATTCTCTTTGCAGGCCAGTGGTTTAAGAACCAGTTCTGTTGTGCATTCTTGTTTAAAGAAGGCATGCCTTGTTAGATAAAGAGTTCGATTTTGAGCATGTTGGGTGCTTTCGTACCAAAAGGGAATGTGGCCCATGTACACTCGTTCGTTTCCGACAGTTGTAGAAATTAGGGAGTTGGCATGTCGCTTTGACTGCCACGTGTACATACGCGAAGTAAGCAACATCTGGTGTGTTCTGGTGCTGAGTGAGCAGCTGAGCCATTCAAAGTTTTAGATCTAGTTAAAGATGTTGACCATCGAGTAAGGTCCTACCTTCGATCCTCTTCTGATGAGTGTACCTAGAAAGTTCAAGTTGAGTGTTAGGTTAGACGTCGTTTTACGTCTTTGTGTAATGGTTTCTCTAGTCCGAGAGAAATGCCACTTGGTAGCTAGAGTCTCGCATGCGCGAGCTGTATCCAGACCTGGATGCTTCTGGTACGTGTTAAATTTGTTGATTCCAATTCCATGGCAATTCATTCTTGTGTTCTTTTCGTTGGTGAGAGTACGGGGCCGAATTCTGTTAAGGGGGGTAGAATGTAATATCCCGAAAGTGAATCAGCTTTTCGGAAGAAGTCCCGGGAGAGGGAGCGGAACAAAAATCTGAAATTATCCTCTCATCGGGGGGGGTTAGCGAACTTCCGGGAACCTGGGCCTGTGAGGGGGTGGCCGACCAAGAGGGGGGTTTCCTCCCCCCAAACCCTAGCCTCTCCTCTGCCTCCCCACTCCCCTTCCCTTGAGCGCCACCCCTATCCCCAAACCAGCGCCTCCCCTGCCCTTGGCGCCTCCCCTCCCCCTTGGTGCTGGCCTCCGGTGATCCCCGGCGCTGCCCCAAGGTCTCCCCCGAAGCCGATCTCTCCTGCCGTCACCGCCTGATGTTCGTCTTCCTCGCCTTGGCCGGCCATTGAAGGGAGGAGTGGGAGGTTCTTCGAGAGGTCGATCCACGTCGTTCTTGAGGTTCTACAAGGGTAACAATGGCCTCCCCTCGCTGTTTGATTCATCAGAGATGAGAATTCGATTCGATTAGTTGGATCGTTTTGCCTCTGTTGTTAGATCTAATCTGTATAGTAGGTTGTACGCCCAGTTTCTGCATCTTAGAAGCAGAATCTCGTATTTTCGTCTCCTAGAGTTTTGTAGCCCTAGTTTTTATCATTCCATAGCCACTGAGATCATGAGATTCCGCCTTACGGTTTATGAGATATGATTTTTTTTGCGTACTGTTCTGTCTGTCTGATGAGAAGAAAGTGTCTGTTTGTTCCTTAATTTTGACCTTATTATTTTAGGATTAAGAATGTCCACCCAACTAAGTTATTGTAGAATTTTTAATAATATTTCTAGATTGATAAAGATCACCTCCATTGGATCTGTAGAATGAAAGTTATTTCATTTTCTTTACTGCTATTATCTGGTCTGGACAGATGTCTGTCAAATATTTTCAACTGCTAGTTAGCCAATTGTCTTGGCCGAATTGATAAACCCCGTCAACTAGAGTTTCATAGTTCTGTGCATTAAGTTTCATTGGGTATTGGTTTCATGTCGTTTTGAGATCCAGATAATTAATTATGATTTTTCTCGTATTGCTGTCCAAGAGAGCTGTAAGCTGGCTGATTAGTGTAATTGTCAGTTGGAACCATGGGTTGTGTTTGATAGATAGAGGGTTATGTGTAATACCCTGGAAATCGAATCGGTAAATCACAGATTTAGCCGAGACGAGAAAAGAGAATAAGAGGAATAGTAAAACATGAAACGACGGGGGGTCATTTGATATTTTTTACCAACCTGGGCCTGGGCCGCGGCCTAGGAGAGGCCTCCTTGTGGCCGGCCAAGAGGGGGGGCCCACCCCCCAAAACCCTAGTGCCCCACCCCTTTCCCTTTCCCCCTTTCCTCCCCCTAGCAGCCGCCGGCTCTCCCCACCCTCCCCCTGCGCCAGATTGGTTTGTCATATTTGGGTAAGTTCCGTACATTTTCTAATATGTCCACCTTTTAGAAAGTTGTATCCCTTGATCTTAGCTTTCTTTTGGTACCGAGATCATCTGATTTGGAGTTACGGTTTGGGAGATATGTCTATTTTTGTGCGACTAGTCAGGAGAGCTGACGGGATTTAGTAGTTTTCTTGTCTGGCCATTATGAATTGTTTAGAGGCTGAATTAGAAAGTCCACTCAAAATGAATATTGTATAGAATTCAGTAATCTTTCCAAGTTGATAAAGAACACGATTTTTAGAGTTGGCAATCAAAAGTTATTGAATTTTTACCGTCGCTGTGTCTGACTGTCAGACTGAGGGAACATCAAACTTCACCAGAACATTAGGGTTAATAGAAGGCTGAATCAGGAGTCTTTCCCAACTAGGTTATTGTAGCCTGTTTAATAATATTTCCAAATTGATAAAGATCATCTCAATTGGATTTGTAGAGTGAAAGTTATGCCATGTTATTTACTGCTCTGCTGTATTCTGGATAGATGTCTGTCAGTTGTTTTCAATGGTTGTTTAGACCACTAGTTTGGCCGAATCAAAGAACCCCACCAACTAGAGTTTCGTAACCTATTACGTTAAGAGTATTTGAGCACTGGTTTAAAGTCATTCGGAGTTACAAATATTTAACTATGATTTTTCTCGTACTGCTGTCCTGGGAAGTATTATGCTAGACTGCCGGGAAATTTGGGTAGAACCTCTCTTTGAGTCATAGGTCTTGAGGAGTTGGATTAAGGGGTGTAAACGGAGTCCATAATTCATCGTATTTATTGTTACCGCTATGCTTGTGTAGGAGGCGGAGTTCCAGAGTAGAGACACCAATTTTGCTTCCTTGTGTGCCGTAGCGGGAAAGAACGAAATAGGCAAGTGCACCTATAATGTGGTTGTTATGTGATTGTTTTATATTATGAATCATGGTACATATGCTTGTTTGATGTACTATTTTATGGTGATATGTATTTGTTCATGATGGCTAGATTACTGAAATTCGATTACTGTCATTTTATTGTTCATCATTTGCACTCATGAATGCAAGTTATGGACTTACGACACCCACGGGAGTGGGTGGTGATTGTAAGATCCACCATTCCAAAGTGGGCATTGTGGATCCCCGGTTGACTTATTCTCAAACGGGCTTTGGATCCTCGGGCATAAGTGAACACTGACGGGTGTTCACTCGCTATACCGGTATGAGCAAAAGAGAAGTGCATGTGCATTCATTCATTCATACGTTGATTAGATTCGTGATGTTGATACACTGTTGGATACTGAATGATTTTGTTATGTTTTGTATCTTTGGCCTTGCTGAGTCTTGGACTCACCTTTGCCGTGTTGTTTTTAGGTACATCAGTTGGGGACGGCATGCATGGGCGGGAGTAGAATTTATCATGGTTGCACACTGGCACGAATAAAGTTGAACAACACATTTAAGTCATAGCTTCGATTTTGAATAGTTTTATGTGAGGCTTACTTCTTTACGTCCTATGTCGTGGACAACCTTTATTGGAGTTGGATAGTGTTTTATGGTCGTTTCTTTCATAAACATGTTTAGTATGCGTGATTAGTTAATTGTTTAATATTACTGTTAATTGTGTGGATGTCCAGTTGGTTCAATTTACAAAGGAGATTCTGCCGGAAATTAGAAAGAAATGTCTTAGTTTCATTTTTAGTCTTGTTATGGTGGTAGCATTCCGTGCTCAAAGTTGAAATGAGGTGTTACTGATTAGTATCGAGCGGGCTTGGTCCGTGGTAGCTAGAAAAGAAAAGAAAATTAAATTGACACACTCGTGTACGATGGGATGGGAATGGGCAAAGCATTGCATTTACGTTTCCGATATATCGTATTGATCGTTGCTGATATTAATTGAGTATGATTGCTTATTACTTGGTTATATGATTATTATGTGTGGGGATAAACGATGCCGAGAGGTAAAGTTTGGTAGTGGTCTTGGGCATAGTCAAGGTGTGCCACTGTTGGTGGTATGGGGTTAGCAATGGTTTTTCTCGAGTAACTTAGTTACCAAGGTTGGAGAAGAGCTCTTTGGGGAAGTTGTTGTCTTCCTTGAGTTTGTATTTGGTTTTCTGGCTGCAGTTTTTGCGGTTGATGGACTTTCCTTGAATGGTGGTTACAATGCCGTTGACGGGTTTCAATTGGTCTCTATTTGTTCTTTTAAACAAATATTGTTCTTTCGGCTAATGAGATACTTTTGGCTACTTGTGAATGTTGTTGATCTGCAAGGTTGGTCCCTTCATGGGAGTTTTGTCTTCTTGTTGTGAAGCATGGCTCAGTTATTCGCTTGGCATTTTGGGTAAAAGAAATTATATTTTACAAGTTCTTTATTATGTGAAGTTTCTGCCCATGTACTTCCTTTTTGGGGTAAGTGGAGATTAATGCTTCTTCTTTAGGAAGGGAAGTGACAAAATTATTTTGTAACGTTTTGTTGTATTAAGGTAAGAAGTTGCAAGCATGGTGTAATACTCCGAAAAATAAATAGATTTTAATAATCGCGTCGTAAGGGTCGGAGAGTAATTAATTAAATGGTATCGATAAATAAATAATTAAAAAAAAACGCTTTAAGGGCCTGGGTGTAATTAAACAAAAAGATTTCGTGGGAAAAAGAATATTTTCGGAATTTTCTGAGCTATATAAATCGTGTGGATTTTCTTAAAACCCTAATCTCTTTTCCCTGGAAGCCAGCCGCCGGCCAGCTTTTCTCTCTGTGCATTGCCGTCCCTGCTGATTTTTCTACCGGCCGAAGCCGATTTGCTTCATTGCTTCCCTGCGAAAGCATCGCAGACGCCAACCCCAGATCACTTTGGTTGCTTGCGCCGGGCTGATTCTTCTTGCCGCCTGCGCCGCTGAACCACCGGCCGCCGCCGAAGCTCGCGCTGTGAGCTATCCCCGAGCCGCTTCTTTGCCACCGCCAAGACGGCGCAGCCGATTCTTGTCTTTATACCTTCGCTGGCTTCGCTGTGGGCGTGGAGGTCGCCCGAGGAGTTGCTTGCTGCGTTCGGTGCCGCGCGTCTGTGCGTGTGCCGGGCTGCTGCCTTCAATTAGCAGTGCGTCTTGCCGCGTGGGAGCGTCCTTGGTAACCGACATCTCCTACTGCCCTTGAATCTAATTATGCATCACGGCTGCACATGCTAATGCTTGGTTTGGTTACTATTGTCGTGAGTGTGTGTAGTGGAATTTTCTTTCACTTGGTGCATGCAGTTGAGTTGCCGCCCACAGCTCCGAGTAAATATTAGACAAGCACAACTAGTTAGCCGTCGTTTGCACATGAGTGCTAGCTTGAATAGTAGAGGCAAGATTAATTGGAGAGGTTTTAGAATTTTTAGTCGAGGGGCCGATTAATGAGTGTGTTTAGCCTGCTGTTTTGTTGTACAATTTATTCGGGTATCATAATGACGAATTTTGGTAATCTCATCTACTGGTTAATTGTAGATAATATCGATAGCTTTCTTTAGCATATTTTATTATGTCAATCGGACAAGTAGATTTCTAGTTATGACGTTCGAAAGGCCGCTGTTTTTAGGGTTATCGTCTTTAGGCGCTGTTTTGGTAGATCGGTTATTAAAAATAGTAAATGGCTTAATTAGAGTTTTTGATCTACATGAAAGTTGTAGATAATTGTCCAATGGTTCTGTAGGATCTGAGAACGCGCATTTTGGTTGAGTAAAACAAAAGTTATGAAATTTGGAAGACTGCTGTTCCGAAGCGGACAGATCAGCTTTCTGGGCTAAATACGGAGGGTTAGATGAATTAATTAGAAGGCGGTGTAATCTAAGAAAATGTGGAGAATTTTATAATGAATCCAGAATGGGGTGGTTTGTGGTGATCGGACTTTCGGGTCAAAAGTTACGCTCTTTTTAGTAACCGGACAGCAATGGGTAGCTTTCCGATACTGGTGTAACGTGGTATATCTGGGGACGTGTAGGAGCGATGTATATTGATTGCTATTCTTATTGCTGTAATTTGTATTGAGATGTGTGTATCTAATGTAGGAGAAGCGTCGTACTTGTTGCCATCTTCGAGTCAAATTGTGCGTCGCTGCTAGTAAAGGCAAGTGCATGGTAGACAGCGATCAATGATCGATCACTGTTTTCTTTATCTTCTATTACCATTATTGTTGTGCTTTTGTTTGGTTTAATTGCAAACAATGAATTGGTATGTTTATATCTTTGTTGATGAGCATGATGGAAAGTTGGATATGATGTTCATGATGGAGATTGCATGTTTGCATTCATAAGCATCTTTGCATAAGAGAAGGTGATCTTGATGATCACAACTCCACGGGAGTGGAGGAGGTCCCCGATCCTTTTGGAGGAACGGGCTTGAGAGTGAATGTTGTCGCGAGCATTCACTCACGCTATACCGGTATACGCGAAAAGAAGTGCATGTGGACATATAGAATAGAGTTGCATTGATATTTGAGAGTAATGAATAAGAATGTGAATGGAAGTGCATGTGATGATAATGAAGTTATTGAATCTTTGTTGATATATTATTGTTCGTTGTATATGATGTGTTTGCTGAGTCGTGGACTCACCCTTGCTCTATTGTTGTCTTTAGGTGATCTTCGAGGATGCCGTAATTGAGAGCGAGTAGAGCACATGGACATCACATGATCATTCGCCATAATAATCTTCCATTCAATATTGGTTTACACTTGGACATGTTAGATATTGAATAATGATTAGGATATCATTTGGACTAGACTATTTGCGTTATTAATTTGGATTCATTGGTTGATGCTGCTTTGGATCATTTACCTGGTTATCATTTCCATTGCTTATTTATTGTCGCTTGATCCATATTTACATGTTCGTTTGTGATCCATTGATATGATTATTGATGATTTCTTGATGTAATTTTATAGTGTGTCATTGATTATTAGTTTAAAGTGTAGTGTGGTGGCATTCTAGGCTCAGTGTTGAAAGGTGTTATTCTGATTGGTATCGAGCGGGCTTTAGGTCCGTGGTGAATAGATTAACAACTTAGGCAAACTAAAATTGTTAAAATTTGTTTTAGATTAGTAAATCAACTAAAATTTGCTAATGGTTAACTAACCTAAAATTTGACACACTAGTGCACAGTAGGTTAGAGAGAGGTACGAATATAGTTTTACGCTTCCGTTATGTTGTTCATTGATGTATGAGTTTATTGAGCTTTGAACTCATTATATAATGTTGATTGTGATTGATAGCTATGTCGAGGGATAGATGACGTGGTCGTGGTGGCCACGGTCGTGGAGGTCGGGGCATGGCGTGGTTACGTGGGGCCCCTCCGAGGCGCTTGAGATCGTGGTTGTGGCCCAGGTTTTACTGTGTTACACCACCATTCGTGGTATGGGAATAGAGAGGTAGCTACTTTGATTACGAGTTATAGGTATTGTGTGTGAGTTTCTTTATAAAAGTTGTTCTCTTCCTCGAGCTTGAACTTTGGGCAGTGCAGTTATAGTTGCGTTGATGAATTTTCCTTGAGATAGTGTTTACAATCAATGGGTGATATTTCATTGGTCTCCTTTGGTTCCATAGAGCCATTTCTTGTTCTCATATTCATTGATCTATTGTTGCTTTGTGTGAACATCGGTTAACAGCAAGATTGATCTTTTCGTGGGAGTTACGCCCTTCCTATTGGAAAATGTGACTTATTTAGTCACATAGTATTCTGGATACTGAATGTTTTCTATTGCAAGTTATTTGACATGTGAAAACTTTGGCTTTATGTATTTCTTTTGGATTATTTCGAGTGCTGAAGTTTAATGCTTATTTTTTTTTTCTTGAAAAGAGTTAAAATCCTTTTGTGTTGACTTGTTATGTTTAAGCTAGAGGTGGTAAACATAGAAGTTCATTGATAAGGTATGAGTATCAGGTCGGATCTGTAGCGTGATGCATGATTGGTCTTAACCCAAATCCTTAGAATTGAACTTGATTAATTTGATATTGTCAAAGAGTAATTACGAGTTGAGTAGTGACTAAGAGTATGTCCATACCTAATTGGAGGCATAAGAGTTATTAAGAAGTATGGAACGTTGATGAACTGGCTTGGACATTAAAATTGATTAGTTTGTTGAATTTATTGGATTTGGTACCAATGGATTAATTTAATTGTGTGTAAAGGGAAACTTGAGGAGATGCTAGGTTATTGCCTTAATAGATATTATTTGTGGTGTTATCTTTACTGTAGATACTTGGTGATCATATTTGGTTGATGGCTTTACATATACCTTAGTATGATTGATTATTGGAATTGTGTACAAAAGGTTGAAGGGATTGAATACCAATGGATCTAGAATTTACAGGAGGAGTTCTGGATAGTTCTTCCTTATAGAATGACACGATGAATTTGATTATAGTGTTGTTGAGACTTTTGATCGAGAGAAGATTTTGACTTTTGAAGTTTTAGGGTGATTTTGTTGAAAACTAAATGTGAGGAGGAACAACTGAATATGTGTTGGTAAATATTCAAGTGATTCGCAAATGAAAATAGGTAGCAGCTAGACATCATAAGAAAGCTAGTTGATAACAACAATGGTGGGAGTGCAATTGCTGAGTGTTAAAGTTTGGTGTTGAGCATCACTAAGAGTTGAGCTGGTGTGATTTAATAGGTGGCTTATACCTAGACAATTGTGGAATAGTCAGTCAATAGCATATCCGTGATGAAAGGGTTTTGATAAGACCTTTTAATTTGTGTAGTGGATCCCTTATAATATAAAGTAGTTGTTGTAGTGAGGTTGTATGGTTTTGGTATAATCTCATTTTGAAGGTGTGATGGAAAAGTAGTATGGAACAATTTTGGTGAACTTTTCGGGGGCTTATTAATGGAAGAGTTGACGATATTGAATCATGTGAAGAGTGTATTATTCTTAATGTTAGTAAGACTGTCTGTAAGGGATTGTGGCTTCGTGTGGTGATGATTCTTTTAGAAAAAGAGTAATTTGATCGCCTTTCGTAATATCGTTTAAATGAAAAGTTTGGAGTTTTGGATTCATGAACTTTTGGAGTTCATGATTTATTTGGTAGATGAAATTGGTTTGAGCAAGTGACGAGTCGGAAAGCTTTATTGGTTCTTAAGTGATTAATGTGATTTGGTCTTAAAAAAAAAAAAAAAATCTTTTTATTTGTCTCTTCTTTTGAGAAAGGAATAGTCGATTTGTTTTACCAAAACCTTGAGGAGTGTATATTGGGAACTGGTTAATAGTGGTCAAGTATATGATGTTGTGAGACCCTGGGTTGCAAGTTAATTGAGGAACATTAGAGGATGAATTCATTTCATGATATAAATCCCATAGAGAATTGGATCTACAAGGAATTATGGTCGTTGGGACAAAACTGATTATATTGTTACAATTAGTAGAACCTATAGCGAATAGTGATCCAAGAATATTTGTTCATGATGGTGGAGTATTGGAATTATCGAATAGTTGGGATATTGTGATGGTATACTTTGCAAGGTTATGTAGGTGAAATAGAATGGTGTGGTTTATTGAGGGTCCAAGATTAGTAAAGTAAATCGTTTTGGGCAATCAATTGATTAGTGATGATGGTTGATATTAATGATTGAGGATATTGTTGGATTGTGGGAATTCTAGACAGCGAATATGCGGATTTCTATCAAGTATACCAGAAGTCACTTTAGGAGTCCTGGCTGTTGAAATTGAGCATGTGTTTTATGCTAGAACCTTGGTTGCCCAATGATCATGTGTAGAGGTAGTAGAACAAAAGTGGATTCCAAATAGTATGATGATCATTGATAGAATCCCTTGGTCTTAAATCAGTGTGTGTGGGTAGAGAATTTCAAGTTGATCATCTTTAAAAGATTGAGGTGATGTGATTGTGGGTGTAGATTTTATTTGAGGTGTTGGGAATCATTTGTCAAAATAGTTTCTTTGGTAGAGGAGGGGACTATAGTATTTTTTTATGGGTTAGTAGAGTCTCTCTAAATGGGCGCTTTGTTGCTCTCGGGTTGAGCATCGCTTGAGATTACCAGTTAAGAGGAATGAGTTAGTGTGATGATTTGAAATCCTATGATTTGAGAGAGTTTTATCCTAAAAGAAAAATTGAAAAAAAAAAAAAAAATTTGATTCCTCGGGTAGTGAAATGCCCTCTTGATTCTTGTTTGAGTCGTGTGTATGACAGAGGTCATCTACAATTTGAGTTGGCTTTACGTTGGCATGTGATTCTTTCTAATTTAGGGAAAGAAAAAGTGATTGATTTTGGCATTGAATGTTTTCTCTTTTGGCTTACGTGGTGTTTATTTGCAAACGACCTATTTGGAAAATGGAAAGGTTTTGTGATGAATCTTTGATTTTGGATTTGACTATTCTGATGGGGAGTTGGTAACGCGTGATTGCGATGAGAATCCTTTGTTTTCAGTTGGGTTCTATTTATAAAAGAGTTTGTTTGAAACTAGTTTGGTTGTGCGTTCCTGGTTAAAGGAGGTACTCCTTGCAAATGTGAAGTGGTTGATTGGGAGGCAGGACGGGAGTTCGAGTATTATGTATGCAGGTTGTATGGTTTGGTACCAAAACGAAGTTTGGCCCAAGTTACATTAGT
The DNA here is from genome assembly GCA_036346395.1 of Hsuehochloa calcarea. Classification (NCBI taxonomy): domain Eukaryota; kingdom Viridiplantae; phylum Streptophyta; class Magnoliopsida; order Poales; family Poaceae; genus Hsuehochloa; species Hsuehochloa calcarea. Next base: position 40,624,217 of record CM070601.1, read on the forward strand.
TTGTTTCTGGAAGTTGTGGAGATTTTTTTTTGGAAGATAGTGTATCGTTAGGACCGTCTCGTGTCCATGCGCAGGGCACACAACATTTTGTATAACCCGATGTCAAGGTAGTATTTGAGAGATCAGGATTACAAGGTTTTCTTAGAGCCGTTGACCACCAAGTAAGACCGTACACTTCGACTTACATCGCTTGAGTGTACCGAAAAGTGACGAGATGAGTGCTGAGGCACAAGACGTTGGTATATGTCAAGGTGCTGTGGACGCATCAGTCTGAGAGAGAGGCGACTTGGGAGTTGGAGTCTCGCATGCGCGAGCAATACCCGGAGTTGTTCACGTCGGGTACGTGTTATTTTGTTGTTTAATTTCAGCAGTGTGGTTTTATTTGAGTAGAGCGGCGAGTGGAATTCGGGGTCGAATTCCGTTAAGGGGGGTAGAATGTAATACTCCGAAAAATAAATAGATTTTAATAATCGCGTCGTAAGGGTCGGAGAGTAATTAATTAAATGGTATCGATAAATAAATAATTAAAAAAAAACGCTTTAAGGGCCCAGGTGTAATTAAACAAAAGATTTCGTGGGAAAAAGAATATTTTCGGAATTTTATGAGCTATATAAATCGTGTGGATTTTCTTAAAACCCTAATCTCTTTTCCCTGGAAGCCAGCCGCCGGCCAGCTTTTCTCTCTGTGCATTGCCGTCCCTGCTGATTTTTCTACCTACTGCCGATTTGCTTCATTGCTTCCCTGCGAGCATCGCATACGCCAACCTGCCTTCTTTGGTTGCTTGCGCCGGGCTGATTTGTTCTTGCCGTCCTGCGCTGCTGAGCCACCAAGCGCCGCTTTGAAGCTCGCGCCGTGAGTATCCCGAGCGTTTTTGCCGCCACCGCGAAGACGGCCGCAGCCTGATTGTCGTATCTTTATGCGTGGCTCGCGTGCGTGGAGGTCGCCCGAGGAGTTGCTTGCTGCGTTCGGTGCCGCGCGTCTGTGCGTGTGCCGGGCTGCTGCCTTCAATTAGCAGTGCGTCTTGCCGCGTGGGAGCGTCCTTGGTAACCGACATCTCCTACTGCCCTTGAATCTAATTATGCATCACGGCTGCACATGCTAATGCTTGGTTTGGTTACTATTGTCGTGAGTGTGTGTAGTGGAATTTTCTTTCACTTGGTGCATGCAGTTGAGTTGCCGCCCACAGCTCCCGAGTAAATATTAGACAAGCACAACTAGTTAGCTTCGTGCTGCACATGAGTGCTAGCTTGAATAGTAGAGGCAAGATTAATTGGAGAGGTTTTAGAATTTTTAGTCGAGGGGCCGATTAATGAGTGTGTTTAGCCTGCTGTTTTGTTGTACAATTTATTCGGGTATCATAATGACGAATTTTGGTAATCTCATCTACTGGTTAATTGTAGATAATATCGATAGCTTTCTTTAGCATATTTTATTATGTCAATCGGACAAGTAGATTTCTAGTTATGACGTTCGAAAGGCCGCTGTTTTTAGGGTTATCGTCTTTAGGCGCTGTTTTGGTAGATCGGTTATTAAAAATAGTAAATGGCTTAATTAGAGTTTTTGATCTACATGAAAGTTGTAGATAATTGTCCAATGGTTCTGTAGGATCTGAGAACGCGCATTTTGGTTGAGTAAAACAAAAGTTATGAAATTTGGAAGACTGCTGTTCCGAAGCGGACAGATCAGCTTTCTGGGCTAAATACGGAGGGTTAGATGAATTAATTAGAAGGCGGTGTAATCTAAGAAAATGTGGAGAATTTTATAATGAATCCAGAATGGGGTGGTTTGTGGTGATCGGACTTTCGGGTCAAAAGTTACGCTCTTTTTAGTAACCGGACAGCAATGGGTAGCTTTCCGATACCGGTGTAACGTGGTATATCTGGGGACGTGTAGGAGCGATGTATATTGATTGCTATTCTTATTGCTGTAATTTGTATTGAGATGTGTGTATCTAATGTAGGAGAAGCGTCGTACTTGTTGCCATCTTCGAGTCAAATTGTGCGTCGCTGCTAGTAAAGGCAAGTGCATGGTAGACAGCGATCAATGATCGATCACTGTTTTCTTTATCTTCTATTACCATTATTGTTGTGCTTTTGTTTGGTTTAATTGCAAACAATGAATTGGTATGTTTATATCTTTGTTGATGAGCATGATGGAAAGTTGGATATGATGTTCATGATGGAGATTGCATGTTTGCATTCATAAGCATCTTTGCATAAGAGAAGGTGATCTTGATGATCACAACTCCACGGGAGTGGAGGAGGTCCCCGATCCTTTTGGAGGAACGGGCTTGAGAGTGAATGTTGTCGCGAGCATTCACTCACGCTATACCGGTATACGCGAAAAGAAGTGCATGTGGACATATAGAATAGAGTTGCATTGATATTTGAGAGTAATGAATAAGAATGTGAATGGAAGTGCATGTGATGATAATGAAGTTATTGAATGCTGTTGATATATTATTGTTCGTTGTATATGATGTGTTTGCTGAGTCGTGGACTCACCCTTGCTCTATTGTTGTCTTTAGGTGATCTTCGAGGATGCCGTAATTGAGAGCGAGTAGAGCACATGGACATCACATGATCATTCGCCATAATAATCTTCCATTCAATATTGGTTTACACTTGGACATGTTAGATATTGAATAATGATTAGGATATCATTTGGACTAGACTATTTGCGTTATTAATTTGGATTCATTGGTTGATGCTGCTTTGGATCATTTACCTGGTTATCATTTCCATTGCTTATTTATTGTCGCTTGATCCATATTTACATGTTCGTTTGTGATCCATTGATATGATTATTGATGATTTCTTGATGTAATTTTATAGTGTGTCATTGATTATTAGTTTAAAGTGTAGTGTGGTGGCATTCTAGGCTCAGTGTTGGGCTGGGGTGTTACACATGGAAGATAATTGATTTGGTATGGGTACCAAGTTGGGTAGTTTCTTTCTGACTGTCCAAAAGGGCTGACGAGAATTGACAGTTATCTTGTCTGGCCATTATGAATTAATTAGATACCGAATTAGAAAGGTCACCAAAAATACATGTTTTAGGCAATTCAGTAATCTTTCCAAGTTGATAAAGAACACAATTTTTAGATGTGTCAATCAAAAGTTATGAATTTTAAACCACCGCTGTATGTTTGACTGTCAGATTGAAGGGACAGAAACTTCACCTGAATATTAGAATTACTAAAAGACCGAATCACAGGACCTTCCCAGCTAGGCTATCGTAGACGGTTTTGCCATGTTTCCAGAGAGTCAAAGATCATCCCGTTCTGAGTTGCGTAGTAAAAATTATGACAATTTTAGTACTACTGTCTTGGGACATTCTACTAGACTATCAGGAAAATTGAGTATAACCCTTATTTGAACCCTAGGTTTTGGGGATTCGGGTTAAGGGGTGTGAGTGGATACATTTTCCTCAGCGTTCTTATTGTTAGCAATATTCTTGTGTAGGAGGCGGTGTTCCGGAGTTAGGGGCATCATCTTTGCCTCCCCGCACGTCGTAGTGGAAAAAGGCAAGTACAGCCGTATATTTGTGATTGATATGTGGTTTTCCCTGTTTGGAGATTATATGATGAATAATGGTGATATGTACTTGTTCATAGTGGTATCGGATTACCATGGTTCACTTGTTGTTATTTCATTATTCATCTTGTTCATTCATGCATGCAAGTTTTGATCTTGCTACAACCACAGGAGTGGGTCGTGAAGTCCCAGCCTTCCAACCTGGGCAAGTAAGACCCACCATTCCAATGTGAGCAATTTGGATATCCGTTTTGAAACGTTCTTCAAACAGGCCTTGGATCCCCGCGTTTTGGATAACGCGGGCATAAGTGAACACCGACGGGTGTTCACTAGCTATACCGGTATGAGCAGAAGTGAATGCATGCACATTCATTCATTCATGCATTTTTTCTAATTCATGTGTTGGATCACTATGCCCTTGATGATTTGTATTTGTTATGTTCAAAATAATCTTTCGTACTTGCTGAGTCGTGGACTCACCCTTGTTGTATTTCTTGTTTTTATGTGATCCATGATGACGACATTTATGGGAAGGAGTAGGCACACTGTTGCACGCTCCATTGAAAACAAACATTTGCTATTATTCCGCACTTAGGAGTTTGGACTGTCATATTAAATAATTTCTCTTAATGATCCGTATTGGATTGTTTAGGTTATGCGAGCTATTGATCCATGCTCTCCGATCATAGTCTTTATAGTTTCCTTTCGAATGAAGTATCAGGTTCGAATTCGAATGTTGATTGTTTATTGCTGAAATTAGGATGTTTATTATACTGGATCCCTTTCTAGCAGAACTTAGTTGTCCTTTTATTGTAGGAGGTTCGAAATTGTTTAGGTTGTTGATTTGTGGTAGAGGTTTTAGGCAATACCTTGGCTTTGAAAAGCCAGGGTGTTACAGTTGGTATCAGAGCGGGCTTTAGGTCGGTGGTGAATATATTAATTAAAATTTGCTAGAGGTTAATCAACTTAAAATTTGACACACTGGTGCACAGGATGGGAATGGGCAAAGCATTGTATTTACGGTTCTGTTATATCATATTAATGATTGCTGATATTAATTGAGTATGATTGCTTATTAATTGATTATATGATGGTTATGTGTGGGGATAATCGATGTTGAGAGGTAAAGTTTGGTTGTGGTCATGGGCATGGTCAAGGTGTGCCACTGTTGGTGGTGGGTTAGCAATGGTTTTTTCTCGAGTAACTTAGGTACCAAGTTTAGTTACCAGGGTTGGAGATAAGCTCTTTGGGGAAGTTGTTGTCTTCCTTGAGTTTGTAATTGGTTTTCTGGTCGTAGTTTGTGGTTAATGGACTTTCCTTGAATGGTGGTTGCAATATCGTTGACGGGTTTCAATTGGTCTCTATTTGTTCTTTTAAACAAATATTGTTCTTTCGACTATTGAGATACTTTTGGCTACTTGTGAACGTTGTTGATCTGCAAGGTTGGTCCCTTCATGGGAGTTTTGTCTTCTTGTTGTGAAGCATGACTCATTTATTCACTTGATATTTTGGGTAATAGAAATTATATTTTACAAGTTCTTTATCATGTGAAGTTTCGTCCTATGTACTTTCTTTTAGGAGTAAATGGTGTTTAATGCTTCTTCTTTAGGAAGGAGAGTGTCCAAACTCTTTTGTAACGTTTTGTTATGTTAAGGTAAGAAGTTGTAAGCATGGAAGATAATTAATTTGGTATGGGTACCAAGTTGGGTCAATGGCGTGGTACATGATTAATCTTAACTCGTATCCTTGGAAGTGAAATTGATTAAGTTGATGTTGTCTTCTAGTAGTTCTTGATGAACTGTGATTGAAGGTATGTTTATACCTACTAGGAACCGGAGATTTATTAAGAAGTGTGAGATATTGATGAAGTCGTCTGATCATTAAGACTGTGGAATTTGGTAAATCTCTTAGATAATTTGGAGTATTGGGTCTCAATGGATTAATATAACCACTGGTGATGGTTATGGTAAGGATGTGTTTGAATGTTGCCTTAGAGGATATTAATCCAGAAATTATCGTAAATTGGCTATTTGATGATAATATATGGTTGCTAGATTTACATATTCTTTAGTATGATTAATTATTGGTATTGTGTACAAGAGGTTGAAGGGATTGAATATCGGTGAAACTAGAATTTATGGGAGGAGTTCTAGGTAGTTCGTCTATATAGAATGAAGCGATGAATTTGGTTGTAGTGTTGGTGAGACTTTTGATCGATGCAAGATTTTGATTCTTGAAATTCTAGTGTGATTTAGCCAAAATCCAAACATGAAGAGGAACTGTTGAATATGTGGCCGTAAGTATTAATGTGATTCGCAAAGAAAGGTTGGTAGCAACTATACTTTATAATGAAGCCAGTCGATAACAACGATAGTTGGGATCAACTGTTGTGTGTTAAGCTTTGGTGTTGAGCATCACTAAGTGTTGAACTGATGTGATTAAATAGGTGGCTTATGCCTACATAATTGTGGAATCGTCGGATAATAGCATGTTCTTGATGAAAGGGTGTTACAGAAAGGGTCTTGGTAAAACCTTTTAATTTGTGTAATGGATGTCTTTTAAAACAAACTAGTTGTTGTAGTAAGGTCGTATGGTTTTGTTATACTCTCATTTTGAAGATAGGATGGTAAAGTAGTATGGAACAATTTGGTGAACTTTTGGGGGCTTCATAATAGAAGAGTTGACGATAAGGAATCATGTTAAGAGTGTGTTATTCTTAATGTTAGTGAGATTGTCTGTAAGTGATTATGACTTGTGGGTGTGGTGACGATTCTTATAGAAAGAATGTAATTTGATCGTCTTTCGTAATATCAGTTAAATGAAAAGTTTGAAATTTCGCACTCATGGCCTTTGGTAGTTCCTGAGTTATGTGGTAACTGGAACTTGTTGAGGAAAGCGATATGTTAGAAAGTTCTAATTGGTCCTTGAGTTATTCATGAGGTTTGAACTTAAAGGCTCTTTTGGTTGAGTTGGCAAAGTGAATTGTAATCAAAGAAATTATTTCCTTGTTAAGGGAAAAAAGTGCAGTAGATGTATTTGATATTGGGGTTAAGTTTTGTACTTACAACTTATTTAAGTACGTTTAACTTTTCTTTCATTGACGTTTAAGAGTTTCTTGAGTTTCAATGAGAATGCTTATTTTATTGGCTGAAACTTGATATTCTTTTCTGGTAGGACTTATATCCTTATCTGTGGTATCATCTTTGTTTTCTGAGTTCATCGCTATATGACTATTTCTATTGATCTTGAATTTGCCGTGAATATAAAACGTTTTTCGAAGTGCTGGAATCATTACTGTTATTTGCCTTTACTTTTGAGAAAGGAATAATGGATTATTTTACAAAACCTCACAGAGGGTAGAGCAACTGATTGATGGTAGTCAAGTGATGGATTTTGTGAGACTCTGGGTGTCAATTTGATTGAGAAGCATTGAGTGATAAGTTGATTTCTTGAAGTAATCCCTAGAGAGGGTTTGACTTAAATAGAAAGTTTTGTTTTTGGGGCTAAACTGATGGCAATATTGTAACTAATAGAACCTATAAAGGTTTGCGGTCAAAGATCATTTGTTCATGTTGAGTGGAACACTGGAATTGTTGGACGAATGGAAACCTTGGTTAGTTTATTAGAGACTGTAACACCCTCTCTATTTGGTAGCCAAGATGTCACCAAATCAATCAAAGCTCTAGTAATCGAACAGATGTACAACAATAGCAATAATACTAAAAACCATAATTGCTACGAAGCCAACATTAAAGTTAACAAATTTCGAACGAAGAATAGGGCAACAAATATAACGTGAACAAATGGTAACCAAATCCAAGTTGGATTATTAAAATTCAACAATCATCGAATGGTTGACAGGAGATTAAAATATCAATGAATGCTGATTGAAAATGGGTAGTGTGCATCGTGCTGGTCTAATCCCTCCCAAAACTTGTCTTCTTCATCATTTACCTAAACTAAACAAAACAATCAAGAAAGAGCCAAAGACTCAACAAGTACTAAACATGTTAAATCAAGCATGTAGTGGACAAGCCAAGTACAACCATCATATGAACAATTCACGGAACGCATACATGAATGAATGGAATGAAAGAATGCTTTGAAGGAATGGACTGCTCAACAACTTATACCGGTATAACGAGTGATACACCCGTCGGTGTTCACTTAACCTCGTACTTAACAAAGTTCGGGGACGCAACTACCGTATGAAGAACGTTTCATACGGGTGTCCAAGATTGCCCACATTGAAGTGATGGGACTTACGTGCCCATACTGGAGTTAATGGGTCTTTCAATTTCCACTCCCGTGGTCAAAACGAAAAAAATGATGCGTGTATGGAATGGATCACATACATTGAATATTTATCACATAAGAATGAATATACTAAGTTTCATAGGAACATTGATAGCAAGTCTAGCAATACATCCACACGCGATCATCAACATTACATAAGAAAAGACAAAGTAGTTGCCTTCCGCGCTGTGACGTGTTAGGAGGCAACAACGGTGCACCTCCACTCACCGCCTCACCGCCTACACAAATAATTATTCGAAATAAGGATAACATGGATTTTCATAGCTACAGGAGGCCTACATTAACCCTTCGGCTATTCAACGTAATCAACGGAGTTACAACTAGTATTACACATATTCAGACTACTGCCCATCCTACTGGACAGCGTTATTAGAAAAATCATAATTAATTATCTGGAACTCGAAACGACATGAAACCAGTGCCCATTGAATCTTAACGCGAAAAACTACAAAACTCTAGTTGACGGGGTTCTTTGATTCGGCCAAAACTTTTGGCTAAACCACAGTTGAAAATAACTGACAGACGTCTATCCAGAATACAGAATAGCAGTAAATAAAATGATGTAACTTTCATTCTACTGATCCAATTGAGGTGATCTTTATCAACATTAAAAGACTATTTAAAGGGATACAATAACCTAGTTGGGTGGAAGTTCTGAATCTGAATCTAACTAGATCAAAACCGAGGAACAAACCGACAGTCCCCAGATCTCAGACAGACAGAACAGCGCGTGGTTAAAAATTCATTTCTCCTAAACCGTAAGGCAGAATCTCATCATCTCACTGCCAAAAGAAAGCTAACGACCTCAGTAACAAAACTCTAGGAGGCGAAAACCCGAGATTCAGCCTCTAAAGAATCTAAACTGGCCGCGCAATGTGTTGGACAGGTTCTGGAATTTCCTGAACAGAACACCGATTTAATCCTAATCAACAATTATGCAATCAAATCGAACCAAACTATGACTTGGATCATTTGTTACCCTTGAAGACTCGTTGGGAGACGTGGATCCACCTCCTGAAGATCTCCCTCCCTTCTCCTCCCTTCCCTCTCCAATGGCCGGCCACATGATCGCCGGCGAACGGCCGGTGGCGACGGCGGAAGGAGGTGACTTCGGAGGAGAGCCTGGGGGCGACGCCGGGGATCACCACATCAGCGAGACACCATCAAGGAGCAGCAAGGGATGCCGGGGGGGAGGAGGATGAAGGTGGCGGCTCTAGGGGGAGAGGAGGGAGTGGGGGAGGCGGCTAGGGTTGGGCGCCTCCCCCCTTGGGCCGGCCTCCCACTCTTGGGCCTCCTGGGCCGCGGTCCGCGGCCCAGGTTGCCGAATTTTTATGAAAATCCCCTCACTCCACAAGAATTTACATTTCTTTAATTGCTAATTCGTCCCCGGGTTCTTTTAAATTCTCCCGATTCGATTCAGGGATATTACATTCTACCCCTTTAAGTGAATTCGACCTCGAATTCTAACCATCAAAACAAGTACGGGAAAGGAATACCACAGAATTGAAAACAACGATTGACACGTACCCGAAGCGAACAAATCTGGATAGTTCTCTCGAATACGGGATTCTAACTCCCTAGTGGCCTCTCTCTCAGTTTGATGAGACCAAAGAATTTTGACATACTTCAGGGTTTTGTTCCTCAAAACCCGTTCTTACTCCTCTAATATTTTCACTGGTCGAGACTCGATGTAAGATCTTGTCTAATGATCAAAGGCTCCAAGGGAATAACATGATTTGGATCTCTCAGAAATTTTCGCAATATCGACACGTGAAACACATTGTTAACTCCACTCATGGAATCAGGAAGGTCCAAACGGTAAGCTAGTCTTTCAATTCGTACCACGATTGGGAATGGCCCAACATACCTTGGGCTAAGCTTCCCTTTAGTGCCGAACCGCACCACGCCTTTGGATGGCGATACTCTCAACAGAACTTCGTCCCCCACCTCGAATTCCAAATCTCACCTTCTGACATCTGCGTAGCTCTTCTGTCAGCTCTGAGTAGCTAACAAATTCTGCCTAACTTCTGCCACTCTAGCCACTGTTTGCTGAACCCAGTCGGGACCCAAGACTGCCCACTCTCCAACCTCATCCCAACACAACGGGGACCTGCACTTACGGCCATAAAGAAACTCGAATGGTGCAGCTCGAATACTGGCGTGATAACTGTTGTTATAAGCAAACTCTGCCAATGCTAAATGGTCTTCCCAATTTCCCTTCCAGGATAAAAAACAAGACCTGAGCATATCCTCTGGCTGGGGGGTGGAATGCGGTGCTAAGACAAAGCTGTGTACCCAGCGCACTCTGCAAACTCTCCCAGAATTTGGAAACGAACTTGGCATCTCGATCAGAAACAATGGTCTTTGGCACCCCGTGCAACCGCACAATTTCTCGTACATAAAGAGGAGCCAAATCGCTTGCTGAATTGGTTGTACGAATAGGAATGTAATGTGCAGACTTACTGAACCGGTCCACAATGACCCAAATAGCGTCCTTTCCTCGCTGCGTGCGAGGTAAACCAACCACAAAATCCATAGATATATCATCCCATGGCCAAACAGGTACCTCCAAGGGTTGCAACAGTCCTGCTGGTCGCTTGTGCTCAGCTTTGACCCGCTGGCACACCCCACATGACGCCACATATTGTGCGATATCAATTTTCATCCGTTTCCACCAGAAACTCTTCTTTAAATCTTTGTACATCTTGGTCTCACCAGGATGTACGGTATAAGGAGTACGATGGGCCTCCTTCAAAATCTCATTTTTAACCTGAGCCTCCTGTGGAACACAGAGGCGACCTTTGAAACGCAAAGTATCAGACTCGTCCACACTGAAGTGGCCTTGCTTGCCCTCAGCACAACGCTTCCTCACTCGCTGGAGCATCCGATCACGCTGTTGTGCTTCCCACACTTGATCTGGAAGAGTTGACTCTAGAAGCAACCGAGTCTCGGTCTGGGCGGTACCCACAAAGCAGAAGGAAATATCCATACGCTCAAAATCAGTAATAAGACAACTGAGGGTAGGAGGTGTCGCCTTGCGACTTAAAGCATCTGCTACTACATTAGCCATGCTAGGATGGTACTGAATAGTGAGATCATAGTCCTTGATCAACTCTAGCCATCTCCTCTGTCTTAAGTTCAAGTCCTTCTGGGTAAAGATGTATTTCAGACTCTTGTGATTAGTGAATACATCACAAGATTCGCCGTACAAATAATGGCGCCAGATCTTCAAAGCGTGAATCACTGCAGCAAGCTCTAGATCATGAGTAGGATAATTATGCTCATGTTTCTTCAACTGCCTTGATGCATAGGCAATCACCTTGCCATCCTGCATGAGTACACAACTAAGTCCAACTATAGACGCATCTGAATAGATGGTGAACCGCTTCCCAAGCTCAGGAAGAGTAAGAATTGGAGCAGTCACCAACCTATCTTTCAAAGTGCAAAAACTGCGCTCACATGCATCAGACCACTGAAATCTAACACCTTTCTGTGTCAACTGGGACATCGGTCTAGCAATGGTTGAAAAACCCTCCACAAAACGCCGGTAATAGCCAGCTAAACCCAGAAAACTCCTTACTTCTTTGACATTGGCTGGCCTCTTCCACTCTACCACTGTCGAGATCTTGCTAGGATCAACTAAAATACCCTCCTGATTAATAACATGGCCTAGAAACCCAACTTTAGAAAGCCAGAAGTCACACATCTTGAGCTTGGCATAGAATTGATTCTCCCTTAGAGTTTCAAGTACCAACCTCAGATGTTGGGTGTAATCCTCTTCCGTCTTGGAATAAATCAAGATATCGTCTATGAATACCACAACGAAATCATCAAGGTATTGATGCAGCATACTGTTCATGGCTTCCATGAAAACTGCGGGAGCATTCGTTAGTCCAAAAGACATAACTTTATACTCATAATGACCATACCTCGTAGAGAAAGCCGTCTTCTCAATATCCTGCTCACGAACCCGAATCTGATTATAACCTGACTGGAGGTCAATCTTAGAAAATATTTTAGCCCCCTTCAATTGGTCGAAGAGATCCTCAATGCGGGGCAAATGATATTTGTTCTTCACAGTCGCTTGATTAAGAGCCCGATAATCCACGCACATACGCCAGCTGCCATCTTTCTTCTTAGTGAAAAGAACATGCGCTCCCCATGGCTATACACTACGCTGAATCATACCTTTGGACAGCAAGTCGTCCAATTGTTTCTTCAATTCCTCCTAAAAGGGTTGAGCCAAACGATAAGGAGACATGGATATGGGTCGAGTTCCCAGAATAAGATCAATCTGGAACTCCACTTTCCGCACTGGAGGCATTCCTGGAAGCTCCACAGGAAAAATATCAGAAAAATCATTCACAACTGGAATCTCCACGATATGCAGTGAAGAGTCAGTCTTCACATTGAGAGACCAAAGCAACCCAATGGTTGACGCTCTGCGACTAGAAAACAGACTAGCCAACACGAACAACGAATCAGACGGTGCGCTGCCTTGAAATACCAGTGCTTCACTGGACGGGGCTTGTAAAGTCACCATCTTCCATAAACAACAGATCTTGGCACGGTATCGGAATAACTAATACATACCCAGAATAATATCAAATGGTGACAACTGAATTACCATCAAGTTGGCGGTGAAAACCTCATCATCAATAATAATGGAACAGCCAGGACAAGCAGTAGAGCTGGAAATAAGACCCCTCGGAGAGCTGACTACCACAGACTCAGAATAATTTGTAAACTCAACCCCGCTCTTCTAGCAAACTTCAAGGACACAAAAGAATAAGTAGCCCCTGAATCAAATAGAACAAAATCTTCATGCGAATCGACTATAAGAGTACCTGTCACCACGTCAGGACGACCCACAGTCTCAGGAGTGGGCACAGCGTAGACTCCCGGTTGCACCGGAGCAGAGGACACCTCGACACTCTGCGAAGGATAACCAGAAACCTCTGCAGGAGGAACGAACGACGGAGGTGCAGACGGTACGAGGTTCTAGTAGAACCCCGCAGGAGGTGCTTGAGTGAACGCTGTAGGAGGGACCCACCACGAGGAAATCGTGGTCTTTGAAACCGCCGGTGTGGGCCCGAACCAATGAGCGAACGGAGGAAGAAGTTCTTTGGGATTGGCTCCCATCTGATGATACTTGCTGGATTCTGCTTGCATACTGACGACTTGTGGTCCTCCCGACCACACTAACGGCATGTCCCCTTGAAGGAACACTCTGAAGCTCGATGCCCCTCACCACACCGGATACACTTCATGCCCTGACCTGGAACAGGACGCATCGGTGGGGTGGAAGACGAAGAACGTGGCGCCGAAGAGGAAGACTGCCACTGCTGAGCAGGACGTGAGTTGTGACCCCCCCTGAAACCTCTTGGGAGCGGGTCGCTGAAAAGACCCACCCCCTCCACCAAAACTCCGCTTCTGCCCACCGTCGGGACCACCGGTGGTGACAGAGCCAATAGCAGCTTGCCCCTGCGAAGTAGGACCTTTCTCCAACTCCATCCCTCTGGCCTGCTCGACCACTGAGCTAAAGTCGCGCAGTCCTGTCGCCCCTAGAATTTGGCGATACTCCTGGTTGAGGTCCCGTCGGAACCTCTTAGCCTTCTCCACAGTTGGTACAGAACGCACCCGATTATTGAACCCAGCCTCCTACTCAGATACTGTCATCTTCCCTTGCACAAAATTCAAGAGTGATTGCTTCATCTTCTTAATGAAGGAGTCCAGATAAAACTGTGTTCTGAATCTCTCCACAAATACCTCCCAAGTGACAGGAGACTGCACTGGAGTTCTGGATGACATGACTCCTTCCCACCAGATGTCAGCTTGGCCCTTCAGCTGAAAGGCCACAAATCGCGCCTTCTGCGCGGATGTCAGCTCTAATGCTCCAAACTATCGCTCGATATACCTCAACAAGTCCGCAGCCTGAACCGGTGTGCCTACTCTGTCAAAAGTGTCCAAACGAAGCGACATCCACTCACGGAGGCTCATTCTAATCTCAGGTGGAGCGATGGCGACAGAGTTACTGTTGCGCTGCAGCGCAGCGGCAGAAGACGAATTGCCGCTGCGATTCTTGGCGGAGTTCTTTGGTTCTCTCTTAGAAGGTTCTGAATAAAATATGCTGATGCGGTCGGTGGCTCAACGACCGGAGGCGCAGCTAAGGCAATCTCCTCAGTAGCAGCACTAGCCAACCCTTCAGACGAAGACGATGGAACAGCCGGACCGCAGCCACGACCATGACCACGGGTCGGTGGACGACCACGACCACAGCCTCTACCTCTTGCCATCTAAGAACATCACAACAAACAAAGCCAACACTTAACTTAATAGGAATAGAAGTGTGAAGTAATTCATCATCAGAGTAATAAGTGAAAAGCACCAATGGAAATACAGAAGTAATGAATTACCCAAACCCTCCTGGTGTGCACAGTGTGTAAATTTAATATTTTGTATTAACCACGGACCTAATGGCCGCTCTGATACCAACTGTAACACCCTGGCTATTTGGAAGCCAACATGTCACCAAATCAATCAAAGTTCTAGTAATCGAACGGATGTACAACAACAGCAATAATACTAAAAAACATAATTGCTACGAAGCCAACATTACAGTTAACAAATTTCAAACCAAGAATAGGGCAACAAATATAACGTGAACATATGGTAACCAAATCCAAGTTGGATTATTAAAATTCAACAATTATCAAATGGTTGATAGGAGATTAAAATATCAATGAATGCTGATTGAAAATGGGTAGTGTGCATCGTGCTGGTCTAATCCCTCCCAAAACTTGTCTTCTTCATCATTTACCTAAATTAAACAAAACAACCAAGAATGAGCCAAAGACTCAGCAAGTACTAAACATGTTAAATCAAGTATGTAGTGGACAAGCCAAGTACAACCATCATATGAACAATTCACGGAACGCATACATGAATGAATGGAATGAAAGAATACTTTGAAGGAATGGACTGCTCAAAAACTTATACTGGTATAACGAGTGATACACCCGTCGGTGTTCACTTAAGCCCGTACTCAACAAAGTTCGGGGACCCAACTACCGTATGAAGAACGTTTCATACGGGTGTCCAAGATTGCCCACATTGGAGTGGTGGGACTTACATGTCCATACTGGAGTTAATGGGTCTTTCAATTTCCACTACCGTGGTCAAAACGAAAAAACTGATGCGTGTATGGAATGGATCACACGCATTGAATATTTATCACATAAGAATGAATAAACTAAGTTGCATAGGAACATTGATAGCAAGACTAGCAATACATCCACACGCGATCTTCAACATTACATAAGAAAAGACAAAGTACTTGCCTTCCACGCTGTGACGTGTTAGGAGGCAACAACGGTGCACCTCCACTTACCGCCTCACCGCCTACACAAATAATTATTCAAAATAAGGATAACATGGATTGTCATAGCTACAGGAGGCCTACATTAACCCTCCGGCTATTCAACGTAATCAACGGAGTTACAACTAGTATTACACTATTCAGACTCCTGCCCATCCTACTGGACCGCGTTATTAGAAAAATCATATTTAATTATCTGGAACTCTAAATGATATAAAACCAGTGCCCATTTAAACTTAATGCGAAAAACTATGAAACTCTAGTTGACGGAGTTCTTTGATTCGGCCAAAAGAGTTGGCTAAACAACAGTTGAAAACAACTGACAGACATCTGTCCAGAATACAGAACAGCAGTAAACAAAATGATGTAACTTTCATTCTACTGATGCAATGGAGGTGATCTTTATCAACTTGAAAATATTATTTAAAGGGGTACAATAACTTAGTTGGGTGGAAGTTCTGAATCTGACTCTAACTAGATCAAAACCGAGGAACAAACCGACAGTCCCCAGATCTCAGACAGACAGAATAGTGCACGGTTAAAAATTCATGTCTCCTAAACCAGATGGCGGAATATCGTGATCTCAGTTCCAAAAGAAAGCTAACGACCCCAGGAACAAAACTATAGGAGATGAAAACACGAGATTCGGTCTATAAAGAATCGAAACTGGCCGCGCAATGTGTCGGACAGGTCTGGAATTTCCAGAACAGAACACCAATTTAATCCTAATCAACAATTATGCAATCAAATCGAACCAAACTATGACTTGGATAATTTGTTACACTTGAAGACTCGTTGGGAGACTTGGATCCACCTCCCGGAGATCTCCCTCCCTTCTCCTCCCTTCCCTCTCCAATGGTCGGCCACAAGAGTGCCGGCGAACGGCCGGTGGCGACGGCGGAAGGAGGTGACTTCAGAGGAGAACCTGGGGGCGACGCCGGGGATCACCACAGCAGCGAGACGCCATCAAGGAGCAGCAAGGGAGCCGGGCGGGAGGAGGATGAAGGTGGCGGCTCTAGGGGGGAGAGGAGGGAGTGGGGGAGGCGGCTAGGGTTGGGCACGTCCCCACCCCCTTGGCCGGCTCCCCTTTGGCCGGCCTCCCCCACTTGAGCCTCCTGGGCCGTCGTCCGCAGCCCAGGTTGCCGAATTTGTACAAAAATTCCCTCACTCCATAAGAATTTACATTTCTTTAATTGCCTATTCGTCCCCGGTTTCTTTTAAAATCTACCGATTTGATTCGGGATATTACAGAGACGATTGGATAATTTACCAGGTTGTGTAGGCAAAGTATGAATTTGTAATTTAATGAGGGTAGGATTAGCGAAGTAATCTAATCGTAATGTCAATTAATCGGATAGTAGGGAGCGTTGAGATGTCGGCAGGTATGCCCTGGCTTTAGTGAATAACCTTCTGGGAGATAGAATTCTTCTAAAATATATGTTGGTCGAGAAAATATTCACATGTGGATGATAAGGATTGAGTATGTTTGGAATGTGGGAATTTTAGTGAATGAATCGGAGGATTCCTCGATCTCTTTACAAGAAGTTGTAGGAGTTTTGGAGGTTGAAATTGGGTAACATTTTTATGCTAGAACCTGGGTTGCCAATGGTTATGTGTAACAGTAGTAGAAAGATCATATTCGGAATGGTGGGATGATCATTGATATAACTCTTTTGAGGAAGCACACGGGAATGTGTGAGGTGAAATACAAGTATTTCATTATTAAATGATTGAGGTGACATGTTTATGTGTGAAGGTCCATTTTGGGAATGCATTTGGAAGTCATCTGCCAAAATAACTCCATCAGTAGAGGTGTTGGCTAGAGTATATTTTTGTGGAAGTCACTAAAGTCTCTCTACAAATGTATGAATGGTGAATTCGGTTTGAGCATAGTGTTGAGGTTGCCAAGTTAAGAGAAATGAGTTAGTGCGATATGGATGAAATGGGGTTCCGTAATTTGAGAGAAATTCAATTTCTAAAAGAGAAGAAAGTATATTTCCTCGAGTAGTGAAACGTTCTCTTGATTCTTGTTTGAGCTATGTGTTTATGACGGATGTCTTTCGCAAATGGAGAAGAAAGTATACACCTAATGATTGGCATGTGTGGTTCTTATCAGTTCAGAAAGAATAAAGAAAGTAATTGATTTGGGTATTCGGGTGGTTTCTCTTTCGGCTTGTGAGGTGTTTATTTGTAAACTGCCTACTAGGAAAGCGGAAGGGATTTCATGATGAATCTTTGCTTTTGAGTTTGATCCTTTTTGGTGTAAAGTTGCTATTTTTGTGATTGTGATGAGAATCCGCTATTTTCAATTGGGTTCTGGTTATAAAAGAGTTATTTAAAGCAAGTTCTGTGGTGTGATCCTGGTTAAAGGATGTGCTCATTGTTAAGATGAATAAGTCGATCGAGAGTTGGAACCAGAGTTCCATGTGTTATGTGTAGAGTGTCTTGTTTGGTACCACAGGGAAGGTTGGCCCAAGGTACATCGCTTTGATTTTTGGATGCTAGCATTTCGCTAGAACAATCTCGGGTCCATGCACGGGGTACACAACGTTTTGTATGACCCGATGGCGAGAGAGTATTTGAGAGTCTGGAGTGTGAGATTTATAAGGGACGAGGAACCAGGAGTAAAACCTTAAGTTCGAGTCCCATCCGTTGAGTTATACCAGATATGATCAAGACGAGCGTTGTGGTGTAAGATGTTGGAATCCATCAAGGTGCGGTGATCGCATCAGACTGAGCGAAAAGTGACATGGGAGTAGGAGTCTTGCATGCTAATTGTAAATGTCCTTCGAGTAGAACGACATAAAGAATTCGGGGTCGAATTCTGTTTAAGGGGGGTAGAATGTAATACCCCGGAGGCGAATCGGGAAATTAGAAAAGAAGTTGGGAGGAGAAAAGACAAGTACAGAAGTAGAAACACCGGAAAGAAAAATGGGTTTTTCGCAAAGTCTCGATAACCTAGGCCACGGGCCACGACCCAGGGAAGCCCACAAGGTGGCTGGCCAAGGGGGGTTCCACCCCTAAACCCTAGCCCCCACCTCTCTCTCTCCCCACTTCCCCCTCCTAGCCGCCACCCCCCCTTGCTCCTTGCGCCGCCTCCACCTCTCCCTTGCGCCTCCCCCTGCGCCACCACCCCTCCAACAGTGCCACACCCTCCCCGGCGGAGCCCCGTGCTGCTGCCCGTTGGGAGGAAGAGGAGGAAGCCGCCATTGGTGGCCGGCCGAAGAGAAGACGCGAGGACAAGAGAAGAACGGGAGGAAGAAGATAGAGGAGGAGGGAAGGGGGGCGAAAGGCGTGTACATGCAGCGAGGCGTCGCTTTCCAGTGATTCATCAATGGTAATTTCAATCCCCAATCGCTTGGTAGTTTATTCAATTCGATTTGATGCTGCCAGTAGTAGATCGGTTTGGTACAACAATATTGCTCGTTAGTGTTGGGTAGGTTACGTCCATTTTCTGATCTGGCCATCTCTCAGAAAGTTGTATTTATCGTCCTTAGCTTTCTATAGGCACAAAGATCACCTAATTTGGAGTTATGGTTTAGATGTTATGATAGTTTCTTTGCGACTGTCCAGAAGTGCTGACGAGAATTGACAGTTATCTTGTCTGGACATTATGAATTAATTAGATACCGAATTAGAAAGGTCACCCAAAATGAATGTTTTATGAAATTGAGTAATATTTCCAAGTTGATAAAGAACATAATTTTTAGATGTGTCAATCAAAAGTTATGAATTTTAAACCACCGCTATATGTTTGATTGTCGGATTGAAGGGACAGAAACTTCACCTCAATATTAGAATTAATAGAAGACCGAATCAAGGGACCTTCCCAACAAGTTTATCGTAGACGGTTTTGTCATGTTTCCAAGAGTCCAATATCATCCCGTTCTGAGTTTCGTAGTAAAAATTATGACAATTTTAGTACTATTATCTCGTGGGACTTTCTGCTAGACTATCAGGAAAATTGAGTATAACCCTTATTTGAACACTAGGTTTCGGGGATTCGGGTTAAGGGGTATGAGTGGATACATTTTCCTCAGCATTCTTATTGTTAGCAATATTCTTGTGTAGGAGGCGGAGTTCCGGAGTTAGGGGCATCATCTTTGCCTCTCCGCACGTCGTAGTGGAAAAAGGCAAGTACAGCTGTATATTTGTGATTGGTACATGTTTTTTCCTGTTTGGAGATTATATGATGAATAATGGTGATATGTACTTCTTCATGGTGGTATCGGATTACTATAATTCAGTTGCTGTTATTTAATTATTCATCTTGTTCATTCATGCATGCAAGTTTTGATCTTGCTACACCCACGGGAGTGGGTAGTGAAGTCCCAGCATTCCAACCTAGGCAAGTAAGACCCACCATTCCAATGTGGCAAATTTGGATCCCTGTTTTGAAATGTTCTTCAAACGGGCCTTGGATCCCCGCATTTTGGACAACGCGGGCATAAGTGAACACCGACGGGTGTTCACTAGCTATACCGGTATGAGCAGAAGTGAAGGCATGCACATTCATTCATTCATGTGTTATTTCTAATTCATGTGTTGGATCACTATGCTCTTTATGATTTTTATTTGTTATATTCAAAATAATCTTTTGTACTTGCTGAGTCGTGGACTCACCCTTACTTTGTTTCTTGTTTTCAAGTGATCCATGATGACGACATTTATGGAAGGGAGTAGGCACACGGTTGCACGCACCATTGAAAACAGACATTTGCTATTATTCTGCACTTAGGAGTTTGGACTATCATATTAAATAATTTCTCTTGATGATCGTTATTGGATTGTTTAGGTTATGCGAGCTATTGATCCATGCTCTCTGATCATAGTCTTTATAGTTTCCTTTCGAATGAAGTATCTTGTTCGAACTCAAATGTTGATTGTTTATTTATGAAATTAGGATGTTTATTATGCTAGATCCATTTCGAGCAGAACTTAGTTGTCCTTTTATTGTAGGAGGTTCGAAATTATTTAGGTTGTTGATTTGTGGTAGAGGTTTTAGGCAATACCTTGGCTTTGAAATGCCAAGGTGTTACAAATACCATCCAGAGACCTCAGAACAAAAGGACGAGAACTCCAGCCCCTCAAATCCCAAGTAACTAGGGACGCCTGGCGAAAAAGAATTAGAAGAACTTAACACAGCCGATCACTGAAGTTCCACATGTAGAGACTTGACACCACTATGGAACCTTCAGTAAAAGGCATAATGGATTTAAATATTCCCACAGAGGTGTTGAAAATATGCACTAGAGGCAATCATAGAGATGATGATATTTCATTATGTTCATGATTTTGATAATATGTTATCGTGTTCCTTGAATGAATCATTTGTTATAGATCAATAAGTACGTGACTTGTTAGTGGAACTCTTTAACTTATATGATGTCATTGTAAATGTATCCCTGGTCGGAGGTCACTGGTCGGAACACCAGTGACTCTGTGACTAGCATATGTATTGATTGATGACCTGGTTTCACCGGTCATAGATATGGAGATATCGAATCAATAATGTGAACACATGTTAGAGAACATGGTGTTAGATAGACCCATCATTGAGACACTATTGAGATTGTTATGAATCTTTGTGTCATTAGTTGGTCTCAAGTAATGATGATGTATAATCTTTAGACCTGAGATCAGCATGGTTTCCTACATGTGTAATAGCACTCTTAGGGGTTGCCAAACGCTACTCCGTAACTGGGTAGTTATAAAGGTAGCTTTCGGGTATGCTATGAAACATGCGGAGGGATGTGACTGGTCGAGATGGGATTTGCCCCTTCTAACATAACAGGAGAGATGTCTCTGGGCCCCTCGTGGTAATCGGATAAAGAAAGTGCATGGCCATGCCACTAGTGGTCGAAGTGTCGACCACATGATGTTATCCGACACTCGATCGAGAAAGTATTGAACAGTCCATTGATGACACATCATCTCACCTGGAGTTCAACCAGGCATCGTGAGGCAAAGGGAGAATACATGAGTAGGTTGCTTAGTTCGATCAGTTACGGACTAGTCGTATGGAGATACGAGCTGGTCGTAGATTGGTCAAACGTAATCACAGAATGGTAAGTACCTGGTCCTAAGGAGTTACGAACAGGTGTGACCAAATAAAACATGGTCTACAGAGATACGAACTGGTCGTAAGTGATGAGGACCTGATCATAGATCATATTACATCAAGATTCGTCAGATTTATTATATGTTTCTTTGGGAATCGTTATGTGCTGCTAGGTACCGCTAAAGACTAGTGATCGAAAAAGAGTTTCCGAGTCATAACCGATTACACATGAACCTGTGGGGTCGCACACTTAAAGGGTAAGGATCTATTTTGGATGGTGATCCAAATTCGTATAGGCCACAAGTTCCTAATGGGCCTCAGGTACGAGACCCATCATGGATGCCAATATAAAGAAGGGCGGTGGCATGGGGTGACAGGAAGAGGATGATCTTTTTAAGAACTCCTGAAACCCTAATAGCCACACCTTCTTTACCACGCTGCCAGAGCTAGCACTCCAGTGCGTGGCGATCCTACCCCGTACGTGTGGATACCTCGGAGGTGTTGTTGCGAGCATCAGCACTAGGACGATTCGCGACTTGTGTTGATTACTGGAGTCGGAGAAGAAGTCGCGTGGTGGGTACGACCACTTGAAAAAGCAGACGCGCACCGAGTACGACTACTCAAAGGAGGAGACGCGCCGTGAGTACGACTACGATTGCATCAACTCGCTGCAACGACTCTACTTCCGCTACGAGTCGGCGCGTCTAGCGGTAATCTCGTGATCTATTACTTGTGGTGGTTCCTTGGTTGCGCGGTAATTTTTGTTTGTGCTATCGTAGCATTGCCGCGTTACCCTACAAGAGGGAGATATCATCATGGATGTGTGCGCACACATCGAAGCTGAAAAACTAAGTAGAAGCATTAGAAGTATGTGTGCCGCGTTCCTTGGTTGCGCGGTAATTTCCCCCGCGATTGAAAGCAACGGCGAGTAAGTAGAAGCATTAGAAGTATCGTCCCATGGTGAAATAGCTATAAGTTATGTGACTATGGGAGAATCTATGAATAGAACAAAAACCAATGTCGATATTTATTTTACAAAGAAAATTGCCACAATCATCGATCTTGATTGAGAGCCTGTATCGCTCGCTGAATGTAAGAAAAGATCAGATTGGGAAGATTGGAAGAAGGCAATAGAAGTAGAATTATTATCTCTGAATAAAAGTGTGGATGTCGTGGGGATATGTGCATGATCTTAGAGTTATGAGTCAATTAGCAATGGCGTTGTTGGTTTGACAAATCTCGCGTTTTCGAAAAACTTCAGTGCTGTCAGGTCAATGGCGGTCCGACCGGCCAAGCCGCCGATCAGACCGGCCATGTGGCAGTCCGACCGGCAATGCTTGCCGGTCCGATCGGCCATAGTTGATGATGGAGTTTGGCTCTAGGCCAAAAATAGGTTGTGTAGGCATGAGAGTGGAGTTTCCTGGATGTGGTCACATAATTTTTAGAGCTCCCAGTCAAAACTTCTATCCATTGGAAAATTCCAGAGAGGTTGCAGATTTTCAAGTTGAAATTTGGCTAAGTCTTTCGGGGCGGTCCGACCGCCGTTATGCAATCGGCCCGACCGCTAGGAAATCGGTCCGACCGGCATGGGAGGGCGGTCAGACCGCATCCACTTGGACTTCGGCCATTTTGGCATTGTTGTGTTTTGATGATATCTATTGTATGAGTTTCAATGATTTATTGTTGCATATTGCATTGTTGAGCTAATGTGGGTCAAGTTGTGAAGAACTTGTTCCCGGAGATGATTTCTTTGTCTATTGCTGTGCAGGTGGCTTGCAGGTCAACGATGTCAACGGCGAGGAGGATCGGGACTAAGCTTGGAGAGCTGAGGTCCAGAACGATCATAGATGTCGGGTGAGGTCGTGTGACTCAAACATGGTGCAGAATGGATAAGATGGATCAAACGGGAAGTTCGTTGCAGCTGGTTGGATCAAGCGGCGCAGGGGTCGGTGCAAGTGCCTTGGAGGTTCCGATGGGATTCGGACGGGAGAGACTTGCCGACATGATAAGAGCCGCTGATCAACCTACATGTGGTGAAGTAGGCGATTGGTTCAACAGATTTGTGTGTCTGTGGGTCCCATTTGTGTTGGGCCTTAATGGGAGCCCATGAGAGAAACCCTACCCTCTCCTATAAATAGAAGGGGAGATGAAAAAAAAACCCCAAGCACTCATTTGCAAAAACACTAGTTAGGGTTAGGGTTTGGAGAGGAGAGGATAGGAGAGGAAATTTGTGTGTGCGCTCTTGGATTGAGCTCTTGTCCTCCTTGAGGGAGTGGCTTTGTAAGCAACATCTTGAATCATTCAATCTATGGATGTTTGTTCAAGGATGAAGTCTCCTTTGTTTTCTTCTCTCTTTTGATGATTTTTGTGCTTCCTTGATCCGAGTGTTTATGCTTGGTCTCTTGACCGATTTTACCTTGCTATGCTATGTGGGAATACTCCTAGAATCATCTAGATCATCAATCCCCCACAGGCAAGTTTTGGATCAAGACTTTCATATTTCTAGGCTTTGAACACTTCTTTGGTAAAACCTAAAGATATCGATTCTTTGAAGTGGATCTGGACGATCGTCGCTAGAAATAGGTCTCAGATATCCTTAGGGAGGTGTGCTCCAAATTTGGTCAAGTTTCATTGGTTGAATCAAAAGTTGGACCAATTTTCATTTTGGATTTGGGCATTGTGCGTTGCCTGTGGACTAAATCGGTTCCGACCGATTTTTCACTCCCGGTCCGACCGCCCGATAGTCAGACCGCCATTTGATCGCCGATCCGACCGCCAGGCAGTCAGACCGCCAGCTCTACACCGGTCCGACCGGTTCAGTGAGATCAACTCTCAATTATTGAGTCTTGTGGTTAAGGGGGTAATCGGATTCAACACAAGGCTTTCTCTATGCATTTACTGATCTTCTTAGCTTTCATAGCTAAAGGAGAAAAGTGTGTGTTGAATTGCTTAAGGCGAAAAATCGAGAAAGCGCCTATTCACCCCCTTCTAGTCGCCTTTACGGTCCTACAAGTGGTATCAGAGTCCGGTTAGCTCCTATCATAGATCTTAACCAGTCTTTGGAGCCATGGCGACTGACAAGTATTCAAGCAAACCACATATATTTTGATGGAGTTAATTTTGCTTATTGGAAGGCCCGAATGCAGGCCTACATCGAGGATCAAGGGCACGCAATTTGGCTTAAGGTAAAAAATCCTTATGTCGTGCCAGCCGATGACGATGTGGTCACTCCAGATGTGGAGGCCAACAACAAGGCTCGGGATTTTTTGATCCAAGGCCTTAGTCGATCGGAGTTTGAGCGTGTCGCTCATTTGCGGTCTGCTCATGAGATCTGGCTGACTCTCTGTGATTATCACGAGGGCTCCACTGCGATCAAGGAAGTGAGACAGAACCAGCTTAAGAAAATTTACTCCAAGATCGCGCAAAGACCTGGTGAGTCTTTAGATGAGCTGTGGGAAAGATTTTCTAAGATTCTTCATGATCTCCGTGCTGTTGACCTTGTCTTTTCTGAGTCGAAAAATGCACGCCAGCTTTTGGGTGCTCTTGATGTGAAAGTCTGGGGGATGAAAATCATATCTATAAATGACAACACTGTCATGAGTGAGCTTACCACGGATAAGCTATACTCGAGGTTGAAGACGCATGAGATTGATTTTATCTCGCGTCTCCCCAAGACAGAGTCGATGGCTTTAGTGGTCGACTAATCTAAGGGTAGCTCTTCTGATTCTTTGGATGTTAGCTCATCGGATTTTTCTTTATCAGCTTTGCATTCTTTGAGCGATGAGCAACTTGAGAAACTATCTGAAGATGATTTAGCCCTCCTATCCACCAAATTCACGAGAGCTTACAACAAGGTGAGGAACAGGAGGAAAGGTGGACCTATCACATGCTTTGAATGTAGTGAGCCAAACCACATCCACTCCAAGTGTCCCAAGCTGAAGGGCGAGGAGGAGAAGGAGTCACGAAGGCATCCTCAAGCGAGGGATGCGAAACCCAAGAAGACAAACTATCGCAAGTGTAGGACCGTAAAGGCGACTAGGGGGGTGAATAGGCGCTTTCTCAACTTTCTCACCTTAATCAAATTCAACACGAACTATACTCCTTTAGCTATGAAAGCTAAGAAGATCAGTAAACGCACAGTAGAAGCCTTGTGCTGAATTCGATAAACCCCTCAACCACACGACACAAAAGTGGGAAATGATCTCCCGGTGCAGTGCAGGCATTTGGTCGACCGGTGTCAGATCGCGGTCGGACCGACGGTTAACGAGCGGTCGGACCGGCTACTAACTGGCGGTCGGACCGTTGGATATCGATTCGACCCACCGCTACTGGGCGGTCTGAAAAGCGGGCGGTCGGACCGCCGTTGTAAAACCGGTCAGACCGATTTAGTCCAGTACTGAAATGCCAAACCCAAATCCAAAACGAAATTTGATCCAACTTTTGATTCAACCAATGAAACTTGACCAAATTTCGAGCACACCTCCCTAAGGATATTAGAGATCTATTTCTAGCGACGATCCTTCAGATCCACTTCGTAGAATCGATCTCTCAAGGTTTTACCAAAGAAGTGCACAAACCCTAGAAGTATGAAAATCTTTGATTCAAGACTTGCTTGTGGGGGTTGATGGTCTAGATGATTCTAGGAGAATTCCCACACATCAAAGCAAGAGAAAATAGATCAAGAGACCAAGGTTAACCACTTGAATCAAGAAAGCACCAAATTCATCCAAAAGAGAGAAGAACACAAAGGGAGACAAATGATCTCTCAAGCAAGCATCACAAGATTGATTGATCTCACAAGATGCTTACAAACCCACTCCAACAAGGAGGACAAGAGCTCAACAAGGAGCACACACAATCTCTCCAAACCCTAGCTTCTCCTCTCCTCTCCTAACCCTAGAAAAAGAAGAAGGGGGCCAAATGAATGCTTGGGGGGTTTTTCCTCACCCCCCTTTCTATTTATAGGAGAGGCCTAGGGTTTCACATTTGGGACCCATACACACATGGGACCCACACACATACAATTGTTGAAGCAATCGCATGCTTCACCACGTGTAGGTTGATCAGCGGCTCTCATCACGTCGCCAAGTCTCTCCTGTCCGAATCCCATCGAAACCTCCCAGAGACTCGCACCGACTTCCGCACCACCTGATCCAACCAGCTGCACCGAACTACCCGTTCGATCCATCTTGCCCATTCTGCACCATGCTTGAGTCACACGACCTCACCCCGCATCCATGATCGTTCTGGACCTCAGCTCTCCAAGCGTAGTCCCGATCCACCTTACCGTTGACGTCGTTGACCTGCAAGCCACCTACACAGCAATAGACAAACAAATCGACTCCGGGAACAAGTTCTTCACAACTTGGCCCACGTTAGTTCCGCAATGCAATATGCAACAATAAGGCATTGAAGTTCATACAATAAACACAATCAATACACAACAATGCCAAGATGGCCAAGCTTCAAGTGATCGGCGGTCTGACCGCCCCACTCCACCGGTCCGACCGATTTCAGGCCGGTCGGACCGATTCCATAACGGCGGTCGGACCGCCCGAAAAGACTTAGCCAAATTTTCAGCTCAAAAATCCGAAACCTTCTGGAAATTTCAACTGAATAGAACTTTTGACTGGGAGCTCCAAAAATTGTGTGACCACATCCAGGAGACTCCCCTCACTTGCCTGCACAACCTATTTTTGGCTCAGCCCCAAATTCCATCATCACTTTTTGGCGATCGAATCGGCAAGCAATGCCGGTCAGACCTTCCCACTGGCCGGTCGGACCGGCGACCTGGCCGGTCGGACCGCCCGTGACCTGACAGCCCTAGAGAAAACCCGAAAAAGCGACAAAATGCAAACCAACAAAGCCATTGCCAATTGACTCATCATCCTGAGATCGTGCACATATCCTCACGATATCCACAGCAAGTTTGTCAGCCGGGTCCTAACCGCTCTTGAGAATGTGAATATGAGCGATGTGGACTCAGAGACGGAGGACAATGAGAGTGACTCCCATGGCAAGAAGAAGGCTCATGTCTTCACCAGCATGTGTTTCATGGCCAAGAACAGCCACGACATTGACTCCTCCAATGACGAGGATCCTTTCAGCGATCCCGACGAGGTATGCCCTTCGCTTGCTGATATGAAAAGGGTTTTGGTGCTTGCTGAACAGAAATTGCATAAGCAAGAAAAATTGATTAAGAAACAGGACACTATGATTGATAATTTGAACCTAGAAGTTGTTAGGCTCAAATCCATTAATCCTGATGATATTTGTGATTCCTGCTCTAGCTTGCTTAAAGAATTGACAAGCTTAAAATCTGCTCATTCCTCTGTAGTGAATCAATTAAAAGATGCTCTTGATGAACTATAATCTGTCAAGTCTAGTTCTGTTTGCATGGATGTCATTTCTCTTGATGTGACTGCTTTGGATGCTATCCCTTTAACTTGCTCAAACTGTGCTTTGCTTGAATTAAAATTGGATAGCGCCTTGAAAGAATTGTAAAAATTTGATGCTAGTCACAACCTCTCTCATTGTAAGAATAATAGGATTAAAATGCAAGAGATGACAGAAATGGTTGTGTACTCTAGATCTGCTTCATGTGAAAATTGTCCTAAGCCCACAATTGAGATTGAAGCTCTAAACAAGACTCTAGAAGAAAAAGCTAAAATTGAAAAGTCCATATCTTTTACTGCTTCTAAGAAAGTTATTGACTCTACCTCTTGTGTCTTGAATGCTGAAGTTGAAATAATTGTTGGTAAGATACAAGAGGCTTTTAGAGTTAAATTTAAGGAGCAGTTGAATAGGATTAAGGATTCATATTGTGTGTCTTGTGAGGCTTTAAAAGTGGAAGTGACTCTTCTTAAGAGTAAACATGATGAGGCAATCAAGTCAAGAAAGTGCACTAGATGTGAGGATCTAGCCAAAGAGAATGATTACCTCAAAGTGACTCTTGAGAGGTTTTCTAGTGGGAAAAAGAAACTCAACATGATTCTTGACCAATCCAAAGTGAGTGTGAAAAATAGTGGCCTAGGTTTTAATCCCCTAGATCATTCAAAGAATCACCTTCCTAAGATTGCAAGAGTTGTGAAAAATGGTCTGTTTGAGGTAGAACCTCCTAAGCTATCCAAGGTTGTTTTCAAATTTGCAGGTTTTGCTCAAACTCTTTCTGGCAAGAAAGGTACTTCTATTTCACCAGTACAGACCCCTCAAAAGGTCAAGCACCATTGCACCTTCTGCAAGAAAGATGGCCACACTGTTGAGTTCTGCTTCCGAAGAGCAAAGATTGAGAGAAAAGAGAGGATGAGCGCTTTGAGAACCATTAGAGGAGTCCCTTCACTTGCTGTAGTCTCTAGAGCCAGACAGCCTGTTTATCGTACTACATATAGGCCTAGGTTTGTAGAGGACTTTGTTGACTCTTTTGGTGGGTCAAGGCAGCGATCTGGTTTAGGATATCGTGAGGAGAAACCACGGGTAGCATCTAGACAGGGGGAGTATCGATCTTTTGGTAGATCGTTTCGGAAAGGTCTTGGTGGTTCTCGTGTGCATTCTTATGATTTTGTTTCTGATCATTTTTCTGCTGCTTCTGCTATTGTTCCCAGGCATCGTGCATCTCAGTACTGGATTCCTAGATCTTTATCACTAACCCCAGTACTGAGGCACAGATGTTTTCTGCTTGTGATTTTTAGGTCCGTCGTGCGAGGAAGGGGGACATATGCCTTGTTGACTCTGGTGGTCTCGACATATGACCGGAGATTCTAGATGGTTCTCCTCCCTCACACGTGCATCCGGCAATGAATTGATTAATTTTGGGGATGCTTCTACCGGGACCGTGACTGCCAAGGGCACTGTGCGCGTCAACAACAAATTCATGCATAAAGACATCGCTTTGGTAAGTAAGCTGAAATATAATCTTCTATCTGTTTCTCATCTGCTTGATGAGGGTCTAGAAGTGAGGTTTAAAAGTGGTGAGTGTGGAGTTCTAGATTCCTCGGGTGAGCTTGTTTTTTAGATCTCCGGATTTGAAAAGATCTTTTGTGCAAATTTTAGTATTTCTTCAGCCTCCAGTCCTAGATGTCTTGTAGCCTCTGATTCTCATGATCTTGTTTTGTGGCATCGTAGACTTGGGCATATAGGCTTTGATCATCTGTCCAGAGTCAGTTGCAAGGACTTGATTAGAGGTTTGCCTAGGCTGAAGGCTATTAGAGATCTTGTGTGCTCGCTCTATAGGCATGGTAAGATGGTGTCTGCTTCCCATCCACCTCTTACTTTGGTGATGACTGATGGACCAGGACAGCTTCTGCACTTAGACACTGTTGGTCCTTCTAGAGTCCAGTCAGCTGGTGGGAAATGGTATGTGCTTGTGGTTGTGGATGATTTCTCCAAGTATTCATGGGTTTATTTTCTGGCTTCTAAGGACGAGGCGTTTGGCTTCTTTAGAGAATTGGTCCTTAGACTTGCTGTTGATATTCCTAGAGCTTTGAGAGCCATTAGGAGTGACAATGGGACTGAATTCAAGAATTCTTCCTTTTCTACCTTCTACACTGATAGGGGAATTGAGCATCAGTTTTCTTCACCTAGAGTTCCCCAGCAGAATGGTGTTATAGAGAGGAAGAACAGGACCCTTGTAGAGATGGCTTGGACCATGTTAGATGAGCATTCTACTCCTATGAGATTTTGGGCAGAGACGATCTCTACTGCTTGTTATATCTCTAATAGGGTTTTCTTGAGATCTGTGATTGGGAAGACCTCTTTTGAGCTTAGATTTGGTCATTCACCCAAAGTCTCTCATTTCAAGATTTTTTGGTTTCAAGTGCTTCATTCATAAACATGGCAACCTTGATAAATTTGAGTCTAGATATTCTGATGGCATATTTCTTGGATATCCTGCTCATTCTCGTGGCTATCGTGTATTTAATGTTGACACTAACAAAATTGTTGAGACTTGCGAAGTCACTTTCGTTGAGGCTAGTCCTGGTACTAGACCCGATGCTATAGGTACGCAGGTTCCTAAAATTCAAGAAATCATCTTCGTCGATGATGATTCTGAGGATGAGGAGCCGATACATCCTCCAGTCACTTCTGAGAGGGTTGGAGAGCCTGCTACTACTACTTGATTTGGTGGCGACCTCCTCCTATCTTCACCGACGACCTGAGTGGCTCTGTTCCTACCTCCACAGCTCGTGAGGTAGAGGCCACTTCTGCACCAGGAGATCCTCTTCATATTTAGCGACTATATCCACCTGAGCAGATGATTGGGGATCTTCAAGAGCGAGTCACTCGCTCCAGGTTTATTTCTCCTGATTCTCATGCTCATTCTGCTTTTGTCGCTTCTTTTGAACCCCGAGATATCACCCATGCTTTATCTGATGCGTCTTGGGTCAATGCCATGCATGAAGAGCTTGAAAATTCTGAAATAAACAAAATCTGGACCTTAGTTGAGCCTCCTTCTGATTCTCATGTTATTGGAACAAAATGGATTTTTAAAAACAAGCAAAGTGAGGATGGATTGGTTGTTCGCAATAAGGCTAGACTTGTTGCTCAAGGTTATTCCCAAGTAGAAGGCTTAGACTTTGAAGAGACATTTGCTCCTGTAGCTAGATTGGAAGCCATTCGCATTTTACTAGCATTTGCAACATCCAAGGGTTTCATGCTTTTTCAAATGGATGTTAAAAGTGCTTTCTTAAATGGTTTCATAGAAGAAAAGGTCTTTGTCAAGCAACCACCTGGTTTTGAAAATCATAAGTTCACAGACTATGTTTTTAAACTCTCCAAAGCCTTGTATGGATTGAAGCAAGCTCCTCGAGCTTGGTATGACAGGCTTAAGAGTTTCTTGCTTGAAAATGATTTTAAAATGGAAATGGTCGATAAAACCTTGTTCACTCTCAGGCATGGCAGTGATTTCTTATTGGTTCAGATTTATGTGGATGATATCATATTCGTTGGTTCTTCTCATGCTTTGGTGTCCAGATTTTTAGATTCTATGAGCAGTGAGTTTGAGATGAGCATGATGGGAGAGTTGACATTCTTCCTTAGTCTTCAAGTCAAACAACTGAAAGAAGGTACCTTCATCCACCAGAGTAAGTATACAAAGAACCTTCTTCGGCGCTTCAATATGAGAAATAGTAGGCCAATGTCTACTCCCATTGCCACAACCACCGTACTGGACCCTGATGAGGATGGAGAGCCCGTGAACCAGAAGGAGTATCGCAGCATGATTGGCTCCCTCCTCTACCTCACAGCATCGAGGCCGGACATACAATTTGCTGTATGTTTGTGCGCTCGCTTTCAGGCTTCCCCTCGTGCTTCTCATCGCCAAGCAGTACGTCGTAACTTCATGTACCTTCAAGATACTCTTGACTTTAGACTCTGGTATTCTTCTTCTTTTGCTCTATTCGAGCATTTTCTGATGCTGATTTTGCGGGGTGTAGAGTGGATAGGAAGAGTACTTCTGGCACTTGTCATTTCTTAGGCACATCTCTTATCTCTTGGTCTTCTAGAAAACAGTCTTCTATTGCACAGTCCACAGCCGAGGCCGAGTATGTAGCTGCAGCCAGTGGTTGCTCTCAGGTTCTCTGGATCTTATCCACGCTGCGGGACTATGGGTTATTTTTGGAGAGTGTTCCTCTTTTCTGTGACAACAATTCTGCCATAAACATTGCCAAAAACCCAGTGCAACATTCTAGGACTAAGCACATTGATATTCGATACCATTTTCTGAGAGACCATGTTGAGAAGGGTGATGTTGTGCTTCACTTTGTAGAGTCAGAGCAACAGCTTGCAGATATTTTCACTAAAGCGCTTGATTCTTTTTGAGAGGGAGTTTGCTCTTTTTGCATTCATTGTATCATAATGCATTTTAAAATTTGAATTTCTTGCATTGTATTATAAAATTATGGAGCCTTGATTATTATCATTGTATGGTATGTTTTTATACTTTATACCTTACCATGTCCTGTGATAGTCTGCTTGACTTCTTTTATAGCTCTTCTTGTTTAGACCAGCTTTTGCCATTCTAGCTTT
Organism: Hsuehochloa calcarea; assembly: GCA_036346395.1. Taxonomy (NCBI): domain Eukaryota; kingdom Viridiplantae; phylum Streptophyta; class Magnoliopsida; order Poales; family Poaceae; genus Hsuehochloa; species Hsuehochloa calcarea. The sequence goes on from CM070601.1 coordinate 40,656,531, forward strand.
ATATCTGTGAGCAAATTGGATCAAATCATGTTTTGTTGGATCTTGTGACTAGTTTTGCTTTAGTGATCCTCTCATGATTCATGGCATGTCATATAGGTTAAATTGAGTTTTAAACTGAGTTTGAGCTGTAAAATGAGCTTTGTTATTTCTTAAGTCAAGCAAATGAAGAATGAGTTTTTATGTGCGAAAAAAACTGATCTCACCAATTCTTTCTCATGAGACTGCTTGCCATTGCACTAGGCATGAACTCAGAGGGAGTTTTGGATGACCTAGACCATTCTTTTAAGCTTCATGCTTGAGATGGTCGCGGCAAAGCTTGAGATCTAGCACAACGCTAATATATATATATATATATATATATATATATATATCATTTTTAGCAAAATGCTCAAAATGCTAAGTGCTTGATTAAAATTGCTTCATACTTGAACTCTTAATGCTCAAAATGCCTCAGTTTCTGGTCTTCATTTACTTATAGACATGGCTTGACTCATTTTTAGATACCTTGGTGAAACTATGATATTGAGCAACTTATCATGGTATCAATTCATTTAATCTTAGATTGTTGCTATTTTGGTCTTAGCTTTGCAGTACATGATTTGCCATGGTTGAACACAGCTTCTTCACTTAATATGGCTTGGTGTAATACTTGTACTGTCTTCATGGATAATCTTCATGGCTCCTTTTGCTAAAGTTCAAAAACAAAAAAATTTGCCATTCCTTCATGCTCTATCTTTTTTACTTGCATCTTGATGAATTCATTGTCAAAGGGGGAGAAAGATTAGAGAAAATATGGTTTTTAGAGCTTTTTGGAGTCATAAAGGGAAAATAAATTTTCTGGAAATTGGTGATCATAGTGAGTGGATTCTCTTGGTTTTATTGCCTTTTTCTGATTGTATTTGCAAATCTAGAAGACTCACAATGATCAAAGGTCAAATAGAACAAATGTTCTTTCTTTTGGACCTAAGTGAGATTTTTGGCTACTTTTTGGAAATTAAAACTTTTTGTGCTCTCTTTGCCTTATCTCACCTGCCTATGCTATTCTGAAGCCAGCTTGGTCGTTTTCTAGGCTTTCTCTTGCTTATGGACCAAGTTGTGCCTTAGCGCGAAAACAGCGAGTTTTTACTTTTTAAACCACAAACTGACATTTTCTGGAAAATTGCCAATGTGTTCATCAAGGGGGAGATTGTGGATATCGTGGGGATATGTGCATGATCTTAGAGTGATGAGTCAATTGGCAATGGCGTTGTTGGTTTGACGAATCTCGCATTTTCGAAAAACTTCAGTGTTGTCAGGTCATTGGCGGTCCGACCGCCAAGTTCTTTGGTCGAGTCGGTGGTGTGGCGATCCGACCAAGCAATGCTTGCTGGTCCGACCGGCCACAGTTGATGATGGAGTTTGGGGCTAGGCCAAAAATAGGTTGTGTAGGCATAAGAGGGGAGTCTCCTAGATGTTGTCACATAATTTTTGGAGCTCCCAGTCAAAAGTTCTATCCATTGGAAAATTCTAGAGAGGTTGCGGATTTTCAAGTTGAAATTTGGTTAAGTCTTTTGGGGCGGTCCGATCGTTGGGAAATCGGTCCGACCGGCATGGGAGGGCGGTCGACCGGCATCCACTTGGACTTCGGCCATTTTGGCATTGTTGTGTTTTGATGATATCTATTGTATGAGTTTCAATGCTTTATTGTTGCATATTGCATTGTTGAGCTAATGTGGGTCAAGTTGTGAAGAACTTGTTCCCAGAGACGATTTCTTTGTCTATTACTGTGTAGGTGGCTTGCAGGTCAACGACGTCAATGGCGAGGAGGATCGGGACTAAGCTTGGAGAGCTGAGGTCCAGAACGATCATGGATGCCGGGTGAGGTCGTGTGACTCAAGCATGGTGCAGAAGTGGATCAATCGGGAAGTTCGTTGTAGCTGGTTGGATCAAGCGGCGCGGGGGTCGGTGCAAGTGCCTTGGAGGCTCCGATGGGATTCGGACGGGAGAGACTTGTCGACATGATGAGAGCCGCTGATCAACCTACACGTGGTGAAGCAGGCGATTGCTTCAACAGATTTGTGTGTGTGTGGGTCCCATTTGTGTTGGGGCTTAATGGGAGCCCATGAGAGAAACCCTAGCCTCTCCTATAAATAGAAGGGGGGAGATGGAAGAAACCCCCCAAGCACTCATTTGTAAAAACCCTAGTTAGGGTTAGGGTTTGGAGAGGAGAGAAAATTTGTGTGTGTGCTCTTGGATTGAGCTCTTGTCCTCCTTAAGGGAGTGGCTTTGTAAGAAACATCTTGAATCATTCAATCTATGGATGTTTGTTCAAGGATGAAGTCTCATTTGTTTTCTTCTCTCTTTTGATGATTTTTGTGCTTCCTTGATCCGAGTGTTTATGCTTGATCTCTTAACCGATTTTACCTTGCTATGCTGTGTGGGAATACTCCTAGAATCATGTAGATCATCAATCCCCCACAAGCAAGTTTTAGATCAAGATTTTCATATTTCTAGGTTTTGAACACTTCTTTGGTAAAACCTAAAGAGATCGATTCTTTGAAGTGGATCTGGACGATCGTCGCTGGAAATAGGTCTCAGATATCCTTAGGGAGGTGTGCTCCAAATTTGGTCAAGTTTCATTGGTTGAATCAAAAGTTGGACCAATTTTCATTTTGGATTTGGGCATTGTGCGCTGCCTCTGGACTAAATCGGTCCGACCGATTAATCACACCCGGTCCGACCGCCCGATAGTCAGACCGCCATTTGATCGCCGATCCAACCGCCAGGCAGTCAGACCGCCAGCTCTACACCGGTCCGACCGGTTCAGTGAGATCAACTCTCCATTATTGAGTCTTGTTGATACGGCCCCATGTGCTACTCCAATTTTGCACAGTGTTGTGCACGTGTGCGAGGATGTCCGAGGTGAGCTAAGTCACGAAGGTAAAAAGAATTATTTCTACGTGGGTTCTCATATTATTCCAATTAATTGAGTCAGATTCCTGTTGTTTATTAAATATAGCTTTCCTTTTTAATCCAAATAGGAGTCTAACTTTTATTAGAGATTAATATTTGAATGTGTCCATGTCGGACATTAGGTGCGTGTGCCTGTTTCTTTTTTAGTTTGTTTCAGAGTCCAACTCAAGATAGAGTGCGTGTGTGTGGCCTATAAAGTCAGGGCCTAAACATCATGGAAGTGGAGAGTTTTTTTAGGGCATTAAGAAAGATAACCAGAAAATCGCCAGGTGATGGCGGCCATATCGGGTGTTTTGTTATCATGATTTCTAATCTTGGAATCATTGCGGTGGCGTAGATTTTGATCGCTGAAGATCAACTTTTGCGCACTGGTCTGTTGATCTCATCTCTGTTTTCTTGCGTCCACGAGCGCTCGGGAGAGAGAAATTCTTTGGACTCGATTGTGTCTGGCTCTTTATCAACTGAGACAATCTATCTTTGATTGTTGTTGTTTGGTGAGAAGTCAAGGAAGCCACTATTAGCTCTAGATTGCTGCTGGGAATTGACATTGAGTGTTAAGTTCGGTCACTTCTTGCCGGCCGAAGGAAGCTCTAGAAATTTCAATACCAAGTTCTAGATTGTTGATTGCATCCGAGTGGAGTCCATTAACTAATTGGTGAATATTTTAATCCGGCTGCCCAAATCTCATTGATATCGAATTATTTATTGCTCTACTATATACTACCGTGAGAACTTCCAGTGCATTAATTACTTGGTGCCGTTTTGCTTTGAGGCTAGCTGAGTGCTCCATGTTCTCTTGCTGTTGACTGGAGCCGAACAGAAAGCTAGTGATTTACATTGTATCTATTCAGCTGGGTTGGGCTTTGAGTTTTGGTGCTGCGCAAGCAAGGGAGGATTGTTGTTGTTTGTTGGTTACACTGTGAAAGATCGGGCTTATTCACGGATTTAATCTTATCTCAAGGTTGATCCGTATCACTTGTGGCTAAGGGGGTAATCGAATTCAACACAAGGCTTCCTTTGTGAATTTACTGATCTTCTTAGCTTTCATAGTTAAAAAAGAAAAGTACGTGTTGAATTTGATTTAGGCGAAAAATCGAGAAAGCGCCTATTCAACCCCCTATATTCGCCTTTACGGTCCTACAAAAAGAGATGCCTATAAGCTGCACGCCTCCCTATGTGCACCCTGTATGGCATAAGTAGGTATTTATTCGAAAGAGAAATGAAAACAATAAAGTTGTAATACATGAAGCAATGCTTATTGCACAAGGTTTCACTCAACGACCAGGAGTCGAATATGAAGAAACTCACTCCCTGGTCATGGGTGGAACTACATTTAGATATTTAATCTCAATGATAGTAAACTTGAATTTAGAAATGAAATTGATGAATATGGTAATTGCATACTTTTACGGGAACTTGGATTCAGACATTTATACGAAGGTACCTGAAGGTATCCCTGTCCTGAATCAAGACAGAGCAAATAGAAATCTGTAAAGTGTGCAACTCAGAAAGTCACTGTATGGACTGAAGCAATCAGGCAAAATGTGGTATAATCGCTTAAGTGACTTTCTCTGCAAGAAAGGCTACACGAACAATGATGATTGTCTCTGTGTTTTTATACAGCGATCCCATGATGGATTCTGCATAATCTCAGTATATATAGATGATCTGAATATCATCGGGACCTAAAAGATATTAAGAAGCAAACTCTTACCCGGAGTTGGAGTTCGAAATGAAAGATTTGGGTAAAACCAAATATTACCTAGGCTTGCAGCTTGAACGTACCCGTGGAGAGATTTTAGTACATCAGTCAACCTACACTCAGAAAATATTAGAACGGTTTGACTTTGAAAAGACATATCCTTCGAAAGTACCGATGGTCGAGAGATCCTTGCAGCAGGACAAGGATCCGTACAGACCTAAAGAAGAGGGGGGAAGTTCTGGGACCGGAATTCCCGTACTTGAGTGCAATATGAGCACTCGTGTATTTAGCAAATTGTACTAAACCGGGCATTGTATTTGATGTGAACCTACTAGCAAGGTATAGTGCAGAACCTACCAAAAGGCATTGGCAGGGAATAAAGGACATCTTCCGATATCTCAAAGGAAGTAAAGATCTTGATCTGTTCTACAGAAAGACCCGCATACAACTAACTTGCAAACAGGCTATGTATTCCTATGTAGTGGAACTGTAATTACATGAAAATCGTTTAAGCAAAGTCTTATATCTACTCCGACGAACCACTCGAAAATCATAACATTGTACGAGTCCTCACGGGAACGTTCTTGGCTTCAGCGGACGATTCACCACATCCAACAGTCATGTAGATTGAATACTGCACAAACCCCCACTATTATCTATGAAGATAATGCAACTTGTGTTACACAAGTGTAGATAGGTTATGTGAAGAGTCCTCGAACTAAGCATATCAACCCCAAGTTGTTCTATTCTCATGAATTTCAAAAGATGGATGAAATTAAAGTACTGCATACTAAGTCATGTGAAAATCTTGCAGATTTATTCACTAAGTCACTTCTACCGTCTAGCTTTGAAAGATGCATACGTAGAATTAGAATGATAATACTTATAGAAGTGCAGAATTCAGGGAGAAATCTTCACGAACTCTTTATTAAAGTTTGATAATGAAGATCGAGTACACAAAGAATAGATTCTAGAGATTAAATGAAATTGAGTGAATTGTATTCTTTTTTTTCTTGACGAGTTTTTCTAAAGTTTGTCGGCTAAGATTTTCAATGAGGTATTTTGTGCATCACAGAACGTGTATCATGTGCTCTTTCTCTAAAAATTTTCTTACTGTGCTTTCATGGAGTTTTGATGAGACATAAACATAACGGATGAGTGCACAAGGGAGAGTGTTAACAAATTGAGCCCAGACCGGGAGTCCTGGCCCAAGGTGGACTCCTTATCCATCAGTAGCCTATATATAGGAGTGGGGATCCCATCCATTGTACTACAGTTTCACAAGAGAACAATAAAAAGAAGACAAAAGTTCACTCATACATCTATATCCAATCTATTATTCTGTTTTTATATTTTTGTATTATTTTTATAATTTTAAATTTACCAACCAAATAATGACTCTAAGCGAACTCATCCGCGATGGTTCCTAACATCTCCTCCGTCCACCCCGCCCAACTCGCACACCTACGACCGGGCAAAACAACGCCTCTCTCTGTCTCATCTGATCTCGCCATTCCGTCCTTGCCAAGCACACCACTACAACAAGATCTCGCTTATCTGTTTGTCCGAAGCGTCTATCCTTCACCTTTCCCCGTCACCTTTTCCTTGTTCTTGTTCCCATCTCTTTTTGTTTACATTTTTTCTCTCTATCCATCGTTCTGTAGGACTCCTCGGTTTCCACGACGCAATGCATCAGTTCTTCTTAACTACCGTCCACTAACTAGCTTAGCTAGTAGTTAATTAGTTATCACTTTGCTTCGGCATTCCTGCTCCACTCGCCAAGAAATGGCCATGCCCATGCCTATGGGACCGCCGCCCGCCGCCAACATGCCTCCGATGGGGCCGATGCCGGTGATGCCGGCGATGCATACGGCCTTCTTCTGGGGCCACCGGGTGCAGGTGCTCTTCCCGAACTGGCCCGGGAACCGCGCCGGCGTCGGCATGTACCTCCTCTGCCTCCTTGTCGTGCTCGCGCTGGCCGCGCTCCTGGAGACGCTCTCTGCGGCCTCCCGCGGGCTCTCCCGCCGCCGGTCGTCCGCGGTGCTGCTGATCACGGGGGTCCACGCGGCAAAGATGGGGCTGGCTTACCTGGTGATGCTGAGCGTGATGTCGTTCAACGCCGGCGTGCTGCTTGCCGCCGTTGCCGGGCACGCAGTCGGGTTCCTGGTCGCGCGTAGCGGGGTGCTCGGCCGCGCCACTCGTGATGATGTCGCGCAGAACGGTGCTGTCCCCCCCTCAGACTGCAAACCTTAACTAGATACTGAAATTTGTTGTGTCAAAAGGGGTACTGAAGATGGCATGCTTTCTGTTCTTCACTGAAGAAATTGTGTAGTTTCTGCGGATGTACCGTTCAAATTTTTAATTTTTAATTTTTAATTGGTAAAATCGACAGGTTAGGGACTCTGTAATTTTCTTCCAGAGGAGTATCGAAGCCAACGATTGCATAAATTGAATCCATGATGCCATGTGGTGTGCTTTCCACTGTTAGTGTGATATGGGTGCTATTACTGGATTACTAGTTGTTAGTAACGATCAAGGTGCCTCTTCAGTTATCGCAAGCCAGTCGTGGTTTTGTTTCTTTGTGCTTAATTTAGCCTAATGTCGAAAACTACCTTATTCGTAATTTGGAAGAGAAAAACTACCTAACAAATAGTACTGAATGCCTCCTACTACCGCACTCTCAATTCAGAGCAGATAATAACGGTATAAGCAATGCAGTATCGAGCAGAGACCAGAGAGCCAGAGACAGGCCACTTCCACGGTTTGACTCTTCCAACTGACAATGAACGGTAATGGCCGGACTGCGCGGACCGTTGGAACGGCCTGCTGTTTAATGGGAGGCTCAACTAGTCAACCACTATGCACGTGGATGCTAGTTATGGACCCAGGCCGAATGCTAGGCCAATGCAGCCCAAAACAAACTGGGCCCGATTCCTGCTCATCAGGGCGTATGTTAGAACGTGCACACCCTTAGCCGACTGCACTAATTAGCAACGGCCTATGGCCGTAACCTGCGCGTCGCATTTCCTCACAACTCTCGACCTGTCCAGCTCCCACAGTGCACAGCAGCGGCTAACAAAGAACGTACGCGCATGACCTCCTTCGGAGTTGTCGTATGACAATTCATACAATTTAACTTATAATACTTAACTCTCTAATTGATCTCAACACCACAAACTTAATTCTCTAATTGATCTCAACATCACAAATTAAAATTTTCGCTCTCGATGTGAGATTTATTCCATCTGTACTCAACCTAAACTTTATATTTCTCAGTTCCGCACCAATGCCTTCAAAGCTCCTATTAAAGTTTCTCCACTAGGCAGAATCAGCAGGGTGTCTTATCTTTCTATCTTTCTTACGCTCCTCCGTGTGCCAACGCAATAATCTTACTTCCTTTCGGTTCGCAAATAAACACTTCAAACAGAGGATTATAAGCAGATATCACAACACATTAGTAAGAGGTCCTTACTTCATCTCGATGCCATCGCCGTCATCAGAGTGATTCTTACGTTTGTATCAGATACTTTACATCTCGGACATACATGCATGTTTTCATACTGTTTACGGTAGAGGATACAATCGTTTGGGCATGTATATATTCTTTCTACTTCCATTCCTAATAGACAAAGAACCTTCTTGCTTGGTAGGTGGTTCTGGGCAACACGTTTCCCTCTGAAAGGATGTCCGCTAGTAGACCTAGTAACTCCGTAAAACCTTTGTTGAACCAACAATTGTTTGTCTTCAATTTCAGCAGTTCAAGCACATATGACAACCTTGTGTATTCTAACTTGCAGTTCGGGAATAAAGGTTTCGTCAAGTCCTCCATTAAGCCCTCGAATTTACCAAACTCTCTCTCACTATAGTCCTCTTCTGCATCGTGTAGCATCTGATCCAGCCTGTCATCGTGCGACCTACCCTCATCGAAAGCACAATCCACATATGACATATCATTGTTTCCCTCAACGAAGTTACTACATTCCGGTATAATCTGTTCTTCACCATGACTGGTCCAACATGTATACTGATGAGAACATGACCCCTATGGATATAAACATATTTGCTATGCTTGTTGTTCCAATTACAAGAGCTCGTATGTTTCAGTTACCTAAGGTGATCCCCGGCGTTGCTCCCTAAGTGTTGGACCGAAAAGGCGACTAGAGGGGGGGTGAATAGGAGCACGTTCACTTTTTCATAAATAATGGATCCAATAATATTTTACTCCAGTAGCTATGGAAGCTATGAAGATCAGTATATCAGTACAACGGAAGACTAATATTGAATTCAATAAACACCCATAAGTAAGACTACAAACGATCAAAACACAAGATAGCAACTATTAGTGTGCTGCTGGTCGGACCGTTGGCCTTGGGCGGTCGGACCGATTTCAGTTTGGATCGGCCGGTGGCTACGGCGATCGACCGCCACCTCGAATGTAAGAACAACCCGATGACGAAGATGAAAATAGATGCAACTTTTGATCTACTAATCCAAACTTGATGAAACTTGGAACACACCTTCTATATGATATCAGGAACCTATTCCAGTCGAAATTTATGATAATTCTTGAAAGAATAAAGAGTCTTTTTCGTTTGATCAAAGAAGGGTTCAAAACCGGGTCAAAACGAAAACTTGATCAAAGATCTTGGTCGTGAATGATTGATGATCAAGATGATCCTAGATAGGTTCCCACACGTCACAGCAAGCTAGATCACGTGAAGAATTCAATCAAAAACTCTCAGATCAAAGAAAAACCCAAAATCATCAAATAGAGAGAAAGAACGCAATGAGGCAAGACGTGATCAAACTTTCTCTAGATTGATTAGATATGATATGGGCTTACAGCCTGTCCATCAATGGAGGACAATGCTCAATCCAAGAGCACAAAAATCACATCAAACTCTCTAAACCGTAGCCTCCACCAAAGCTCTCCCTAAGAGAATTAGGGTTTTCCAAAATAGCAAAAAGGCGAAGCAGTGGTGCAACCATCACCCTCTCCTATTTATAGTGGAGGCTTAGACATTCTAGATGTTTGATCCTATTGGGCTCCCGTTAAGGCCCAAAACGAACGGGACACATACGCACGCATTTTAAAGCACCGTCTTTATCTCCTCTTGACCTAACTAGCTACACCTAGCGCCATCTTGCGCCTCGGATTAGCTAATAGATCTCCCTTGTCCATCTTGCACCACGCTTGAGTACAATGACCTCACCCGGCATCGTCGATCGTTCTGGACCTCAGCTCTCCAAGCCTAGTCCCGATTATTCTCGCCGTTGACCGTCGTTGACCACCAAGCAACCTGCACAACAATAGACAAGTAAACCGAATTTGGGAATAAGTTCTTCACAACTTGACCTATGTTTGTTAAAACATGCATCACGCACCATATATGCCCTGAAACTCATGACTTTGACCTAACAACCGCACAACGACGCCACGTTGGGCGACGAACCAAGTGGAAACCGGTCAGACCGCAGACCATGTCCAGTCTGTCCGCCACACATGGGCCGGTCAGACCGCCAGCAATGACTTAGCCGATTTCCAGCATCTGAAAACCGAAACCTACTGGAATTTTCAATCCAACAGAACTTTTGACTGGAGACTCCAAAAATTATGGGACCAAGTGCAATAGAATCCCCTCTCTTGCAAACACCGAATATTTTTGGCCCAGCTCAAAGTAACACTTTTTAAGTTCACCCGTCAGACCGATTTGGTACCGGTCTAACCGCCACGCTATGACCGGTCAAACCGGTTACTGCCTGACAGTTCTGAAACTTGTCGAAAACACATGGAACGACAAACCGCAAACGCCATTGCCAATTGTCACATAATCCTAAGATCTGGAGCATATCCCTATGATATCCACAATCTCCCCCTTGATGAACACATTGCCAATAATCCAGAAAATGTAATTTGGAGGTTTGAAAAGTAAAATACTTTTGTTTTCGTACAAAGGCACAACTTGGTCCATAAGCAAGAGAAAGCAATGGAAATGACCAAGCTGGCATCAGAATAGCATAGGCATGTGAGATAAGGCAAAAGAAAGCATAAAAACATTGATTTCCAAAAAAGAGTCAAAAATCTCACATAAGGTCCATATGAAAGAACAATTGTTCAATTGATCTATGATCATTGTGAGGATTAAAAAATGCAATTCAACTTCAGAAGAATCAATAAGACAATAAGAATGCAATTCAAAAACTCCCCCTCACTATGATCCTCAAATTTCAGAAACTTTCAAATTTTTAATTTCTCCCCTTTTTTTCATTGTTACATATCTTCTCCAAAAATCTTCTCTCCCCCTATGTACAACATTAACACATTTTAACACATAACACATTTTAACACATCTTCCCCCCCTTTGACAATGGAGTCATCAAGGAATCACGCCTTCATCTCATCCAGAGATAACAAATGCAGAATGAAGAAAGAAACATAAGAAGTATAAGAAGGAGTATGCATGAAGTGCAATGGAGTGGCTTCATTTTTGTATTTTTCAATTTTTGATTACAAGAAGCTTTGGAGATTACCCAAAAGAGCAAGCCAGTATTTCTAATATTGCACAAACAACATATCAAGCCTAACAGCGCTAGCAAGACCATGATAAGACATATATATCAAAGCTAAGCACGAAGGCTCAAAAGTAAAGCAGTAGATTTGATCAATTTAAGCAAATCTTCAAATTCAGCAAGTTCATCAACAGGAATCTTAAAGTGAAACTGGCCATATCAAAATGTCAAAGTGAGACCAAAAATCTAATAAAGACCACATTAAGAGTCAATCAGGTCCTGTATTGAATCATTTTGCTCAAATTTCTCAAATGCCCATTTTCAATATTTTTCTCATTTGCACTGAATATTGAAGTTGACTAATGATCTAACTTAGTAACAAAATCCATCCACAAACTCATCCTAAGCTTCGACCAGAAGTTGATTAAAGGCATATCTTAGTGAAGAAGATGCTGAACTAGGAGTCATCCACATACTCTTCCTAAGCTTCTACCAGGACGACAAATCTTGAGGTTCATGTTATTTCTGACAAGCAGTCCCTATGAGATTGTCTGGATCATCAAACTATCTCCAATTTCATGTCATTTGACAAGCAGTCTCGTAAGAGTAGTTTGGCACAATTTAAGCATAAGTCAATCTTTTAATTTTTCATGTTTCACAAGAGCAGTTTTAGAATCTCAAGAACACTAGAAGCTCAAGTAACGGTCAATTTTAGATTAAAGAGCAGACAAAGCAATTCTGACAGGGCCAATGTCACAAAAGGAGCACTAATTGCGCAACTCGCTAAAACTGTAATACCTCGAAATCGAATCGGGTAATTAGACTATCAGCCGGGAGAAGAAAGGGCAAAGAAAGGAGTACAAATTCTGAAACAAGAAGGGGTTTTCCACATTATTTCGGCAACCTGGGCCCTGGGCTGCAGCCCAGGAGGGGCCCAAGAGGGGGCCGGCCATGAGGGGGATCCCCCTCCCCAAAACCCTAAAATCCCTCCCCTCCTCCCCACTTTCCCCCATTGAGCCGCCGCCTCTCCCCACCTCTCCCCTGCGCCTCTGTTGCTCGTCATATTTGGGTACGTTGTGTTCATTTTCTGACCTTATTACATCTTAGAAACTTGTAGGTCTCGTCTTTATCTTTCTTTTAGCACTAAGATCATCTGTTTTGGACGTACGGTTTACGAGTTATGGTAGTTTTACCGCGACTGTCCACGAGGGTTGATGTGAATTGGCAGATTGTCTTGTCTGGCCAATTTGAATTTTTTAGAAGACGAATCAGAATTGCCTCCCAAAATGAATATTGTAGATAATTCTGTAAGCTTTCCATGTTGATAAAGAACATTTTTTTTAGAGTTTCCAATCAAAAGTTATGCCAGTTTTGCCATCACTGTTTTCTGTATGTCAGATTATTAGGACAGAGATCTTCACCTGAACATTAGTACTAGTAGGAGACCGAATCAGGGGACTTGCCCAACTATACTGTTGTAGATGGTTTTATCGTGATTCCATAGAGCCCAAGATCACCCTGTTCTGAGTTGCATAGCAAAAGTTATGGTAGTTTTGGTGCTCTGTCCAGAGAACCCGACGTAAAAATTAATATTCTGTAGATTGGCTTGGTAGGGGTAGTTTATGGCAGCATCAGAAGGGCTTCCCAACTAAGTTTATTTAGGTAATTTAATTACCTTTCCAGAAAGTCTGAGAACACGTAATTTGGATCCCGGTAGGGAAAGTTATGAATTTTTTTTAAGTTGACTATCCACTGAGGGTACAGATCGACGTTTAGGATTTGGGGTTGGAATCGAGTTAGACCCTTTCGCGAGTTCGAGTAGGTTGTTATTTTTTTTTGCTTTGACCCGCTGCTGTCGCCTTAGTGTGCGTTAACTATTTATTCAGGTGGTGGACGGGTCTCGGGGGCAAAGCCTTCTGCACGTTCCGCATTCTCTCGCGGTTAAGGCAAGTGTGATCATGGTTATATTAGATATTATCGAATGACTTGACCGATACATTCTATGGTTATTTATATTGTTCATGATTGATTTGGTGATATGTCTGGTAATGAGCATGGACTCTATTGTTACGAGTTACGTGTTTATCATGGTTGCTTTGAAAGTTGGAAGGACTATGTTTGTGAGGTTTGTAGTATGAGTAGGATATTCACATGCAATGTTGTTATGGATATGTATTGTTGTCAAATGGAGAATTCATACATATGCATCATGTAGTTATTGAAGTCTTGGTCATGTGTTGATCAAGCCAGAGTTGGGTCCCCGTCATGTTGGTGACGGGCAATAGGTCCCCATGCTTGAAGAGCATGGGCAACGGTCCTCATACTTGCAAAGTATGGGCAAAGGTCCCTGTGCCAGATGGCACAGGCAAGGGTGTGCATCGACGGATGCGCACTTTGCATTACCTGTAAAATGCAAAAAGACAAAGATAAAGACAAAGAGCATAAGAGCATATAAGCAGGTTGCATGTCATGTGTATATGGTTTATTCGGTGAATAGATTTGTGATGTATAATTGATGGGTTCCTTTCTTATACTGTTGTTACCAATTATTATGCTTGCTGAGTCTTTGGACTCACCCCTTGTTGTTTGTTGTGTTTTAGGTACCTGTATGAGATCGGCATGCATGGGAGAAAGGAAGGGCTAGAGTAGTTGTACGCTTGCACTATATACACACATGAGAATAAAAGGAAAATTAATTCAGTAGATGGATGAATTATCTAAAATTCTGCTTATGATCATTACTTGATTGGATTAGACTGTAATAAAGGAGTTTAAAAATTGGATACTTATGATCTACTTTCAGATGTCTATTTGATAAAGATGAATAGCCTATGTGGGTTATGTTTGGATCATTTCTTTAAGTAGACTACTGTAACGTCCCGTTTTTCGGAGTTTTTGAAAATTTTAAAGGAGAACCATTTGTTTCTATTCGTCAAAAGCTTAATTTGGAAATTTCATAAATCCATTTGCAGTTTAATATGAGTTAATCAAACTTCAATTAAATTAAAGTTGATTTAATTGAGATTTCCTAGAATTTAAAAATCAAAATTTTCATTTTAAGAATTTTCTTGGATTTATTGGATTTTAGAAATTTATTTTTGTTTTATCCGAAATTAAAAATTAATTTATTTGTAAAAGAAAAAGAAAATTTAAAGTTAAAAGTATTTTTATTAAGTCTAGAATAATTCAAGGAATTTCTGTGAATTTTTCCAGAATTTTTGGAGTCTATTTGCTATTTTCTAAATTGCTTCTTGATTTGTTTGAATATCTAAAATGAAAAATGGATTTTAATTCCTTTTCCTGTGCGTGGGCCGAAACCCTAGCCGGCCCATTGCTGTTCCCCGCCTCGCTTCACTCCGCGCCGCTCGCGCCGCGCCTCCTCGCTTCTGCCGGTTGGATCTCCATCCGGCGCCTCTCGCGTCCCACGTCGCGCGCTCCGCTCGCCGTTCTGGCCGTTGGATCAAGATCCGCCGTTCCGTTCGCCGCGGCCGTTCGTCTCCTTCACCCGCGCTCTCCTTTCTTTTCCGCCGTTGGATCGCGATCCGACGCCATCGCCGCTTCGCGTCTCTTCGCTTCCCACCGTCCGTCGGAATCGGACGGCGCCGCTTGTCTCCCTCCCGCGCGCTTTTTGACTTCCTAACCGTCCGATCGCAATCGGACGGTTGTTCTTCACTCCGCTTCCTCACTCCCACCGTCCGTCGGAATCGGACGGCGTCGTCGTCGTCTTCGTCGCGCCGCCGTTTTCTCTCTCCCATCGCCAGCGCGCGCCGCCGCAATCTCGCCAAGCTGAATCGGCTGCGGCGCGGCGTCTGCCGCTTCTCGCGCCTCGCCGCGTCCGCCACGCCACGCGCCAAATCCGCGCGCTGTCCTATCGCCGCTCGCTGCCAAGGCCGCGAGCTCTTTAAATCCAGCGACCGCGTCTCTCCTCTCTTCTTTCTCTCTCTCTCTGCCGATTCTCGCCGCTTCTTCCGTTTTTCCCGCCTCGGTTGCTCTCCGCGCCACCGCCTTCTCCGCGCGGCGCCACCGTCTTCCCAGCTCGGCCGCCGCCACCGCGCGCCTCCCGTCTCTCTCTCTCTCTCTCTCTCGACCAGGTCCGAGCCCACGTAACCACCCACGTGGCGCCACGTCGGCGCCAGCGTCGGCAATTTCGCCAGCGTGGCTGCCACGTGTGTTAACATACCAATGACGCGCGAAACCAGATTTTTCATTGGAAAATAAATCAAAATCCGAAAACCCTAAATCCATCATTTTATGTGATTTTCCAACTTCTTTTGGCTATAACTTTCACATCCGAACTCCGATTTGGGTGATCCAAATTTCTAAATTCATATAAATTCATCCTCTTTCATTTGGTACTGGTTTTGTAATTTTGGAGTTCATTTGGTGCTGTTTTATTTATTTGTTGCTATTCTCGCACGTAGATTCCGCGCTTGGAAGATTTCTTCGACCGACGATCAAGACCTCTCCTCACAAACGAAGGCAAGTCGTAGGCCTTTGACCATGTTGAACCCATTTTACAAATGTATATTGTATTAAAATATCATGCATGGCTAGTTTTATTAAAAATGGTTTTGGGAGTAGATAATTACCAAATTGCCATTATGCCTCCTTGATAAATTGGAAATGAAATGTCTCCTTGAATGACATATATCCTTGGACACCTTAGGATGGTTGATACTAGTTGGACATAATTGTATTACCAACTTGGGAGCGTATTATTGCTTAGACATGCTCTAGTTACCCGCAGTACTTTCGATCACATGTTCAATGATGAATGAAATTTGACTAATGGAACTATGGAACAGTGGTGTGAGGCCACTTTTATTAAAAGATGTTGTGCCATGGCAGGGATTGCCATTTGGTCGGGATTGAACAAAATGATTTATGCTCGGGCTTGAGGTAGGAAGCTAGAGTGGGTGTGTGATGCACATTGGGTTGTGGTAGACTTGTCCGAGCACCAACTAAGGACTTAACTTTGCAAGTCATTGATCTGGTCACCTCGCAACCATAAGTCCGGTATGGGACTGACCGCCAACTAATTAGGGAAGTTTTGAGTTGGTTCTGTTAGGGTTGATTATTGGCGCAAGAGGGGTTGTGATGGCGAAACCTTAGCGAAAGCGTAACCGAGGCAAAATGGAACTTTGTAAAGGCCTTGTGATAGTCACTTAGTCGCACACCCTCGGAGTGTGTCGACGGACATTGCAAGTGATTTATCTCTTGTGGGTAAAGTCGCACAACCTCTGCAGAGTGTCAAAATCTATTCGAATAGCCGTGTCCCCTGCTACGGACATGCCCGGTGATTTCGCGCAAGGTAGTATTTTCAAAAATGTGGTTTGGTTCGATAGAAACGCTTGGTTGAATGGTTGGGAAGTGAACGGATGTTCACCGCTTGATTCAAAAGAACTTGGTTATCTATGTATTATTCTTTAAAATCACGCTTTGCAATCTAATTAATGTATTTATTGTTAAACTTGCTTTCGCAAATTAACCATAAAGCCACCCTTGCTTAAGCCCATCATGAATACTATGTGCATACATTTCTCTCGACTTGTCGAGTACTTTATGTACTCACGGCGTCATGCCCTTTGTTGATCAGTCCCAGCAGAAGAACCAGGAAATGTTGAGTACTATGAAGAAGGCTACTTTGAAGACTTTGCGAACTAGGTCACGTCCTCCACTCGATTGCCTGTGGGCATGTCGATTGGGTTCCACGTATTTTTGAGATTTCCGCTGCCAGATACTCTGTTGTTGCTAAGCCCTGTGAGGCGACTTTTGCAAGAACCTTGACCATAAGGTCTTGCTGTTTTAATTAATATTACTTTGTCTGCTTCATTAGTTCGTCGTTGAATGGTTATGAATGCATCATTATTGCAACTGTGCAAGCTAGCTACTGATCATGGGACTAGCTTGGTATGCACAGAGGGTCTCGGGGTTGTGTGAATCCCCGGGGTCCCGACAACTACCTCTTGTTATATTTGCTTGTGGGAACCCCAAAATAGTAACTATACAAAGGAGGTTCTGCCGGAATTTGGTAAAGAGTTTTAGTTAATTATGTTTATCTTGTTATTTTAGTAGCATTCCAAGCTCATGTTGGGATGGGGTGTTACAGTTGGTATCAGAGCGGGCTTTAGGTCTGTGGTGAATAGGTTAGCAACTTAGGTAACTTGATTTGTAAAAAAAAATCTGTTAATGGTTAATTAACTTAAAACTTGACACACTGGTGCACAGTAGGATGGGAATGGGCAAAGCATTGCATTTACGTTTCCGTTGTGTAGCATTGATTATTGCTGATATGAATTGATTATGAATGCTTATGATTTAGTTACATGATTGTTATATGTGATGATAGTAGATGTTGAGAGGTAGAGATTGTGGTTATGGCCATAGGTATGGTCAGGTTGTACTACCGTTGGTGGTAGGGGGAAAGGGAAGTGTTTACTCTGAGAAACTTTGTTATGAAAGTTGGGGATGGGTCTCCTTGGGAAGCTTGTTGTGTTCTTGAGTTTCCGTTGGGATATTCTGATTAGCCATTGTTGGTTGATGAATTTTTATGGATTAGTCGGTACAAAGCGACGTGTTGGAAAGTTCTATTTGGTCCTTGAGAAGTTCATTGTGGTTGATGGTTGCTTTGAGAAAGATTAATGTGTTTCTGTTGGCTTAACTTGTCTCTTAAAGCTATTATTGTTTTCCCAATTGTTGAGTTATTCTTGCTACTGGTGAGCTTGGTTAACTGTCAAGGTTGACCTTTGAATTGGAGTTTTGTCTTTCTTATTGGCAAACATGACCCATGTATTTCGCTTAATGATTTGGATAATGAAGGTCTGCTTTTGCGAGTCTTTTAGTATGTGGAAGCTTTGACTCAATGTAACTCTTTTGGGTATTCTGAGTGTTAAAGTTGAATGGTTCTCTTTTATGAAAGAAAATGTTAAATCCTTTTAGCGATGTATTATCATGGATAAGTGAGAGGTTACAATCAAAGAAATTAATGGGTATGATATGGGTTATCAGCCTAGGTTTGCGGTGTGGTGCATAATAAATCTTAACGAGTACCCCTGGAAGTGAAATCGGTTAAGTCGATATTGTCCTCTAGTAGTTTTTGATGAGCTGTGAATATGAGGGTGACTATACTTGGTTGGAATCAATAGAGTTATTAAAAGTGTGGAACATTGATGAAATGGTTGATTATTAGAATTATGTAGTTTACTAAACTTGTTGGATTATTTGGTCTCGATAGGCTAATCTAACGATGTAGAATGAGAGACATAAGGATTTGTTCGACTGTTGTCTCAGTAGATAATGATATGGAACTTTCTTTTATTGGCTACTTGATGATCTTGTGTATGCCCGAGGGAATACAAATAGAGAAAGGACCATAGATTCGTCCATGATTGGATAACCATCAATGGTTTATGTTAACCTCCAGATTGGAATAAGTGTGTACTAGATTAGTGCGAGCTTTGTTAAGACGTAAAGGGTTGAAATTTAAAAGTAATTTATTCATGTGTGTTTTATGAGGATGACCTGCGGTTGCATGGCCTTGTTAAAAGAGGTTTGCTTTGATAGTGTGGTTTGTGTATCAGATAATCTCTAGGACAAGTTTACCGTTAGAATCTTATTGAAATAACAAAAATATTATGAAATAGTTTATTGTGTTTGTTTTAGAAGGGTTTATGATAGGATTGAATAGGAGACAGGTGTTTGCATGATGATGAAATTGTCGGATAATAGTATGCCTTTGATGAAAGGGTTTTGGTTTAACCTATTAAATTGAGAAGTAGATTCCCTCTAAAATAAAGTGGTTGTTGTAGTGAGGTTGCAGGATTTTAGTATACCCTCAATTTGAAGTAGAGATGATAAAGTGGTATATACCAATTCGGTGAACTTTTGGAGCTTTACAATGGAAGAGTTGACGATAAGAAATCATGTTAAAGAGTGTGTTATTCTAAATGTTAGTGAGATTGTCTGCAATGGATTGTGTCTTGCGGGAGCGGTGATGATTCTTTCAGAAAGAAAGTAATTTGACCGCCTTGTGTAATATCGGATAAATGAAAAGTTTAAGAGTTTTGTATTCATGAACTTTTGGTAAATCATGATTACTGTGGTAGCTGAAATTGTTGAGCAAAAAAAAAATCGAGGTGTGAGAATGTTCTACGGGGTTCTTAAGTGATTAGTGTGATCTGGTTTTAAGGCACTTCTTATTAGAGGTGGCAAGTGATGTGGTACACAAAGAAAATTATTTTCGTTGTTAAGGAAAAGAGTGTGGTAGAGGTATTTGGAGTTGGTGTTAAGTTTTGCAGCTGGCAAACTTAATAAAGAGCGTTTAACATTTTGGTTGTTGTCGCTTAAGAGTTTCTTGAGTTTCAATGGCAATATTTTATTCTTGTTTGTTGAGGGTTGAAAATTCACTTCTAGTGGAATTTGTGCACTCAATTGTGGTCTCGTCCTCAATTTTCCGAGATCTTGGCTATTTGACTCTCTCCATTGGTTTTGTGTCTACTGCGAGTGGTAAATGTTTTTTCGTGCTGAAACGTGTTTCTACCTATAGCTTCTTTTAAGAAAAGATTAACCGATTCGTGTTGCAATATCTTTTAGGATGTATAATGGCAACTTGATAGTGGTGGTCAAGTAGATGATTTTGGGAGAGACTCTGGGTGTCAATTTGTTTGAGATGCTGTTGGACCGAAAAGGCGACTAGAGGGGGGGGGTGAATAGGAGCACGCTCACTTTTTACAAATTATGAACTCAACACAATTTCACTCCAATAGTTATTAGGAAGCTATGAAGATCAATATACCAGTACAGCGGAAGACTAGTATTGAATTCAAGATAATCCCCTAAACAATATGACAAAATCAACTAAGATTAAAACAACACAATCACTGGCGGTCTGACCTCTGGACCCAACCGGTCGGACCGATTGCTGGGCGGTCGGACCGCTGTTGTACTGGCGGTCGGACCGCTCCAAAATCGGTCAGACCGGTGATGATGGGCGGTCTGACCGGCAGGCTCCAGCACCGATGTGAAACAGTAAAATCAGCCCGATGACGAAGATGCAATTAGGTCAAACTTTTGATTCTCAACTCTAAACTTCACGAAACTTTGCACACACCTTCTCTATGCTATTGAGTACATATTCCAATCGAATATTATGATAATTCTTGGATAGATCCTGAACAGTTGTCAATTGAATAACAGAAGGTCTAAAATCGGGCAAGAACGAAAATTTGATCCTAATGCTTGTTCGTGAGTGATTGATGATAAAGATGATGCTAGATAGATTCACACATATCATAGCAAGCTAATTCACGTGAAAGAAACAATCACAAACTCGCGGATCAAAGAAAGCCTTAAAATCACGAAATTGAAAGCAAGAACGAAAGGATACTTATCTCAAGCAAACCTTGCATAGGATTAAGGATGTGATCGTTGCTGGATTACACCCACACCATCATGGATCAGTGGTCAATCCAAGATCACGAAATTCACCTCAAACCATCAAAAGCCCTAGGCTCCACCTCAACTCCCCCTAAGCCAATTAGGGTTTTGAAACATCAAAGAGGCGAAAAACAGCGAGAGAGATTGGTGCAGCCACCACCTCCTCCTATTTATAGTGGAGGCCTAGAACTCTCTAGGGTTTGACTCAATTTGGGCTCCCGTTAAGGCCCACTAACAAACGGGTCACACACGCACGCTTCGCAAAGCGCCGTCTTTAACCTTTTGACCTAAACCGCTTCACCATGCGCTATGGATTCGCCAATAGGTCACCCTTGTCCATCTTGTGTCACGCTTGAGTCCATTGACCTCACCCGGCACCGTCGATCGTTCTGGACCTCAACTCTCCAAGTCTAGTCCCGATCCTCTTCGCCGTTGACCGTCGTTGACCACTAAGCAACCTGCACAACCATAGACAAGCAAACACGAATTCGGGAACAAGTTCTTCACAACTTGACCCATGTTAGTCAAAACATGCATCATGCAAACCATATGCCACGATACCAAAGACTTTGTCGGACCCCCGGGTATCACACAACCCCGGGACCCTCTGTGCATACCAAGCTAGTCCCATGATCAGTAGCTAGCTCGCACAGTTGTAACAATGATGTTATCATAACCATTCAACAACGAACTAATGAAACAGACAAAGTAATATTAGTTAACAGCAAAGGACCTTATGGTCAAGTTCTTACAAAAGTCGCCTCACAGGGCTTAGCAACAACAGAGTATCTGGCAGCGGAAATCTCAAAATACGTGGAACCCAATCGACATGCCCACAGGCAATCGAGTGGAGGACGTGACCTAGTTCGCGAAGTCTTCAAAGTAGCCTTCCTCGTAGAACTCAATATTTCCTGATTCTTCTGCTGGGACTGATCAACAAAGGGCATAAAGCCGTGAGTACATAAAATACTCAGCAAGTCGTAGAGAAATGTATGCACATAGTATTCATGACAGGCTTAAGCAAGGATGGCTTTATGGTTAATTTGCAGAAAGCAAGTTTAACAGTAAATACAATAATTAGATTGCAAAGGTGATTTTAAAAGAATAATACATAGATAACCAAGTTCTTTTGAATCAAATAGTGAACATCCCGTTCACTTCCCAACCATTCCAACCAAACCTTTCCATCGAACCAAACCACATTTTTGAAAATACTACCCCTTGCGCGAAATCACCAGGCATGTCCGTAACCGGGGACACGGCTATTCGAATAGATTTTTAACACTCTGCAGAGGTTGTACAGCTTTACCCACAAGAGATAAATCACTCGTACTGTCCGCTCACACACTTCCGAGGTGTGCGACTAAGTGATTATCACAAGGCCTTTACAAAGTTCCATTTTGCCTCGGTTCTGCCCGCTAAGGTTTCGCCCTCACGGCCCCCTCTTGCGCCAATAATCAGCCACAACAGAACCGACCCAAAACTTCCCTAATTAGTTGGCCAGGTCCGTCCCATACCGGACTTGTGGTTGCACGAGGTGGCCCAGATCAATGACTTGCAAAGTTAAGTCCTTAGTTGGCTGCTCAGACAAGTCTACCACAACCCAATGTGCATCACACACCCACCTTAACTCCCTACCTCAAGCCCGAGCATAAATCATTTTTGTTCATTCCCGGCCAAATGACAATCCCTGCCATGGCACAACATCTTTTAATAAAAGTGGCCTCACACCACTATTCCATAGTTCCATTAGTCAAATTTCATTAATCATTGAACATGTGATCGAAAGTATCGCTGGTAACTAGAGCATGTCTAAGCAATAATACGCACCCAAGTTGGTAATACAACCATGTCCAACTAGTAATAACCATCCTAAGGTGTCCAAGGATATATGTCATTCAAGGAGACATTTCATTTTCAATTCATCAAGGAAGCATAATGGCAATTTTGTAATTATCTACTCCCAAAACCATTTTTAATAAAACTAGCCATGCATGATAATTTAAAACAATATACATTTGTAAAATGGGTTCAACATGGTCAAAGGCCTACGACTTGCCTTCGTTGACGAGGAGCGGGTCTTCAGTCGTCGGGTCGAAGAAATCTTCCGAAACGCCGGAATCTACACGTGCGAGAATAGCAACAAATAAATAAAACAGCACCAAATGAACTCCAAAAATTACAAAACCAGTACCAAATGAAAGGGGCTGAATTTATATGAATTTAGAAATTTGGATCACCCAAATCGGAGTTCGGATGAGAAAGTTATGGCGAAAGAAGTTGAAAATCACATGAAATGATAGAATTAGGGTTTTCGATTTTCCGAATTTCCGGATTTACTTTTCTATTGAAAACCGGATTTGACGTCACGCCACGTGGCGCCAAATGGGCGCCACGCCGCGCAAGTCCGCCTATGTGGCGGACGTGGCGCCACGTGGGCGCCACATCGGCTCGAGAGAGAGAGAGAGAGAGAGAACCGAGGAGGGGAGGGCGCTCAGGCGGCGAACGAGGCGGCGGCGGACGGGAGGAGCGCCGGGTCGGCGACGACCTAGGAAAGCGATGGGTGGTCGGCGCCGAGGAGGGTCGGAGGCGCGCAAATGGCGGCAGCGGCTCGGCCAAGAAAATGGCGGTGAACGGAGGCGGCGGGGAGAAGAAACGGCGACGGAGCGGAGGAAGAAGAGAGAAATGGGGAGCGGAGCGGAGAGGAGGCCGTGCGCGCTTTTAAAGAGGAGTAGTACGGAGGCGCGGCACGGAGGGGATCACGGGCGAGAGGAGAGGGGAGAGCGCTCGGGCGGCCTTGGCGAGCTTGGGCGGAGGAAAAAGGGGAGCGGCAACCGAGGCGTTGACGCGGAGGAGGGATCGGCGGCGGAGGGACCGAGGTGGCGCGAGATTCGCGCGCGGGTTCACGGCGCAACAGAGGAGAGAGAGAGAGAGACGCGTGCGGGAGAAGAAGACAACGGGAGGAAGAAGAATAGGAGCGGGCGGGCGGTCGTCCGATTTTGATCGGACGGTTGGCGCGAGGGAAGACGGGCGATCGGGAGCCGCGAGATGGGAAACGGACGGTCGGGAGAGCGACCGAGCGCGGACGCGACGCGGCGAGAGAGGGCGGCGGATCGCGATCCGACGGCGGGGAGCGGAAGGCCGGGCCGCGCGGGAGGGCTGGCCCGAGGAGAACAGTGGTGGGCCGAGGGGATTCGGCCCACACACAGTTGAAGGATTTTAAATAGTTTTCGATTTTCAGAAATTCAAATAAATCAAAAGGCAATTTAGAAAATAGCAAATAGAGTCCGAAAATTCTAGAAAAATTCACAGAAATTACTTGAATTATTCTAGACTTAATAAAAATATTTTTAACTTTAAATTTTCTTTTTCTTTTGCAAATAAATTAATTTTTAATTTCGGGAAAAAGGAAAATGAATTTCTAATCCAATAAATCCAAGGAAATTCTCAAAATAATAATTTTGATTTTAAATTCCAGAAAATTCAATTAAACCAACTTTAATTTAATTGAAGTTTGATTAACTCATATTAAACTGCAAATGATTTTGAAATTTTCAAATTAAGCTTTTGGGCAAATAGAAGCAAATGGTTCTCTTTTAAAATTTTCAAAAACTCCGAAAAACGGGACACTACAAACCTACCCCTCTTAAAGGGAATCTCGACCCCGAGATTCAGGCTGACTAGAGAATAGGTTGGGAAATTCAGCCTTCAAGTCATCTTCTCGTTCCCAAGTGGCTTCTTCTTCGGTGTGGTTGCTCCACTGGACCTTGCAGAAACGGATGACCTTGCTTCTTGTTACTCGCTCTGTTACTTCCAAGATCTTGATGGGGTGCTCCTTGTAGCTGAGGTCTTCATGCAGGGCAATTGCTTCCATTGGCATCTGCTCTTCAGGCACACGCAAACACTTCTTCAGTTGTGACACGTGGAAGACATTATGCACATCTGACAGCTGAGGTGGGAGGTCCAACTGGTAAGCGACTTCTCCTCTTCGGGCTAGAACTGGAAAAGGTCCAATGTACCTTGGTGCAAGCTTTCCGCTTACTCTGAAACGACGCATCCCTTTGAGAGGCGACACCTTCAGGTACACATGATCACCAGGTGCAAATGCTAGATCTCGCGACTGTTATCGGCATAACTCTTCCGCTCGAGTGCAGGCTGTTTTCAACTTTTCTCGGATTGATCGAACTTGCTCTTCGGCTTTTTCCAAAATATTTGGCCCAAACACTTGTCTTTCACCCACTTCATTCCAATACAATGGTGTTCTGCATTTTCTTCCATAAAGAGCTTCAAATGGAGACATCGGAGGCTTGACTGTAATCGTTGTTATAGGAAAACTCGCATAAGGTAACATTTGATCCCAATCGGTCGATTTGCTAAGGCACAAGCCCTCAAAGATATCTTCTAGAATTTGATTTACTCTTTACATCATCCATCCGTCTGGGGATGATAAGCTGTACTAAAATTTAGATTAGTACCCAAAACACTGTGCAACTTTTGCCAAAATCTTGAGGTGAACTGGGTTCCTCGATCTGACACGATCTTCTTCGGCACTCCATGCTGCACACTATCTTTGCCGTGTACAATTCTGCCAGTCTATCACCAGAGTAAGTAGTCTTGACTGGGAGAAAGTGGGCAACTTTGGTTAGACGATCCACAATTACCCAGATAGAATCATATCCTGACCTTGTCCTTGGCAAACCAGTAATAAAATCCATGCCAATTTCTTCCCATTTCCATTCAGGCACTCTCAAGGGTTGCAGGAGTCCAGCAGGTCTTTGATGGTCGGCTTTAACTCACCGATGACATCACACCGAGCTACATACTCGGCAATCTCACGCTTCATGCTAGGCCACCAATACATTTCTTTAAGGTCTTGGTACATCTTTGTGCTTCCAGGGTGAATGGAGTACAAAGTTTCATGGGCTTCCTTGAGGATCAGCTGCTTAAGCTCTTCCTGATCTGGAACACAGATTCGCTTGTCAAACCAAATGGTGCCTTGCTCATCTTCTGAAAATCTCAGGGCTTTACCCTTCTTCATGTTGCTCTTAATTTCCTTAATATTGGCATCTTCAAATTGAGCTTCCTTGATCCGATTCGCAAAGTGGGTTGAACTTCTAGGCGCCTAGGTAACCTTCCTCAACCAACTCTAACTTGAGCTTCTGGAATTCTTCATGGAGGGCTGGCTGATTTTCCTTGATCGACAGTGTATTGCAGTAGACTTTTCTACTCAAGGCATCTGCCACAACATTAGCTTTGCCTGGGTGGTAATGGATTTCAATATCATAATCCCTGATCAACTCTAACCATCTTCTTTGCCTCATGTTAAGATCAGCCTGAGTGAAAATGTACTTCAAGCTCTAATGGTCCGTAGACTTCACAATGATTACCAATAAGGTAATGACGCCATATCTTTAGAGCATGCACAACAAGCAGCTAATTCCAAGTCATGAGTGGGGTAATTCACTTCATGAGGCCTCAATTGACGGGAAGCATAGGCTACTACCTTCCTTTCTTGCATCCGGACACAACCAAGTCCTTCCCGGAATGCATCACAGAAAATCTCAAAATCCTTCCTGACATCCGCAAAATCAACACCGAGCTGTTGTCAAACGCTTCTTCAACTCTTGAAAACTTTGCTCACAACCTGTCCAAGCAAATTTCTTTTCTTTCTTCAACAAATGAGTGAGGGTCTTGCTATCTTGTAGAATCCTTCTATTGCGGCTCAACCGAACGTGTGGCACATCTCGACAAATGCGATGGTAGCTCCATTATGGGAAATCGATGCCAAATCAAGGGTTTACAACTATGTTCGGGTGCCAACTAAGAAGCTATCAAACTTATCTTCCAAATTGTCAATCCAATGCTCATTATTATCGAAATCTACCAATCCAAAGATGTCATAAGGTCACCCAATTACAATCCAATCATTTAATCACATTCTCGATACACCAACATGATTCACACATCCTTCTTTGGCATAAGTTTTAAATAATCCAAAGAATTCACCACTTTGATCGCAAGATTCCTTTTCTCGCCTAAATCCATGAAATCTAGTGGCCATAGTCGCCTCTTCCGATCGGATAAACTCCAAGATCACGCTAAATTCTTTTTATCCTTTTTGAAACAAAATTCTTCCAAAGGTTATATTCACGCAATTGCTTCCTCCAAAATTATTGACTAAATCCACAACATTATCCACTAAATTTCCTCAAGCAAATTTATCAATTGCAACCCTCGTAATTTCTTTATACCACCAATATCTCAATTTTAGAACCTTCCAAAGGGTCGCTTGCCATCCCAAATTCAAATTTAATCCGCCAATTATTGTATCACCATTTATCCAACATTTATTCACCCAACTCCAATACCTGTAGATATTCATCAATCCAACAATTATTTTGGACCAACTCCGATATCAGTAATATATCTGTCAATCATAAATTCCAATATCCAACAATCATCTGTTTGCATAACCCAATCTCCACAAATGCGCAATTCTATAATCCGATCAAGACATATTTCTATAATCTAACAAAATTTCTCTTCAAATCTCAATTTCTATTTCAACCACATCCAATTGAATCCAATGTGACCAACAAACTCAATTATTCCATTCTTCTTGATTCAACATAATCCACCACAATCATCGCCAAGAATTGGCGATCATATAATCCAAATCCTTAACAATCGTAATCCTTTAATCCAAATCCAATCATAATATATTCGAATCCATCATCTAGCAAATCGATTTCTATAACCCAAATTCCACAATCATATTTCCATAATCCAATCAAGATCCATTTCTGTAATTCATCCAAGATACTTTTCTATAATCCAATCTTCCAAAATCTCATGTCAATAATAATTTAATTCTACAATCTAGTAATCATGCATTTCTACAATCCAACCAAGATCCAACCAATTCTCCCAAAATTAACATCATCAATCGACATGAAAATCCAATTCTCTTCGCATTCTACTCGGCCTCTTCTCGCACAATTTCTCAATTCCAAATATCCAACCGACATTATAACCAGCTCAAGATTCAATTTAAATACAACTTCTCCTAATAATCAAATCAACACTTCCGATTCTTTTATCCTTCAAGATTAATCAAGATTTTCCTTTCTGATCACTTTACTCCACGATTTATATAATCCACCAATATGCTACTCTTTAAACCATTTATAATCAAGGCATACCCATTATCATACTCTGTATCCACAATAACTTCTTGCATATACTCGGTTAAACTCAAAATCAGTCTTATCAAAGATTCTCCAAAGCTACCTAAGTTGGCATCAAAACACCTTGGTTATCTCCAGCAAGAGTAGCTTTCAAGGGACTTACGGGTTTGATCCACTTTGCAAAAATTCTTCACAGGTTTCAAAGATGAGAGGGAGAAAGCACAATAGGTGAGAGGGAAAAGCACGGGGATGAGCGAGAAACAAGGGAGACAGATGGATCAACCTAAATGGACCAAGTTGGTTTCACCCAACGAACGGATAGCCTAAAGCTATCAAGAAGCAAACAAGAAAGAGACACTTAAGCACAAAAGCACTATTACGCAGACTAAACGAATCTAAAACTAGGAGGTAACTACCAATCTAATCTTTACTGAGGGTCAATCGGGAACACACGGCGGAACTTGAGCTTCCAAGACTTCCATTGCTTGATCTTGAAGGGCTCGATCCTAGGGATAATCCAGAGATGAGGGAGTCAAATTTAAATTTGAAAACCAAGTTCCAGAAAAGATAAGATGAAAGAACTCAAGAATGATATAAGAGGGTAAGATGATAAGATAAGAATAGAATAAGATAAGAAAGAACAGAATAAGATGAGAGAAGAATATCTAGTCAAGTTAATTGCTTGGTTTGATTTAGAAAATATATTTTGAATCTTTGACTAAGACGACCAATCTAGCTAAAGGTTACGTCCTACGATCGATATGGCTCGATACTATCTCTTGTCGGACCCCGGGATTCACACAACCCCGACCCTCTCAGGCATACCAAGCTAGTCCCATGATCGAGAGCTAGCTTGCACAGTTGCAACAATGATGTTATCATAACCATTCAACAACGAACTAATGAAACAGACAAAGTAATATTAGTTAACAGCAAAGGACCTTATGGTCAAGTTCTTACAAAAGTCGCCTCACAGGGCTTAGCAACAACAGAGTATCCGGAAATCTCAAAATACGTGGAACCCAATCGACATGCCCACAGGCAATCGAGTGGAGGACGTGACCTAGTTCGCGAAGTCTTCAAAGTAGCCTTCCTCGTAGAACTCAATATTTCCTGATTCTTCTGCTGGGACTGATCAACAAAGGGCATAAAGCCGTGAGTACATAAAATACTCAGCAAGTCGTAGAGAAATGTATGCACATAGTATTCATGACAGGCTTAAGCAAGGATGGCTTTATGGTTAATTTGCAGAAAGCAAGTTTAACAGTAAATACAATAATTAGATTGCAAAGCAGGATTTTAAAAGAATAATACATAGATAACCAAGTTCTTTTGAATCAAATAGTGAACATCCCGTTCACTTCCCAACCATTCCAACCAAACCTTTCCATCGAACCAAACCACATTTTTGAAAATACTACCCCTTGCGCGAAATCACTAGGCATGTCCGTAACCGGGGACACGGCTATTCGAATAGATTTTTAACACTCTGCAGAGGTTGTACAGCTTTACCCACAAGAGATAAATCACTCGTACTGTCCGCTCACACACTTCCGAGGTGTGCGACTAAGTGATTATCACAAGGCCTTTACAAAGTTCCATTTTGCCTCGGTTCTGCCCGCTAAGGTTTCGCCCTCACGGCCCCCTCTTGCGCCAATAATCAGCCACAACAGAACCGACCCAAAACTTCCCTAATTAGTTGGCCAGGTCCGTCCCATACCGGACTTGTGGTTGCACGAGGTGGCCTGATCAATGACTTGCAAAGTTAAGTCCTTAGTTGGCTGCTCAGACAAGTCTACCACAACCCAATGTGCATCACACACCCACCTTAACTCCCTACCTCAAGCCCGAGCATAAATCATTTTTGTTCATTCCCGGCCAAATGACAATCCCTGCCATGGCACAACATCTTTTAATAAAAGTGGCCTCACACCACTATTCCATAGTTCCATTAGTCAAATTTCATTAATCATTGAACATGTGATCGAAAGTCTCGCTGGTAACTAGAGCATGTCTAAGCAATAATACGCACCCAAGTTGGTAATACAACCATGTCCAACTAGTAATAACCATCCTAAGGTGTCCAAGGATATATGTCATTCAAGGAGACATTTCATTTTCAATTCATCAAGGAAGCATAATGGCAATTTGGTAATTATCTACTCCCAAAACCATTTTTAATAAAACTAGCCATGCATGATAATTTAAAACAATATACATTTGTAAAATGGGTTCAACATGGTCAAAGGCCTACGACTTGCCTTCGTTGACGAGGAGCGGGTCTTCAGTCGTCGGGTCGAAAAATCTTCCAAACGCCTAATCTACACGCGAGAATAGCAACAAATAAATAAAACAGCACCAAATGAACTCCAAAAATTACAAAACCAGTACCAAATGAAAGGGGCTGAATTTATATGAATTTAGAAATTTGGATCACCCAAATCGGAGTTCGGATGAGAAAGTTATGGCCGAAAGAAGTTGAAAATCACATGAAATGATAGAATTAGGGTTTTCTGGATTTTCTGGAATTTCCGGATTTACTTTTCTATTGAAAAACCGGGATTTGACGTCAGCGGCCACGTGGCGCCAAATGGGCTGCCACGCGCGCAAGTCCGCCTATGTGGCGCTGACGTGGCGCCACGTGGGCGGCCACATCGGCTCGGGAGAGAGAGGGAGAGAGAGAGAGAACCGAGGAGGGGGAGTGGCGCTCGGGGCGGCGAACGGAGGGGCGGCCGGCGACGGGGAGGAGCGCACGGGGTCGGCGACGACCTAGGGAAGGCGATGGAGTGGTCGGCGGCGCCGGAGGAGGGCTGGAGGCGGCGCAAATGGCGACGGCGGCGGCTCGGCCGAAGAAAATGGCGGTGAACGGAGGGGCGGCCGGGGAGAAGAAACGGCGACGGGAGCGGGAGGAAGAAGAGAGAAATGGGGGAGCGGAGCGGGAGAGGAGGCCGGTGCGCGCTTTTAAAGAGGAGTAGTACGGGAGGGGCGCGGCGCCGGAGGGGATCACGGGCGAGAGGGAGAGGGAGAGCGCGGCTCGGGCAGCGCGCTGAGCTTCGGGCAGAGGAAAAAGGGGAGCGGCAACCGAGGCGTTGACGCGGAGGAGGGCTCGGGCGGCGGAGGGACCGAGGTGGCGGCGAGATTCGCGGCGGCGGGTTCACGGGCGCAACAGAGGAGAGAGAGAGAGAGACGCGTGCGGGAGAAGAAGACAACGGGGAGGAAGAAGAATAGGAGCGGGGGCGGGGCGAGTCGTCCGATTTTGATCGGACGGTTGGCGCGAGGGGAAGACGTGGGCGATCGGGAGCCGCGAGATGGGAAACGGACGATCAGGAGCGACCGAGCGCGGGGACGACGCGGCGAGGAGGATCGGCGGATCGCGATCCGACGGCGGAAGCGGAAGGCCGGGCAGCGGGAGGGTGGGTTCGAGGAGAAACGATGGTGGGCCGAGGGGATTCGGCCCACACACAGTTGAAGGATTTTAAATAGTTTTCGATTTTCAGAAATTCAAATAAATCAAAAGGCAATTTAGAAAATAGCAAATATAGTCCGAAAATTCTAGAAAAATTCACAGAAATTACTTGAATTATTCTAGACTTAATAAAAATATTTTTAACTTTAAATTTTCTTTTTCTTTTGCAAATAAATTAATTTTTAATTTCGGGAAAAAGGAAAATGAATTTCTAATCCAATAAATCCAAGGAAATTCTCAAAATAATAATTTTGATTTTAAATTCCAGAAAATTCAATTAAACCAACTTTAATTTAATTGAAGTTTGATTAACTCATATTAAACTGCAAATGATTTTGAAATTTTCAAATTAAGCTTTTGGGCAAATAGAAGCAAATGGTTCTCTTTTAAAATTTTCAAAAACTCCGAAAAACGGGACGCTACAGACTTTGACCTAACAAAATAACATCACCACGAAGTTGGCTGACGTTCAAGTAGAAACCGGTCGGACCGCTCCATGTGAGCCGGTCGGACCGCCCCTCTGGCTGGTCGGACCGCTCCCTGTGAGCCGGTCGGACCGCCACCAGGGACTTAGCCGAAATTCATGCCCTGAAATTCCGAAACCTTCTGGAAACTTAAATCAAAAAGAACTTCTTACTGGAGACTCCAAAAATCATGAGACCAAGTGCATTGGAATCCCCTCACTTGCCTACAACACCTATTTTTGGCCCAGCCAGTTATGAACAGTTTTTGATCACCGCCGTTCCGACCGCTGCATATGGCCGGTCCGACCGATTTGGGACCGGTCGGACCGCCATGCTATGGCCGGTCGGACCACCCCTGTCCAGAATGCCTGAAGCTTTGTCGAAAACTCGTGAAACGACAAACCGTAAACACCATTGCCAATTGTCACATCATCCTAAGATCTGGAACATATCCCAATGATATCCACAATCTCCCCCTTGATGAACACATTGGCAATTATCCAGAAAATGTAAGTAAGAGGTTTGAAAACGAGTTTACTCGCAGTTTTCGCACAAAGGCACAACTTGGTCCATAAGTAAGAAAAAGCAATGTAACTGACCAAGCTGGCATTAGAATAGTATAGGCATGTGAGATAAGGCAAAAGAAAGCATAAAAACTTTGATTTCCAAAAAAGAGTCAAAATTCTCACATGAGGTCCATATGAAAGAACAATTGTTCAATTGACCTATGATCATTGTGAGGATAAATGAATGCAATTCAAGTTCAGAATATTCAATCAGACACTAAGAATGCAACTCAAGAACTCCCCCTCACTATAATCCTCGGATTTCAGAAAATTTCAAATTCTCCCCTTTGTATAATCTTCTCCCCAACAATGAAATATCTTCTCCCCCTTTTGACAATGGAGTCATCAAGGAATCACGCCTTCCTCTCATCCAGAGCTAACAAGTGCAGAATGAAGAGAGAAGCAAAAAGAAGAAGTATGCATGAAGTGACTTTATTTCTGTATTTTTCAATTTTTGATTACAAGAAGCTTTGGAGATTACCCAAAAGAACTAGCCAGCATTTCTAATATTGCACAAATAACATATCAAGCCTGACAACGCTAGCAAGATCATGGTAAGACATGTATATCAAAGCTAAGCACAAAGGCTTAAAAGTAAAGCAATAGATTTGATCAATTTAAGTAAAGCTTCAAATTCAGCAAGTTCATCAACAGGGATCCTAAAGTGAAATTGGCCATGTCAAAATGTCAAAGTGAGATAAAAAATCTAACAAAAACCACATTAAGAGTCAATCAGGTCCTGTATTGAATCATTTTGCTCAATATTTTGTAAAAGCCCATTTGTCAACATTTTTCTCATATGCATTGAATATTGAAGTTGACTAATGATCTAACTTAGTGACAAGATCCTGGACTAGGAGCCATCCACAAACTCATCCTAAGCTTCACTGAAGTTGATTAAAGGTATATCTTAGTAAAGAAGATCCTGGACTAGGAGCCATCCACAAACTCTTTCTAAGCTTCTACCAGGGCGACAAATCTTGAGGTTCATGTCATTTCTGACAAGCAGTCCCCATGAGATCGTCTGGTTCATCAAACTATCTCCAAGTTCATGTCATTTGACAAGCAGTCTCGTAAGAATAGTTTGGCACAATTTAAGCATAAGACAATCTTGATTTTCATTTTCACATGAGCGCTTTAGAATCTCAAGAACACAAAAGCTCAAGTAATGGTCAATTTTAGATCAAAGAGCTAACAAAGCAATTCTGACAGGGCCAATGTCACAAGAGGAGCACTAATTGCGCAACTCGCTAAAACATCCACAAATTGCAATTCCTTAGTTCGAGTTGTTTTAAAGTTCTAGCTCATATAGCAAAGACTTAGCTACACATGTAAAAGCATGATAATTCTAGCAAGTCAAAGAACTAGACATGACATTGAGCAAGAATTGAAATACTAAAGCTCCAAAGGGTAATAGGCAAAGCTTCATCAATTTTAAAAGATAAGCAGAAAGTCTTATATTACAATGCATCTTTTTGGATTTTTCATACCACTTGTTGTATTTTTCATATGAATGCAATATGATACAATGAGATGCAATTAAAAAGCCTAAAAGCCTAAAAGGTTCAAAAAGATCACTAAGTTCAGAAAAAGAACAATAAAAGATCAAAAGAAGAGGGAAAGATCGGAAAAGATCAAACTCCCCCTCAAACCAACCCATAGGGATAAATTACCCCTAACTCACTTCTCAAGGTGGTAAACCTGGTTTGATCTAAATGCTTGGTGAGAATATCTGCCAATTGAGCTTCAGACTCCACGAAGTGCATCACAATATCCCCTTTTTCAACATAATCTTTAAGGAAGTGAAAGCGAATGTCTATGTGCTTAGTCCTAGAATGTTGCACTGGGTTTTTAGTAATATTAATAGCAGAAGTGTTATCACAGAAAAGAAGAACACTATCAAAATTTAACCCATAATCTTTCAAAGTGGACGTCATCCACAAAATCTGGCTACAGCAACTAGCAGCAGCTACATACTCCGCTTCAGTAGTGGATTGTGCAACAGAAGACTGCTTCCTAGAAGACCAAGATACAAGAGAAGTGCCTAGGAAGTGACAGGTGCCTGGTGTACTCTTCCTATCTAACCGACAGCCCGCAAAATCAGAATCTGAAAAACCCCTAATGGACAAGGCTGAAGAGCAGGAATACCAAATGCCATATAAAAGGGTAGAGTGTAAATACCTGAATATGCGCTTAACGGCTTGGCGATGGGAAGTTCTCGGAGACAAATGAAATCTTGCACAAAGGCATACCGTGAAGTGAATGTCCGGTCTCGTGGCCGTCGATATCTATGGAGCCGATCATGTCATGCATACTCGCGTTGATCCACGACTTCTCCTTCCTCATCCGATCCAAAGCAATGGTTGCCATGGGAGTGGAGATTGGCTTGCAGTCACCCATGTCAAAGCGTTTGAGTAGATCTTTAGTGTACTTTGTCTGATGGATAAAGGTTCCTTCCTTACATTGCTTGATTTGAAGTCCCAAAAAGTAATTGAGCTCTCCCATCATCCTCATCTCAAATTCCCTGGACATAGTCTCAGAAAAGCTGGAGCGGGTGACTCGCTCATGTAGATTACCTATTATCTGATCCGGAGGATACTGTCTCTGAATGCGAAGTGGAGCGCCCGAGTGAGATATCGTTTCTTCGACCTCCGCAGGTACTGCTGATGATGATGATGCAGCAGGAGCCTCAACTGAAGGTGAAGTAGACATAGCAGGTTGTTGTATCAATATGGGCGCCTCAGCAGTAGCAGATGAAGGACAGATATCAGCTTCGTCCTCATCTTCCTCCACAAAAATGCTCTCTGTCACCTATGAATCATCTGTAACAACGGATCTAGCTCCAGGGCTAGTCTCATTAAAAGTGACATTACAAGTCTCCTGAATAAGGTTAGTCTCAGTATTAAAAACCCGAAAACCCCTCGAATGAGCAGGATAACCCAGAAATAACCCATCAAAAGTCCTTGACTCAAATTTATCTAGGTTTCCTGTCTTAAGAATAAAACACTTTGATCCAAAAACTCGAAAGTGCGAAACAGAGAGTTTTCTACCAAAACGAAGCTCATAGGGAGTCTTGCCTAAAGATGGTCTTAAAAAGACACGATTTGCAATATGGCAAGCTGTAGAAATAGCTTCGGCCCAAAACCTCCTCGGTGTGCTGTACTCATCTAGCATCGTCCTAGCCATTTCGACCAAGGTCCTATTCTTCCTTTCCACGCCATTTTGTTGAGGGACGTGTAGAGAGGAGAGCTGATGCTCAATACCGCGCTCAGCACAAAAATAAGCAAAATAAGCATTTTTGAATTCCGTACCATTGTCACTGCGGATCGCTCTCAGGGCACCAGGAAGTTCAGAAGCCAAACGAAGAACAAGGTCATGAAAATAACCAAGGCTTCATCTTTTGAAGCAAGAAAGAACACCCAAGAATATCTTGAAAAATCATCGACTATGACAAGAATATACCATTTTCCACCGACTGACCGGACTCTAGCAGGACCAACAGTATCCATATGAAGCAACTGTCCTGATCCGTCAGTCATAACCATAGTCACAGAATGGTGTGAGGCGGCAACTTGTTTGCCATGCCTACAGGGGGCACATATAGCATCCTTGACAGCTTTGAGTTTGGGCAAACCTCTCATGAGATCAAGGTTGCTAACTCGCGTCAGATGATCAAAACCAATGTTCCCCAAACGTCGGTGCCAAAGCCAGAAATCAGAAGAAGATGTAAGCAAACATTTAAGAGATCTAGCAAGAGATTCTGAAAAATCAGCTCCAAAAATTCTACCAACTCTAGATATTCCAAACACAAGCTCACCAGTAGAATCAAGCACACGACAAGCATTTTTCTTAAATACTGTCTCATAGCCATCATCAAGAAGCTGAGAGACAGAAAGGAGATTATACCTAAGCTTGTCCACAAGAGCGACATCCTTTAGGATGAATTTGTTGTTCACCCTAATTGATCCTGTTCCTTCAATTCGCCCTTGTGTATCATCTCCAAAGGTGATGAAGTCATCACATGTTGCCCGCGTGAAAGAGGTGAACCATCTTGAGTTTCCGGTCATGTGGCGTGAACACCCGGAGTCGA
Organism: Hsuehochloa calcarea; assembly: GCA_036346395.1. NCBI lineage: Eukaryota > Viridiplantae > Streptophyta > Magnoliopsida > Poales > Poaceae > Hsuehochloa > Hsuehochloa calcarea. The sequence goes on from CM070601.1 coordinate 40,692,903, forward strand.
CGAACCACGTGTTCTTCCCCTTTCCGCGGTAATCCTGAAAATCAAGGAACAGAAGAACGATGTGTCTCAATACTGGGGTTAGATAAACAAGATTTAGGAATCCAGTACTGAGACACACGTCTGCAAGGAGTATACAAACCAGAAGTACTATCCTTGATTTTATCTAAAATTCTGTTATGAGCAATGTTTAAATTGACATGGGAATTAACCTGTCCAGAGGCGGTCTGACCGGCGTTGTTCTGGCGGTCAGACCGGCGACCAAATCGGTCAGACCGGTGACCACCAAATGGCCGACCACACTGAAGAACATGAGAATTAGGATATCTAGAAACATAATGATTAGCATGTGAGAAAAATCTTAATCCAGGTTTATTCTTTTCAGTGTTATCATGTCTCATAAAAGCTCTAGGTTGTCTGAATGAAATTCTATCAAGATTTTTCCTATCATTTTTCAACCTAAGCCAACAGAATTTAATCAAATGCCCACTTTTCTTGTAATAAGTGCAATGGTACTTGGTACCACTAGAAGAAGCACCCTTTGAATTAATACAAGGTTGGGCAAAACCTGCAGATTTAAAAGATGTTTTTGCAGGTTGGGTTTTGAATTCAATTAAACCTTTTTATAAGACTTGAATGACTTTTGGCTTTGAATTGTCTTGAAAAGAATTGAATCCAAAACCTTGCTTCTTATAAGGAGTTTTAGACTTGTCAAGAATCATGTTTAACTGTTTCTTACCTTTAGAAAATTTCTCTAATGTATCATGAAGGTAAGCATTTTCTTTTCTTAAACTAACACAAGCATCACAAGTTTTATCCATAGATTTCTCCTTATATAAAGCAATTTCAAGCTTAAGAGCGGAACAAGAAGCACAAGTAGTATTTTCAATATTGTCCTTAAGCTTAGCATATTTGACTCTAGCAGCTTCTAAGATATCTTTGATTTCACGTTCTTTTTCTAAGCATGAAGTGCAAGGGCTAGAATGAAACACATCAAAAGCAATCAATTTACTAGATTCTAAACATTTTTCACAAGGAGCACTTTTAATTTCATTTAGTTCAGATCTAGCATTCTCAAGTTGTTGTACAGAAATATTATAAGCAGATTGTATCTTGGTAATTTCTGAATGCATAGCATGACAAGATAAACATTCATCAGGTTCAAGAGTCTTAGCATTTTTAAGCTCTACTTTCAGTTTGTTAATCTTTGACTCTAATTTCTTATTTTTTGTCATGACAAATTCTAGCGCTTCATCTTAACTAAGCAATTGCTCAACTATAGAATCATATTTAGCAGAAAGCTCATCATAAGAAAAAGATACCTCATCATCATCAATGTCGTCAGTGTCAGCCATGAAGCACATGCCAGTGAAGTCCTTGGCCTTCCCTTTCTTTTTGCTTTGAGGGATCTCCTCCTCCTTGTCCTCCTCACTCCCGGAATCCACATCGCTCAAGGATTGATCCTCAAAAGCGGCAAGGACCCGGTGAGCGACTTTCACAAGCTTATTAGCCTCATACCTTGATTTGTTGAAAGGAGGCTTCTTCCAAGCTGGCTTTCCTTCCTTATGATTTCTCTTACCTTTCAGCTTGGGGCATTTGCCCGGATATGATTGAGCTCACCACATTCATAGCATGTCACCGGACCACCTCTCTTTTTGTTTCTCACATTATTGTAGGCCCGTGTGAATTTTTTAGCTAGAAGAGCTAATTCTGTCTCAGGAATACTTTCAAGCTTTTCCTCATGAATCGTAGATAAACAAGTAAATGAAAAATCAGAAAATGATTCAAGAGTACCATCAGAGGACCTTTTGAGAGGATCAACTATCAATACCATGTTGTCTTTCTTAGGATGATCAACTCTCTTGAGTTTACTATAAAGCAATTCTAAAGTAAGACTCGAAAGATCAACATTTTCCTATATAGTAGTAACCTTCATCTCCCACTCCTTGGTGTTGATTGTAGCCAAGAGATGGGTGGCATTTTCAGATTGAGAATATTCAATATCAACAGCTTTCATTTGATTAATCACTTTATTAAAGCGACTGAAAATGTCATCGATGCTCTCTCCAGGACGCATCTCGAATTTGTTGTATTCACGCTTGTAAACTGTTTGGCGTACCTTTTTGATTTGGGACGTACCCTCATGATATGTTTCGAGAGTGTTCCAAATTTCGTGCGCAGTTGTAAGATTGCAAATGCGATCATATTCTTGTCTACCAAGCGCACCATATAAAAGATTCTTTGCCTTGTTGTTGTTTGCCACAAGAATTGCTGAAGCCGGTGTTGCAATTTCAGGAATAACAAGCGGAGCACGAACAACATCCCAAATAGCATGTCCCTCGCTCTCAAGAAAGACTCGGATGCGATTCTTCCAATAGGCATAGTCGTGCCCATCGAAGATATGCGGTTTAGTAGAAAACTTATCCATCGCCTAAAGTTCAGTGACCGGTTAAGATCAAGACTGAACTAACCGGGCTCTAATACCACTTGTTGGACTGAAAAGGCGACTAGAGGGGGGGTGAATAGGAGCATGCTCACTTTTTACAAATTATGAACTCAACACAATTTCACTCCAATAGCTATTAGGAAGCTATGAAGATCCATATACCAGTACAGCGGAAGACTAGTATTGAATTCAAGATAATCCCCTAAACAATATGACAAAATCAACTAAGATTAAAACAACACAATCACTGGCGGTCTGACCTCTGGACCCAACCGGTCGGACCGATTGCCGGGCGGTCGGACCGCTGTTGTACTAGCGGTCGGACCTCTCCAAAATCGGTCGGACCGGTGATGATGGGCGGTCTGACCGGCAGGCTCCAGAGACCGATCTCAAACAGTAAAATCAGCCCGATGACGAAGATGCAATTAGGTCAAACTTTTGATTCTCAACTCCAAACTTCACGAAACTTTGCACACACCTTCTCTATGTTATTGAGGACCTATTCTAATCGAATATTATGATAATTCTTGGATAGATCCTGAACAGTTGTCAATTGAATAACAGAAGGTCTAAAACCGGGCAAGAACGAAAACTTGATCCTAATGCTTGTTCGTGAGTGATTGATGATCAAGATGATTCTAGATAGATACACACATATCATAGCAAGCTAATTCACGTGAAAGAAACAATCACAAACTCGCGGATCAAAGAAAGCCCTAAAATCACGAAATTGATAGCAAGAACGAAAAGAGACTTATCTCAAGCAAACCTTGCATAGATTAAGGACGTGATCATTGCTGGATTACACCCACACCATCATGGATCAGTGGTCAATCCAAGATCACGAAATTCACCTCAAACCATCAAAAGCCCTTGCCTCCACCTCAACTCCCCCTAAGCCAATTAGGGTTTTGAAACATCAAAGAGGTGAAAAACAGCGAGAGAGATTGGTGCAGCCACCACCTCCTCCTATTTATAGTGGAGGCCTAGAACTCTCTAGGGTTTGACTCAATTTAGGCTCCCGTTGAGGCCCACTAACAAACGGGTCACACACGCACGCTTCGCAAAGCGCCGTCTTTAACCTTTTGACCTAAACCGCTTCACCATGCGCCATGGATTCACCAATAGGTCACCTGATACGGCCATATCTACAACCAAGGCATTGCAAAAGGTAAAACAAAATATTGTGAAAGCCGATAGGGTGGATGGGGATGCTGGCCAACGAGAGGGAACGTTCTCTCGGGATAAAACCCTAGCGCGTGCGTGCAGTCAAGAAAGACATGTGGTGGTATGGCAGCAAGGGTTGCATTGGCGTCAGAAGAAGCATCAAGTGCATGGAACAAATTCGTGCAAGAAGCTAAGAGAAGGAAAGCCCACAACACAAGGGAAACCAAGAGGGAGATTTGGCCATGCATGGAGAGGACGCCAGGAACATGGAATGTGGGTTAGTTCAGTTTGGATCCAATTCAGACAGCCAATTGGTGATTAACATTTTATTCCAAAACTAGAATAGTTTAAATTCTAATTAAAGAAAGTATTTTTTTGGTTCGGTTTACTATTCACGCGAACAGTAACTGACTCGGATTACTATTCATATGAATAGTAATCTGGTACGGATTACTGTAGCAACTCGGATACTGTTCATCCGATTTTTGTGCTTACGTAGGAGGCTATATAAACCCCCCATGGCCGCACCATATAGGAGGACAAGTTATGATTTAGATAATAAAAATCAGAAAAGCCGTTTTGGCGCATATCGTGTGTTCTTGAGTCGTGATATGAGTTAGAGAGATTGAGGGAGAAAGATTGAGAGCAAGATCAAGATATCTATCTCTTGTTTCAGAGTACTATTCACCTAACGCTACTACTTGCATTTCAATCTATTAGATTGGTTTGTGAGTATATTGATTTTCTTACAATTCAATTCACCGAATTGGTTTGTGAGATTGCTACTGATCTTCGAGTGTACCGTGAAAGATTGGGCCAACAATCAGGATTCATCTAATCAACTAGGTGGATCCATATCAAGTGGTATCAGAGCTTCAGTTGCTCACGGTACTTCGTTGCTACGAAGATCAAGTATCGACATGGCCGATACGAAGGACATGAAGTTGGTCATGCAATTCAGCTACACTATAGATCAATATGAGGAGGATCCACTCCACGATCCGAGCTACATATTCTTCAATCAGTGTCGAGTGGGGAACACAGATTGTGCTATGATGATCGATACGGGAAGCTTGACAAACACTGCAAGCCAAACACTTGTGGACAGATTGGGGTTAATCACAAAGCCACATCCGGAGCCATATCTATTGCTTTGGAGGTTCAAGCACATTCCGATCACAAAACAAGTGGAGGTAAAATTTTCTTTGGATGGGTATACTGCTGTTGTTACTTGTGACATGATTCCTATGCATATGAGAGCATGTTCGTTGGTGATTGGTGCATATTGGTTGAAAGAACAGCACATACATCGAGTTGCATCACGCCCCGTCATGCGGTACTCCTTTCCATGGAGAGGAACACGAAAGGACATTACATCTTGGTCCTCGTCAAGGTACTTTGAAGATAGATAGCGACGAGACAAGGCCCAAGGAGACATTAAAGAGCAGCAGCAAAGGCTAAAGGCCAAGAAACGTGAAGAAGAACGGTTGGCCGAGGAAGTACAGAAGAAATTAGAATTGGCGACCCTTCTTTCTACCCAAAAACAGGAAGAGGTGTCGTTCCATGATGACAAAACTACTACTGAGGCACCACAAGATGGTCTTTATATGCTGACCAAGACGGTTCGAGTTGACAACACTTCCATTCTCACAACGGGCAAATAACCAACGCTTTCAAATCTGAGTGCAAAATCAATGGCAAAGTTTACAAGCTTATCGTTGATGGTGGAAGCTACAACAATATCATTAGCAATGATTTGGTGCAAGCTTTGGGGTTGACAACCTGGCGACATCCAGAACCGTATTATGCACAATGGTTGCATAATGTCGGTAAACTGAAAATTACTCATCGTGTCAAAGTTTGTTTTTCAGTAGGCGACTATCACGACAAAGTGGAGTGTGACGTCGTGCCTATGCATGCATGTCACTTGTTGTTGGGGCGTCCGTGGCAGTATGATCGCAATGCTACACACCACGGGAGGTCCAACAAGTACTCTTTGGTGCATCAGGGAAGATCATATACCCTGTGTCCTATGCCAGAGAATTCGATTCATGCTGAGGAGATCATAGCTAAAAAGACGATCGTGAAGACTACCCCGACGGAGATTCCTGAGGTTACACAAAAGACGAGGACGTCTTTTCTTGAAGAAAGGGAGGATGATACGGCCATATCTACAACCAAAGCATTGCAAAAGGTAAAACAAAATGTTGTGAAGGCCGATAGGGTGGATGGGTTTGTGAGTATATTGATTTTCTTACAATTCAATTCACCGAATTGGTTTGTGAGATTGCTACTGATCTTCGAGTGTACCGTGAAAGATTGGGCCAACAATCAGGATTCATCTAATCAACTAGGTGAATCCATATCATCACCCTTGTCCATCTTGTGTCACGCTTGAGTCCATTGACCTCACCTGGCACCGTCGATCGTTCTGGACCTCAACTCTCCAAGTCTAGTCCTGATCCTCCTCGCCGTTGACCGTCGTTGACAACCAAGCAACCTGCACAACCATAGACAAGCAAACACGAATTCGGGAATAAGTTCTTCACAACTTGACCCATGTTAGTCAAAACATGTATCATGCAAACCATATGCCACGATACCAAAGACTTTGACCTAACAAAATAACATCACCACGAAGTTGGCTGACGTTCAAGTAGAAACCGGTCCGACCGCTCCATGTGAGCCGGTCGGACCACCCCTCTGGCCGGTCGGACCGCTCCCTGTGAGCCGGTCGGACTGCCACCAGGGACTTATCCAAAATTCGTGCCCTGAAATTCCGAAACCTTTTGGAAACTTAAATCGAATAGAACTTCTTACTGGAGACTCCGAAAATTATGAGACCAAGTGCATTGGAATCCCCTCACTTGCCTACAACACCTATTTTTGGCCCAGCCAGTTCTGAACAGTTTTTGGTCACCGCCGGTCCGACCGCCGCATATGGTCGGTCCAACCGATTTGGGACCGGTCGGACCGCCATGCTATGGCCGGTCGGACCGCCCCTGTCCAGAATGTTTGAAGCTTTGTCAAAAACTCGTGAAACGACAAACCGTAAACACCATTGCCAATTGTCATATCATCCTAAGATCTGAAACATATCCCCATGATATCCACAGATGCATTGAGTGATAAGTTGATTTCTTGGAGTAGTCCTTGGAGAGGGTTTACCTTAAATAGAAAGTTTGGTTTTTGGGGCTAAACCGATGGCAATATTTGTAACTAATAGAACCTATAGTGGTTTGCGGTCAAAGATCATTTGTTCATGTTGAGTGGAACATTAGAATTGTTGAAAGCATGAAAATCTTTGTTAGTCTATTACAGATGAATTGAGTAATGTGCTAGATTGTATAGGCAAAAAAATGAAGGTATAAGTTAATGAGAGCAGGATTAGCGAAGAAATCTGATTGTAATGTCAATTGATGGGATAGTAGGGATTGTTGAATTATTACCAGGTACGACTTGGCTTCATTGAGTAACCCTCTAGGAGTTAGAATCTCTCTAAAGATAATTTAGTTGAGAATATATTTTCAGGTGGTTGTTAACGAATGAGTATGTTTGGATGGTGAGAATCTTAGTCATCGGATTTGAGAGTTTTCGTATGAATATGTTTTCAGGTGGTTGTTAACGAATGAGTATGTTTGGATGGTGAGAATCTTAGTCATCGGATTTGAGAGTTTTCGTATCAGTTGCATCGAAATACATTTACATGAGCCTTGGAGATTAAAATTTTTGGCTTGGTGTTTTATGCTAGGACCTTGGAGGCTAATGAGATTGTGTAGGAATAGTGGAACAAAGTGGATTTCAAATAGTACGATGATCATTGATAGCATTCTTTGGGTGTAGTAAATGAGGGTGTGTGTGCTGCGAATTTTAAGTTGATTATTCTTAAAGGATTGAGAAGATGTGCTCGTGGGTGCAATCTATATTGAGATATGTTGGAAATTATTTTATCAAAGTGATTCATTTGGTAGAGGAGTTGGCTAGAGCATGTATTTGTGGATTAGTAGAGTCTCTGTACATGAGTGTGGTTGTTGCTTTCGGGTTGAGCAACGCTTTGAGGCTGTTGGATAGGAGAAAGGAGCAGGGTGTTAATTGGGAATCCCAGAATCTAAATGAATGTTTATTCCTAAAATAAGGATTGAGGAAGAAGGGTGTTTTCTTGGGTAATAGAATGCTCTCTTAATTCTTGTTCGAGCAACGTGTCATGACGGGTGTCATTTGCAATTTGATTTGGCTTTATATGGGTATGTGTGGTTCTTTCCGATTCATAAAGAATAAAGGAAGAGATTGATTTGAGCATTCGAGTGATTTTCGCTTTGGCTTGCGTGGTGTTTATTTGCAAATTGTCTACTTTGGAAATGGAAAAGATTCTTGAGATAAATCTTCAACTTTGGATTTGATTCTGTTGGTAGTGAGTTGTTAATGTGTGGTTACGATGAGAATCTTTTATTTTCAAGTTGGGATCTGTTTGCAAAATAGTTGTTTAAAAATGAGTTCTGTTTTACGTTCCTGGTTTACGGTTGTGCTCCTTATTAAGGTGAAAGAACTGATTGAGACGTGGAACAAGAGTTCCAGGTGTTTTGTGTTGGTTGTGTTATTTGGCACCGAAGAGAAGAGTGGCCTAAGGTACAAAGGTTCATTTTTGGAAGCTGCAGTGATTTTGGAAGGTGGAGTATTGCTAGGACTGTCTCGAGTCCTGGCCCAGGGTATAGAATATTTTGTGCAACCCGGTGTCGAGGGGGTAATTGAGGCATCTGAGCGTGAGGTTTCATTAGAGCCATCGAACCATGAGTCAGACCGTGCTATCGAGTCCTGCCTGTGGAGTGGCTCTGAAAAGAGCGGGATGAATAATACAGCATAATATGTTAGTTAGTAAAGGTGCGGTGGACGCATCAGACCGAGCGGAAAAGCGACTTGGGAGCTGGAATCCCACGTGCTAATTGTAAATGTCCTTTGAGTAGAATGACAGAAAGAATTCAGGGTCGAATTCTGTTTAAGGGGGGTAGAATGTAATACCTCGGAATCGAATCGGGTAATTAGACTATCAGCCGGGAGAAGAAAGGGCAAAGAAAGGAGTACAAATTCTGAAACAAGAAGGGGTTTTCCACGTTATTTCGACAACCTGGGCCCTGGGATGCAGCCCAGGAGAGGCCCAAGAGGGGGTCGGCCATGAGGGGGGATCCCCCTCCCCAAAATCCTAAAATCCCTCCCCTCCTCCCCTCTTTCCCCCATTGAGCCGCCGCCTCCCCCCACCTCTCCCCTGCGCCTCTGTTGATCGTCAGATTTGGTTACGTTGTGTTCATTTTCTGACTAGATCACCTCTTAGAGAGTTGTAGGTCTCATCTTTATCTTTCTTTTGGCACCGAGATCATCTGATTTGGACGTACGGTTTAGGACTTATGGTAGCTTTACCACGACTGTCTAGGAGGGTTGACGTGAATTGGCAGATTGTCTTGTCTGGCCAATTTGAATTTTTTAGAAGCCGAATCAGAATTACCTCCCAAAATGAATGTTGTAGATAATTCTGTAAGCTTTCCAAGTTGATAAAGAAACTTTTTTTTAGAATTGCCAATCAAAATTTATGCAAGTTTTACTATCGCAGTTTTCTGTCTGTCAGATTATTAGGATAGAGATCTTCACCTGAACATTAGGACTAGTAGGAGACCGAATCCGCGGACTTGCCCAACTAGACTATTGTAGATGGTTTTGTCGTGATTCCATAGAGCCCAAGGTCACCCAGTTCTGAGTTGCGTAGCAAAGGTTAGACTAGTTTTGGTGCTCTGTCTAGAGAACCTGACGTAAAAATTGATATTTTGTAGATTGGCTTGGTAGGGATAGTTTATGGCAGAATAAGAAGGGCTTCCCAACTAAGTTTATTTAGATAATTTAATTACCTTTCCAGAAAGTCTCAGAAAATGTAATTTATATCCCAGTAGTGAAAGTTATGAATTTTTTTAAGTTAACTGTCCACTGAGGGGACAGATCGACGTTTAGGATTTGGGGTTGGAATCGAGTTAGACCCTTTCGCGAGTTCGAGTAGGTTGTTATATATATTTTTTGGTTTGACCCGCTGCTATCGCCTTAGTGTGCGTTAACTATTTATTCAGGTGGTGGACGGGTCCCGGGGGGCAGCGCCTTCTCCACGTTCCACATTCTCTCGCGGTTAAGGCAAGTGTTATCATGGTTATATTAGATATTATCGAATGACTTGACCGATACATTCTATGGTTATTTATATTGTTCATGATTGATTTGGTGATATATTTGGTAATGAGCATGGACTCTATTGTTACGTGTTACGAGTTTACCATGGTTGCTTTGAAAGTTGGAAGGACTATGTTTGTGAGGTTTGTAGTATGAGTAGGATATTCATATGCAATGTTGTTATGGATATATATTGTTGTCAAATGGAGAATTCATACATATGCATCATGTAGTTATTGAGGTATTGGTCATGTGTTGATCCAGCCAGAGTTGGGTCCCCGTCATGTTGGTGACGGGCAATAGGTCCCCATGCTTGAAGAGCATGGGCAAAGGTCCTCATACTTGCAAAGTATGGGCAAAGCTCCCTGTGCCTGATGGCACAAGCAAGGGTGTGCATCGACGGATGCGCACTTTGCATTACCGGTAAAATATAAAAAGACAAAGATAAAGAAAAAGAGCATAAAGTGCATATAAGCAGGTTGCATATCATGTATATGTGGTTTATTCGGTGAATAGATTTGTGATGTATAATTGATGGGTTTCTTTCTTATACTGTTGTTACCAATTATTATGCTTGCTGAGTCTTTGGACTCACCCCTTGTTGTTTGTTGTCTTTTAGGTACCTGTATGAGATCGGCATGCATGGGAGAAAGGAAAGACTAGAGTAGTTGCACGCTCGCACTATATACACACATGAGAATAAAAGGAAAATTAATTCAGTAGATGGATGAATTACCTAAAAATTCTGCTTACGATCATTACTTGATTGGATTAGACTGTAATAAATGAGTTTAAAAATTGGATACTTATGATCTACTTTTAGATGTCTGTTTGATAAAGATGAATAGCCTATGTGGGTTATGTTTGGATCATTTCTTTAAGTAGACTACCTCTTGTTATATTTGCTTGTGGGAACCCCAAAATAGTAACTATACAAAGGAGGTTCTGCCGGAATTTGGTAAAGAGTTTTAGTTAATTATGTTTATTTTGTTATTTTAGTAGCATTCCAAGCTCATGTTGGGCTGGGGTGTTACAAAAACATCCACCAATTACAATTTTTAGTTCGAGTTATTTTTAGAGTTCTAGCTCATACAGCAAAGACTTAGCTACACATGTAAAAGAATGATAATTCTAGCAAGTCAAAGAACTAGACATGGCATTTAGCAAGAATTGAAATACTAAAGCTCCAAAGGGTAATAGGCAAAGCTTCATCAATTTTAAAAGATAAGCAGAAAAACTTATATTACAATGCATCTTTTTGGATTTTTCATACCACTTGTTGTATTTTTTATATGAATGCAATATGATACAATGAGATGCAATAAAAAGCCTAAAAACCTAAAAAGTTCAAAAAGATCAATAAGTTCAGAAAAAGAACAAGAAAAGATCAAAAGAACAAGGTAAGATCAGAATAGATCGAACCCCCCCTCAAACCAACCCATAGAGATAAATTACCCTTAACTCGCTTCTCAAGGTGGCAAACCTAGTTGGGTCTAAAGGCTTGATGAGGATATCAGCCAGTTGAGCCTCAGACTCTACAAAGTGTAGCACAATATCACCTTTCTCGACATGGTCTCTAAGGAAGTGATAGCGAATATCTATTTGCTTGGTCCTAGAGTGTTGCACAGGGTTCTTAGCAATATTAATGGCAGAAGTGTTATCACAGAAAAGAGGAACACTAGCAAAATTTAACCCATAATCCTTAAGAGTGGTTACCATCCACAAAATCTGACTACAACAACTAGCAGCAGCTACATATTCAGCTTCAGCAGTGGATTGTGCAACAGAAGACTGCTTCATAGAAGACCAAGATACAAGAGAAGTGCCTAGAAAGTGACAAGTGCCTGGCGTACTCTTCCTATCAAGCCGACAACCCGCAAAATCAGAATCAGAAAACCCCCGAATGGACAAAAATGAAGAACATGAATACCAAATGCCATACAGAAGGATATAGTGTAAATACCTGAATATGCGCTTAACGGCTTGGCGATGGGAAGTCCTCGGAGACGCCTGAAACCTCGCACAAAGGTAGACCGTGAAGTGGATGTCCGGTCTCGAGGCTGTCAGTACAGAAGGGAACCGATCATGCTGCGGTACTTGCGTTGATCCACGGCTTCTCCTTCTTCATCTGGATCCAAAACAGTCGAAGTTGCCATGGGAATGGAGATTGGCTTGCGTCACCCATGTCAAAACGTTTGAGCAAGTCTTTAGTGTACTTCGTCTGATGGATAAAGATCCCTTCCTTGCATTGCTTGATTTGAAGCCCCAAAAAGTAATTGAGCTCTCCCATCATACTCATCTTAAATTCCCTGGACATAGTCTCAAAAAAGCTGGAAACAAGAGCATTAGAAGAACCACCAGAGATAATATTATCAACGTAAATTTGAGCAAGCAGGAAGTCATTACCATGCCTAAGAATGAATAAAGTCTTGTCTACCTTACCCATCTCAAAGTTATTCTTAAGCAAGAAGGTCTTAAGTCTATCATACCAGGCTCTAGGGGCTTGCTTAAGACCATACAAGACTTTGGATAGCTTGAACACATGATTTTGGTACTTGGGATTCTCAAAGCCCGGGGGTTGCCTAACATAAACTTCCTCCTCAATGAAACCATTTAAAAAGGCACTTTTAATAATCCATCTGATATAATCTAAAGCCCTTAGATGCAGCAAATGCAAGCAGAATGCGAATGGCTTCTAGTCTAGCAACAGGAGCAAATGTCTCATCAAAATCCAACCCCTCAACTTGGCTAAAACCCTGAGCTACCAACCTAGTCTTGTTTCTAATTACAAAACCATCCTCATTTTGTTTATTTTTAAAAACCCAGTGGGTTCCTATAACATTATGGCCACTAGGAGGTTCTACAAAGTTCCAAACTTTATTCCTCTCAAAATTTTCTAACTCCTCATGCATGGCATTAACCCAGCTAGAATCCGATAAGGCATGTGATATATCGCAGGGTTCAACAGAAGCAACAAATGCAGAGTGAGAATAGAGATTTGGATCATGATACCTGGAGCGAGTGACTCGCTCATGGAGATTACCAATTATCTGATCCGGAAGGTGCTGTCTTTGAATGTGAAGTGGTGCACCCGGAGAGGAAAGCATCTCTTCAACCTCCGCAGGTACTGCTGATGATGAAGATGCAGCAGGAGCCTCATCTGAAGGCGAAGTAGTCACACCAGGTTCTTGTGCTAGAATAGGAGCATCAGCAGCAGCAGGTGGAAGAACATCAAATCCTTCATCATCTTCCTCTATGAATATGCTCTCTGTCACCTGTGTATCACCTAAAATATCTGATCTAGCTCCAGGGCTAGTCTCATCAAAAGTGACAATGCATGTCTCTTGAACAAAATTAGTTTCAGCTTTAAAAACTCGAAAACCCCTCGAATGAACAGGATAACCCAAAATAAACCATGAAAAGTTCTAGACTCAAATTTATCTAGGTTACCTGTCTTGAGAATAAAACACTTGGATCCAAAAAGTCAAAAGTGCGAGACAGAGGGTTTTCTACTAAATCGAAGCTCATAAGCTGTCTTGCCCAAAGAAGGTCTCACAAAGACATGATTAGCAATATGGCAAGCAGTAGAAACAGCTTCGGCCCAAAATCTTCTCGGTGTGCTATACTCATCTAGCATCGTCCTTCTCAACTAGGGTCCTGTTCTTCCTTTCCACAACGCCATTTTGTTGAGGGACGTGTGGAGAAGAGAACTGATGCTCAATACCACGCTCAGCACAAAAAGAAGCAAATGATGCATTCTTGAACTCCGTGCCATTCTCACTGTGGATCGCTCTCAACGCACCCGGAATTTCAGAAGCCAAAAGAAGAACCAGATCATGATAAAACTCGAAAGCTTCATCCTTCGAAGCAAGAAAGAACACCCAAGTGTATCTAGAAAAATCATCGACTATGACAAAAATGTACCATTTTCCACCAACAGACTGAACCCTAGCAGGACCAACAGTATCCATATGAAGCAACTGCCCCGGTCCGTCAGTCATGACCATAGTCACTGAAGGGTGTGAGGCGGCAACTTGTTTGCCATGCCTACAGGGCGCACATACAGCATCTTTGACGGCTTTGAGTTTGAGCAAACCTCTCATAAGCTCAAGGTTGCTAACTCGCGTCAGATGATCAAAACCAATGTGCCCCAAACGACGGTGCCAAAGCCAGAACTCAGAAGAAGAAGATGAAATCAAGCATTTTAGAGAACCAGCAAGAGAATCAGAAAAGTCAGCTTCAAAAATCCTAGCAACTCTAGTAATTCCAAAAACAAGATCACCAGTTGAATCAAGCACACGACAAGCATTTTTCTTAAATATAGTCTCATATCCATCATCAAGAAGTTGAGAGACAGAAAGAAAATTAAACCTTAGCTTGTCCACAAGGGTGACGTCCTTGAGAATGAAACTGTCATTCACCCTGATCGATCTCGTTCCTTCAATCCGCCCTTGTTTATCATGTCCAAAGGTGATAAAATCATCACCTGTTGACCGCGTGAAAGAGGTGAACCATCTCGAGTATCCAGTCATATGGCGTGAACAGCAGGAGTCGACGAACCACGTGTCCTTCCTCTTTCCGCGGTAATCCAAAAATCAAGGCAGAGAAGAACGATGTGTCTCAATACTGGGTTAGTTAAACAAGACTTAGGAACCCAGTACTGAGACACACGTCTGCGAGTAGTATGCAAAGCAGAAGTGCTATCCTTGATTCTATTTGAAGTTCTGTTATAAGCAATGGTTAAGTTGACATGAGAATTATCCTGTCTAGGAGCATGATGATGAGCATGTGAAACAAATCCTAAATCATGTTTATTTTTTTCTATGTTGTCATATCTCATAGAAGCTCAAGATTGATTAGTTGAAATTCTAGTAAAATATTTCTTGTCATTTTTCAACCTACGCCAACAGAACTCAACCAAATGCCCACTCTTTTTGCAATAGTTGCAATGATACTTAATATCACTGGGAGAAGCACCCTTAGACTTAACAGATGGTTGGGCAATACCTGCAGATTTAGAGATAGTTTTTGCAGGTTGTGTTTTGAATTCAATTAACCAATTTTCCAAGACTTGAGTAACTTTTGGGTTAGAATTATTTTGAACATTATTGTATCATAATCCTTTCTTCTTATAAGGAGTTTTAGACTTGTCCAGAATCATGTTTAATTGTTTCTTACTTTTAGAGAATTTTTCTAAGGTATCCTCACATAAGCATTTTCTTTTTCAAAATTGACACATGATTCACATGTTTTACCTTTAATGGCTCTAGCATATTTCTCCTTATATAAAGAAGTTCCAAGTTTAAGAGCTGGACATGAAGCATATGTAGAAGACTCAATACTATTCTTAAGCTTGGCATATTTAGCTCTAGTTGCTTCTAAGATATCATTAACTTCATGTTCATGTTCTAAACAAAAAGTGCAAAGGCTAGAATCAACAGCACCAGAAGCAACTAATTTGCTAGAATCTAAGCAATTTTCACATGGAGCAGATTTAACCTCAACAAGCTCAGTTCTAGCATTTTCAAGTTCTCGCAAAGCAATATTATGAGCAGATTGCAGTTTATCAAGTTCTGAATGCAAAGCATGGCAAGATGAACATTCATCAGATTCAAGACTCTTAGCATTCTCAAGTTCTAAAGTGAAATTACCTATTTGAGACTCTAAATCCTTGTTCCTAGCCATGACATATTCTAAAGCCTTATCCTGACTCATGAGTTGCTCAAACATAGCTTCACATCTATCAGAAAGAACATCATAGGAAGGAGGTACCTTATCGTTGTCGTTGTCAACGGAGTCGGCCATGCTCTTGCTTTGAGGGATCTCATCCTCATTGCCCTCCTCGCTCCCGGAGTCCACATCGCTTAATGATTGATCCTCAAAAGCGGCAAGCACCCGGTGAGCGGCCTTCGTCAGCTTGGCAGTATCAAACCTTGAGTTGTTCTATTAAGGCTTCTTCCAAGCTGGCTTTCCCTCCTTATGGTTGCTCTTACCTTTCAGCTTGGGGCAATTTGCCCGGATATGATTGAGCTCACCACACTCATAGCAAGTCACGAGACCTCCTCTCTTTCTGTTCCTCATATTGTTGTAGGCCCGTGTGACCTTTTTGACTATAACAACCAACTCAGCCTCAGGGAGACTCTCAAACTCCTCTTCATGGATTGTAGATAAACCTGCAAGTGAAAATCCAGAAGAAGACTCAAAAGACCCATCAGATGCTCTCTTGAGCGGGTCTGCTACCAAAGCCATATTTTCCTTCTTGGGAGGATCAATCCTCTTGATCTCATGAGTCTTAAGCTTGCTATAGAGTAGCTCCAAAGTCAGATCAGAAAGATTGACATTCTCCTCAATGGTTGTAGCCTTTATCTCCCACTCCTTGGTGTTGATTGCAGCCAAGAGATGGGTGGCATTTTCAGATTGAGAATATTCAATACCAACAGCTTTCATCTGATTTATCACTTTATTAAAGCGACTGAAAATGTCATCGATGCTCTCTCTAGGACGCATCTCGAATTTATTGTATTCACGCTTATAGACTATCTGGCGTACTTTCTTGACTTGGGACGAACCCTCATGGTAAGTTTCGATAGTGTTCCAAATCTCATGCGCAGTCTCAAGATTGCAAATCCGATCATACTCTTGTCTCCCAAGCCCACCATACAAGATGTTCTTAGCCTTATTGTAGTTAGCCAAAAGGGCTTCTGAAGCCGGCGTAGCAACTTCGGGCAAAATGAGCGGGACTCGAACAACCTCCCATATAGCATGTCCTTCGCTCTCAAGAAAGACTCGCATGCAATTCTTTTAATAGGCATAGTCGTGCCCATCGAAAAAATGTGGCTTTGTGGAGTATCTATCCATCGCCAAGTTCAGTGACCGGTTAAGATCAAGATTGAACTAACCGGGCTCTCATACCACTTGTTGGACCGAAAAGGCGACTATAGGGGGGGTGAATAGGAGCATGCTCACTTTTTCACAAATAATGGATCCAATAATATTTTACTCCAGTAGCTATGGAAGCTATGAAGATCAGTATATCAGTACAGCGGAAGACTAATATTGAATCGAATAAACACCCCTAAGCAAGTCTACAAACGATCAAAACACAAGATAGCAACTATCGGTCTTGTTGCCACGGCCGGACACCGGCCTTGGGCGGTCGATCGATTTCAGTCGGCCCGATCGGTGGCTACGCGGCGATCGACCGCCACCTCCATAATGTAATAACGACCCAAGACGAAGATGAAAACAGATGCTACTTGTGATCTACTAATCCAAACATGATAAAACTTGGAACACACCTTCTATATGATATCAGGAACCTATTCCAATCGAAATTTATGATAATTCTTGAAAGAATAAAGATTCTTTTTCGTTTGATCAAAGAATGGTTCAAAACTGGGTCAAAACGAAAACTTGATCCAAGATCTTGCTCCTGGATGATTGATGATCAAGATGATCTTAGATAGGTTTCCACACATCACAGCAAGCTAGATCACATGAAGAATTCAATAAAAAACTCTCAGATCAAAGAAAGACCCAAAATCATCAAATAGAGAGAAAGAACGCAATGAGGCAAGACGTGATCAAACTTTCTCTAGATTGATTTGATACGACATGGGCTTACAGCATCTCCATCAATGGAGGACAACGCTCAATCCAAGAGCACGAAAATCATATCAAACTCTCTAAACCCTAGCCTCCACCAGAGCTCTCCCTAAGAGAATTAGGGTTTTCCAAAATAGCAAAAAGGCGAAGCAGTGGTGCAGCCACCACCCTCTCTTAGTTATAGTGGAGGCTTGGACCTTCTAGATGTTTGATCCTATTGGGCTCCCGTTAAGACCCAAAAAAACGGGACACATACGCACGCATTTTAAAGCAGCGTCTTTATCCCCTCTTGACCTAACTAGCTACACCTAGCGCCATCTTGCGCTTCGGATTAGCTAATAGATCTCCCTTGTCTATCATGCACCACGCTTGAGTACATTGACCTCACCCGGCATCGTCGATCGTTCTGGACCTCAGCTCTCCAAGCCTAGTCCCGACCATCCTCGCCGTTGATCGTCGTTGACCACCAAGCAACCTACACAACAATAGAAAAGTAAACCGAATTTGGGAACAAGTTCTTCACAACTTGACCCATGTTAGTCAAAACATGCATCATGCACCATATATGCCCTGAAACTCATGACTTTAACCTAACAACCGCACAACGCCGCCACGCTGGGCGACGAACCAAGTGGAAACTGGTCAGACTACCCCTAGGGCCAGTCTAACCGCCGACCATGTCCGGTCTGACCGCCACACATGGGCTGGTCAGACCGCCAGCAATGACTTAGCTGATTTTCAGCCTTTGAAAACCGAAACCTACTAGAATTTTCAATCCAATAGAACTATTGACTAGAGACTCCAAAAATTATGGGACCAAGTGCAATAGAATCCCCTCTATTGCCTACACCTTCTATTTTTGGCCCAGCTCAAAGTAACACTTTTTAAGTTCACCGGACCGACCGCCGCCTATGGCCGGTCGGACCAATTTAGGACCGGTCTGACCGTCACGCTATGACCGGTCAGACCGGTTACTGCCTGACAGTTCTGAAACTTTTTGAAAACACATGAAACGACTAACCGCAAACGCCATTGCCAATTGTCACATCATCATAAGATCTGGAGCATATCCCCATGATATCCACACTAAGATCTCCTCCAAGATCACCTTCTCCCGCCGTCGTCACCGGCCGTTCGTCGCCCTCCTCGTGGACGGCCATTGGAGAGGGAAGAGACGGGGAGGGTGGGAGATCTTCAGGAAGCGGATCAACATCGTTCTACAGGTCTACAAGGGTAACCATGGCCTCTCCTTGTAGTTTGATTCCATAGGATACGAGAATTCGATTTGATTAGTGGATTCGTTCTACATCTGTTTTAGATCCAATCTTTCCAGTGGGTTGTGCGCCCAGTTTCGGCGTCTTAGATGCGGAATCTGGTATTTATCTTTCCATAGGCACCAAGATCATGAGATTCCTCCTTATGGTTTAGAAGATATGGCATTTTCTTTGCGCGCTGTTCTGTCTGTCTGACGAGAAGGAACAGTCAGCTTATTCCTTAAGTTTGACCCTATTAGACTAAGATTCAAAACTTCCACCCAACTAAGTTATTGTAGCTCTTTCAATAGTCTTTCCAAATTGATAAAGATCACCTCCTTTGGATCTGTAGAATGAACGTTATGCCATTTTCTTTACTGCAGTTTTGTAGTCTGGACAGTTGTCTGTCGGGTTGTTTCAACTGATGTTTAGCCAGTTGTTTTGGCCAATTCAATGAACCTCGTCAACAAGAGTTTTGTAGTTTGGGAAGTTAAGTTTCGTTGGGCACTGGTTTCATGTCGTTTCGAGTCCCAGAGAATTAATAATGATTTTTCTTGTATCGCTGCCCGATGAGAGTCATTAATCGGTCAATAGTTTATTTTCAATTCGTGTCTGTGCGTTATATTGGGTAGTTAGGGGATATTGTAGAACACCGATAGCAATGTCATATCACGTTATTCTTATTTCGGGAACATACTTGTGTAGGCAGCGAGGCATCGTGTGTGGGCACACCTTCGTTGCTTGCGAACGCGTCGCAACGCGAAAGGCAAGTACATTGAAATCCTTTACATTGATGAATGATGTGTGTTTGTATTCATGCCAATATTTCCATGATCTATGTTTTCAATCAAAGATGTTAATCAATATTCATATTCCATTACATGCAAGTGCAATGTGTTAAGATATATTAATTTTCTGTTGAATGCTCGTTGATGGTTGATGTGCCGGAAATGTTATGATCCATGTTCATATTCCATGTTATACATTCCGTTCCTATTTGATAATCCATGAGAAAGAAAGTGATAATATTTATTGCATATGTTCACTACTACAGAAAAGCTCATCACAGACGGTTCTAAACCATCATCACAGACGGTTCGTGGTTAGAACCGTCTGTGAAGCATACAGACGGTTCTAACCACGAACCGTCTGTGATATTCTTGGTATCACAGACGGTTCGTCTTGGAACCGTCTATGATTATTTTATCACAGATGGTTTCCAAGAACCGTCTGTGATGAGACGTCTTCTATGGCCTGTTTTGTAGTAGTGGTTCATTTCATTCATGTGTTGTTCATGTTCCTTTCACGGGAGTGGATTTGTAAAGACCCATCAACTCCAGTATGGGCATGTAAGACCCACCATTTCAATGTGGCCGTTTCGAACACCCGTATGAAACGTTCTTCATACAGTAATTGGGTCCCCGGGCTTTGTTAAGTACGGGCTTAAGTGAACACCGACGGTGTCTCACTCGCTATACCGGGATGAGTATGTGTTAATCCATTCCTTTCGATGCATCCATTCATTCCATTCACACACATAAGTTTTCAGAGATTAATTCAGAATTCGTATTGAGTTTGGCTTGTTCGTAACTTGGTATGTTTAAATTGTTTACTGTACTTGCTGAGTTTCGACACAACGTTGATGATGGCTTTGTTGGGAGGATTAGACAAGCACATTTCACTCAGATCACTATTATTCCTCTTCATTGATTAAGTTCGATTATGTCTTTCATTTGTTAACTGAGAAACCGTAATAAATAAGTCTAAGACTGAAGGTTACTTCGTTCGTTAAATTGCAAGACTTATCTTTTCACGGAAATTTTGTTTTACCCCTGTTGGAAAATTTAACTCATTTGTTCGCTTAGAATTTCGGGCATTGGAATATATCTTTTGTAAGTTCTTTATTTAGTGTGCATTGACTTTGCATATTTCTTTTGGAATGCTTTAGAAAGTTGTTCTCTTCCTTGATTTCTGAATTTGACAAAATCTTGTCCGGTGGTGTTGGTAAATTTCTCTTGGGTCCATAATTCATGGTAGTTGATGAGATTCAATGGGTCTTTAATGGTTCTCTGAAACCATTGTTGTTTTCGATTGTTGAGTTGCTTTTACTACTGGTGATTTTCGTCAATTGGCAATATTGGTATTTTTATGGTTGTTCCTTCTTTCTCATCAGGAAAGATCAACTCACTTACTCGTTTGATAGTTTGAATGCTGAGAGTTTTCTGTTGCAAGTTCGTTAACACAAGAAAGCATTTGGCTCCATGTATTTCTTTTGGATCATTCCGCTTGTTGAAGTTTAATGCAACTCTTTTCTGAAGAAAAGTGTTAAAAAAACATTGGTGGTGTTGTGTTGTTATTAAGTCGGAGGTTGTACCTAAATAAAAAAAATTGTAGACTACGGGTTTCTATTGGTCCCTATTTGTTCTTCAAACCAATTTCTTGTCTTTCCGACTGCTGAGCTCTCTTTGCTACTTGTGAACGTTATTATTGACAAGATTGTTCTCTTTATGTTAGCCCTATCTTTCTTGTTCATAAAGGCAACTTGGTTATCCGTTTGGCATTTCGGAGAATGAAAATTTCCTTTCACGAAGTTCATTGAAGAAATTTCGACTCTGTTCATTTCATTTGAAGTAGTTGGAGTGTTGGAGTTTAGAACCACCCTTTGAAAAAAAAGTGTCGAAACCCTTTGTCAAGTTTTGTGGTGTTTTGTGAGGAGTTGTAAGTAAATAAGCTAATTGATAATCTATGAGTTCAAGCTGGATTATTAGCGTGATGCATAATTAATCTTGATCGATGTCCTCAGTAGCATAGCTAGTTAGCTAAATTTACTTATTTTTCTTGGCATGCTAAGATTGCTGAAACCTTATACTTTCGCCACCTTGAGATTTCTAGCTTTCAAAGTCAGTACCTTCTTCTCATTTGGAGTTTGATCTTCTTCTCATTTCAACTGTGGACTTCCCTTATGTTTTCTGAGTTCATTGTCAAATTGGTTTTTCCCTTGGTCATGTATTCCATGCGAGTGGTAAAAGATTTTCTAGTTGGCGAAAATCATTTTCATGTGCCTCTTCTTTTGATAAAGATTCGACCCATTCTTTTCGCGTGAGACTTTCAAGGTGTTTTCTAATTGTTGTTGCGAAACTGATGTTAAAACTTGTATTAAATTGATCGCCCTTGGAGATATCGCTTAAATGAGAATACTTCAAGTTTAGTTTTCGTGACCTTTTGGAGTTCGTGAATAATCTGGTAACTGAAATTATTTTAAGTAAAATGGTGTATGGAGTTATCCTATTGCTTCTTAAGAGTTTTGTGTGATTTAGTTCTAAAGGCTCCTTAGTCTGAGTTCGTAAAGAGAGGTTGTAACCAAAGGAAATTTTTGTTGATTTCTTCAAGAGGAAATTAATCCGTTTGTTTTGCATGAAATCTTATAAATGAAAATATTTTGAGATTTGTGGCTGAGATCATATGGATTTCCGAACAAAATTTGGCGTGTTGAAGAATTTTATTGGTCCTTAAGTAGTTCTGTAGGTTGGACTAAAGAACTTACCCTGTTTGATGTGGCAAGGTGTTATTAGTTCAAGGACTAAATGCTATATTAAAGGAAGGAGTGCAGTAGAAGTATTTGAGAATTTGAGTCAAGTTTTGTAACATGTGGTTATTTGAATCTTGCTTAGACTTTCTGCTCTTTCCGCTCAAGAGATGTCGAGTTTCAACCGTAATGTCATTTTTCTTATTAGTTGTTACTAGTTAATTACTTTTTGAGGGATGTGTGCCCTCAGCTGTGAGTTCAACTTTTGTTTCTTTTAAGGTCCTCCTTACCGGATTCTTTCTTTTGGTTTTGTCCTCGCTGTGAGGAGCTGTAATATCCCGGTTTCGGTTCGGTAAATTGAAGAACTAGTCGGGAGGAGAAAGAGGGCTTAAAAGGAATAGCAAAACCTGGATAGAAGAGGGGGTTTTCCGCATTTGTTCGACAACCTCGGCCGCGGGCCGTGGCCCAAGAGAGGCCCCTCTTGTGGCCGGCCAAGGGGGCGGGTTCCTAGCCCCCTCCCACCCCAAAACCCTAATGCCCCACTCCCACCCCCTTCCCCTTTTCCCCCCTAGTGGCCGCCGCCTCTCCCCATCTCTCCCGGTCAGTATGTTGCTCGCCGATTTGGGTACGCTATGCTCATTTTTCCGACTGATCACCGTTAAAAGTTGTAGGTATCGTATTTATCTTTCTTTTGGCACCGAGATCATCTGATTTGGACGTACGGTTTAGGAGTTATGGTAGTTTTACCACGACTGTCTAAGAGGGTTGACGTGAATTGGCAGATTGTCTTGTCTGGCCAATTTGAATTTTTTAGAAGCCGAATCAGAAATGACTCCCAAAATGCATCTTGTAGATAATTTGTAAGCTTTCCAAGTTGATAAAGAACATTTTTTTAGACTTGCCAATCAAAAGTTATTAAAGTTTTACCATCGCTGTTTTCTGTCTGTCAGATTATTAGGACAGAGATATTCACCTGAACATTAGGACTAGTAGGAGGCCGAATCAGGGGACTTGCCCAACTAGACTATTGTAGCTGGTTTTGTGGTGATTCCATAGAGCCCAAGATCACCCTGTTCCGAGTTGCGCTGTTGTTATGGATGTATATTGTTGTCAAATGGAGAATTCATACATATGCATCATGTAGTTTATTAAAGTCTTGGTCATGTGTTGATCAAACCAGAGTTGGGTCCCCGTCATGTTGGTGACGGGCAACAGGTCCCCATGCTAGAAGAGCATGGGCAAGGGTCCTCATACTTGCAAAGTATGGGCAAAGGTCCCTCTGGCAGATGGCACAGGCATGGGTGTGCATCGACGGATGTGCACTTTGCATTACCGGTAAAATGCAAAAAGACAAAGATAAAGAAAAATAGCATAAAGAGCATATGAGCAGGTTGCATGTCATGTGTATGTGGTTTATTCGGTGAATAGATTTGTGATGTATAATTGATGGGTTTATTTCTTATACTGTTGATACCAATTATTATGCTTGCTGAGTCTTTGGACTCACCCCTTGTTGTTTGTTGTGTTTTAGGTACCTGTATGAGATCGGCATGCATGGGAGAAAGGAAGGGCTAGGGTAGTTCCACGCTCGCACTATATACACACATGAGAATAAAAGGAAAATTAATTCAGTAGATGGATGAATTACCTAAAAATTCTGCTTACAATCATTACTTGATTGGATTAGACTGTAATAAAGGAGTTTAAAAAATTGGATACTTATGATCTACTTTCAGATGTCTATTTGATAAAGATGAATAGCCTATGTGGGTTATGTTTGGATCATTTTTTTAAACTAGACTACCTCTTGTTATATTTGCTTGTGGGAACCTCCAAAGATAGTAACTATACAAAGGAGGTTCTGCCGGAATTTGGTAAAGAGTTTTAGTTAATTATGTTTATATTGTTATTTTAGTAGCATTCCAAGCTCATGTTGGGCTGGGGTGTTTCAGTAGGTATCAGAGCGGGCTGTAGGTCCGTGGTAATTGAGAGCATTAATTTTGACACACTAAGCACAGTAGGTGGGTTTTGGGTTGCATTACATCTACGTTTCTGTTGATTATTTTAGTTGATTGTGTGCTTAACGTTTGAATATTTGTGCTTGTTTGTGTTGTTTAGTGATGGCAAGGGGTAGAGGTCGTGGTCGTGGTAGTGGTCGGCAGGGTGCTGGACGAGGCCAAGCAGTGCCTTCGCCCCAAGTTCAAAACTCTGTAGCCGGGGAGGCTAGTTCTGTGGGATCAGAAGAGGAGGTTGCTTCAGCGGTTCAGGGAAACCAGCCTCCACCGCACTCGCCGCAGCTGAGATGGTTCCTACGGCAGTACCCGCGGTGGTTGCTATGGGGCTGCATCAGTGGAATGCCTTGAGGTTGGACACCTTTGATGGGCTGGGCACGCCGGTGGATGCTGCTAACTGGCTGTGACACATAGAGAGGCATCTGGGAGCGTTGGGTTTGACTTCAGAGCTGAGGGTTCAGTTCGTGGCCTTTCAGTTGAAGGGGCAAGCGGATCTCTGGTAGGAAGGAGTCTTGTCAGCTAGAATAGCTGCCCATGGACCAGCAACTTGGGAACTTTTTGTGGAGCAGTTCAGGAGGAGGTTTTATCCTGCCTCATTTGTGGAAAGGATGGAGGTGTCCTTGAATAGTTTCAAGCAGGGCAAGATCTCGGTGACAGAGTACGAAGTGGGTTTCAATAACTTAATCCGCTTCGTTCCAGCTGTGGCTACCAATGTGGCGGAGAAGGCTAAGAGGTTTTGCAGATGGCTCCGGCAGGAATTTCATCAGGTGTTGGGGGCTTTGGAGCTGCGTGATTTTAGCTCCCTGGTAGAGCAAGCCAGGGGCATGGAGCTAGAGATGCAGCTTGGGGAAGAGTTGCAAGGTACAGGAGGTACCATGGTTTCGAGGGTACTGTTGCGCCGGAGGAAGAGTTTCGGAGGAGGAAGTGGTTCATCACGAAGCCGCCTCAAGAAGTTCAAGTGCCCGCATAATTCCTTCAAGTCCAGGGTCTCAAAGCCACAGCAACCTCCACTTTTCGACCGTCATCGAGTACTCCTCGGATGCGTCCGGTCCCAGGGCAAGGTATGAAGTGTTTCAAGTGTGGCAATGATCATCGTGCTTCAGAGTGTACCTGATCGGGTTCTTGTCGCCACTGTGGTCGGGATGGTCACAAGTCGTTGGTTTGTAGGCGTAATCCTAGCAAGATTATCAAGTGGAGCCAATTCAAGAGTCACCCTCGGTGCGGCTTTCTTCTCGAGGGTCTGTGCAGATGTTTGCAGCTACTCCTACTCAGTCTTGGATACAGCCTAAGCCCTACTACCCTACTCCTGGAGGAATTCCACCACCAGGGTATTTTTGGCCGCCTTCCCCGGTGACAATGTTCCCTTTTGTGGCGCCTCAAGACTTCCAAGAGCTTCGCACCACCATACCGTGGTGGTGGGGCTCCACCGCCCCAAAGATCGCCTCCTACGCCATGCCAACTGGCCGAGTCGCTGGGTCGTCCCGATGTGGTGACAGTACGCTCGTAGATTCAGTTGAGGCTTATGTCTTGTTTGATTCCGGGGCTACTTTCTCTTTTGCATCATTAGAGTTTGCTAGCCGGGCAAATTTGAGTATGCAGCATATAGCTCAGTCTGTTCTAGTCAATTCGCCTGGGGGAATTCTTTCTAGTTCCACAGTCTGTCTCGGTTGTGTGATTTCGTTAGATGGAGAAGACTTTATTGCTAATTGTCGAACCCGGGAACGAAGGATCCCGAATTCTCTGTGTTCATACACTAGTCCAGGATTTCCAGTGTACACAGTAACAAAAATGTTATCACAAACATATCCAGCGTGTTTATTAATAAGCATAGAGTTTCTTACAATTTGGGCCTAAGGCCAAATAAAACATTAAGAGGAAGCAAAATATAATGGTAAGCCACACGATACGCCACCGGCAATCGTCTGGAGGTCGCTGCCTAATCGTCCTACTCCTCACCTTCCGGATAGTAGTCTTCTCCTGAATAATAATATTCAGCAAGAGTGAGCACTACAACTGTGCTCGCAAATTACACCCAATAAAGAATTTATAATGCATACATAAGTTATTCAAATGAAGGTTGTAGGGTTTATTTGCGTAATTCAGCATTTTTGGATTTTAAATAGTTATACTAAGTTTCAAGGCACATTTTTATTCCATAGCTAAAATCAGATTTTAAAATTTGATCATTTTATAGTGGATAACCTCCATATGAAACATGGTGAAGGATACCCTCCTATCACAAGGCTACCCGCCCAATTTTATCACAAGGATTAACCATCCTCAAATCATGTCCAGAGTTATTTTAATACCAAAAACAAAATCTAACTTAGAGTGGCTTTGCTCAGCATGTCCATGACCGTGGACACGGCTATTCGAATAGATTTACACTCTGCAGAGGGGTACAACTTTACCAACACGAGATAATTTGCCCGTTATGTCGGCCAATGCACGCTTCCTTAGGCGTGTGACTAGGCAATTATCACAAGGCGTTTCCAATGCACTACCTCACTACCAATATGCTCGCTAAGGTTTCACTTCCATTAGGCTAACCACCAGCCGGAAGCCCCCTCTTGCGCCACGTGGGAATAAAGTCTAACCGACACCCACATAAAAAAAATGGCATAAATAATAATGAGGTAAGACAAATTATTAAGCCTGGTTCTGCCCATACAGAACATGTGGTAGTACGGTGGAGCTTTGCAAGATGCGGCTCAAAGACCGGTCCTTAACCTACTTGGGCAACTTTCAATAAAAACCACTGGTCTCACCCCCAACTGAGACGAGCCTGCATAAACTCGCACTCCACCAACGCTCCATTTTTGCCCAAGTACAAACCATTTTCTTTTATTTTTATAATTTTCAAAGACATTTGCAAAAGTCCACCATGACATAACAATGTCATAGGCTTTTTATCAAATTTTGAAGTTTTGGCTAAATTCTCCCAAAATCAAATATTTCCTGGTCTAAGCATTTGCTAAGCATATATTTATTTTTAAATTCATTTGACTAAGGTGACAAGGAATTGGTAATACAACATTCAAATGTGGCTGTACAAAGGAATTGGAATAATTAAGTATTTAAAACAGGAATTTAAAATACTTAAATACAATTATGCATTCAATAATAATTTAAAACATAAATTAAATAATATTAAATATTTGGGGCAAAATAGTCAATGGTGTAACTTGCCTTGCTCAAAATCTTGGTATTCTACTTCTTCAATAGGGTCAAGCTCTC
This sequence comes from Hsuehochloa calcarea, assembly GCA_036346395.1. Lineage (NCBI taxonomy): Eukaryota > Viridiplantae > Streptophyta > Magnoliopsida > Poales > Poaceae > Hsuehochloa > Hsuehochloa calcarea. The sequence goes on from CM070601.1 coordinate 40,720,350, forward strand.
CGGAGTCGTCAAAATCTATACGCGAGAATAATCCAAATTCAAACAGAATTCAAATGAACTCAAATAAATTCAAATGAACTCACATAAATTCAAATGAAAATACAAATTAACTCCAAATTAAATAATTTTGGTTTAGTTAGCTAGATCTTGATTTTATACTAATTTAGAAATTTGAATCACCTAAATCGGAGTTCATATGAAGAAATACGAGCTCCTCGGAGTTTAAAACCTAAATTAAATCCTAAAAAAAAAGAATTTCCGAATTTCCCGAATTAAATTTCTAAAGGAAATTCTATTTATTGCGCAAGCATGCATCACGATCGCTTCACGAGGTCGACAAGTGGGCCCGCACAAGATGGATCGAGTCCACAGCGCTTCCGAGTCCACGGTGGACTCGGCCACAAAGACAAAGGCGAGGAAAACGCGTCTTGGCGCGCGCGTCTTTAAGCGCCCACGCGGCCGCTACGTCGGCTAAAGTGCCGATGTGGCGCCAGTGTGGCGCCGACTCGGCAGCCACATCGGCGCCGGAGGGGGCGCGCCGGTACCAAAGGTACCGGCGATCGGCGACGGCGCGAGCTCGCGAGGTGCGCCAAATGCTCAGAGAGGCGATGCCGATGCGAGGGCGCTACCGTGGCGGCGAGAGTGGCGGAAGGTCGCTTGCGATGGAGAGAGCGGCGGTGTGGTTCGGTTGTTGGCGGCGAAGAGCTCTGGGGTCTTCACGCCGGCCGAGGTGCGCCAGAGATCGCCGAGGACGCCGATGCTTGAAGGTGCAATGAGGTGGCGGGGAAGCTGGTGGCGCCGAATCGGAGAAGAACGAGTTTCGCCACGCGGGAATTGCAAATGCGCGATCGAGGGCGATCGAGGGACAGGAGTTGGGGAATGAGATGCGGGAGAAGAGGCGCACTGGGGTGCTTTATAGGGCGAGGGAGGCCGAGCGGGAGATTGGGTGCGCAGAATGGCGAGGCGAGAGGCGCGGACGTTCACGCTAAGAAGGGGGTAATGCCGGGTGAATGCGGAGGGTCGGCGATGCTAATCGCGTAAATGCGGGTTTAAGGCGGAGGAATCGCGGAGGACACGGAGTTCCGAGGCGCGGCAATGGCGGCGTTGTCTCGGGCACGAGAGGGAGAAGAAGGGGGCGAGGAAGAAGACGCCGGTGGGGCCCACATGGCGGTCGGATGAATTGGTCGGGAGGAGTGACGATCGTTGGATTTTGATCGAACTGCCTGAGGTGGTAACACGCGCGCGAAACTCTTCGGGCGAAGCGGTGATCGTTGTATTTTGATCGAACGGCCGAGGCGATAGAGTGCGAGAAGGTTTGATGTCGGCCGTCCGATTCGACGGACGGCTGCATTAAACAAAGCGCGGGAGGAATTGGGTCGAGGCGCAAGACAAGGTCGGGCTTCGCCCAAGATCGCTGTTGAGGATTTAAATTCTTTTTCCAATTTATTTAATCCTAGAAATTCAAATAAGCTTTAGAAAATATTAAATAAAGTCCAAAAATTTTAAGAAAATTCACAGAAATTCTCAAGAGCATTCTGGACTTAAATAAAATAATTCCAACTTTTAGTTGGTAATAGATTTTGCACATAAATTATTTTAGCTTTAAAATAATTAGGGAAAAGCTTTTAAAATTTCCAGAAAAACCACAAAAATAATTAAAGTCTTATTTTCAACTGAAATTGAAATTTTGGGCTGTTACAAACCTACCCCCCTTAAAGGGAATCTCGACCCCTAGATTCAGTCTGGGTTAGCAAAGAGGTGGGGGTACTCGGCTCTTAAAATTTCTTCTCGCCCTGTGTTGCTTCTTCTTCCAATGATTGCTCCATCGAACCTTACAAGAACGAATGACTTTGCTTCTGGTGACGCGTTCTGCCACATCGAGAATCTTGATTGGCTGCTCCACATAGGTGAGATCTTCCTGAAGATCGATGCTCTCGAGCGATGTTTCTTCTGTTGGTACTCTGAGGCATTTCTTTAACTGGGATACATGGAAGACATTGTGAACAGCTGACAGAGATGCTGGTAGTTCCAACTGATAAGCAACTTCACCTCTCTTTGCCAAAATCTTATAAGGTCCGACAAATCTGGGTGCGAGTTTTCCTTTAGTCTTGAAATCTCCTCACTCCTCGGAGTGGAGTTACCCTGAGATAGACAAAATCTCCCATCTCGAAGGATAGTTCTCTCCGACGATTGTCGGCATAACTCTTTTGTCGGGATTGAGCCACCTTCACACGTTCTCTTATTGCTTTTACCTTACTTTCAGCTTCTTTTATCAATTATGGTCCGAAGAATTGGTGTTCTCCTACTTGATCCCAAAGGAGAGGGGTTCTACACTTTCTTCCATACAATGCTTCAAATGGCGACATGTGTAGGATAGCTTGAAAGCTGTTGTTGTAGGAGAATTCTGCATAGGGCAAATTCTTATCCCAACTTCTTCCGTAATCTATAGCACAAGCTCGAAGCATATCTTCTAGGACCTGATTTACATGTTCGGTCTGGCCATCTGTTTGGGGATGATATGTTGTGCTGAAGTTGAGTCTGGTTCCCAAAGCTTCATGTAGACTCTGCCAAAATCTTGATGTGAACTGCGAACCTCTGTCAGACATAATTTTCTTGGGTATACCATGTAGACAGACGATCCTGGCCATGTACAATTCTGCTAACTTACTGCTTCTGTAAGTGGTCTTGAGTGGAATAAAATGAGCCACTTTGGTTAATCGGTCAATTATCACCCAAATGGAATCACATCCTGTTTGGGTCCTAGGAAGTCCGGTGATAAAATCCATACCAATCTCCTCCCATTTCCACTCGGGAATTGGTAATGGTTGTAACAATCCGCAGTCTCTCGATGTTCGCTTAACACGCGACATACATCACAACGTGCAACAAACTCAGCGATCTCTCGCTTCATACTGACCCACCAATACTTTTCCTTCAGATCCTGGTACATCTTGGTACTCCCGGGATGGATAGAGTAAGGTGATTCATGAGCTTCTTTCAGAATCAGTTGTCTTGTTTCATGGTGATTAGGTACACAGATGCGGTTGCCAAACCATACTGCGCCTTGCCGCCTTCGTAAAAATCCCGGGCTTTGCCTCTTCTCATGTTCTTCATAATTTCTTTGATGTCTTCGTCTTCTAGTTGTTTCTCTCTGATTTGACCTTGTATGGTTGGTTGGACTTCCACTGTGTTGATACAGCCTTGACTGACAATTTCCAGGTTCAGATGCTTCAGTTCTTCATACAATTCTGGTTGATTTTCTTGAACTAACACCGTGTTGCAGTATGCCTTCCTACTCAGAGCATCTGCTACCACGTTGGCTTTACCCGGGTGATAATGAATTCCAAGGTCATAATCCTTTATCAGCTCTAACCATCTTCTTTGCCTGAGATTAAGTTCTGACTGGGTGAAGATATATTTCAGACTCTTATGATCTGTGAAAATCTCATAGCGGTTGCCAATGAGATAGTGCCGCCAGATTTTCAAAGCGTGCACGATTGCCGCTAACTCTAGATCATGAGTTGGATAATTTCCTTCATGTGGCCTTAACTGTCGAGATGCATAAGACACAACCTTTCCTTCCCGTGCATCAAGACACATCCTAGCCCTTGGCGGATGCGCTACGTAAAACTTCAAAATCCTTACGATATCCGTAAGACTAGCACTGGTGCTGAGAGTAGTCTCTTCTTCAGCTCTTGAAAACTATGTTCACATGCACTTGTCCATTCAAATTTCTTTTCCTTCTTCGTTTGAGTCATGGGTTTGGCGATCTTGGAGAAACATTCAATGAATCATGGTAATACCCACTAATCCGAGAAAACTTCTCACTTCGTGATGGACTTGGGTTGCTTCCAATCCATTACGCTTCAACCTTTGAGGGTCTCTCGCAACTCCTCCTGCCGACACAATGTGTCCAAGAAAAGCCACTTGACTGAGCCAAAATTCACTTTTGTTGAATTTGGCATAAAGTTGATGTTCTCGAAGTTTGTCCAAAATAATTCTGACATGTTTTTCATGCTCTTCCACATCTCTTGAGTAGATGAGAATATCATCTATGAATACTACGACAAACTTATCCAAGAATTCCATGAATACTTTGTTCATCATATTCATGAAATAAGCAGGGCATTTGTTAGTCCAAATGACATTCTCAGAACTCGCATACCCATATCCGTGGTGAAGGCTATCTTCTGAATATCTTCCGGTCTGATTTTTAACTGATGGTAACCTGACCTCAAATCAATCTTGGAGAAAACGCTGGCTCCTTTAAGCTGATCAAACAGATCATCTATCCTAGGTAACGCAGTACTTGTTTTTGATTGTTACCTCGCTGAGTGATCTATAGTCCACACACATTCTCATACTATTGTCTTTCTTTTGACAAATAGTACCGAGCTCCCAAAGGCGATGAACTCGCTTGAATGTAACCTTTACTCAGTAGTTCTTCGATCCGCTTCTTCAACTCGCTAGATCGCTATCGGCATTCGTAGGGTCGCTTCGAAATTGGAGCACCCACTCGACTAAATCAATTAAGAACATTATGTCCCTGCCCGTGGCATACTGTAATTCCTCCTAAAAACATCCGGATATTCTTGGACCACGTATATCTTCCGCTTTACTTCCTTTAAGTCGGTCAAGATAGAACTTCTTCCCATAGAAGTCTTGGGTGGAACTCTCCGAGATCCCTTGTTCATTGGTGAGGTTGATAGATCTACTAGCACAATCTATCTCGCTTTGATTTTTGGCAAGCCACCCATTCCAAGAATTACGCCCAATCCTTGCGAACGCAAGACTATTAAGTTTGCCGAGAAAGTTACTCCGAGATTTCCAAGGTAAGGTTTGAGCAAAAGAAACTAGCTCTCATTTCGAGCCCGGGAATGAATTAACATGGGGTTAACTAAGGGGACGAGATAACCCATACTTTTCCACAAACTTATTTGACACAAAAGAATGTGAAGCTCGGAATCAAATAAAACCGATGCTTTGTATCGAGTTGACAAGGAACGCATCGAGGACAACGTCGTGTCGTGATAGACTTCCTCTCACGTGACGTGATTCACACGCCCTTCATGAACTCACCAGCGGTCTTGAGGGACCGCCGAGACCAAGCTCCGGAGTTGGCTTGACGGGTGGCGATCACGCTTCTTGGGACACTTATTGGCATAGTGACCCAACTCGCTGCAAAGTTGAAAGCAAGTTATTCTGCCGCGAAATAGCCGGCCTGCTGAACCGACCTCCGATGAACTACTACGAACCGGAGTATTTGGGCGCGGACCTGGAGCTGGAACTTTCGGTGTAGTAGGTTGGAATCTTCCACGCTGAGGTGGCTAAGACTGAGTGAAACGAGGCTTAGGCAGTCCTCCTGAGTTAAATTTCTGAGCGGCCATCCTCCGCTTATGGTTCTCCATTTCTTGATGTTTGCCTTCCAAGCGTATGGCCTTATTTACTAACTGCTGAAAGTCGGTGAAATCTTGAGAAATCAAACGAACAGAGAGTTCGTCGTTCAACCCTTCCAAAAATCGCTCTTGCCTGTCTCCATCTCTGGCTACATCCTCGGGGGCATAGCGAGCAAGTTGGTTGAACTTATGCAGATACTCGCCGACTGAACGGTTTCCTTGACGAAGAGAGCGAAACTCCTTCTTCTTTAGTGTAATCATACCAGATGGAATGTGAGATCGGCGAAAGCTTGCATGAACCCATCCCAAGTGATTTCTTGGGCATTAGCATGGGACATGGCGAAGTTATCCCACCATTCTTGATGCGGGACCAATCAACTGATGAGAAGCAAACAAAACTTTCTCACGATCCGTAATCGAGCAATATCCACTTTCTACCAATAGCCCCGAGCCAATCATCTGCGCCCATGGGTTCCAGGCTACTAGAAAACATCGGCGGACGATCCTCATGAACTCTGACAAAGTCACTCTTGCGGGAGGTGGAGGAGCATGATGGGCTGCTGACGCTTGAGTACTCTGGTTGTTGTGGAGAGACCGGGCTAGTAATTCAACCAGATGAGTCTGATTGGCCATCATTTGGCGCCAGTCGGGGGCTTCAATTGGAGGAGGTGGTCGCTGTTGAACTGGGTTTTCTTGATAATCAGCATTCTCATTTTCTTGCCCTCTGGCACTGACACTTCCAGTGCGGGTGGTCACTATCTGGTGGACTCTTCACAGATTAGACAAGAGAGACAGGAATTTCTAAGGGTATAGGTCTACAATAGCCCAAAATCAACAAACGCAAGGCAAGAACACTTCGGCAAAATAATTTATTTTATTTTATTTTATTAATTCATTATGGCTACCACAAAGGTATTGTAGCTCATAATTCGCAACTAAAGGAAAATTTAAGGACATATCTATGGTGTTACTGGGGTATAATCTGGCTCACTAGAACTAGCCTCGCCTTCCTTGTAGTAGGCCGCCTTTTCTCAGCTTCAACTTTTCTTCCGCATCTTGTAATTTCCCTTGTATGAGAGACTCATCTAGGTATTCCGTAGGCATAATCCATGGCTCTAGCCAAATCCACCGATGAGTGAGATCGGATGCTCTTCATCTCTAGTTGAGCGTAAGGTACCTTGCCATGTCGGGTTGCAATGTGCATCGGGTAATAGTGGAACCCAAAGGCCGTTGAGGCGGTGATTGTAGATGTAGCGAAGTCGTGCGGTTGCTTCCCGGTCATCCTCGATGCCTTCTGCGAAGGTGTTTAACGCATTGGGGCATCAAGATATGGAAGTCCGTGTTCGCGATAGGTTGGAGTAGAGGATCACTTCTACCTCCACCGATCCCGATTTCCCACCTTATACTTGTATCCTTGATACGTCGGTCTTTCTTCAAAGTCCAAGTGTTGCATGATCTTCCGAGAATCATGCCCAATGACCAAAGAAAACACACCACGGAAATGGCATTCTAACTTCACCATCTACGCTTTTTGAGAAGGAGATGAGTTAATAAATATTTTCAAGAGAAAAGTTGAGAAATGACTCGTAAGACCAAGTTATTTTAAATTTTCAAAAATAAATCCTTAAGGGTTTGATTCCTTCTAGGTCACGACCTACATCGATATGGCTCGATACCACTTTGTCTAACCCGCAACGAAGGATCCCGAATTCTCTGTGTTCATACACTAGTCCAGATTTCCAGTGCACACAATACAAAATGTTATCACAAACATATCCAAATGTGTTTATTCATAAGCATAGAGTTTATTACAATTTGGGCCTCGTGCCAAATAAAACATTGCGGAAGCAAAATATAATGGTAAGCCACACGATACGCCACAGTAATCGTCCGGAGGTCGCGCCTAATCGCCCCGCTCCTCACCTTCCTGATAGTAGTCTTCTCCGAATAATAATATTCAAGAAGAGTGAGCACTACAATCGTGCTCGCAAATTACACCCAATACTGTAATTTATAACGCATACATAAGTTATTCAAAGGAAGGTTGTAGGGTTTATTTGCGTAATTCAGCATTTTTGGATTTTAAATAGTTATACTAAGTTTCAAGGCACATTTTTATTCCATAGCTAAAATCAGATTTTAAAATTTGATCATTTTATAGTGGATAACCTCCATATGAAACATGGTGAAGGATACCCTCCTATCACAAGGCTACCCGCCCAATTTTATCACAATAATTAACCATCCTCAAATCATGTCCAGAGTTATTTTAAAACCAAAAACAAAATCTAACTTAGAGTGGCTTTGCTCAGCATGTCCATGACCGTGGACACGGCTATTCGAATAGATTTACACTCTGCAGAGGGGTACAACTTTACCCACACGAGATAATTTGCCCGTTATGTCGGCCAATGCACGCTTCCTTAGGTGTGTGACTAGGCAATTATCACAAGGTGTTTCCAATGCACTACCTCACTACCAATATGCTCGCTAAGGTTTCACTTCCATTAGGCTAACTGTAACACCCTGACTATAAGGAAGTCAAGATGTCACCTACAATCACTAATCTTTAGACAATTTGCAACAATAAGTATTACTAGAATTGGCGTACCACAAGGATATACGGGAACAGGAAATCATCAACAGTTTAATCAACGGATTAGAAATAAACATTTCAGGGAGATTTGGTAAATACTACCAAGTTGGCTTATTACAATTCAACACCAGGTATAAATCGAAGACAATATTAATTTCTCAAATGTTTTGGATTATGGTAGTGAGTGCATCATGTTGCTCTACCCACCATGAAAACCGTTTCTCCTTGTCATTTACCTAAATAAAAAAACAAAGCAAGAATGAGCCAAAGACTCAGCAAGTAATTGTATGTAACAACCAAACATTCCATGAACAATATATCACCTTCATAATTTGAACATTGACTTGAAACAACTTTATGAATGGATGAAGTGGAATGATGCATTGAAGGAATTGGACATATCGCAAAGATATACCAGATAGCGAGTGAAACACCCGCTTGTTCACTTAAAGTAATCGTATGAAGAACGTTTCATACAATCGTCCAACGTGGCCCACATTGGAATGGTGGACTCACGTAACGTGGCCCACATTGGAATGGTGGACTCACGTACCCATTCTGGAATTGATGGGATTTTCAAATGCCCATACTGGAATTGATGGGTCTTACAAAGGTAATTATGCATGTCATGATGTGATTCCATGGAAATATTGAATAGTACTCATAAATGAAAAGATACACATGGCATTCATCTACAAATACGAACAAATATAATCATTCATTCACACATCACATAATACATCAATCATATTATACAAGTTATTTATTCGCCACACGCAACGGGTTGGGAGGTAATTGAGATACCCCTCCACTCACCGCTTCACCGCCTACAATGTAAAATAATCGAAATGAGGACAAACGAGTAAGGCATTGCTACATGTGTCCTCCCACAATCTCTAGCCAAATCTACCAAACAAAAGATTCAATTTGATCAATTTACCCAAACATTCCAAATATCCCTAATCTGGCAGTTTTACTAGAAAATTCACCAATAATTAACCGTAAGTCCAAAAGACCTGAAACCAGTGCTCATCTTTTCTTAACTTAATTGGCTACGAAACACTAGTTGATGGTAAACTCTAATTCGGCCAAAACAGAGGTCTAACCATCCAATGAAAAACTATAACTGCAGTCTGTCCAGAATTCAGAACAGCCCTAAAGAAAAGGCTCTAACTTTTAAACCACTGATCCAAATAAAGTGATCTTTATCATCCTGGAAACATGGTGAAATTATCTTCATAAACCTAGTTGGGTGGCCGACCTGATTCTGACTCTAACTAGATCAACACCTAGGTGCAACCGACTATACCCAGAATTTCTGACAGACAGAGCAGTACGTGGTAAAACAGTCATAACTTTTAATCTACTGGGTGAAAATTCGTGATCCAGGTTCCAAAAGAAATCTAATGAAACCAGGAACATATCTCTAGGAGAGGTCAACCCGAGATTCGGCCTCTAAAGGGTCGAAACTGGCCGCGCAAGGAGACGGATGCGTTCTGGAATCTCCAGGACAGAACCCGATTTAGATCTAATCCACCATTAAACAATAAAACCGAATCAAACTACCACTAAAAACCTTCGTTACCCTGGAAGACCCGTGGGACGACGATGATCCGCTGCCCAAAGATCCCCCTCTCTTCTCCTCCTTCTTTCTCCAAAGAACAGCCACCGAGGATTTACGAACGACCGGATACGCCGGCGGGAGAAGGAGATTGTGGAGGGAGTCTTGAGACAACGCGTCGGGGATCGCCGGAGCTACCACCGCAGGGGAAGGCCGGCAGCAAAGGAGCAGCAAGGCGCAGGGAGAGGCAGGGGAGGTGGCGGCCACAAGGGGAGGGAGAGGGAAGTGGGGAGGTGGCTAGGGTTGGGGTGCCTCCCCCCTTCCCTTGGCCGGCCCCCCTTGGGCTGGTTTCCCCCTCTTGGGCATCCTGGGTGGCAGCCCACGGCCCAGGTTGGCGAAGAAAAGTAGAAACCCCCCCCCCGCTGAACTAGAAATTCCGAGTTTGCATTTGTCGTTTACCCTCCAAATTGCTCTATTTACCGAATTCTATTCCGAGTATTACATTCTACCTCTTAACAGATTCGACCTCGAATCTAAACACGATCTTATTCGAAAGAAAATCATGATCGAATTTATTAACGAAAAACACGTACCATAAACGAACAGTCCGGATACTTATCGCAAGACGAGGGTCTCTAGCTCTCAAGCGGCCTCTCTTTCGGACTAGAGAAAACCACCACCCAAAGACCCAAAACGACGCCTGACCTAACACTCAACCTGAACTTTCTAGGTACCCTCATCAGAAGAGGATCGAAGATAAGACCATACTCAATGGTCAACGTCTTAAACTATGACTCGAATCTTGAATGATTCAGCTGCCCACTCAAAGACTGTAACACACCGATCGATGCGCATTGCGTGTACCGAGACGGTCAAAACGAAATACCAACTTTCTAATTTCTGCAACTTTCGAAAACGAAGAGAATCCAATTGAAAATAGAGAGTCCTCATCGCGTCCACTCAATGCTAACTCTCCACCAAAATATTAAATTCCAAATTTGACAATTCATCTCAAAACAAATCCATTTTCTAAATAGGCAGTTTACAAATGAACACCACTACGACCAAAGGAGAAATTACTGGAACGCCCAAACCAAACACTGGCAGTTTGTCTGAATTGGAAAGAATCTACATCCCAACACAGCCTCAACTCAAATTGCAGAAAACGCCGGTCAACAATACCAAACTCAAACAAGAATCAAGAAAACATCTAATTATCCGATGAACATTTCTTTCCACGCTTTCTCTTCTAGGGATAAAATTTCTCTCGAACCTTGGAATTTGACTTCATCGCATACCACACGAGCTTAAACCTCTGTGTTAAATATCCTCAAATCATGCTCAAACTGAATTAAATCATCCACACCATTGTGAAGAGACTCTATGAAATCTACCGGATACTCTAGGTAATACAAAATCGATTTGATTAAAGGCATCCATAACACCACAATAGTAGGCACCACGCAATCACATTACCTTCAATTTCCAATAATAACAATTCAAGATCCTTAGCACGCACGAACATGTATTACATCAGAAGAGTTCTATCAATGACCATTCATTGCTCAGGAAACTCTATTATCCCACTTCCTCTACGCACAATCATCGTGTAACCAATGGTCTAGCATAACAATGCAAACCCAAATTTAACCTCCAAGATCTCTACCACAAATTTCAATTATAACATATAGGGAAATCAACGGATTGACTCTCCAATATTTTCTCCAATTCTAACATACTCACTCATTTGCATACTTAGAAATTTCTCACCTAATCTCACATCATTATCCAATTGTGTTGCTCTATAGAAGTAATCAAGGTTTCCATACCTTCGATAATCACCGACCATTCAATCATGAACTAAAGTTCTGAGGCCGGGAGCGGGAGATTGGGTGCGGCGGTAATGGCGGAGGCGAGAGGCGCGGGGACGTTACCGGCGTTAAGAAGGGGGGTAATGCCGGGGGTGAATGCGGGAGGGGCTGGTGATGCTAATGCGCGTAAATGCGGGGGTTAAGGCGGAGGGAATCGCGGAGGAGACGGAGCTCCGAGGCGCGGCAATGGCGGCGTTGTCTCGGGCACGAGAGGGAGAAGAAGGGGGCGAGGAAGAAGACGCCGGTGGGGCCCACATGGCGGTCGGATGAATTGGTCGGGAGGAGTGACGATCGTTGGATTTTGATCGAACGGCCTGAGGTGGTAACACGCGCGCGAAACTCGTCGGGCGAAGCGGTGATCGTTGGATTTTGATCGAACGGCCGAGGCGATAGAGTGCGAGAAGGTTTGATGTCGGCCGTCCTATTTCGATCGGACAGCCCGCATTAAACAGGCGCGGGTAGGAATTGGGCCGAGGCGCGACAAAGGTCGGGCTTCGCCAAGATCGCTGTCGAGGATTTAAATTCTTTTTCCAATTTATTTAATCCTAGAAATTCAAATAAGCTTTAGAAAATATAAAATAAAGTCCAAAAATTTTGAGAAAATTCACAGAAATTCTCAAGAGCATTCTGGACTTAAATAAAATAATTCCAACTTTTAGTTGGTAATAGATTTTGCACATAAATTATTTTAGCTTTAAAATAATTAGGGAAAAGCTTTTAAAATTTCCAGAAAATCCACAAAAATAATTAAAGTCTTATTTTCAAGTAAAATTGAAATTTTGGGCTGTTACACTAATCTAATGGTTATGAAGGTGGAACCATTGGACGTTACTTTGGGTATGGATTGGTTGCATAGTTACCGTGCTGTCATATCATGCTTTTGGAGGACAGTAACTCTACAAGCTCCGTCGGGGCAGGAGATAGTTTTTCGGGGTGGTGCCCCCTCCTATTCACTCAGTGTGCTGTCTAGTTTGTATCCTGGTAGTAGAGCAGCAAAGAGTGGGTTTCTCTTGTCATTAGTAGAGACGCCGAGTTCACCTTTGATTGCAGGAAGTATCCCTGTGGTTCTGGAATTCTTGGACGTACTTCCGGCAGAGTTGCCCGGTATGCCTCCACCACGCGAGCAATTCTCAGAATTATTTACCACAGGTACGTGATACTTTGGTTCTAGTAGCTTCTACTTTGGCGTGTTAACCTTGGAAGAATTCGGGGTCGAATTCTGTTTAAGTGGGGTAGAATGTAATATCCCGGTTTCGGTTCGGTAAATTGAAGAACTAGTCGGGAGGAGAAAGAGGGCTTAAAAGGAATAGCAAAACCTGGATAGAAGAGGGGGTTTTCCGTATTTGTTCGACAACCTGGGCCGCGGGCCACGGCCCAAGAGAGACCCTTCTTGTGTCCGGCCAAGGGGGGGTTCCTACCCCCCAAAACCTTAATGCCCCACCCCCTTCCCCTTTTCCCCCCTAGTGGCCACCGCCTCTCCCCACCTCTCCCGGTCAGCGCTGTTGCTCGTCAGATTTGGGTATGTTGCGTTCATTTTCTGACCTGATCACCTGTTAAAAAGTTGTAGGTCTCATATTTATCTTTCTTTTGGCACTGAGATCATCTGATTTGGACGTACGGTTTAGGAGTTATGGTAGTTTTACCGCGACTGTCCAGGAGGGTTGACGTGAATTGGCAGATTGTTTTGTCTGGCCAATTTGAATTTTTTAGAAGCCGAATCAGAAATGTCTCCCAAAAATGAATCTTGTAGATAATTTTGTAAACTTTCCAAGTTGATAAAGAACATTTTTTTAGAGTTGCCAATCAAAAGTTATGCAAGTTTTACCATCGCTGTTTTCTGTCTGTCAGATTATTAGGACAGAGATATTCACCTGAACATTAGGACTAGTAGGAGGCCGAATCTGGAGAATTGCCCAACTCGACTATTGTATCTGGTTTTGTCGTGATTCCATAGAGCCCAAGACCACCCTGTTCCGAGTTGCGTAGCAAAAGTTATGGTAGTTTTGGTGCTCTGTTCAGAGAACCCGACGTAAAAATTGATATTCTGTAGATTGGCTTGGTAGGGATAGTTTATGGCAGAATCAGAAGGGCTCCTTAACTAAGTTTATTTAGGTCATTTAATTACCTTTCCAGAAAGTCTGAGAACACATAATTTGGATCCCGGTAGTTAAAGTTATGAATTTTATAAGTTGACTGTCCACTGAGGGGACAGATCGACGTTTAGGATTTGGGGCTGGAATCGAGTTAGACCCTTTCGCGAGTTCGAGTAGGTTGTTATATATTTTTTTTGCTTTGGCCTACTACTGTCGCCTTAGTGTGCGTTAACTATTTATTCAGGTGGTGGACGGGTCCTGGGGGCAGCGCCTTCTGCACATCCCACGTTCTCTCGCGGTTAAGGCAAGTGTAATTATGGTTATATTAGATATTATCGAATGACTTGACCGATACATTCTATGGTTATTTATATTATTCATGATTGATTTGGTCATATCTCTGGTAATGAGCATGTACTCTGTTGTTACGAGTTACGTGTTTATCATGGTTGCATTGAAAGTTGGAAGGACTATGTTTGTGAGTTTTGTATTATGAGTAGGATATTCATATGCAATGTTGTTATGGATGTATATTGTTGTCAAATGGAGAATTCATACATATGCACCATGTAGTTTATTGAAGTCTTGGTCATGTGTTGATCAAGCCAGAGTTGGGTCCCCGTCATGTTGGTGACGGGCAATAGGTCGCCATGCTTGAAGAGCATGGGCAAGGGTCCTCATACTTGCAAAGTATAGGCAAAGATCCCTATGCCATATGGCACAGGCATGGGTGTGCATCGACGGATGCGCACTTTGCATTACCGGTAAAATGCAAAAATACAAAGATAAAGACAAAGAGCATAAAGAGCATATGAACAGGTTGCATGTCATGTGTATGTGGTTTATTCGGTGAATAGATTTGTCATGTATAATTGATGGGTTTCTTTCTTATACTATTGATACCAATTATTATGTTTGCTGAGTCTTTGGACTCACCCCTTGTTATTTGTTGTGTTTTAGGTACTTGTATGAGATCGGCATGCATGGGAAAAAGGAAGGGCTAGGGTAGTTGCACGCTCGCACTATATACACACATGAGAATAAAAGAAAAATTAATTCAGTAGATGGATGAATTACCTAAAAATTCTGCTTACGATCATTACTTGATTGGATTAGACTGTAATAAAGGAGTTTAAAAAAATTGGATACTTATGATCTACTTTCATATGTCTATTTGATAAAGATGAATAGCCTATGTGGGTTATGTTTGGATCATTTTTTTTAACTAGACTACCTCTTGTTATATTTGCTTGTGGGAACCTCTAGTATAGTTACTATACAAAGGAGGTTCTGCCGGAATTTGGTAAAGAGTTTTAGTTAATTATGTTTATCTTGTTATTTTAGTAGCATTCCAAGCTCATGTTGGGCTGGGGTGTTTCAGGAGCAACATTTTTCTGTGTGACCAAGCTTGTCCTTATTCCCCTCTTTCTTTTGAGAAGGACCCAGCAGTTTTGTTGCAAAGTTTTGCAAAGCGTAAATTGGTCTCTGTTTGGTGGTGGCTAAGTTTTGGTAGTGGTGATATTTTGCTACTAGGTTATTGGAGGAGTAGTAGTATGTGAAATGCTTTTGATCTGTATCTCTTGGAGGAAAATTTAATCCACAGGGAATGTTTGGTTCAGTAGTAGACCTGAATAGTGTTATGGCTGAGTAGAACCTATGTCAGAGTAAAATTCCAGAACTTCAGTTCATGTTGAAAGGTCGAGGATTATCGAAGGTATGGAAACCTTAATTAATTTTATAGAGTAACGCAATTGGATAGAATTGCGAGATTGTGTGGGTGATTTCCGATGATGTCAATGAGTGAGTATGATATAATTGCGGGGATCATAGAGATTTAGTCCGATGAATTCACTATTTATTATAAGAGAAATTTATTGTAGAGGTCTTGGAAGATAAATCTCGGCCTTGCATTTTTTATGCTAGACCATTGGTCACACGATGATTGTGTGTAGAGAAAGTGGAATAATAGAGTTTCCTGAGTAGTTAATGATCATTGATAGAACTCTTCTGATGTAGTACATAAACGTGCGTGCTAAGGATATTGAGTTGTTGTCCTTGGAAATTGGAGTTAATGTGATTGCGTGGACCTATTATGTGGTGTTTTGGGTGCCTTCTATCAAATCGATTCTGTTAGTAGAATGAGTTACCTAGAGTATTCGGTGGATTCTATAGAGCCTCTCTACAATGGTGTGGATGATGTATTTCAGTTTGAGCATAATTTGAGGAAGTTCAAATAAGAGGTTTAAGCTCATGTGGTATGCGATGAGTTCGAATCACAAGGTTCGAGAGAAGTTCTATTCCTAAAGGGGAGATAATGAGGAAAACAATGTTTCATCGGATAATGAGGCGTTTTCTTGATTCTCGCTTAAGTTTTGTGTTGTTGATCGGTGTTTTCTGTAATTTGAGTTGGGTTGCATCGGCATGTTGATTCTTTCCAATTCAGACAAATCGTAAGTATTTGGATTGGGCGTTCGGGTGATTTCTCCTTTGGATGTTGTGGTGTTCATTTGTCAGCTGCCTATTTAGAAAAAATGGACTTGTTTCCGAGATGAATTGTCAAATTTTGAATTTAACCTTTTGGTGGAGAGTTAACAGTGCTTGGGTGCGATGAGGACTCTCTATTTCCAGTTTGATTATTTTCATTTTTGAAAGTTGCAGAAATTAAGAAGTTGGCTTATCGTTTTGTCCGTCTCGGGTACATACGTGAAGTACGCATCGTCTGTTGTGTTCTGGTCCTTGGGAGCTAGAGTCCCGCTTGCGAGAGCAGTATCCAGGCTTGTTCGCTTCTGGTAAGTGTTAATTTTGTCAAACTCTAGTCGTTTTCTCCTTTCTAGTAGCTCGATGTGTATATTCGAGGTCAAATCCTGTTAAGGGGGGTAGAATGTAATATTCTAGAATCGAATCGGGTGAATCGAGTGAATCGGGAGAAGTCGGGAAAGACAAGGCAGTTAAAGAACTGAAAATACCTGTTGAGAGAGGGGGTTCTTTGAAAATTCTCAGCAACCTGGGCCTCGGGCCGCGGCCCAGGTGGCCCAAGTGGGTGGCCGGCCAAGGGAGGGGGGCGCCCCTAAACCTAGCCGCCCCCACACATCTCTCACTCCCCCCACTTCCTCCTCTTGGCCGCCTCTCTCTCCTCCCATTGCCGGTGCCCTGCTGCTCCCTGGCTGCGCCCTCGCTGCTGTGGTGCCGTCTCCGGTGATCCCCGGCGTTGCTCCCTAAGGTATCCTCCAATATCACCTTCTCCTGCCGTCGTCACCGGCCGTTCGTCGCCCTCCTCGTGGCCGGCCATTGGAGAGGGAAGAGAGGGGGAGGGAGGGAGATCTTCGGGAAGCAGATCAACGTTGTTCTACAGGTCTACAAGGGTAACCATGACCTCTCCTTGCTGTTTGATTGCATAGGATACGAAAATTCGATTTGATTAGTGGATTCGTTCTGCCTCTGTTTTAGATCCAATCTGTCCAGTGGTGTTGTACGCCCAGTTTTGGCGTCTTAGAAGCAGAATTGTCTCTTAGAGTTTTGTAGCCCTGGTTTTTATCTTTCCATAGGCACCAAGATCATCAGATTCCGCCTTATGGTTTAGTAGATATGGTATTTTCTTTGCGCGCTATTCTGTCTGTCTGACTAGAAGGAACAGTCAGCTTGTTCCTTAAGTTTGACCCTGTTAGAGTAAGATTCAGAACTTCCATCCAACTAAGTTATTATAGCCCTTTAAATAATATTTCCAAATTGATAAAGATCACCTCCTTTGGATCTGTAGAATGAAAGTTATGCCATTTTCTTTACTGCTGTTTTGTAGTCTGGACAGTTGTCTGTCGGGTAGTTTCATCTGTTGTTTAGCCAACTAGAGTTTCGTATTTTGGGAAGTTCAATTTCGTTGGGCACTGGTTTCATGTCCTTTCGAGTCCCAGAGAATTAATTATGATTTTTCTTGTACTGCTGCCCAGTAGAGCTATAAGCTGGCTGAATAGTTTGTTTTCAATTCGGGTCTGTGCGTTATATTGGGTAGTCAGGGGATATTGTAGAACACCGATAGCAATGTCATATCACGTTATTCTTATTTCGGGAACATACTCGTGTAGGCGGTGAGGCATCACGTGTGGGCACACCTTCGTTGCTTGCTAACGCGTCGCAACGCGAAAGGCAAGTACATTGAAATCCTTTACATTGATGAATGATGTTTGTATTCATGCTAATATTTCTATGATCCATGTTTTCAATCAAAGATATTAATCAATATTCATATTCCATTACATGTAAGTGCAATGTGTTAAGATATATTAATTTTCTGTTGAATGCTCATTGATGGTTGATGTGTCGGAAATGTTACGATCCATGTTCATATTCCATGTTATACATTCCGTTCCTATTTGATAATCCATGAGGAAGAAAGTGATAATATTCATTTCATATTCCTCAGATCCAAAATATAGGAAGAACTCAACCATAAGTTTAACTTGAATATGTGCATATGTCTTCATTACACATTTGTGTATGCACACATTTAGAGGGAGTTTATTCTATATTTTATGGTTTCATTAGTATTGTTCCATATTCTATTTTCCACATATATTTGGGATCTTTACTTTGAAACATATTCGTTTGAGTACACAAAACTCATGTTCTGAGTAAATAGAACTTGTGTAGTTCTCGTATACTCATGTTTCGAGTATGTAGAACTTGTGTAGTTCTCGCATACTCATGTTTGAGTATATATAACTTGTGTAGTTAATATATACTCATGCTGTGTTACTTTTATCTAAATTTAATTTATGTGCAATTGAAATAGTTATCATCAATTACCAAAGAGAGAAAGATTGAAGTATCTTGTCGTACCATTATGAGTTAATGGTATGATGTGGTAATTAATGATAATCATTTTGTGGAACTAACATTTTCTATGAGTTGGATGAATAGGTTATGTTCCAGGGTAATGAAGACTTTGGATTATCAAGAGTCGATCATCATGTCCATATTCAAGTAAAGAATGCATCATGTGTTGATGCATATGAAGAGCTTGAAGAAATGAGAATCATCGTGTGTCGATGATGTTTAAGAGAAGACCCATCATGTGTTGATGGAGGTCTAATGAAGGATGCATCATGCGTTATGCGTATCAAGACTTGGAGTAAAGGGTGCATCATGCGTTGATGCACATCAAGTCAAGAGAAGACCCATCATGTGTGGATGGAGGTCAAGTGAAGGAATGCATCATGTGTTGATGCATGTGAAGACTCGGGATGAAGAAATCATCACGTGTTGATGATGTTCAGGACAAGATCCCGAAGTGAAGAATATCATCAGGTGTTGATGATTATCAAAGTCAAGGACCCGGACTTGAAGTGTTGATGTGCGTCATCAAGCTTCAAGAAGATGCAAGGCAAAGGTATGACTAGCTAGGGCTAAAGATGTGTTCCTAATCTTTTACCGGTCTTGGAGTTTGGTTGGAAGACCGGATTGCTAGTATAGGTTACCGTACTATTAAGAGGGGTCTTGACTAGCAGCATGAGTTAGTCATGTGTTGATAACTCATTATGTTTGCTTTAGCTCATCTATGCATAGAGCTATTATTTGCGAATGTGTTTTGCAAATAGCCGTGACTCATGCATTTAATATTTGTGGCATGGGACTATAGTTTGCAAATGGTTGAAGTTCATGCACCTTAGCCTTGTGGCATGATGCTGTTATTTGCGAATGTGTTTTGCAAATAGTTGATGCTCATGTTTGATTTCTTGTAGCATGTGACTTAAGTTTGCAAATGTCTTTTGCAAAGGTGTAAGTTCATGTACCTTATTCCTTGTGGTGAGTATTCTAAAAGTTGGCAAATGTGTTTTGCAACTTACTGAGAATATCATCTTTAAACCTTGTTGGACTTGTACTCAAATGGGCGAATGTGTTTTGCCATTTAAGCAAAGTGAAAGTGCAAGGTCTCTTTGGAGCTTGGCAGTCTGACCGCCAGGGGTCACCGGTTTGACCGGTGCCAAACCGGTCGAACCGCCATGTGTTGGGGTGGTCAGACTGGTGGCCATTTGAATTGTTTTTCTGTGCTGTAGTACTGCCGTTGATAATACGGTACTACAGGGGTGCGGAAGTACCGGTGTGTTCACGGTACGATTTTTTCAGAGAAGCACCTTTTTCGATTGCTGAAGATTTTCCTCGGGCGGTCGGACCGGCTATAACACCCCAGCCCAACCTGAGCCTGGAATGCTACCACACTAACATAAATATGAAATAAGCTAAGACATTTTGCTAACTTTCGGCAGAACCTCCTTTGTATAATTAAGTGTACCGGAGGTTCCAAAAGATGCATATACTATTATCAATATCTCAACATCCAAAGTTCATCAAAGCATTCTTAAATAACCTATTCAGCTAATGCATAAGCAAGCATAATTACAATTTAACACTCTCATTATTACAAATAATCCAATACTTTCAAGCATAGTCAAAATTAATCCTTAAACAATTTGCTTATTATTAAGGTACGATCTAAATGATAATCATCTTTAAAAGATTGTGTGGTAGTGAGTGCATCCAAAGCAACTCTACTCCCTCTCATGCATGCCGTTCTTGCAAGTGGTACCTAAAAGCACAAGAAAATCAAGAGGTGAGTCCAAAGACTCAACAAATATAATAAATGCATCAACAACATACAAGCATGTAATTCATCAACTATACTTCACAAAACCACATATCAATCACTTTACACATGCATGCTATGCACTTTGCTCAACATGATCTTTCTCTTTCTCTTTCCCTTTTGCATTTTACCAATAATGCAAAGTGCGCATCCGTCGATGCACACCCATGCATGTATCATCTCGTACAGGGACCTTTACCCATACTCCACATGTATGGGGACCTAAGCCCATGCTCTTCAAGCATGTGGACCTTTAGCCCGTCATTAACATGATGGGAACCTCAAGAGTTACTTAGTCATCACATGACCAAGACTTCAATAAACCAACATGATGCATATGTATGAAGTCATAGTCGTACTCACGACACGTCTCCTCGTTCGAGTGGTCGTACCCACCACGCGACTTCTTCTCCGAATCCGGTGATCAACACAAGTCGCGGATCGTCCTAGTGTTGATGCTTCGCAACAACACCTCCGAGGTATCCACACGTACGGGGCAGGATCACCACGCGCTGGAGTGCTAGCACCGGCAGCGTGGTTGAGAAGGCATGGTTATTAGGGTTTCAGGAGTTCTTCCAAAGATCATCCTCGTCCAACCTCACCCCATGCCAACGCCCCTCTTTATATAGGCATCCATGATGGGTCTCGAGCTGGAGGCCCATTAGGAACTCGTGGCCTATACGAATTCGGATCACCATCTAAAACAAATCCTTGCCCTTTAAGTGTGCGACCCCACAGGTTCATGTGTAATCGGTTATGACTCGGAAACTCTTTTCCGATCACTAGTCGTCGCATACCTAGCAAAGACATAATGATTCCCAAAGACACATAGAATAAATCGGACGAACCTTGATGTAACATGATCTATGATCGTGTCCTCATCACTTACGACCATTCAGATCTCTATACGACACTGTGTTGTATTTGGTCACGACCAGTTCGTAACTCTTTACGATCAGGTACTTATCATTATGTGATTACGTTCGATCAATCTACGACCAACTCGTATCTTCATACGACTAGTCAGTAACTGATCGAACTAAGCAACCTACTCATGCATACTCCCTTTGCCTCACGATGCCTGGTTGAACTCCAGGTGAGATGATGTAACATCCCAATTTTTAGAGCTTTAAAAATCCTTTAAATAGTTGTAGTGAGAAAATTCACCATTTGGATTTATTTGAATATTAATTCAAAAGCTTAATATTGGACTTTGAGTAACAAAACATATTAATATGGTTAATCCCAACATGAACAATTGTCAAAACTATTTTATTTGGATTCTCTAGGCTTGTATATATATTCCAGATTTTTTTGGAATTTTTCCAAAGTTATTTGCTATTTTCTATTGGCTATTTGTATTTTCTGGATTTATTTAAAAGAAAAACTAAAAGAAAATCTTCCGGAACAGTGCTGGGCCGAAGCCCAACACTATTCCAGCCACGCCAACCCATCTCGCCACTCGGCCGCGCCCTCGTCCGTTGGATGCTTGACGCGTGCCCCTCGTTTCGATCGGACGCACGCGCTCAACCCCGCCTTCCTCCATTGATTATCGCCGCGTGGCTCGCCACGATCTCGCCGCTCGCCGCCACCCGCGCCTCGCCGCCATCGCCAGTGGGACCGCCACAGGTCGCTGCCTCGCGACTTTCTTCTTCCTCGCGCCCGCGCTTCGCCGCCATTGCCGAAGCTTCGAGCTTCGTCCGACAAACGCGTATCCGTTGCGGATTCTTCGCGCCGTTGTTACCAAAACAAATCCCGTGTTATCCCATACCTATTTCTGTTGGAATCAAACCCGAATTCGGCAAATATCCCCGATATTTAAGGATTTGAAAATCCCGGCCGTTTCGGACCCGAATCGGGGGTTTCCAATTCCGGCGTCCCCCGGGCCTATAAATACCCCCCTTAGCACCGCCCAGACCTCCGCAACCCATAGCCGCCACCCGCGTCGCCCCGATCGCTCTATCGCCGCCGCATTTCAAGTTTTAGGGTTTTTCGGCCAAGCTTCTTCCCCGGCAAATTGTGCCGCCGTCGTCGCCGCCCTTGCCTCGCCGACTCCACCACCGTGCTCAGCAAGTCCCAGGCTAGCTCGGGCGCACCTCCTC
This sequence comes from Hsuehochloa calcarea, assembly GCA_036346395.1. Taxonomy (NCBI): domain Eukaryota; kingdom Viridiplantae; phylum Streptophyta; class Magnoliopsida; order Poales; family Poaceae; genus Hsuehochloa; species Hsuehochloa calcarea. Next base: position 40,742,606 of record CM070601.1, read on the forward strand.
ATCGCCGGAGCATCACCGGAGCACTCGTCCGACAACACCCGAAGCTCCACCTCCGCTTCTTCCTCGCCGCCGGTCGTCACTGCTGTTACCGCCTCGTAAGTGCACTAACGGTGCGCGATTAGCGCCAAGAATCCATCGTACCTCCATCACGCCGCGAAGTCGCCGCTGCTCACCGTCGACCATCGGGTCCCGAGCGCCACCGCCACCGTTGTCGCTCACCAGCGCCGGCACACTTTGCGTCTTTGGTGTGGCGGCCGCGTGGCGCCAGATCGATGCCAAGACACGCATGTGTGGCTCACCCTCGCGCCAGATCTCCTCGGCCACAGACTCGGTCCCACCGTGAGCCCCCGAGACTGACATGTGTGGCTCACATGTTAGAATTATTTTTAAATCTATTTTCTTTTCTGAAAATTCTCAGCTGATGCAAGCATTGCGCAATAATCCGATTTTCCTTTATAAAAATAATTCGGGAAATTCAATAAAATCCAAATTAGGGTTTTATTTGATTTTCAAACTTCCAAAGCCCATATCTTTTGCATCCGAACTCCGATTGAGCCCATTCAAATTTGTAAATTTATATAAAATCAAGATCTATTTAATGGTGAATTTTATTTGATTTTTGGAGTTTGTTTTTCCTCTGTTATTTATTTGTTGTTGTTCTTTTGTCTCGTTTGCGAGTAGACGTCGATACTTCGGGAAATTTTGCTGAAGAAGGAGCACCTCCTCAAGAACAAGACTAGTACCTAGACCTATTCGAAGGCAAGTTTTACCTTTGATCATATTGAACCCAGTTTTCAAAATACTTTGTTTCAATGTATTGCATTCTAATTCAATTATTTATTTAAATGTTTTTGGGATAGTTATTAATCCAATTTGTTATATCCACCTTTTCTATTGTATGCCATGATCTTTTGTCACCCTAGATTGGTTCATTATTAGTTGGTATTATCGTAGCACCAACGTGGGTTAGTTAGATACGATTAGACTGCTTAGCCATGCCATGAGTCATCATTTCATGTGAGTTGCAATTATAAACTTGACTAAGTGATTATGGAACTGTGTGATGAAACTGTGTGTACTTGTGTGCTATTACTCGTTGATGGCATGTGTTGCACTTAATCAACAGGGTGGGAAAAGATTTAGACTGAGGCAAGTGGTGGATCTGTGTGATTGGTGGAGCTGTGTGCTTTAAACTTTGTGATTTGGGTTAAAACTGGAAGTCTTGCCTTGGTCAATTAAGGACTTAACTTTGTGCGCCATTGAACTGAGCCTTACTGTACGACCACATGCCTAGTATGGGCTGGGCCTAACTTAGTAAGTTATGGAGTCTTGATATTGACAACTCAGGTTGTATTTTAAGCTGTGTGAAGGGATGGAGGTGTGATATGTCACATCGCGGGACGGTTCGCTGCATCCCTGTCCAACGATGTGTGTCGAAACCAAACGCCGTGTGTATCGGTTGGCCGACAGGAAAGCACATCGGGAGTGTTATTGCTTGAGATGATGTCTCTGAAAGGTTTTGTTATGGTCAGTGCTAGCTACACTGATTGTATCGTATGGGTAAAGTGTATAACCTCTGCATAGTGTTAAACCAATCTATTCGAATAGCCGCGTCCTCGGTCATGGACATGCTCAGGAATTTCACACGATGGGTAGATTTTCATAAAACAAATGGGAAGGGTCAGCTGTGTGAGATAACTTGTACAGCTGTGTGAATAATTTGTTTAGACTGTGTGTCCTTTGCGAAACCAATTGTTAAATTAATATTATTTAATTGTTTTCAATTATGTTTTCAATCTATTATTTGTATTCAATTGCAAATGTTGCATTTCCGTAAAATAACCACAGAAGCCATTTCTTTGGAATAAGCCGTCATGTATAAATGCATTCTGTGGTATGACTTGCGAGTACGGTGTGTACTCACTCTTGCTAAACAAATCAACAGAAGTGGAGGAGTCGTCACCTGCTTTTGAAGAAGAGTTCTACGAAGGTTGATCGTTAGGGTCTTGATCCCAGTCAGTTGCCTGTGGTAAATTGATGGGAGCCCACTGGAGTTTATTCCGTTTCCACTGCAGTTTATTCTTTATTGTCAGCCTTGCATGACTTAATAAATGTAAAACTTGACCATAAGGTCCCAACAGTTATTTGTTATTCAAAGTACTCGTTTATTCTTATATTCGTTGTATGGATGTGATATTTCATCGATGTTGACACTGTGCGCACTAGCGTGATCCTGGACTAGTGCAGAATACACAGAGGGTCCAGATTTGCATATTTGGGTCCCGACAGATGATGTGTCATCCATGGACTATTCAATACTTTCTCGATCGAGTGTCGGATACAACATGTGGTCGACACTTCGACCACTAGTGGCATGGCCAAGCACTTTCTTTATCTGATCACCACGAGGGGCCCAGAGACATCTCTCCTGTTATGTTAGGAGGGGCAAATCCTATCTCGACCAGTCACATTTCTCCGCATGTTTCATAGCATACCCGAAAGCTACCTTTATAACTACCCAGTTACGGAGTAGCGTCTGGCAACAACTAAGAGTGCTATTACACATGTAGGAAACCATGCTGATCTCAGGTCTATGGATTATACATCATCATTACTTGAGACCAACTAATGACACAAAGATTCATAACAATCTCAATAGTATCTCAACGATGGGTCTATCCAACACCATGTTCTCTAACATGTGCTCACATTATTGATTCGATATCTCCATATCCATGACCGGTCAAACAAGGTCATCAATCAATACCTGTGCTAGTCATAGGGTCATTGATGTTCCGACCAGTGACCTCCGACCAGGGATACATTTAGAATGACATCATATAAGTAAAAGAGTTCCACCAACAAGTTACATACTTATTGATCTATAACAAATGATTCATTCAAGGAACATGATAACATATTATCAAAAACATGAACATAATAAAATATCATCATCTCTATGATTGCCTCTAGGGTATATTTCCAATAGGTCTAATGACAGATGCATCATGCGTTGATGCATATAAAGACTTGGAGTAAAGGGTGCATCATGCGTTGATGCACATCAAGTCAAGAGAAGACCCATCATGTGTTGATGGAGGTCAAGTGAAGGATTGCATCATGTGTTGATGCATGTCAAGACTCGGGATGAATAAATCATCATGTGTTGATGATGTTCAAGATAAGATCCCGAAGTGAAGAAGATCATGATGTGTTGATGATTGTCAAAGTCAAGGACCCGGACTTGTAGTGTGATGTGCGTCATCAAGCTTCAAGAAGATGCAAGGCAAAGGTTGTAATACTCCGGAATAGAATTCGGTAAATAGAAAGAAGCTGGAGGGGGTAAAAGTAAAATGCAAACTCGGAATTTCCAGTTCAGCGGGGTGTTTTCTGCTTTTCTTCACCAACCTGGGCTGCGGGCCACCACCCAGGAGGCCCAAGAGGGGGAGGCCGGCCCAAGGGGGGCCGCCCAAGGGGGGGAGGCGCCCAACCCTAGCCGCCTCGACTCCCAAGGCCCAAGCTGTTCCTCCCAACCGGTCTCTCCTCCTTCCTTCGGTTGGTGGTCGATCCAAGGTAGGAAGGGAGAGCGAGCAAGGAGGTTTTGGTGGGAGCATGATCTTCATTCCCCAGCGAGTCTTCAAGGGTAATGATCGTGTCTACTCGCTGTTTGATTTGTTTTAGATGCGAAATTGTTCGTTAGAATCAACTCGCATTGTCGCTCCGATCGCCCAGATTAGGTTCACCACAGCGCCAATTGAGTCTTATTAGAGGCCGAATCACGGGTTTTTGTCTACTAGAGTTTTGTTTTTGAGGTCGTTAGATTTCTTTTGGCACCGAGATCACGACATTCGGCTTTACGGTTTAGGAGATATGAATTTTTAACCACGCGTTGTTCTGTCTATCTGAGATCTGGGGACTCTCGGTTTGTTCCTCGGTTTTGATCTAGTTAGATTCAGATTCAGAACTTCCACCCAACTAGGTTATTGTAGCCCTTTCAATAATATTTCCAATTTGATAAAGATCACCTCTATTGGATCTGTATAATGAAAGTTATTTCTTTTTCTTTACTGCTGTTTTGTAGTCTGGACAGTTGTCTGTTAGGTAGTTTCAACTGATGTTTAGCCAATTGTTTTGGCCAATTCAATGAACCCCGTCAACTAGAGTTTGGGGAGTTATGTTTCGTTGGGCACTAGTTTTATATCGTTTTGAGTCCCAGATCTTTAATTATGATTTTTCTCGTACTGCTGTCCAGTAGTGTTTCAAGTGGCTGAATTGTATATTTTCAATTCGGTCTATCCGTTGTATTGGGTAGTCAAGGGGGTATTGTAGATCGCTAGTAGCATCATCATATCTTGTGTTCTTATGTTTTAATACGCATTCGTGTAGGCGGCGAGGCGGCGAGTGCAGGAGCACCTTCGTTGCCTCCTAGTGCGTCACATCGCGAAAGGCAAGTACAATGTGTTAAGAAATGATGATTACAATTGAATATTTTTAATGCGATGTTACTTCTATGATCCACGTTCATACTTCATGTTTTACAGTTGAATATTTTTGATGCGATGTTATTTCTATGATCTATGATTCAAACTTCATGATATTTATTCATTCTTAGTTGATAATCCATGTGAATGAAAGAGGTGACACTCATGGCATATATTCATTCCATTCTTGCATTGTTCGTGTTCCGTATACGGGAGTGGAATTGTTAAGACCCATCAATTCCAGTATGGGCACGTAAGACCCACCATTCCAATGTGGGCAATTTCGGACAGCCGTATGAAACGTTCTTCATACAGTGATTGGATCCCCGGACTTTGTTAAGTACGGGCTTAAGTGAGCACCGACGGGTGTGTTACTCGCTATATCGGTATGAGCATGTGTGTAGTCGTTTCCCTTCAATGCATCCATTCATTCCATTCATACTCATAAGTGTTCAGAGATAAGTTCAGATTTCGTATTGAGATAGACTTGTTCATAACCTTGTATGTTCAATTGTTTACTGTACTTGCTGAGTTTCGACTCATTCTTGTTTTCTGTATTTATTTAGGTGATCGTTGATGATGACTCTATTGGGAGGGAGTAGGCAAGCACATTTCACACATTTCACCATAATTTACTTTCCTTGATAATGTCGATTATGTCTTTCATTTGTTAACCGAGGAACTGTATAAATAAGATTACTACTGCATGATATTTCTCTCCATGTTATGTTGTCCTGTCAAATGATGCTAGTGGTTCGTTTTAATTATTCCTTTATTATGTTCTGATGAATTCAGTCTTTATTCCTGCCATGATTCTATTAAAGTTGGTCTCTATATGTACTTAGAGGAGTTACAGTCTAAAATCTTTCGCAGTTTGGTTGTAAGATAGTTCTTTAGGTAGCATCTTGGCTTCCGAATAGCCAGGGTGTTACAGTTGGTATCAGAGCGGGCTTTAGGTCCGTGGTTACTAGAAAAATATTAAAATGACACACTGTGCACAGTAGGTGGGGATTGGGAAATCCTTTGCTTCTGCATTTCTAGTGTTGTGATTCATTATGTTGTACTGAATCGAATTGCTTCTGTAATATCATTCTTGTTGTTAAATCTATGATATGATGTGATATCCTATATCTATGAATTAATTCTATGATTGTTATGAGATGATCCTATATATAGTTATATAATTGATTACATTGATTATGTGTATTGATATCGGACGTTGTGAAGTTGGGTTCGTGGTTGTTGGTCTGGGTTCTGCCAGGCTACACCACTGTGCGTGGCGTGAAAGTAGATAAGTTCTTACCCCTGTTCCATAAGTTCTGTGTTGAGCATGAGCTCGCTGATGAATTTATTGTCTTTCTCGAGCTTGTATCTGGTTTCCTGGTTGTAGTTTCTTGCAGTTCATGAATCCTTTTTTTCTAATGAAGTGGGCAAGTTCCAGCAGGTCTCTGAACGTTCTTTGAAACAGTTAGTGTTCTTTCGATTATTGTGATATTTCTGCTCCACGTGAGCATAGTTAAATTGCAAGATTTATCTTTTCACAAAAGTTCTGTTTTACCCCTGTTGGAAAATTTTAACTCATTTGTTCGCTTGGAATGTTGGTATTGGTAGATTTCTTTTGCAGGTTCTTTTTTTTTACTTGTGTATTGATCTTGCATATTTCTCTTGGGTTCATGACTCTTGGTAGACGAGTTTCAATAGGCCCTTAATGGTACTCTGAAACCATTATTGTTTTTCGACTGTTGGTTTGCTTCTTCTACTGGTGATCTTCATCAATTAGTAATATTGAAATTTCCATGGTTGTTCCTTCTTTCTCATTGGAAAAGAGCAACAGCTTTACTCGTTTGATAGTTTGTATACTGAGTTTCTGTTGCAAGTTCGTTAACACGAGAAAGCTTTGGTTCCATGTATTTCATTTGGAACATTCCGCTTGTTGAAGTTTAATGCATCTCTTTTTCGAAGAAAAATGTTAAAACAGATTTGTGGTGCTGTGTTATGATTAAGTCGGAGGTTCTACCAAAAAAAATTATGGATTACGGGTTTCTATTGGACCCTATTTGTTTTTGAAAACAGTTCTTGTCTTTTGACTTCTGAGCCCCTTTACTACTTGTGAACGTTATTATTGACAGGATCGTTCTCTTTTTGTTTGCCATATCTTTCTTGTGGATAAAGGCAACTTGGTTATCCGTTTGGCATTTCGGAGAATGGGAATTTCCATTCACAAAGTTCATTGAAGAAATTTCGACTCTGTTCATTTCTTTTGGAGTAGTTGGAGTGTTAGAGTTTAGAACCTCCCTTTGAAAATGAAAAATGTCGAAACCCTTTGTCAGGTTTTGTGTTGTTTTGTGAGTGGTTGTGAGTAAACAATCTAATTGATAATCTATGAGTTCAAGTTGGATTTTTAGCGTGATGCATAATTAATCTTGACCGATGTCCTCAGTAGCGTAACTGGTTAGCTAGATTTACCTAAATTTTTTTCTTGGCTTGCTATTATTGTTGAAAACTTATGCGTGTACCACATTGAGATTGCTAGCTTTCAAAGTCAGTACCTTCTTCTCATTTGGAGTTTGATCTTCTTGTGCGGGTCATGTGACCTCAACTGTGGACTTTCCATATGTTTTCTGAGTTCATTGCTTAATTGGTTTTCCCCTTGGTTCTGTGTTCATTGCGAGTGGTAAGTGATTTTCCAGTTGGTGGAGATCGTTTCTATTTGCCTCTTCTTTTGAGAAGAAATCAACCCATTCTTTCCACATGGGTCTTTCGAAAAGTTTTCCAAATGTTGTTGTGTGCTTGATGTTAATACTTGTAGTAATTTGATCGCCTTTGGTGACATCGTTCAAATGAGAATATGTCAAGTTTAGCTTTCGCGGTACCTTGGAGCTCGTGAATCATCTGGTAACTGAAATTACTTTGGGTAACTTGAGGGATTGGATTATCCTACTGCTTCTTAAGAGTTTCATGTGATTTAGTCCTACAGGCTCCTTGATTTGGGTTCGCAAAGTGAGGTTGCAATCAAAGAAAATTTTCGTTGATTTCTTCGAGAGGAAATTTATCTGTTTGCTTTCCGTGAAATCATGTAAGGGTATGTAAGGGAAAATGTTTCGAGTTTTGTGGCTGAGATCATTTGGATCTCGTGCTTCCCAAGTAGATGAACTGTTTCGAGCGAATTGACCTGTTGAAGGATTTTATTGATTATTAATTAGATCTTGTGGTTTGGACTAAAGACCCTATCTTGTTCGTTGTGGCAAAGTGTTGTTAGACAAATGATTAATTTCAGTGTTAAAGGAAAGAGTGCAGTAGGAATATTTAAGAATTTGAGTCAAGTTTTGTAACTTGTGGTTATTTGAATCGTTACTAAACTTGTTGCTCTTTCCGCTCAAGAGATGGCGAGTTTCAATCGCAATGTCTTTATTTCGTATCGGTTGTTATCTGCTACTTTCATTTGAGGGATGTGTGCTGTCAACTATGAACGCGGCTTTCGTTTTCCAAGATCACCTTTATCAAAATATTTCTTTTTGTTTCTTGTTCGCCGTGGTGAGCAACGTCTTCTTGTGTGAATAAACTTGTCTTTGTTCGCCACTTCCTTTTGAGAAAGGATCATAGTTTTGTGTTGCAAAGTGTTTGCAAAGTGTAAGTTTGTCAACTGTTTGGTGGTGGATGAGTAATCGTAGCGGTGATATTTTGCTACCAAATTATTGGAGGAGTAGTAGAATGTGAAATGGTTTTGATCCGTATCTCTTGGAGGAAAAATTAATTCACATGGAATGTTTGGCTTCGAAGTAAGTCTGAAAAGTGTTACGACCGAGTAGAACCTAGGGTATAGTGAAATTCCAGAACTTTAGTTCATGATTGAAAGGTCGGTGATTATCGAAGGTATGGAAACCTTGATTAAGTTTATAGAGTAACGCAATTGGATAGCATTGCAAGATAGTGTGGGTGATTTCTGATGATGTCAATGATTGAGTATGACAGCATTGCGGGAATCTTAGAGATTTAGTCTGATGAATTCACTATTTGTTATAAGAGAAATTTATTGTAGAGATCTTGGAAGTGAACTCTAGGCTTTGCATTTTCTTTATGCTAGACCAGTGTGAGAGACCATGTGAGAGCTCCTCCACTCTGAGTGATGAGTATTTGACATCGTGTTGAATAGGTTGAGAGATGAGTGTTTAGGTTTGGATTGTTTCTGTGCTGAATCAGGGAAATCGGAACTACCGCTGTGTATAGAGCGGAAGTTCCGATAATCGGAACTACCGGCGTTGGAAATAGGAACTTCCGATTTACCAGGGTTTTGAGTTCGGCTGAAGGAAATCGGAACTTCCGCACAAGGGGTAGCGGAGTGTCCGATAATACTGACATTGAGTGTTCCTCTGAGATGGTAATCGGATTTGAAAATCTGGAAAGGCGGATGTTCCGAAGATCGGAAGTTCCGCAGTGTTGAGCGCGGAACTTCCGATAATCCTGACAAGTGCGGACGTTCCGGAAATCGGAACTTCCGCAAGGTAAAGTGCGGAACTTCCGATTGTGTCCAGAACTGTGCAGAGAAGGATATTTTATGATTTTGATTCTGTATGAGTTTGAGTCTTATACAAATGTTGATGCTATGATATTGTGCAATGCTATGTGATGTGTTTTTGCTTGTGATGACTGCAGGGTATCGAGATGGAGTCGTGGCGAGACACGTGGACCGGACTAGGCGCAGGAGGCGTTGAGGTCAGAACGGTCGGGATGTGTCGAAGACGGCGTGAATCTTGAAGCGGTTATAGTCGTGCACAAGAAGGAAGACGGAGGCTTCCGTAGGCGCAAGGGGCGAACGGGATTTCGCAAAGCGGCACAAGTGGAGGCGGTTCCGTTCGGGTGTAGCGGGCTTAATGGGTTGGAGGCCCATTAAGCAAAGGCTATAAATAGAGCTCAACCCCTGTTGTTAGGGTTAGACCTTGAGAGAGGAAATTAGGGTTAGCTCCACCAAAAGGGTTTGTTTTGCTTTTTGAGAGAATGAACTAAAAATACTTGTAATCATTCCTCTGTGTTTCTTCTGTGATTTCTTGACTTCTATCAATGAAACTCGAGTCTTTGATTACATGTTTATGCCTCTCTTTATTCCCTCTCTGCTCATGTTGAATATCTAGGGTTTTGGCATATCTTTTGATTCGCCTTATGAAATAGCATGAAACTTGATATCTAGAGTCGCTTTGATATTGCTATTACATACTCAAAGTTTCATGAGCTAAGATTCGAGAATCGAGTCTATTTCAGCTTTTGGTCTTTCTTGCCCTTCTTCAAGAAATCCAATTTTGGCTTGATTGTTGAATCTTTGTCTCGCGATTCTTCTCCATGAGGTCAAGATGTTGCTTAGGATGATGTCCTGTGAAACTTGACCGAGAAGATCAACAAATTAAAAGTAGTTTGGATTTTTGGACAAAAACCCGAGCGTTCTGTTCTTCGGTCAGGATAATCGGAGCCTCCGATTTTACAAAACGGAAGTACCGCAAGCGGAACTACCGCACCATACACACTGGAACTACATAGCGGAACTTCCGCACCTTACCGGCCGAGCTTCGATTTCTGAAGAACGACTGAGGCTTGTTTTGTTATTTGATCTTGCTTCATTTACCTTCTTTAGATCTCCGAGATCTTTGTAGGCTTGTTTTAAATAATCGTAAAGTGGAGTTATTAATTTTAAGGCACCATTCACCCCCTCTGCTGCCATTTCGTCCTTCAATTGGTATCGAGCCGGTTAGCTCTTCTTGATAGATCTTAACCGGTCGGTTGAGCCATGGCAACGGACAAGTATTCCACCAAGCCTCCGGCTTTGATGGCATGGATTACCCTTCCGAAGAGCCGAATGGAAACATACATCCGTGCTCGGGGTATGCCATCCGGAGAAAGGTGAAGGTGAGATTTGCGCCTTCTGCCGATGAAAACATCAATGCGGAAACATGCCCGATGTTGAGGCCAATGCTAAGGCTAGGAACATCATCATTCGTGGTTTGAGTAGAAGTGAGTTTGATCGCATTTCTCATTTGACTTACGCTTTACATCCGGGTGACCTCGATGCATACCATGAGGGCACCACCCGATTAAGACGGTTCGACAAGACCGCCTCAAGCGTGAATACAAGAAATTTGAGATGCTTGTCGGTGAATCTCTTGACGAGTGCTTTTCGCGTTTTCACAAGATTTTGAGCAACCTCCGAGCGGTCGGTCTTACATACCCCGACTCGGATAACGCCGACATATGCTTTCGCACTTGATCTTCGTGTTTGGGAGATGAAAGTGACTACCATCAAAGATAGCACGGACCTCTCGACCACGACTCTTGATGCGCTTTACTCGCGCCTCAAGACTCACGAGATTGACATTGTCTCTCAAGGTCGAAGTCACAATCGATGGCTTTAGTCACCGATCCCACCTCCGATCTTCTTTTGAGTCGACACGCTGGTTTTCCTAGTCGCTCTCGTGACATAACCGATGATCGCTAGAGCAGCGACTTGAGGATGAACAACTAGCCCTCCTAGCTCGGAAGTTTTTCCATGCTTACAAGAGGAGGAGGGATGGAAAAGAGGAGGTCCTGTGATTTGTTTCGAGTGTGGTGGCCCCAACCACATCCGAGCAAACCGTCCCAAGCTTGGGAAGGGCAAAGGTGACTATGGCGGTCCGAGCAAGAACGACTACATCGACAAGAACCACAACACGAAGCCCTCAGCACCTGACCAAGGCAAGAAGAAGTTCCACAACTTTGGGAAGGCAAAGAAGCTGTTCCATCGCGTCCTCACCGCCCTCGACGAACTGGACACCAGCGAGGTGGAGGGGTGGAGTGACGATGATGGGAAGGACGATCATGATCCCAAGGACGACGGCAACTTCTCCCAATGTGCTTCATGGCCCTCGGGCGAATCGAGCGACAATGAGCCGTATCCGACTCGGCGAGGTTAGTCCCACTTATGACCAGCTTAATGATGCCTTTCTTAAGCTAGGTAGATTTCATGCTAAGTCTAGGACTAAGTGTGCTGAGTTGGAGAAGGAAGTAGCTAGACTATCACGGGAGCTTTCTTTACTTACATCTGCTCCCTCCCGTGATGATTGTGACACATGCTGTGCTTTGCTTGATGACATGGAAAAACTAAGGACCTTGCATGATAGTGTGTCCTCTGAACTTGACATGATTAAAGTAGAGAACATTAGCCTTCTTGCTGAATTAGAGATGAGTAGAGTAGCACCTCCTTCATCTACTACTATTGAGGCTAATGCTTGCACCTCATGTGAGGTTAAGGACAATTCATTTAGAGGTCTTTATACCATGTTGCTCGATCTGCCTGAGACTTGTGAACATTGTAATAAACTCAAGATGAACCTAAAACGGGCAGATCACAAACTTGCTGAATTTCAAGCTGCGCTTCTAGAGCCTATTGTTTCTTGCTTAAACTGTCCTAAGTTAATCACAACTAGAATCAGATTCAAGCAGCCCAAGAAATGATTGATCACAATAACAAACTGGCTCAGTATGCTTCTAAGGACCTTGTTAGCTCACCATGCAATCAATGTAATAAACTAAAATGTGATTTGGTTGCCTTTGATGAAAAATGTATGAAGCTAACTAAGGACTTTCTAGAAACACAATCTTCTGCTTGTATTGTGTGTGCTGGGAAGAAGTCTAAGGGTTTGGTAGAGACGCTTAGCAACGTGAACCAATCTGCTAGCAATAGGATCTCCCCTCAAAAGTCGGTTTGTGTATGCACAAGCCAATCTTTCCTATGTTTGTTGGTTCTTCTTCCTCTACTCCCTTATCTTCTCACTGTTCCTTCTTCCCCTCGCTCTTCTTGCACCTCTCTTTTTCAGAGTGTCGATCTTATGAACACTCTTGAGAAATTTGTAGGAGGCAAGAAGAAGCTAAATTCATTCTAGACAAATCCAAGATTTGTAAATTTAATCAAGGTCTAGGATATGATTTTCATGAGGATATAAGGAAGCATCCACCGTCGTGCTCGTAACCATAGCACTGTGTGATCAAAACTAAACCTGTGGATGAGAAAGTCAATTTCAAATCAGCGGTTTTGTTCAAAGGATCTCTGACAGCAAGGTGATTCCACCTGCAGTTTCGGCCTCTCTGAAGGCGAAGTATCATTGCACCTTCTGTCAGATGGATGGACATTTGGTTGATCATTGCTTCAGGCGCGCCAAGATCGCGCGTAGAGACCATGTTGATTCTTTTAGGCGCATTCATGGTCAGCCCCAGACCATGAGTGCACCTAAGACCAACATGAGGTCTAGGTTTGATACAGCTGGTGATTTAGGGCAGCATCGAGGACTTGGTTTTTCTGAGTTTTCTGATTTTCGTCCTCATGCTCCCTTTGATCGTGACTTCCGTCACTTTGAGGGTAGATCTCGGTTTCCCTTTCGAGATGGCTACCCGCGGCGTGATCAGCATGTTGCCAGAATTTTGACTCGCTCTTCCATAGCAATGGATTCAAGAATAGCCTTCAGTCTCCGCACGCAGACCTTCCGACTTGTTGAGTGACAGAGCGAGGGTAGATAGAGGTCGGTCTTGCTTGACTACTTCATCTGCTCGACGTGTTACTCAAGATTGGGTGCCCAAATCATCGTTGATTCACCCCAAGATCGAGACTTTACTCTGCTTGACTCGTGGTCGCCGGCCGGGAAGACAAAGGTTTGGATTGTAGACTCGGTGTTCTCGCCATATGACCGAGATTCTCGTTGGTTTTCTTCCCTTGCCCGTGCTCGAGGTGATGAGACGATCACCTTCGAGATGCTTCTTTTGGGCGCGTCATCGCTAAAGGTACAAAGAGCATTAATGATTCGCTTATTTTAAAAGATGTTGCCTTAGTAAGTAAGTCGCAGATAATCGCTTTCGCCTCTCGACTTATCGATGACGGTTTCGAGGTGAGCTTTAAGAAAACAATTGCAAAATTCTTGATTCTTCTGTAGTCTAGTTTATGGATTTCGATATGGGAGGATCTTTCGTGCTGATTTTTCCGAGTCTTCCGTGATCCTCTCCGGTGTTTAATTGCTTCAATCCGTGATTTGACTTTCGGCATAGGAGACTAGGTCATATAGGCTTTGATCATTTGACACGAGTCGTGCCACGATCTCATTCGTGGTTTGCCAAAACTCAAGATGGTCAAGGATCTAGTTTGCTCTCCATGCCGCACGGCAAGATGGTTGCTGCTTCTCACTCTCCAGTCACAGTGACAATGACTGATGCACCAGGACAACTGCTTCATATGGATACCGTTGGTCCAGCTCGAGTGCAGTCAGCAGGAGGGAAGTGGTATATTCTTGTTGTGGTCGATGACTTCTCGAGGTACTCTTGGGTGTTTTTCTTAGCCTCAAGGATGAGACGCTTACTCTTTTCGTGGTCTTTTAGTAGGTCAGTCTGTTGAGCTCCTGTGCATTACGAGCAATTCCAGACCGATAATGGCACCGAGTTCAAGAACTCCTACTTTGAGAGTTTTTGTGGTGAGACAGGTGTAGAGCACCAGTTCTCCTCTCCATACGTCCCCCAACAAAATGGCGTTGTGGAGAGGAAGAACTGTACCTTGGTCGAGATGGCTAGGACGATGCTTGATGAGTACTCTACACCTAGGAAGTTTTGGGCTGAGGCAATTGCTACTGCTTGTCATGTTTCTAACAGAGTCTTTCTTCGGGCACTCTTGCATCGCACTTCTTATGAGTTGAGATATGGGCGAAAACCAGCCTCGCATTTTCGTGTGTTTGGTTGCAAGTGTTTTATTCTGAAGTCTGGGAACCTAGATAAGTTTGAGTCACGATCTTGTGATGGGATCTTTCTGGGTTACTCGACTTCTTCTCGTGCCTATAGAGTCTGGAACTGCGAGTCTAGTAAAATGATAGAAACCTGTGAGGTGACCTTCGATGAGGCCAGTCCAGGGACTAGGCCTGATATCTCAGGTTCTCTAGAGCAGTCTGAGTCCATCTTTGTGGACGATGAGGAAGATGGAGATGAGGGTTGTCTACCCGATCCAGATCTTCCTCCTCCTCTTGAGGTGCCTTCTTCCACTGCACCTCGAGGAGATCAGCCCTTACCTTCTGCTTCTTCTGAAGCTAGTGGCTCTGTTCCTATCTCATCTGCTAATGAGGTAGAGGCCACTTCTTCATCTCACCCTGGACCTCCAAGACACATCCAAAAGGACCATCCTTCAGAGCAGATCATTGGAGACCTCTTTGAGCGTGTCACACGTTCCAAAGCTGGTTTGTCTCTCTTCTGTCTCCATTCTGCGTTCGTCGCCTCATTTGAGCCCAAAGATATTTGTCATGCTCTATCTGACGAGTCTTGGACAAACGCCATGCATGAGGAGTTGGAAAACTTTGAAAGAAACAAGGTCTGGTCCCTTGTTGAGCCCCCTCAAGGTCACAATATCATTGGGACCAAATGGGTGTTCAAGAACAAGCAAAGTGAAGATGGGTTAGTTATTCGAAACAAGGCTAGGCTGGTAGCTCAGGGGTACTCTCAAGTTGAGGGTCTAGATTTCGAAGAAACCTTTGCCCCTGTAGCTAGACTTGAAGCCATTAGAATCCAGCTTGCCTTTGCAGCTTCTAAGGGTTTCAAGCTTTACCAGATGGATGTCAAGAGTGCCTTCCTCAATGGCCTTATTGAGGAAGAAGTCTATGTGAGACAGCCCCCAGGTTTCGAGAATCCCAAATACCCTAACCATGTCTACAGGCTTTCCAAAGCCTTGTATGGACTCAAGCAGGCTCCCAGAGCTTGGTATGAGAGGCTTAAGTCCTATCTGCTGAGCCATGGTTTTGAAATGGGTAAAATAGACAAGACCTTCTTCATCCGCCGTCTTGGCACTGATCTTCTGCTCGTCCAGATCTATGTGGACGACATCATCTTTGGCGGCTCCTCACACACTCTCGTGTCTCAGTTTTCTGATGTTATGAGCTCGGAATTTGAGATGAGCATGATGGGCGAGTTGAGCTTCTTCCTTGGCTTCCAAATCAAACAGACTCGGGAGGGTACCTTTCTTCATCAAGGCAAATACACTCGAGACCTCCCAAGCGCTCGACATGAATGATGGAAAGCCAAGATCAACTCCGATGGCATCTACAAATGCTCTGATCCGATGAAGATGGCGAACCTGTTGACCAAAAGGAGTTCAGGAGCATGATTGGCTCTCTCTTGTACCTCACAGCCTCGAGACCAGACATACATTTCTCTGTGTGTCTTTGTGCTCGGTTTCAGGCTTCTCCTCGCGTATCTCACCGTCAGGCGGTGAAGCGCATCTTTCGGTACCTTCGAGCTACCATTGACTATGGTATCTGGTACTCTTCCTCTTCTTGTCTATCTCTTAGAGCCTTCTCCGATGCAGATTTTGGCGGGTCAGAGGATAGATAGGAAGAGCACTTCCGCACTTGCCAATTCATTGGCACTTCTCTTGTCTCCGGTCGCCAAGGAAGCAATCCGTGTTGCGCAATCCCACCGCAGAGGTCGAGTACGCTGTCGCAGCCGATTGTCGTAGCCAAGTGCTTTGGATGGTCTCGACCTGCGCAGGATTTTGGGTTATCTATCGATCGCGTTCCACTCTTTTGTGATAACACGTCTGCGATTTGCATTGCCAAGAACCCAAAGGCAACATTCTCGGACTAAGCATATTGATATCGATATCACTTTCTTCGAGACCATGTAGAGAAGGGTGACATTGTGCTCCAGCCAGGAGAGTGAGCACCAGCTATCGATATCTTCACTAAGCCTTTGGATAGCTCTAGGTTTTCACTCTGGGGAGAGCTTGGGGTGGTTTGTCCTTACGGATTTGTTGTGAGGGGGAGCTATGTGCTACTCAGTATTATATTATATTTATACTATTACTCCTTTCTGGTTGCATTTTGAAGGACCGAAATGGCAACAGAGGGGGGGTGAATGGTGCTTTAAAATTAATACTCCCTTCAATGTATTCAAAACCACCTACAAATATCTCTCAAGATCTAAAGAAGGTAAATGAAGCAAGATCAAATAACAAAACAAGTTTCAGTCGTTCTTCCGAAATCGGAAGTTCCGGCGAGATTGCGGAAGTTCCGCTATGTAGTTCCATGATGTATATCGCGAAGTTCCGCTATGTACTTCACGCATAAAATCGGAAGTCTGATTATCCCGACCAAGAATGAACGCCGGTTTTTGCCCAAAAATCCAAACTACTTAATCTTGAGTGCTCTTCTCAGTCAAGTTTTACAGACATCATCCTAAACCTCATCTTGACCTTATGGAGAAGAATCGCAACCAAAGATTCAATAATCGAACCAAAACGGATTTCTTGAAGAAGGGCAAGAAAGACCAAAACCAATGATAAGCGAGATTCTCAGATTCTTAGAGCATGAAACTTTGAGGAAGTAATAGTAATACCAAAACGATTCTAGATATGAAGTTTCATGCTATTTCATAAAACGAAACAAAAGATATAC
This sequence comes from Hsuehochloa calcarea, assembly GCA_036346395.1. Lineage (NCBI taxonomy): Eukaryota > Viridiplantae > Streptophyta > Magnoliopsida > Poales > Poaceae > Hsuehochloa > Hsuehochloa calcarea. Next base: position 40,759,521 of record CM070601.1, read on the forward strand.
AAAACCCTAGATATTCAACATGAACAGAGAGAGAGAGTTGCAAAATCAAGTAATCGAAACCTCAGATTTCATTGGATTGAAATATGGATTACAGAGGTAACACAAGGATGAATGATTACAATAGGTTTCAGTTCATCAACTCCACAAACTCAAAAAAGCAAAACACACCCTTTTGGTGGAGCTAACCCTAATTTCTTCTCAAAAGTCTAACCCCAACCTGTGGTTCTCCCTATTTATAGCCTTTGCTAATGGGCCTCCAACCCATTAAGCCCGCTACACCGAACGGAACCGCCTCCACTTTTGCCGCTTTGCGAAAAGATCCTTTCGCCTTGCGCACCTTCCGAAGCCTCCGTACACCTTGTTGTGCACGACTCGCAACCGCTTCAAGATTCACGCCGTCTTCGACACATCCCGACCGCTCGACCTCAACGCCTCCTGCGCTTAGTCCGTCCACGTGTCTCGCCACGACTCCATCTTGATGCCCCGCAATCAACACGCATAAAAACACATCACATAGCATTGCACAATAACATAGCATCAACATTTGTATAAGACTCAAACTCATACAAGATTAAAATCCACAAAATAATCTTCTCGCTCGCTTCGACATAATCGAAGTTCCAAGATTTACCACGGAAGTTCCGATTTCGAACATCCGCGATTTGTCAGAATATCGGAAGTTCCGCGCTCAACATCAAGCGGTACTTCGATATCCTAACAACCGACTTCCCGATATTTAATTCGATCCGATATCTCAGAGAACACTTAATGTCAGAATTATCGGACACTCCGCTACCCCTTGTGCGGAAGTTCCGATTTCCTTCAGCCGAACTCAAAACCCAGGAAAATCGGAAGATCCTATTTCCAACACCGTAGTTCGATTAATCGAACTTCCGCTCCATACACAATGTAGTTCCGATTTCCGACTCACTCGGTAAATAGTCCAAACCAAAAACCTCAACTCTCAATCTAATCAACACACTTGTCAAATACTCATCACTCATAGTGGAGGACCTCTCACATGGTCTCTCAATCTCCCCCTTGATGAGTATATTGACAATTACCAAAAAAGCATAAGATGAGTTTGAGATTACAACAACCAAGGTCTAAACAAGAGAATTAAGCTCAAGACCAAGTTGACAAAAGAGAAAGACTTGAGATGAGATGAAGGCAATTTTCGCACAAAACTCAAGGCTTTTCTTCGAAGGCTTTTTCTCACACACATTCTCCCCTTTGGCAATAAAATCATCAATATGTAGAAAAGGGAGGAAAAGACTATATGATGTTCGCTTTAAGCATTAGGAGCCATGTAGATTATCCAAAATGACTATTTGAGTATTACACCAAGCCATAACACGTAAGAATGCTATCAAGATCATGACAATCGATGTATAGAAGAGCTAAGATGTAAGGTCCATAATCGATTAATGATCCAATTCTTTAGCAGGTCAAATAAGTCAAGATTGAAGTCTAGCTAAAGATATCCAAGGATGATACAAGCCATGTCAAATAATCTAAGTTGAACCAAGAAGACTCGTACTGAACAGTTTAGAGAGCTACCAGTTGAAGAAGGACTCATTTTATCCAGAACTTGGTCTCTTTGATAATAAGCAATTTTAGCACATTTTTCTTTTTCTGAAGACTTTTTATGGTTTTATCTCAGTAAAGCAAGCTCAACTAGGTGCCATCCACAACCGCCTCCCGAGCTTCAACCATTTTTTTAGCCATGTGCTAGATCCCAAGCCTTATGCGACCACCCAAGCAATGACTTAAGGAGGTGATCTTAGGTCATCCAAGGCTCCCCCTGAGTTCATGCCTAGTGCAATGGCAAGCCGTCTCATGAGAAAGATTTGGTGAGATCAGTTTTTTCGCACAAAAGAGATCATTTTTGCTTTTGAAGTTTTTAGACCAGTGATTAGAGATAAGTCATGTTTCTTAACATACTGACATAGCTTACTCAAAAGTTCAAATGAGATTCAGGACTCAACTCAGCCTACTTGACATGGCGAATATCATAAAAGGATAGTTTTAACCAGACTAGTCTCAAGAGCTATCATGACAAGATTTTAATTCAAGTTTAGCATTTTAAATACCTTAGCATGGCAAAGACTAAACTACACATAAAAAGTCATGATAGATCTAGCAGTTTAGCATAAATCATGGCAAGATGTAAAATAGTGAAAACAGATCATAAGGGATAATAAACAAGGCTCCATTTGATTATCATGCAATGCTTGATGAAATACACAAAAATCCAGATTCCCTTCAGAATGAGATGCATCTTTTAATTCAGGTTGAGATATGACAAAATTAAGAATATGGAATAACCAAGAATAACTCCCCACAACCAAAGGAACAAAACGAGAATCGATAAGTAAACCGAAAAAGGCATCCTTTAGAGCATAGAAAAGATATAGAGAAACTATCGCCGCACAAACTCTTATCTACCCCATATGATTCTAGGACTATTAGCTGATCTACACAGACACTAAGGAGCAAACACTGTCCCTGTCTACCCAAGGGTGGCCCGACCCCTGCTAGAACCTATAAGAAGTGAGTAAGCTCTACTTAGAGAGAGAAGAAACAGCTAATAAGCAGCATCCTAGAAGCACAAGACAAGAAGTAGCAGTCAAAGCAGTGAGGCAAGAGAAACACTCTAACCTATGCTGGAAGGACTTCGACCCGAAATATTAAAGGAAATGAAACCAGAAAGGAGTAAGCGATAATATAATATAATATAATATAATATAATACAATGGTAGCACAACGCTCCCCTCACAAAGAATCCGTAAGGACAAACCACCCCAAGCTCTCCCAGAGTGGCCGAGAGTCGCCCAGAGGCTTAGTGAAGATATCCGCCAACCGGTGCTCACTCTCCACAAACTGAGCACAATGTCGCCTTCTCTACATGGTCTCAAGAAAGTGATATCGATATCAATATGCTTGGTCCGAGAATGTTGCACGGGTTCTTGGCAATGCAAATCGCAGACGTATTATCACGTAAGAGTGGGACGCAATGATAGATAGCCCGAATCCTGCAGGTCGAAACCATCCAAAGCACTTGACTACGAAGAATGGTCGCACAGAACGTACTCGGCCTCTGCGCGTGGATCGCGCAACCCCGGATTGCTTCCTCGACGACCGAGAGAGGCGAGAGAGGTGCCAATGAATTGGCAAGTGCGGAAGTGCTCTTCCTATCTATCCTCTGACCAATAAATCTGCATCGGAGAAGGCTCTAAGAGATAGACAAGAAGAGGAAGAGTACCAGATACCATAGTCAATAGTAGCTCGAAGGTACCGAAAGATGCGCTTCACCGCCTGACGGTGAGATACGCGAGGAGAAGCTCAAACCGAGCACAAAGACACACAGAGAAGTGTATGTCCGGTCTCGAGGTCGTGAGGTACAAGAGAGAGCCAATCATGCTCCCGAACTCCTTTTGGTCAACAGGTTCGCCGTCTTCATCTGGATCCAGAGCAGCTGTAGATGCCATCGGAGTTGATACCGGCTTTCCATCATTCATGTCGAAACGCTCAGAGGTCTCGAGTGTATTTGCCTTGATGAAGAAAGGTACCTCCCGAGTCTGCTTGATTTGGAAACCAAGGAAGAAGCTCAACTCGCCCATCATGCTCATTTCAAACTCCGAGCTCATGACATCGGAAAACGGGAAACGAGCACGCGAGGAGCCGCCAAAGATAATGTCATCCACGAGATCCGACGAGCGTAAGATCGCTGCCAAGACGGCGGATGAACAAGGTTTTGTCAATTTTACCCATCTCAAAACCATGGCTCAAACAGATAGGACTTAAGCCTTTCATACCAAGCTCGAGCTGCTTGAGTCCATACAAAGCTTTGGAAAGCTCAGAGACATGGTTAGGGTATTTGAGGTTCTCGAAACCGTGAGGTCAGTCGACATAGACTTCTTCCTCAATAAGGCCATTGAGGAAGGCACTCTTGACATCCATCTGTAAAGCTTGAAACCCTTAGAAGCCGCAAAGGCAAGCGATTCTAATGGCTTCAAGTCTAGCTACAGGGCAAAGGTCTCTTCAAATCTAGACCTCAACTTGAGAGTACCCTGAGCTACCAAATAGCCTTGTTTCAATGACTAACCCATCTTCACTTTGCTTGTTCTTGAACACCCATTTGGTCCCAATGATATTGTGACCTTGAGGGGCTCAACAAGGACCGCACCTTGTTCCTTTCAAAGTTTTCCAATTCCTCGTGCATGGCGTTAGTCCATGACTCATCGAAAAGAGCATGACAAACGCCTTTGGGCTCAAACGAGGCAACAAAGGCGTAATGGAGACAGAATAGAGACAGCGCTTTTTGAACGAGTGACTCGCTCAAAGAGATCTCCAATTATCTCTCTCAAGGATGGTCCTTTGAATGTGTCTTGGAGGTCCAGGTGAGATGAAGAAGTGGCCTCTACCTCATTAGCGAGATGAGATAGGAACAGAGCCACTAGCTTCAGAAGAAGCAGAAGGTAAGGGCTGATCTCCTCGAGGTGCGGTGGAAGAAGGCACCTCAAGAGGAGGAGGAAGAACTGGATCAGGTAGACAACCTTCATCTCCGTCTTCCTCTTCGTCCACAAAGATGGACTCAGACTGCTCTAAAGAACCTGAGATATCAGGCCTAGTCCCCGGTGTCGGCCTCATCGAAGGTCACCTCACAGTCTCTAACAATTTACTAGACTCGCAGCCTGCACTCTATAGGCACGAGAAGAAGTCGAGTAACCTGTAAAGATCCCATCACAAGATCGTGACTCGAACTTATCTAGGTTCCTAGACTTCAGAATAAAACACTTGCAACCAAACACACGAAAATGCGAGACGCTGGGTTTTCGCCCATATCTCAACTCATAAGAAGTGCGATGCAAGAGTGCCCGAAGAAAAACTCTGTTAGAAACATGACAAGCAGTAGCAATTGCCTCAGCCCAAAACTTCCTAGGTGTAGAGTACTCATCAAGCATCGTCCCGCCATCTCGACCAAGGTACGGTTCTTCCTCTCCACAACGCCATTTTGTTGGGGGCGATGGAGACGAGAACGGTGCTCTACACTGCCTCACCACAAAACTCTCAAAGTAGGAATTCTTGAACTCGGTGCCATTATCGGTCGAATTGCTCGTAATGCACCCGGAGCTCAACAGAAAGCCTACTAAAAGACCACGAAAAGAGTAAACGCCTCATCCTTCGAGGCTAAGAAGAACACCCAAGAATACCTCGAGAAGTCATCGACCACGACAAGTACGCACCACTTCCTCCCATCGATTGCACTCTAGCCGGTCCCATCAGGTCCATATGGAGCGATTGACACGGTGCATCTGTCATAGTCATCAGAATCGGAGGATGTGAAGCAGCAACCATTTTGCCGTGCCGGCAAGGAGCACAAACAAGATCCTTGACCATTTTGAGTTTCGGCAAACCACGAATGAGATCGTGGCCGCTAACTCGGGTCAGATGATCAAATCCTATATGACCAAGTCTCCTATGCCAGAAAGTCAAATCACGGGATTCAGAAGCAATTAAACATCGGAGAGGATCACCAGAAGATCCAGAAAAATCAGCACGAAAGATCCTCCCATAACGAGAAATCCCGCAAACTAGACTACCCGAAGAATCAAGAATTTTGCAATTGTTTTTCTTAAAGCTCACCTCGAAACCGTCATCGGTAAGCTGAGAGACTGAAAGCAAATTATACTGCAGCTTACTTACTAAGGCAACATCTTTTAAAATAAAAGAATCATTAATGCTCACAGTACCTTTAGCGATGACGCGCCCAAATGAAGCATCTCCGAAGGTGATCGTCTCATCACCGGAGCGGCTAGGAAGAAAACCAACGAGACTCACCAACCATATGACGTGAACAACCGAGTCTACAATCCGCACCTTTCCTTCCCAAACCGGCGACCACGAGTCAAACAGAGTAAAGTCTCGATCGGGTGAATCAACAGGTGATTTTGGCACCCAATCTTGAGTAACACGGCGAGCAGATGAAGTAGTCAAGCAAGACCGACCTCTATCTACCCTACGCTCTCGTCACTTAACAAGTCAAAGATCTCACTGTTCTTCGGATCCGATCGCTATGAAAGAGCGAGTCGAAGTGCCATAATATCTCGATCTCGCCATGGTAACTATCTCGAAAGGAAAACGAGATCTACCCTCAGGACGGCGGAAGTTACGACCAAAGGGAGCATGAGGATGAAACTCAGAAAACTCAGAAAAACCAAGTCCTCGATGCTGCCCAAAATCATCAGATGGAACAAATCTAGACCTCGTGTTGGTCTTAGGTGCACTCAAGATCTGGGGCTGACCCTGAATGTGCCTAAGAGACTCAACACGGTCTCTACGCGCGATCTTGGCGCTACCAAGCAATGATCAACTAAATGTCCATCTTTCGACAAAGGTGCAATGATACTTCGCTTCCGAGGGCGAAGCCGCAGTGGAATCACCTTGTCGCCGAAATCCTTTGAACAAAACCTGCTGACTTAAAATTGACTTTCTCAGTCCTGGGCTTAGTCTTGATCACACCTGGTGCTATGGTTTTGAGCACGACAGGTGGATGCTTCCTCATATCCTCCTGGATATCATATCCTAGACCCTGATTAAATCTGCAAATTTTAGATTTGTCTAGAATGAGATTGAGCTTCTTCTTGCCTCCTACAAACCTCTCGAGAGTGTTCATAAGATACTGACACTCCCGAAAGAGAGAGGTGCAAGAAGAGCAGGGGAAAGAAGGGACAGCAGAAGGTAAGGGAGCAGAAGAAGAACCAACAACAGAGGAAAGATTAGCTTGTGCACGCACACCCGACTTTGGGGGACAGTCCTCTCGCTAGCAGATTGGTTCACGCACTAGGCGCCACTACCAAACCCTTAGACTTCTTCCCAAAGACACACAATACAAGCAGATGATTGTGTCTCTAGAAGGTCCTTAGTTAGCTTCACACATTTTTCATCCAATGCAACCAAATCACATTTTAGTTTATTACAATGATTGCAAGGTGAGCTAACAAGGTCCTTAGAAGCATCTTGAGCCAATTTGTTATCGTGATCAATCATTTCTTGAAACTGCTTAGATACTGATTCTAATTCAAAGCAGCTTAACTTAGGACAGCTTTAAACAAGAAACAATAGGCTCTAGTAGCGCAGCTTGAAATTCAAGAATTTTGTGATCTCGCCTGCTTTAGGTTCATCTTGAGATTATTACAATTTTCACAAGTTTCAGTGCAGATCAAGCAACATGGTATAAAGACCTCTAAACGAATTGTCCTTAACCTCACATGAGGTGCAAGCGGAGCCTCAATAGTAGTGGATGAAGGAGGTGCTACCCTACTCATCTCTAATTCAGAAGAAGGCTAATGTTCTCTACCTTAATCATGTCAAGTTCGGAGGACACACTATCATGCAAGGTCCTTAGTTTTTCCATGTCATCAAGCAAAGCACAACAAGTGTCACAATCATCACGGAGGGAGCAGATGTAAGTAAAGTAAGCTCCCGTGATAGTCTAGCTACTTCCTTCTCCAACACAGAACACTTAGCCCTAGACTTAGCATGAAATCTACCTAGCTTAAGAAAAGCATCATTAAGCTGGTCGTAAGTGGGACTAACCTCGTCGGAGTCGGAGTACAGCTCGCTGTCGCTCAGTTCGCCCCCGAGGGCCATGAAGCACATGCCGGAGAAGTTGCCGTCGTCCTTGGGATCATGATCGCCCTTCCCATCATCGTCCTCCACCCCTCCACCTCGCCGGTGTCCAGTTCGTCGAGGGCGGTGAGGACGCGATGGAACAACTTCTTTGCCTTCCCAAAGTTGCGGAACTTCTTCTTGCCTTGATCAGGTGCTGAGGGCTTCGTGTTGCGGTTCTTGTCGATGTAGTCGTTCTTGCTTGGACCGCCATAGTCACCTTTGCCCTTCCCAAGCTTGGGACGGTTTGCTCGGATGTGGTTGGGGCCACCACACTCAAACAAATCACAGACCTCCTCTTTTACCATCCCTCCTCCTCTTGTAAGCATGGGAAAACTTCCGAGCTAGGAGGGCTAGCTGCTCATCCTCAAGTCGCTCTAACGATCATCGCTATGTCACAGAGAGCAGCTAGGAGAACCCACGATCGACTCGTAAGAAGATCCGTAAGTGGGATCAGTGACTAAAGCCATCGACTGTGACTTCGACCTTCGAGAGACAATGTCAATCTCGTGAGTCTTGAGACGCGAGTAAAGCGCATCAAGAGTCAGGGTCGAGAGGTCCGTGCTATCTTTGATGGTAGTCACTTTCATCTCCCAAACACGAAGATCAAGTGCAGAAAGCATCTGTCGAGCGTTATCCGAGTCGGGGTATGTAAGACCGACCGCTCGGAGGTTGCTCAAAATCTTGTGAAAACGCGAAAAGCACTCGTCTAAAGATTCACCAGCAAGCATTTCAAATTTGCTGTATTCACGCTTGAACTGGTCTTGTCGAACCGTCTTAATCTGAGTGGTGCCCTCATGGTATGCATCGAGGGTCACCCAGATGTCATAAGCAGAAATCAAATGAGAAATACGATCAAACTCACTTCTGCTTAAACCCTGAATGATTATGTTCCTTGCCTTAGCATTTGCCTCAACATCGGCCATGTTTCCAGCATTGATGTTCTCATCGGCAGGAACAGCAAATCTAACCTTCACCTTTCTCCAGATGGCATACCCCTGAGCCTGGATGTAAGTTTCCATTCGGCTCTTCCAGAAGGGGTAATCCAGACCATCAAACACTGGAGGCTTGGTGGAATACTTGTCCATTGCCATGGCTCAACCGACCGGTTAAGATCTATCAAGAAGAGCTAACCGGCTCTGATACCAATTGAAGGACCGAAATGGCAACAGAGGGGGTGAATGGTGCTTTAAAATTAATACTCCCCTTCAATGTATTCAAAACCAGCCTACAAATATCTCTGAAGATCTAAAGAAGGTAAATGAAGCAAGATCAAATAACAAAAACAAGTTTCATGCTGTTCTTCTGGAAATCGGAAGTTCCGGGCAGTAGATTGCGGAAGTTCCGCTTGTGGTAGTTCCGCAGTGTATATCGCGGAAGTTCCGCTTGCGGTACTTCCGCTGCATAAAATCGGAAGTTCCGATTATCCTGACCGAAGAACAGAACGCTCGGGTTTTTGCCCAAAAATCCAAACTACTTAATCTTGAGTGCTCTTCTCATGTCAAGTTTTACAGGACATCATCCTAAACCTCATCTTGACCTTATGGAGAAGAATCGCAACCAAAGATTCAATAATCGAACCAAAAACGGATTTCTTGAAGAAGGGGCAAGAAAGACCAAAACCAATGATAAGCGAGATTCTCAGATTCTTAGAGCATGAAACTTTGAGGAAGTAATAGTAATACCAAAACGATTCTAGATATGAAGTTTCATGCTATTTCATAAAACGAAACAAAAGATATACAAAACCCTAGATATTCAACATGAACAGAGAGAGAGAGTTGCAAAATCAAGTAATCGAAACCTCAGATTTCATTGGATTGAAATATGGATTACAGAGGTAACACAAGGATGAATGATTACAATAGGTTTCAGTTCATCAACTCCACAAACTCAAAAAAGCAAAACACACCCTTTTGGTGGAGCTAACCCTAATTTCTTCTCAAAAAGTCTAACCCCAACTCCAGGGTTCTCCCCTATTTATAGCCTTTGCTAATGGGCCTCCAACCCATTAAGCCCGCTACACCCGAACGGAACCGCCTCCACTTTTGCCGCTTTGCGAAAAGATCCTTTCGCCCCTTGCGCACCTTCTGAAGCCTCCGTACACCTTGTTGTGCACGACTGCAACCGCTTCAAGATTCACGCCGTCTTGACACATCCCGACCGTTCGACCTCAACGCCTCGCGCTTAGTCCGTCCACGTGTCTCGCCACGACTCCATCTTGATGCCCTGCAGTCAACACAGACAAAAACACATCACATAGCATTGCACAATAACATAGCATCAACATTTGTATAAGACTCAAACTCATACAAGATTAAAATCCACAAAATAATCTTCTCTGCTCAGTTCTGGACATAATCGGAAGTTCCGCACTTACCACAGCGGAAGTTCCGATTTCCGGAACATCCGCACTTGTCAGGAATATCGGAAGTTCCGCGCTCAACACTGCGGTACTTCCGATATCCGGAACAACCGACTTCCCAGATATTTAATTCCGATCCGATATCTCAGAGAACACTTAATGTCAGAATTATCGGACACTCCGCTACCCCTTGTGCGGAAGTTCCGATTTCCTTCAGCCGAACTCAAAACCCAGGAAAATCGGAAGATCCTATTTCCAACACCGGTAGTTCCGATTAATCGGAACTTCCGCTCCATACACAATGTAGTTCCGATTTCCACTCACTCGGCCAAAGCACCCAAACCAAAACCTCAACTCTCAATCTAATCAACACACTTGTCAAATACTCATCACTCAGAGTGGAGGACCTCTCACATGGTCTCTCACATTTCTTTTTATATTTTGGGTCGAAGTCCTTCCAGCATAGGTTAAAGTGGTTCTCTTGCCAAATTGCTTTGACTGCTATTTCTTATCTTGTGCTTCTAGGATGCTGCTTATTAGCTGTCTCTTCTTTCTCTAAGTAGAGCTTACTCACTTCTTATAGGTTCTAGCAGGGGTCGGGCCACCCTTGGGTAGACAGGGATAGTGTTTGCTCCTTGTGTATGAGTTGATCAGCTGATAGTCCTAGAATCATATGGGGTAGATAAGAACCTGTCTGAGCGATAGTTTTCTCTATATATTTTCTATGCTCTAAAGGACTGCCTTTTCTGTTTCTCTTATCCGATTCTCGTTTTTATTCCTTTGGTTCAGGGGGAGTTCATCTTGGTAATCCCAGTTCTTAAATTTATCATAACTCAACCTGAATTAAAAGATGCATCTCATTCTGAAGGGAATCTGGTTTTTCCTGCATTTCATCCTGCATTGCATTATAATCAAATGGAGCCTTGTTTATTATCCCTTATGATCTGTGGTCACTGTCTTACATCTTGCCATTATTTATGCTAAAACTGCTAGATCTATCATGACTTTTTATGTGTAGTTTAGTCTTTTCCATGCTAAAGTGATTAAAAATGCTAAACTTGAATTAAAATCTTATCATGATAGCTCTTGAGACTAATCTGGTTGAAGCTATCCTTTTATGATTTTCGCCATGTCAAGTAGGCTAAGTTGAGTCTTGAATCTCCATTGAACTGTTGAGTAAGCTATGTCAGTTTGTTAAGAAACCTGACTTCTCTTTAATCGCTGGTCTAAAAATTTCAAAAGCAAAAATGATCTCTTTTGTGCGAAAAAACTGATCTCACCAAATCTTTCTCATGAGACTGCTTGCCATTGCACTAGGCATGAACTCAGGGGGAGCCTTGGATGACCTAAGATCACCTCCTTAAGTCTGTTGCTTGGAGTGGTCGCATAAGGCTTGGGATCTAGCACATGGCTAAGATTTGAAAAATTGGTTGAAGCTTAGGAGGCAGTTGTGGATGGCACCTAGTCCAGAGCTTGCTTTACTAAGATAAAACCATAAAGAGCTTTCAGAAAAAGAAAAATGTGCTAAAATTGCTTATCATTAAAAGGACCAAGTTCTGGATAAAATAAGTCTATCTTCAACTGGTAGCACTCTAAAATGTTCGATATGAGTCTTCTTGGTTCAACTTAGATTATTTGACATGGCTTGTATCATCCTTGGATATCTTTAGCTAGACTTCAATCTTGGTTTATTTGACTTGCTAAAGAATTGAATCATTAATCAGTTTATGGACTTTCTGTCTTAGCTATTCTATACATCAATTGTCATGATCTTGATAGCATTCTTCTGTGTTATGGCTTGGTGTAATTCTCTAATAATCATTTTGGATAATCTACATGGCTCCTAATGCTTAAAATGAACATCATATAGCCTTTTCCTCCCTTTTCTACATCTTGATGATTTTATTGCCAAAGGGGGAGAATTTTGGAGAGAAAAAGCCTTCTGGAGAAAAGCCTTTTTTGGAGAGAAAAAGCCTTCTGGAGAAAAGCCTTGAGTTTTGTGCGAAAATTGCTCTTTCATCTCATCTCAAGTCTTTCTCTTTTGTCAACATGGTCTTGAGCTTAACGTCTCTTGTTTAGACCTTGGTTGACTTTAAAACTCAAACTCATCTTATGCTTTTTCGGTGATTGTCAATATACTCATCAAGGGGGAGATTGAGAGACCATGTGAGAGGTCCTCCACTCTGAGTGATGAGTATTTGACATCGTGTTGAATAGGTTGAGAGTTGAGTGTTTAGGTTTGGACTGTTTCTGTGTTGAATCAGGGAAATCGAAACTACCGCTGTGTATAGAGCGGAAGTTCCGATAATCGGAACTACCGGCGTTGGAAATAGGAACTTCCGATTTACCAGGGTTTTGAGTTCGGCTGAAGGAAATCGGAACTTCCGCACAAGGGGTAGCGGAGTGTCCGATAATACTGACATTGAGTGTTCCTCTGAGATTGTAATCGGATTTGAAAATCTGGAAAGGCGGATGTTCCGAAGATCGGAAGTTCCGCAGTGTTGAGCGCGGAACTTCCGATAATCCTGACAAGTGCGGACGTTCCGGAAATCGGAACTTCCGCAAGGTAAAGTGCGGAACTTCCGATTGTGTCCAGAACTGTGCAGAGAAGGATATTTTATGATTTTGATTCTGTATGAGTTTGAGTCTTATACAAATGTTGATGCTATGATATTGTGCAATGCTATGTGATGTGTTTTTGCTTGTGATGACTGCAGGGTATCGAGATAGAGTCGTGGCGAGACACGTGGACTGGACTAGGCGCAGGAGGCGTTGAGGTCAGAACGGTCGGGATGTGTCGAAGACGGCGTGAATCTTGAAGCGGTTGCGAGTCGTGCACAAGAAGGAAGACGGAGGCTTCGGAGAGGTGCGCAAGGGGCGAACGGGATTTCGCAAAGCGGCACAAGTGGAGGCGGTTCCGTTCGGTGTAGCGGGCTTAATGGGTTGGAGGCCCATTAAGCAAAGGCTATAAATAGAGCTCAACCCTGTTGTTAGGGTTAGACCTTGAGAGAGGAAATTAGGTTAGCTCCACCAAAAGGGTTTGTTTTGCTTTTGAGAGAATGAATCAAAATACTTGTAATCATTCCTCCGTGTTTCTTCCGTGATTTCTTGACTTCTATCAATGAAACTCGAGTCTTTGATTACATGTTTATGCCTCTCTTTATTCCCTCTCTGCTCATGTTGAATATCTAGGGTTTTGGCATATCTTTTGATTCGCCTTATGAAATAGCATGAAAATTGATATCTAGAGTCGCTTTTGATATTGCTATTACATACTCAAAGTTTCATGAGCTAAGATTCGAGAATCGAGTCTATTTCAGCTTTTGGTCTTTCTTGCCCTTCTTCAAGAAATCCAATTTTGGCTTGATTGTTGAATCTTTGTCCGCGATTCTTCTCCATGAGGTCAAGATGTTGCTTAGGATGATGTCCTGTGAAACTTGACCAGAGAAGATCAACAAATTAAAAGTAGTTTGGATTTTTGGACAAAAACCCGAGCGTTCTGTTCTTCGGTCAGGATAATCGGAGCTTCCGATTTTACAAAGCGGAAGTACCGCAAGCGGAACTACCGCACCATACACAAATGAACTACATGGCAGAACTTCCGCACCTTACCGGCCGAGCTTCCGATTTCTGAAGAATGTTTCGAGGCTTGTTTTGTTATTTGATCTTGCTTCATTTACCTTCTTTAGATCTCCAGAGATCTTTGTAGGCTTGTTTTAAATACAGTAAAGTGGAGTTATTAATTTTAAGGCACCATTCACCCCCCCCTCTGTTGCCATTTCGGTCCTTCACAGTGGTCACACAATGATTGTGTGTAGAGAAAGTAGGATAAAGGTGTTTTCTGAGCAGTGGAATGATCATTGGTAGAACCTTTCTGATGTAGTACTTGAGCATATGTACTGATGATTCTGAGTTATCCTTGAAAACAGGAGGTAATGTGATTGTGTGGGATCAATTTGTGGCTCTTTGGGTGCCTCCAATCGAATTAATGTTGATTAGTAGAACGAGATGCCTAGAGTATTCGGTGGATTCAATAGAGCCTCTCCGTAGTGGTGTGGATGATGTACTTCAATTTGAACATAATTTGAGGATGATTAACTAAGAGGTTTAAGCTCATGTGGTATGCGATGAATTCGAATTTCAAGGTTCGAGAGAAATTTTATTCCTAGAAGAGAGAAACTGTGGAAAAGAATGTTCATCAGATAATGAGGTGTTTTCTTGATTCTCTTTTGAGTTTGGTGTTGTTGACCGGTGTTTTCTACAATTTTTAGTTGGGGCTGTGTTGGCGTGTAGATTCTTTCCAATTTAGACAAACCGCAAGTGTTTGGATTGGGCGTTCTAGTGATTTCTCCTTTGGTTGTAGTGGTGTTCACTTGTAAACTGCCTATTTAGAAAATAGATTTGTTTTGAGATGAATTGTCAAATTTGGAATTTAATCAATTGGTGGAGAGTTAGCATTGCGTGGACGCGATGAGGACTCTCTATTTCCAGTTGGATTCTCTTTGTTTCCGAAAGTTGCAGAAATTAGGAAGTTGGTATTTCGTTTTGACCGTCTCGGGTACATGCGCGAAGTACGCAACGTCGGGTGTGTTTTGGTGCTGAGTGGGCAGCTGAACCATTCAAGGTTCGAGTTATAGTTTAAGACGTTGACCATCGAGTATGGTCTTACCTTCGATCCTCTTCTGATGAGTGTACCTAGAAAGTTCAGGTTGAGTGCTAGGTCAGGCGTCGTTTTGCATCTTTGGGTTGTGGTTTTCTCTAGTCCGAAAGAGAGGCCGCTTGAGAGCTAGAGTCCCTCGTGTGCGAGAAGTATCCAGACCTATTTGTTTCTGGTACGTCTTTATCGTTAATAAAGTCCAGTCGCAGTTTTCTTTCGAATAGATCTGTGTTTAGATTCGAGGTCGAATCCTGTTAAGGGAATGTAATACGGTAAATAGAAAGAAGCTGGAGGGGGTAAAAGACAAATGCAAACATGGAATTTCCAGTTCAGCGGGGGGTTTTATGCTTTTCTTCGCAAACATGGGCCGCAGGCCGCCACCCAGGAGGCCCAAGAGGGGGAGGCCGGCCCAAGGGGGCCGGCCAAGGGGGGGAGGTGCCCAACCCTAGCCACCTCCGCACTCCCTCCTCTTCCCCCTAGAGCCGCCGCCCCCTCCACCCCTTTCCTCCCCCAACCAGCGCCTCCTCCCTCCCTGGCGCCTCCTCCTCCCCTCGGTGCTTGTCTCCGGTGATCTCCGTCGTCGACTCCCAAGGCCCAAGCTGTTCCTCCCAACTGGTCTCTCCTCCTTCCTTCAGTTGGTGGTCGATCCAAGGTAGGATGGGAGAGCGAGCAAGGAGGTTTTGGTGGGAGCATGATCTTCATTCCCCAACGAGTCTTCAAGGGTAATGATCGTGTCTACTCGCTGTTTGATTTGTTTTAGATGCGAAATTGTTCGTTAGAATCAACTCAGATTGCTGTTCCAGATGGTCCAGATTAGGTTCAGTCTGTTGTGCGGCCAATTGAGGCTTATTAGAGGCCGAATCACGGGTTTTTGTCTACTAGAGTTTTGTTTCTGAGGTCGTTAGCTTTCTTTTGGCACCGAGATCACGAGATTCGGCCTTACGGTTTAGGAGATATGAATTTTTAACCGCGCGCTGTTCTGTCTATCTGAGATCTGGGGACTGTCGGTTTGTTCCTCGGTTTTGATCTAGTTAGATTCAGATTCAGAACTTCCACCCAACTAGGTTATTGTAGCCCTTTCAATAGTATTTCCAATTTCATAAAGATCACCTCTATTGGATCTGTATAATGAAAGTTATTTCTTTTTCTTTACTGCTATTTTGTAGTCTGGACAGTTGTCTGTTAGGTAGTTTCAACTGATGTTTAGCCAATTGTTTTGGCCAATTCAATGAACCCCGTCAACTAGAGTTTCATAGTTTGGGGAGCTATGTTTCGTTGGGCACTAGTTTTATATCGTTTTGAGTCCCAGATATTTAATTATGATTTTTCTCGTACTGCTGTCCAGTAGTGTTTCAAGTGGCTAAATTGTATGTTTTCAATTCGGGTCTATCCGTTGTATTGGGTAGTCAATGGGGTATTGTAGATCGCCGGTAGCATCATCATATCTTGTGTTCTTATGTTTGAATACGCATTCGTGTAGGCGGCGAGGCGGCGAGTGTAGGAGCACCTTCGTTGCCTCCTAGTGCGTCACATCGCGGAAGGCAAGTACAATGTGTTAAGAAATGATGATTACAATTAAATGTTTTTAATGCGATGTTACTTCTATGATCCACGTTCATACTTCATCTTTTACAGTTGAATATTTTTGATGCGATGTTATTTCTATGATCTATGATTCAAACTTCATGATATTTATTTGTTCTTAGTTCATAATCCATGTGAATGAAAGAGGTGACACTCATGGCATATATTCATTCCATTCTTGCATTGTTCGTGTTCCGTACACGGGAGTGGAATTGTTAAGACCCATCAATTCCAGTATGGGCACGTAAGACCCACCATTCCAATGTGGGCAATTTCGGACAGCCGTATGAAACGTTCTTCATACGGTGATTGGATCCCCGACTTTTGTAAGTACGGGCTTAAGTGAGCACCGACGGGTGTGTCACTCGCTATATCGGTATGAGCATATGTGTAGTCCTTTCCCTTCAATGCATCCATTCATTCCATTCATACTCATAAGTGTTCAGAGATAAGTTCAGATTTTGTATTGAGATAGACTTGTTCATAACCTTGTATGTTAAATTGTTTACTGTACTTGCTGAGTTTTGACTCATTCTTGTTTTCTGTATTTATTTAAGTGATCGTTGATGATGACTCTGTTGGGAGGGAGTTGGCAAGCACATTTCACACAGTTCACCATAATTTACTTTCCTTGATAATATCGATTATGTCTTTCATTTGTTAAACGAGGAACTGTATAAATAGGATTACTACTGCATGATATTTCTCTCCATGTTATGTTGTCCTGTCAAATGATGCTAGTGGTTCGTTTTAATTATTCCTTTATTATGTTCTGATGAATTCAGTCTTTATTCCTGCCATGATTCTATTAAAGTTGGTCTCTATATGTACTTAGAGGAGTTACAGTCTAAAATCTTTCGCAGTTTGGTTGTAAGATAGTTCTTTAGGTAGCATCTTGGCTTCCGAATAGCCAGGGTGTTAAAAAGGTATGACTAGCTAGGGCTAAAGATGTGTTTCTAGTCTTTTACCGATCTTGAAGTTTGGTTAGAAGACCAGATTGCTAGTATAGGTTACCGTACTATTAAGAGGGGTCTAGACTAGCAACATGAGTTAGTCATGTGCTGATAGCTCATTATGTTTGCTCTAGCTCATCTATGCATATACCTATTATTTGTGAATGTATTTTGTAAATAGCCGAGACTAATGCATTTAATCTTTGTAGCATGGGACTATAGTTTGCAAATGTGTTTTGCAAATGGATGAAGTCCATGCACCTTAGCCTTGTGGCATGATGCTGTTATTTGCGAATGTGTTTTGCAAATAGTTGATGCTCATATTTGATTTCTTGTAGCATGTAACTTAAGTTTGCAAATGTGTTTTGCAAATGGTGTAAGTCCATGTACCTTATTCCTTGTGGTGAGTATTCTAAAAGTTGGCAAATGTGTTTTGTAACTTACTGAGAATATCATCTTTAAACCTTGTTGGACTTGCACTCAAATGGGCGAATGTGTTTTCCATTTAAGCGAAGTGAAAGTGCAAGGTCTCTCTGGAGCCTGGCGGTCTGACCGCCAGGGGTCACCGGTCTGACCGGTGCCAAACCGGTCGAACCGCCTTGTGTTGGGCGGTCGGACCGGTGGCCATTTGAATTGTTTTTATGTAGGGTAGT